>OX439127.1:43396467-43943275 GCA_949318235.1 Ecdyonurus torrentis
TTTTTGATGTTTGTATATTATACTAGAAGTAGAATTTGGAACTTTAGTAAAATCACAAGTGGAGCACGAATCTCCAATGTTTCTTAGGAATGCAATTGGAAAGAAAAATTTATTTAAGTACTAAGTCATGCATGAGGGGATAAAGAAAGAAAATTAGTATGTAAAATAATCACAAAACCATATAAAAATATAGCTATATTTATTAAAATTATTTAAATTCTTTACTGATACAATATATAGTCTGGGTCTGCTTTTGTTTCACGTAAACAAATATAATTCTTATCAATGCATCCAATTTAACCAAACCTAAACCGCGCTTACAATATGGGTGTACTAAGTGAATAATTTCCATAAAAACTACGTAAGTTAAAAGATAATTTAAAAAATTTATATTAAAACTGAAGTAAAAAAATTTGAATTAAATAAGCAGACGTAAAACAAAATTAAGTTTTTCATTTTAACAAAAGTTATGGTTCAAATTTAATTAAACGTACAAGATAAATTTTCAAATTAAGACTTTAAATTATAATGTCATTATTTCCTCAAAGATACAGTAAAATAAAAAGTTATTTTTAATATTTCATTCACATTTTTATTTTATTAGAGGAAAATATACTGATATTCTTATATTTTAATAAAATAGTGAGGTGTACTAGAAAATTCTGAAGTACTAAATAATAATTATAAAAAAATGTGGTAGCATTCTTTTACAATGCAGAGAAAATAAAATAGGATTGTATATATATATAGAGAATTACGGTAGTGGAGTTTTATTATGGCAATAGTTTTCATCGACCGTCTCTCACAAGTTTAGTAAATTGTAGCAGCGAATTAACAAATAATAATAATAAAAAAAAACTTCATTTACAAATAATAATAATAAAACAAACAAACTACATTTAACCTTGTGTTAAAGTAGTTTCCAAATTATGAGTTGACTTAAAATAAAATTTAATAACTCACATCAAATATAACTTGAAAATGTTAAAAGCTGAATAACTGTATAGAACAAAGATAATAAAGTCTGGAGATATTATTGTTCCCTTAAATCGTTAATATTAAAAAATAATGAGATGTTTGATGTTAAAAAGAACACACATTTATTTAGAAAAGAAATTTAACGTAGATAACGCTAGAATTACAAAATAACGTATAGTGAATCAAAAATCTATAGCTGCAAATGACTTATATAATTTGTTCATTGAACTTTCTAATAGAATATAAAATGAAACTGGGTTTCAGTATCAAAATAAATTGTATTGAATATTCATAATAATAAAACAGTATCCATATAATGCAGCAAAATAATCTAATTAAATTTAACAAAAAGCTATCAATGTAACATAATACAAATAATATAAATTATTTCTATATTAAACTTTATAGAAAAATATGTATTAGCTATTTGTATGGAAGATTGTAGTTTAATGAATTAAAACCCACTGCTAATATATTTCAAAATATAATATGTAGGTACGTATACGTTGCTCTAATATACATTTTTTTTCTCTGCGTTTTAGAATAAAGGCGATCATTGTATTTATTTATTCATTATATTGATATATCTCATGAAATTATTAAAAATCAAAATAGTAACCATATTTGTATATTCTATCCTTCAACTTCCTGACGTACAAGCCTAATTAAGGTTCTAGGATTCAAGTAACAAAAGCAACAAATATTTTGCTATAAAAACAACAACTAATAATAATACAGCACCTTTGATATTGCACATAACAAAAGGTATAATATATAAACTCAAGTTGCTCTTGTAAAATCAATATTATTTTGATTCATGCAAACAGTTTGTAAATAACAACCGCATCTAAGCTTATAGACAACAACAAGTACAAAGAAACATTAAATGTTGTCAGTATAATTAATTGCCTCTTAAGATCGTTTTAATAGTCTACTAAGTGTATATATATATATATATATATAATAAACTTTTGTCATTAATCATGAACTTGGCAATCCCTGTGCATTAAAGTTCCTTGCAAATATTTTTTGACGAGTAACAAGACAAATTCAGTCTTTATAATTCATAATTCATATTTTTAATAATATCGTTACTGGTAACTTAGTAGTAAAACTTTAGACTTGTTAGTAGGAACATTTTAATAAGTACAAAAAGTTAAACATGAAACTTAATAAATCACATTTAACTTTGTTTTTGTAATATTGTAAACAACAAACTAATTTAAATCTTTGCATCCATGTTCCAACTTTCATTTATAATAATAATAATCGATCCTAAAACAAAATTTAAAACCACAACATAAAAAAATTAAAAACATGGATTCACCATACAAATTGTTAAAATTAATATTCCATACATGGTAAAAACAAATTCAAATTAGTTCTTTATTGAGCAATTAACAGAGCAAGTCCACATACACTGAATTGTATGAATCGCATAAAATGTAGATCATTCAAATATCCCACGTGATTTTCTCATTGTATAGAATCAATACGGTGTAAATTTTAAAATGATTCAATTTTGTCAGCTCCGCTTATAAATCATCAACAACATAGTAAAATTGAAGTCAGACTAAAATATGCATTGATAGGAATATTATCAGGAATAGAAAAAATACTGTATATTGTAATAAAAGTATGATTAATTGATTATTGTCTTATTTGTTTTCGTTACATTATTATGTCTATTTTACTTTCCTTCTCTGGAGGTATTAAGGTTTATTTGAAGTATCTTAACCATTGTCACAGATAGACCTTTTTACACACATACGTATTTGCTTGCAAGTTTGATTACGTTTCACTACTTAATCCTACTGACACTAAATACGTCACATCACACACAAATGTATTAGGCAAATTATTGATCTATTATAGACTGGTATATTGTGCTTCAAGAGGAGATTGGCAATCAGTTTTTTACTTTATTCCTTAACTAATAAATAATAAACTTATAACTACAGTACACTTGAAGTATGAGAAATATTTAAATTTTAATAATAACATATTCTTTTGTTATTATGATCTATTTTGCCGAATTACTATATATTTTTTTATAACATTTATTAAATTAAAATTATACATTTAATTTTTTAGATTGTTGATACTTAAATTATGGGTTTTACTTAATTCGATCCTTATCAAGCCGATTATCACAATATGTATGTACCTCTTAATTTGTATAATGTCACTTTGAAATATAGACAAATGAGTTTGAATTTATTTAACACTCCATTATCATAAGAAATTTCCATAATACTTTACTTTTGGCTCCATAGAAATGAATGATCCCCAAAACAGCAGTCTGAATTATTTTAATTTATTTTTTTCTTATTAATTTGCTTTAAATTTGTTTTGTAAGTAAAGAATCAGTAATCAATTGGTAAAAGTAAAAAAACAAATAAATGAAATAATATATATAAACGTAAAAAATATATTTATTGCCAAACGAATGTGTTTATAAGTGAAATTAATCGTAATTGAATTTTATTTACTTAAGTTTTTTTCTTCTTCTTTTTTGTTGATATTATACACTTAAGATTAGAAAATTGAAACCTTGTGTGTTAGATAGAGGTCAACCTGTGTCATCTAGATAATCACATTTTCAAGTTGAGCTAACTCAATTGACCGCCATCCAATTAACACTAAGTTTCAAGATCACTCCCGTCACTTTCTAGTACCCTCTCTACTTACATCTCACTCTGTGTTAGCAAATTAATTTTTTTATCTCTTTGAGCAATTAAAATAGGTGGCGATGCTTGAGAGAGAGAGAGAGAGAGAGAGAGAGAGAGAGAGAGAGAGAGAGAGAGAGAGAGAGAGAGAGAGAGAGAGAGAGAGAGAGAGAGAGGAATTCATGAACAATGAACACAGTAGTATAAAAACACATCAGATATATTACATAGAATTAAAATATAGTTTTACTATTTACAACTAGAATGTTTAAACCTTTTTTTTCCACTTTAATAATTAAGTTTGTTCTATTCTATTTTAAATTTATATAAATGACCATTTTTAGCGTATACTCGAAAGAAAAAGATAAATAAGATGATAAATGATACAGATATTAGATTTAATTCAGCCTAATATTTATAATGTAAATTCCAAGATCGTCACAACATTTTTCACTTGAGTTATGCCTAGATCGTATATTAAAATAGAACACCGTAGAAAACTAACGAATTTCAAAACAATTTACTGCATATTGTATTTATGATTACATTAACATCTTTTATTCATAAAAAGTCATCTTAAAATATGTTATAATGATATACACAAGAAGATGACACTATACTAGTAACATTTTAGTTTTTTCATTATATTTTTTCCCCTTTATTCTATACTGGTTGTTATTAATATAATTATCTAATTAGAATAAACTTTAATTTTTATTCAAAATTAAGTTTTATAATTTTTAACAGTAATATAGTTTTAACATTTTCATTTATACTAATATCATTCATTAAAAATATTTCAAATAATATAAAATTCTTTTATTATAATATAGAATAATGTAAGAAGTATATTATTATATATAGTGAAAAGAGTGACCAATTTAGTTTCACGTTCATCGTTACTTTGTAAAGCGCTGCTATGCTGTAGACCCTCGACTAACAACTTCTCACATTACTTAGCTTTAAGTTTAAAATGGTAGAGAAAATTATGCAAAGAACTGGGTCTATTAGCCGCGATTACAACCAACTTCAGTCTATATGATAAAAGAAATTAAGTTCTTGTTTTCCTATATAAACTTAGAGTGCTGGAAAACACGTAACATTTTCCCGGTCAGACTAAAGCTTTAATTTGAGATTTACATTAAAATTTCCTACAGATGCTAGATAATTAATCTGAAAGTTTTATTATATCCAGGCACGTATTCTATAGAATTAAATTTCTTTTAATTTTATTGTTCACTTAGTATAATATATATATATATATATATATATATATATATATATATATATATATATATATATATATATATATATATATATATATATATATATATATATATATATACACACACACACACACACTTAAATACCATTCCATTTCTTATAGCTCGTTACAATACGAGAAAAAAAAAAGTATTATTTGTTATTATCGATAGGAATGAAATTTCAAAATATAAGCTTAATGTTACATTATTATAATCAAAAGATGTTAAAAACAATAAAATATATTATTTACAACTTTTGTAGCAATTGCCCCCTGTAAAGTAGGCACAAAGTCGGACATGCATGAAACTGCTACTAAAGCTCTGCAAAGTTTATAAAGTAAAACGTGTATTATATATTAGATATATTATTGCTTTGAGTATAATTAAGCTAAATAATTACACTTTAGACAATTTAAAACTATCAAAATACGTAAATGTTTATCGAGTCATATTGTTGTACCACATAAATTGAAGCTGTTATAAAATGACAGATCTGATGAAGTGAATTTATGTTGGTTAAATACTTAACCGTGAAAAGTTGAATATCTACGCTCCTGTGAAGTGGGCAAAATGTGAAGCACAATGAAAAATGCTTAATTGCTTTAGCTATAACTTACCGTAATAATAAAAAGTAGAATTCTGACTAAAATGAATTATAATAATTTTTAAGAGTATAGAGGTTTTTATATAAGCCATAAAATCATCTATACACTCACTATATTTTACGAGTCTCTTCTAATTTATGCTAAAAGTTTTAAAGTATGTACCATCTAGATTCAATGATCTATTTTTACAAAAAAAAAAAAAAAAATTAAATACTGTACATCTAACATAATAAGGTTTCAACTTCCGTATGAGTGGAAATACAAGGTTGCTCAGTTTAAAACTGCTTTACTTGTTTGTACTTTTAGCTTTTTATCCTGGAACTGTCTTTTATAATTGAAATGATTAAGCAAAGAACAGCGCGTTTTAAATATAATATTAGCTTCATACAAAACTTTAGGTATTATTTTATGTACAAGGTATCAAGGTATGTATAAAATGTAAATTAATTGAAATTTTAGTTATCAAGTAATAAGTAACATGTGTGAGGTCATGAAACTACTGAAGTAATGATGAAGGCGGAGGAGGAGGAAAAGAATGTAATACTTTATCACATAAAACAATAAAAGCATCAAGATTAAAAAAGAGAACTGAATTAAGATGTAGTTGCATAAAAGTCCAAGAAATAACAAGTATAGGAAAACAAAAAAGTAACTAAATTTTGAACTCAAAAATTAACACCGTATGATTCAATTGATGAATTGTTTTACTTCATTTAATACATGAAGCGTATTTTTTGAACCCTACAGACAATGATGTTGAAGACTACGCTTCAAATTGTATTAGAAAAAAAGTATGAGTATGTATTGTGTAATGTTATGAATATTGAATGAGCTGATACGTGCTTGTCATTGTAAATATATAATATAAGACTTGGTGACACCAACTTGTGAGAGCGAATGATGGATGTTGGCATCGATTTATATAATATCTTCTCACTCAATGTAACAGCGTACTGATATATATATATATATATATATATATATATATATATATATATATATATATATATATATATATATATATATACACACACACACACACACACACACCAGATATAACACGTCAAATTAATACGTATACTATATTTTTTTAAAGAATTCAATGTAGATTCCATAGACGAATAAAGAAAGAGACAATATTAAATTAAATAAGTTAAACTACGTTCGCAGCTTGTAGGGAAAATAAAAACATTTAACACAGACAGACAGACAGAGAGAGAGAGAGAGAGAGAGAAGATAATGAATGAAAATAATGGATAACATTTTTTATTTCAAATTGGAAACAGGTAGAATGAGTTGGAAAATGTGACCATTATAAATGTCAAGCTCTTAATAATGTGATTCGTTTTATTTTAACTTTTATTATTTAAAGTACGATTTTATCAAGACTGCATTTGAGGATAAAGTGAGGGAAAATAATTAAAATAAAGCCTATTTTTCTTTTTTATAATGATAATAATCAAACAGTATAATATACAATATAAAGTTGAGAATGTGACAATCATTGAATTGCTTGAAAATTAAAGATGTTATGTTGGTAAAATTAAATTAAATGAATTTGTATGACGCCTTAACAAATAAATTCACTTCCAAGTAGCATGTGGTATAAACAGTTGCGTGAGAAAAAAATAGATTTATTTGACATTTTCATTAATAATAATAATAATAATAAAGATTTTATTGAGCAAATTATTACAATACAAACATTGCACATAGTCAAAGGAGGTTGCTCAACAGGAGATCAAAAAAGGCAAAGCCCATACAAAATTTGATATCCAAATATACAAGTAAAAGATTAAGACATAAAAAAAAGAAGATAAATAAGTAATATATATGAAAAAAAAAAGTAGTACATTTACAACTAGATACTAGTTTTGAACTTAGAGGAAGACAAATTTCTGACGCTAGTTTCCAACTTATTGTATAAATTAACACTGCGGGGAAAAAAAGAAGTATTGTAATATGCTGCTGAAATACGTGGAACAACATATTCAACACTGTATCCCTTCCACGCAACTTGCTAGGTTTAGTGCGTATTAGTACCTCCCATGTTTTGTTCAATGTGTCAGAATCAATTACTGTTACTTTTCGGTACATGGTCAATACTTTCCTCTTCTTTTGCATTTCTTATTGTGGGTTGCCTCGTGCGCTATGAAGTCATGCATTGAATTTAAAACGAGCTTTCACCGATATTGAGCGATCTCTGAAATTAATAACTCGGAGAATGGAATTTTATCGTACTTGAATTTGCTGCAAGACTCAAATTTAAATAATAGGGAAATAAATAGTTTAATAATGGATGATATATTTTTTTAATTAATATTATATATATATATATATATATATATATATATATATATATATATATATATATATATATATATATATATATATATACATATATATAATCATTAAAAATTATTAATTAATATTGGCAAGCTGGTATGGCTTATTGGTGAAGGCAGCTGACTCGTAAGTCTGTGTTTCTTACCGAGTACAGGTTCAAGCCACTTCTGGAAGCGTGCATGAAGTGTGAGAGCACAACACGTTGCACGTTTCCACGGTTTCACTAAGCATGTCAATGCGAATGGCAGGCTGTGTATTTAGGCCGTGGCATGTGTGGTTTATATGGCACTGTACAGGCTGATAATACAATGCGTTGTCGGGACTATGAGGTAAAGGTGTAGCATGTGAACACAATAATAAATCATAATAAAAATAAAGTTCATTTTGACCAGAAATATAGTTACAGTATATATTATTTTTTTTTTATCAAAGTTGTAATATTTAACATTATTTTCTAGCTTATTTTGATATTTCCCAATCGCATTGTTCTTACATATGTAAATTCTTTCATTTTAGGAAGTTTGTTTTTACTTTTAAATGCCCACCAAAAAAGAAGAAAAAAGACATTCGAGAGCTCAATAACAATAATAGAAATTATCTGGATGAACTTTTATTCAACTCAATTAATATTGGAGTTGTTTTTGATTTAGAAAAGAAATTTATATTTTTACAAGAAGGTGTAGCATTATTTATTTATTGTGTTGGCGTGTTTATTTTTATTTTTTTATTTTTTATTCAAAAGGATAAAGCGTAACCTTATGCTGGTAGACGCGAGACGATAAGACAAAATGTGTTCAGTTTTTGTTTGTTGTTGGTTTTTTGTTATATATAATATGTAAAACCTATCTGTCAATACGAGGAATATATTTTCAATATCTTATAGCTTAACGCGTAAATCATGCATTGTGTTGTATTTACGTATTATATATTAATGTTTCTTTGTAGCACATATGTGTGGAGTTGGCATTTGTCAAAATATTGTATTTGTCTGTGATGTGTTTCGAATAAGCAATAGGATATTCGGATTAAACTTCAAAGTACCCGCATTGCATGTGGTAGATCTTTTTAGAAGTATATTTCCTCTTTTTCTCTTTATAATATGAACTTATATGTGTGTGTGTGTAATGTATGTATATATATATATATATATATATATATATATATATATATATATATATATATATATATATATATATATATATACATACACACACACGCACACACACACTTCACTATACCATATAAATAACAAAGATTCTGTATATTAATCAATATTAATATTACTTTTAACTTTAAAGCAGAGGTTATTGAAAACCAGAGAAATTCAGAGAACGAACAAAAAGTTGGCTTTTTCATACATTTTATATTTAGAATCAGATAATTTCAACCTGTATATTATAATATCAAAATTAGTTAAATTAATTTGTAATCCTAATATATATATATATTATGCACGTATATATTACATAATAAATAGAATAATTAAAATTATCAGAATTATAAATTGAATTAGATTTTACATTACATAGTGTAAAATACTTCTATGGGATATTTATTACATTTATATAATTTCTTATCTGATTGATCCAATAATTGCTGTATTTATGTTTTCAAAATTGTGTATAAAACAAAAATAGAAAACTCATAATACATAAAATTTAGTTTCATTGAGGGCATTACACTTTGGCCAAAACAAGGTCGTTCCCGCCAAAAGCTGTATCCACGGTGCTAAGCCAATCAGAGAGCGTGTTATAAACCTACTAGCCAATCACAGTTGACTTTACATTGTTAATTACACTGTATCCGCTCGAACTAGTGTTGGGAGAAGTGTACATTTTTAGGCATTTGAAATAAATTTCAATACTTGTTCCCGGTAGTGACGTGTAACCAATAAGATGAGCGCGGGAAAACGGTAGTGGACCTTTAATTTCTTATCCATTAGCATTGCGGAAACATTTTTTTTCTTTTTAGCAATTTTTGCGATGGAGAATTTTAAATGAAGGATAATACTAGACACACTTTATATAAAATGTTTTTAGTCAATAAAAAAGGTTGAACGAACTTTTCCACTGGTACGAAGCATTACATATATTATTCTCCCATAGTGTTTTATCAAAGTTAATTTGAATATTATCATATTTTGTAGGTTCTTGCACGATAACTCTGCACCATAGTTTTACTCAATCACATAATTTAATACACTTCCACGTAGCGATCATAATGGGGTTTACATATCCATGTAAGAGATTCAATTTAAAGTTGTTTATATATATATATATATATATATATATATATATATATATATATATATATATATATATATATATATATATATATATATATATATATATGCAGTGTACGTTTAAAAGTAATTGAAACTGAATTATTATTTAATACAAGAATTTAATAATATTTAGTTTAATTAAAAATAAAACATTAAAAGGTTTTTGAGATAAAAATCAATGTAGAATAATATTCGATGAGCTGTGAAGTTAATTTACTTATATTTGAAATTTCATTACGGAACTCAATCCTCTTTGTGAGAGCGAAGCATTCATCTTCAAACCAGCTCCCAAGAGAACATTTTACATGAAAGCTTCTTACCAAGTTAATTTGATATCGTATTTTTTCTTGCCAATATTTAATCTTAACAAAGAATATGATTAGATTAGTAATTGACAAGTAAATGTCAGTCAAGTTTTTATTAAATTTGCTGTTATATTATCATAGTTTTCTTATTCATTAAAATTAATTCGTCGTCTTTATTAAAAAACGTAGAAAAAAATATATACGTCTTTAAAAGGGCAAGGATTAGGACTGGCAAAACGTCTGGCAAACAAATACACCTAACCTCAGTAAGTAAATAATAATAATTAAAAGAGTTAACACACAAATGATCTTCATTGCATTGAATTATAGTTCGAACAATACATAAAGTATAAAAAAAAAAAACGTAAATGCAATTAGAAGTTAAAAATAAAATGCAATGGGCAAGAAATAATAATGAGAGATAAAAAGTTATATTAATTGATTAATCAAAATGAAACAAATGCCGTGGCTGTAGCAGCAATAATTTCATTGTATAAAGCACAGCATCAATCTGGAATAATATTATGAAAGAATCAGTAGCAGAATAAAGAGAGAGAGAGAGAGAGAGATTTTGTATTTTCAGTAGGAAGAAGCATTTTTTTTAACGTAATTTATAAGCGTGTTGAAAACTAGTATAAAGTTAGGTCAATGTCATTTTTTTAAAAACATTCTGTGTTAAAATTTCTTGAAGGACAAGATAAAAAATCAGCAATATATATATATATATATATATATATATATATATATATATATATATATATATATATATATATATATATAATATTTATAATATATCCTATATGAAATTTGTAAAATTTAACTTGTCATTTTTAATTAATATGCATGTGGAATGATAATTGAATTTCTATGAAAAGTTTTTAAAAATGTTTAGTTTTTGTTCTTCTACTCATTAACCATTTAACTACAAGTTATATCATTGATTAGAAGCGTTGAAAATTTCTCCACCTTTTAATTTCACAAGAGAGAGAGAGAGAGAGAGAGAGAGAAGAATGAGATAGAAGAATGAGAAGTGAAATTAGCTAGTGGCATGATGGAACACGAATTTCCTATATAGTTGCGGAGTCTCAATAAAGCTCGCTCCTCTTTGAGCAAGAATCAATGAGAAGACGCGTGAAAGCGTCTCGGAAATGAAAGACTCAAGTGTTAACTGACAACTTCAATGCAGGAAATGTGCAAATCTGGGATATTTGCTCCATTTGAAACGTATTCAATATTGCTTTTCTGACATTAATACATGTGTTAACTCCACTTGACTCACAATTTGGTGTGTGTGTGTGTGTGAGAGAGAGAGAGAGAGAGAGAGAGAGAGAGAGAGAGAGAGAGAGAGAGAGAGAGAGAGAGAGAGAGAGAGAGAGAGAGAGAGAGAGAGATCACTTCTTATAGAGAATATACAAATTTTACTATTATTTTATATTTATATAGCAAAGCAAATAATTTATGAACATATATCTCTTATGTTTCAAGTCACATTAAACATTTCTATCTCAGACATACAATAAAGTTACATTAAATAAACGCAACAAAAAATATATAATACATTTACAGATTTATTTATTTATTATTATTTTTTTATTTTTTGAACACTGAAACTGTTTACTGACAATTTTTGTATTTACATTTCAAGTTAGAACTTTTTAAAAGTATTCAAGAAATTTTTATTTTTAATCTTATGTTGGGAAAAAAAAAAAAAAAAAAAAAAAAGGCGAGCTCTTTTAAAGAGCAAGATTTTTTGATTATACTTTTATATTGTGTGTGTATATACAATTGTACATTAAGAAATGAATAAGATATACCTCACTACAAACATAATAAGTAATATAGTAATTCTTAAAGTTAAATATTTGGCTTTTACAAATAAATTCTCAAATCCAACCATATATTCTTTTTTTTATGAACTAACGCCGAATTTTTCATATTTTAACTCATTTACATATTTCGAACCGACAGGAATTTTCCATTCCGGTTAATAATGTTTCCATTGTATGGTATAATAATAGCGTGGTGACTAACGAAAAATATTGAAATTTATTTCATCCATTTTCTGTTTCGTACATCTAGTTTTAGTATATCATTCTTTAAAACAAATGTAACCTATTGTATAATATGAAAATGAATTACTTTTCGCACAACATGTGATAATGATAAAAAATATGACTCTATGTACAACGTATGTGCCTTAATATAATTATATAAAAAAAAATGCAGTCCTTATTTGACACTTGCGTTTGCTGCATATGTTTGGTGACATTAATTCGTTACATTAGGTTACATGTAATATTTGATTAAACATTGACTTTCAAGTTTGTTATTTTCACGAGATAGTAATACTTGTAGTCACTTTTACTACTATGAAATAAAAATAAAGGAAAAAATCTCCACTTTTTAACTTATTAAAAGAATCTAGAAATGGTCTCATTGGGAGGTCGTTTATAACGTGTAAAAAAAAAAAAGTTTATATCTTTTTAAATTCTTAATGAAAAATATTTATGTTCTTAAACAATCTTAAGTTTTCAACACAGCATAAAATCACATAAACCACGAAGCGTGCGTCTAAATTTTACAAATTAGTAGTCTCTCTGATTTAAACAACAGAAAATAATAAATAATTTATGTTGTCCTTTCTTTGAGTAAAATCGATAAACGCAGTTTCTGATTCTATATAGTTTAAAATTTATGAATTGGCCGTTTTCCTTTGCTTGTTATTCAAATAGCTTGCCAGAGTATTTTAAACCCAGGGGAGACAGAGGATATTTTCTCCTTTAGCAAACATCATGGGCTCAAACACTATACTGTATGGACTCGTTCATCAATAATCTAAACACTCCAACAATAATACAAATTTTTACACAACTGCTGGAAAAATAATGTAATTGAATATTTATTGATTTTATATTCAAACTTTTTTGATGAAGTATATTTTACATAATCAGGTTTTAGGTAGAATAATATATTTCTATAAGCAAATATCTCTGATAATAATATTAATGAGTAATTTTGTAATTGATAAAAAAATATATGCATACGTCAGGGGAAAAAAAGCTACAAGTTGGAATTTTCCTTCCGAATGAAATGCTAAGTAGAATAATATTATCAAACAATAATGTCTTATTTTAAATTTCTATTTTTCAGTTATTCTAAACTATGAAAATAGTTCCATGCGCAATGTAGTGTTAAATTTAATTAAACAATTCTTTATTGAATAGTAAACATATCAACAAATTGAAAAACACAATTTCACCCAGAAGATAAGTGAAAGATGTTACTATACCGTACTCATTAGTCATACAACACACGAAAAAGACTACGACGTCATAAGTATGCTCAATGTTACTTAAAATTTAACTCTATCGTATTAACTTATTATAGTGCTTTTTATAGTTAATTTGAATACTGTAATGTAAGAAAAAAAAGTGAGCAATAAAAAACTAAACTTACGGTAGTTAAAAAATATTTTTGCAAAAAAAAAAAAAAAAAAAAAAAAAAAAAAAATCAGAGTTTTAAAAGTTAAATTATGTATAGTAATTTATCAAACGACCTACTATAAAACTTGAAAATAAAAAGTAAAACTTATTACACTGGAACACGATACAATAGCTTTAAATTGATATCTTCCATTAGAAACTAGAATCAACCATTGTATATTTTAACTTGTTTCAAATTAAATTACAAGTTTTTTCTAAATTGTGTTAACAGTCACCAGCTCCATGCTTCAGTAACATGGAGCAAATGTGCAATGACTTTATTGCAACCAACTTTTATTATGTGGATCAGTTTCTTTTGAGAGATATCATAATACTTCTTTTCCACTTGAAATAGCAATTTTGTTCTTTCATCGATTCTTTTCCCATTTATTATTATTTAAAACTCAAGCTAAACCACTATATATATAATATATAAACTTTTCATTCCATTATGCCATAAGAATTTTTGAAAGGAATATAAATGGAACTTTTATTTACACAATTTTTAACATCAGTTATTTATTAAAATATTTACTTGTGAATTTATTCATGCATTCATCATTTGTATCTTGACAAGGATGCAATTCGAAACTTTATTTTTATTTTATTAGTCATAGATAGTTTGCAGTAAAATCACATTTTATAATGATGTTACACTACATTCGTCTTGTCAATTTTATTATTTATAACTACAGGCTAAACTAAAACTAAGAATGAACTCAAAGTCAAAGTAATTGTTTACATAATATTTACCAGGGGCGGCTCGTGGTGTTTGTGACTAGGCAAGCACTCGGTGATAGCCTATATATTCTGAGGGGGGGGGGGGGGGACAGCCCGCCGCAGGCGCCGATTTTTTTTAGACCACGTGGTGTTTTATAATCTTTGATTTTCGTCAAAAAAAACTGCACATCTGTACTTTATTTAAAGAAAATAACCTACTTGATTTTTATTGCAAAAATTTACAAGATAAAGAAACTGTGCCTTTAAAAAATATTTTTCAAAGATCGGTAGTGTAAAATTGCGATTTTTCACAAAATTGCACGTTAGTACTTCCCAAGAAAAGCACTTATTATTATTTTTTTTAATTTTTTTTTTTCTTCTCTTATATACAAACTTTTTTTTTTTGTATTACTTTATTTTATAAAATTATTAATTACGTGACTCTTTTTTATTAATTTCTTGTATAAGATTGAGTGTAACTGCAACTATGGTTAATCGAACAATTCAGTTTTTTTTTTCAAAAGATAAGAAAAAAAAAAGATGAAGAAAAAGAAAAAAAGAGAAATAAAAAAAGAATATGTAGAGAGAGAGAGAGGGAGAGAGAGAAAACTAACTGGATAAAAAAAATTAAATGCTCCGATTTTAAAATCAGTCCAAAAACAACATGCGCGAAAAAAATGCAATCTATTTTAATTTAATATCAACGATTTCATTATAATAAATAAAAATTGACAGATAAATAATAATTTTATTTAGCTAAATTCAGTCAAATTTCAGACAATATTTCTCCCACTGAGGAAAAAAGTAACCAGAATAAAGTAAAGTTTTTACTAGAATGCAAAGTAAATTTTATGGCACGATATTTTTACAGTAAAATATTAACTTTGCTTGCAAAGTAAAAGTTAACTTGGAATAATGTTAAATTTTACTGTGCATGCAGTGGGAAAGTTACGTTGCGCGCAAAGTAAAAAAGTTACCTTGCAGCGCAAAGTAAAATTTAACCACGCACGCTAGATACAATTTTTACGTTGCAAGCAAAGTCAATTCTTGCTTAATTCTAAAATATTTTTGCGTGCTAAAATGAATTGTTTTTAAATAATTTGCGAAGTAATTAAAATTATTTTTATATATTCTTATAGGTATTAACGAGACGAATCTTATGATATGAAGTAAAAATTTAAAATTTAAGTTGCAAGGCATGTTAGCCTCACAGACATACGGGGTGGGATTTGAACACGTTACCTACCTACCTAACCTAACCTAGCCTGCCTAAACTACCGACGTTAACCGTTCGACCATCGTTACATATAGGTTTGAGAATTGTAAAAGACTTTTATAAACTAGAAAATAAGAAAGTGGGGGAGTAGAAAAAATTGTATAAGTATTCACGCGCGACTATTTAAAACTTTATTACGGCATTTTTTTTTCTTATATACTGCCATTAGAAAAATTATTCACCAGTGATAATATAACAAATACATATGTTTTTCACTTGTTTTCTATTTAAATCTGGGCTGTATAGCATGATGTATTTCTGCTAAATTTTAATTAAGGCTCAATTAAATTTCTCCCCCCCCCCTCCTCCCTCTCTTTCTCTCTCTTTTCCAATGATTATTTTAATATTTATTTTTGGGCAAGATTTTGTTTAAAAAATTTCAATAATTTGTTACACATTAGATTAAGTTATCATAATTTATAATGCATGGCAGCAATGACAAAAATGAAATAATTACGATAATAATGCATACAAAATTTTTTTTTCCTAAAAAAAAAAAAAAAAAAAAAAAAAACGCACACCGTTAATGCTATAGTCCTCTTTTAGCGATATTCATTTATGTTAAATTAATACAAGGAATTAAAAAATAAAATTAATTAATTATTTTTAAAATAATATTTAGAATCATCAGATTTATCCTCTATACTTAGTTTCCTGTGCAATGCATGAAAGTAACCTTGCTCTATGAAGTCAAAAGTTACTAGAATGCAAGGTAATTTTTTAACTTAGCGTGCAATGTGAAATTTTACTGCGATCAAAAAAGTACATTTTTACTATAAATTAGGGTGAAACGGTAACACAGCTGCAAGGTATTTTTTTTACATTTCAGTGCTTAGTAAAATGTTACCTTGCAAAATGTAAAAATTTACTTTATTACGAAGTTAATATTAAGCCATCCCTGCAAAGTAAAAAATTTACACAGACGGCAATGTTATAATCCTACTGCGTGCAAAGTAAAAATTTACTCGGTTCTCTTTTTACCTTGCAATTTGACTTGATTCTAGTAACTTTTTTACTTTTATTCTAGTAAAAACGGAAAGTTACTTTGCTGCAAGGTAACTATTTTTCTCCGTGCCCCTCTTTTTCGGTCCAATAGAACATTTTTTAAAAAGGTTTTCAAGGTTATCATCCTTATCATTCCCTGCTAATTTTATATTAATCTTTTTAATGGAACTTATTGGTTTAGTGCGCGGGAAAAGCTAAGGGTCCCCTAATTTAACAACGTTTATAGGGAAAACCGCTTTTTCTTTTCCTTTATTTTTTCTTTGCTTCTTTCTTTCTTTTCTTTTCTTTTTCTTTTTTTTTTTTTTTTTTTTTTTTTGCGATTTTTGAGAAAAACTATGCACCAGTATTTAAATGAAAAATTCTATGGACACAGTTTTGCGTATTTCAAGCCATATATTTTTGTAAAGAAATTTTAAAACTTATAATCTCCATTGAGCTCATTTACTATAATAAAAAAACAACATAAATTTTTGTCACTTTTATTTTTTTTTTTTTTTACGTATTAATATTATTTCTAAGATTTTTGGCTATGTATAAATTAAACAAAAAAACTTATACTTAAAAGACATCATAAAATTGTGCAAGTAAAATTATTTAAAAGTAGAAGGCTAGAAATAAGATAATTACGAGCAAAAAATTGCATTTAATTGTTTCATATAAATTACTAATAATGTTTTTATAAACTGATATTTAGTAAAATAGTGTGTAAACTATTGATTTACACATATATCCAAAGTTTCATATTTTTAAAACACTTTTTACATAACTTAAATGATTTTTTATGCATATTCTTGGCAGACTGCGGCATCGCTAATTGCTAATAAGCCGTTACGCATACGACAAAATTAAAGTCACTCATTTTAAGACAAAATAACACAAATTCAGGAAATGTTTTTATTTTTTAAATCGAACGATTAGTTATTGAGTTATGAATTTTTTAGTAAGTGTAAGCTCCTCTAAATAAGTGCTTTCAAGCTCCCTATTCTTTAGCATTGCGGCCTCCCATATCCCCTCTTTTTTTCTCAACGCTAGCGCTATAGCGGCGTAAGCTCCTGTAGTGAGGTGCTTTCACGATTATTCGGAGGGCGCTGCATACGTGATTTTTTTTTATGAAGGCGCGCTCTGTTTTTGATGAATAAAAATTAGAAAAAATATAGAAAATTGATAAAAACTAGTTACAAAATATGAAATATAATATTCTTTATTGAAATATGGAATAAAACCTTTTTGTTCGATTTTCTATATAGGCATGCACTGCTTGCAGGGCTTACATGCACCAGCCGCCCCTGATATTTACACAAAGTAACACCATATTCTTTATTATATGGTAACACTTATTCCAGCACATTTTCTTTAATAATTTTAGTGTTATCAGCAAAATTAGTTTTAATATTATAATAAGTTTTTTAAATTAATAATTATTTAACAAGATATTTAAATAACATATAATTTTTGTATCTCTAACAATAATGTTTGATAATAAGGGCTTCTTTCCAATAAATAAGAATTATGATTCATTATACTGTAAACTTTTTTTACTGCTATAGCTTTATAATTATGAAAATCACTATTAATTTTACACAGTACAGGTTGCTTTCTTTGAATATATACACGATACAGTTATAAATGAAAAAAATAATTGGTGCTGTTAATAGGTCAACTAAGAATTTAAAATAAATTTTCAAAAGAGCAGTAAGTATCTAATATAATATATCTTAAATGCTCGCTTTTATAACCTGAATAAATGCTGAATAAATGTTATATCGTGTCCTGATCTGCCCCAAATAAATAACTATTTAAATTTATATACGAAATAAGGTAAGCAAAATGATCTCAATACTATTGGGAAGCTTTTATCTTTAACCTGAAACGAACAAAATTAGCTGAATATAACTTTTTTTTTTTGCAAAGAAAGTTGGTATGGCTACACCATAGCTTAAAGTTTCATTTACAGTGATATCCTTAATATTGTAGTTTCATTTTTTTTACTCTTTTAACAGGCTGACCTTCAACTTTTATATATAAGTAAACTTTTTTCTGAAATATTATTTTTTTAAATGAAACTGAACATAATTTGACTTTGATGATTTAAAATTAACCTACTTACTGTATTATACAAAAACATTCCATTTCCTATATTGTTATGCTTACTTTTATGACTTACTCCTCAAATGTGTCCACTAAAGCTATCGTCTGCATGTTGCTATGCAACAATCAAGTATTTTTGCAAATCTACAGTTGACGTATCATAACGATTAGGACCCCAGTGTGACCCTTAAATTTACCTCTAACACCTTTGATTTGCAATATTTGTATATTTTATTAACTTCAGTTTGAGAATTCTGTTTTAATTCAACACATTGTTTCCTATATAACTCAAGTACGAACAAAAAAGTTTAATAGCTCGTTTTCGACTACCCTCACACCTTTAAGCTTATTTCAAATGATTTCAGAATCCAAAATACGTTTTTATTTTATGTTGAAAAATAAAACAATGCACACATTTTTATGTTTCTATTGCCTGATATATTGGATTTGGAATTGAAAAGACTGCCGTAAGAATTGATTTGTTTTTAGTATAAAGCCATGCTGTTTATCATTGATAAAATTATTTCACAAATAGATTTCCTACCCGTCTCCTGTTTTAAATTTTATCTTTATCAATTTTTTAATAAAGGGATACGTTTTCAAAATTTTAGCCTACTTGGAACAACGCAGTTTTTTTATACACTATATAATACGCACACAAACACACACACACACACACACACACAAACACAAACACTTATGGCAAACATTCGAAATTACAAATTTCTTGTTCAAAACTACAAAGGACTGAGTAACCAGTTTTGTTAATTAAACAATATTTATATTCACACTTTATGAGAGAAAAATACCAATTTGGACTTTATACTTTGTATTTCATACGTTTATAAATCCTATTTTGTAAAATTCCATCAGTTGTGAAACAGTTCCACGATCAAATAAAATTATAGATATATACATATATATATATATATATATATATATATATATATATATATATATATATATATATATATATATATATATATAATATATATATACACATATACACACACACACACACACATATAAATTGAAGTTTTTAACAATTATTGAATTATTCAACTCGATCATCAGCGTATAAAAATCTTCTTTTGAGAGTTGAAACACGTTTTTGTCTTAACAAAAATTAACCGGGATGAATGAACACTCAGTGAAGGAAAAAGGTTCCAAACAGAAATTTTTCAATAATTTTAAGTGACGTCAAAGTCATATTTTATTCATGTTTCTAATTAACTTTCATTAAAATATAGATTAAAAAATAATATAAATGACAAATTTTATTCTCTATCAAGTACCCAAAGTAATTGCGATGTTAAATATATTTTCTGAAAAAATGATACAGCAATTTAAAGCTAAACTATAACAAAACTCTAATCAGGCTGTTAAAATTGTTATTTCTATTTATTATTATTAAAAAGTAAAAATAATCATTGTCTAATTGTATTGTAAATGGCTTATCGTGAGCATTATAAAATTACAACATACATGTAGCAAGTTGCGTAAATTATTATTTGCCAGCAGCATGCAAAGTATTCTAGAAACATGTCCATTATATGTCAACAAAATAATTTGAAATTTCAAAGTTAAATAATAACATCCAAGTAAATTGGTACCTTAGTTTCCTTAAATTTTATTTGTAATTATATTTTCCGTTATCAAAAAGTCCCAACTTCTGCAGAGATCACTTACGTCACTACTGTGGAAAGTGCTTCTTCTATTTGTAGACTTTATTTTAGCATGAAGACAACAAAATTACATCTTCTAAATTGGATACTTGTTTTTATTCTTGTTATCTACACACCAGGTAGAAATTATTTTTGTTTGGCCTGCGATCAAAAACCTGCACCGCAGTTTGATTAATGAAAGCACGGCATAGTTTCTGATAAAATTGTATAATAAAAAGTAATAAGGTAAATATATTATCCGTAGTTTTGCAGGCAAGCATGCAGGCAGGAAAGAGCACAAGCATGCTAGAGGGTATTAGTACGCGTATATATACATACATACTTATACATACACATATAAAGAGAACATAGACTCGCGTCCAACGTGAGATGTGATGCGCATTGTGGTGGTGGCCAAGACCTTTCGCTTCACTGCTGATCAATATTCTCTCTCTCTCTCTCTCTCTCTCTCTCTCTCTCTCTCTCTCTCTCTCTCTCTCTCTCGCTGCAGCCACACGCAATAATATGCCAACTGCATTCTCTAAAGTTATTTCTAGATGTCAATATTTTCATTCTAATTAACAACAACATTTTTTCCCTCCACAAATTTACAACAATATAATTAACTCTGCGATCTCTTTGATTGAGAACATCATTCAATTTACGATCAGCGTATGTGAGATTATTTATTCTTTTACAATATATGTTTTGTATACAGTTGATTTTGCTTTGAGACTGCACATTTTCTCCAATGAAAGGAAATTTAAAAGATTATAATTATAGCAATTAATAAACAATTAAATGAAATTAAAGCAGCAATAAAAATATGAACGATTCCATTCAATGCTCTATTCAAAGCAAAATTCTAAACACAAAGTACAAATACTACCTCCCACGTGAGCCACAAACCCTAAAAGAAATGTGTACGACGCAAAAACAATACAAACGACATCTATACAAAAACAATTCAAACGATACAAAAACAATATTATGTTCCTACAACATGCCTGGTTACTACCCAAGTGTTACACAATTCGCACATTTCAGTGTATAGCATCACAAGTTTTCAATCCGTGTCATAAGATTGAAGAGATGAAATGTTTCTTTTTTTGATCTTTATTTATTTACTATTTACTTATTGCTGTATCACATTTAAGTTATATTTTTGTAATACAGATTTGTAAATTCACCAATACAATATAAAATGAAAAATTATAGTCTCTAACAAAGAAATACATTTTGTGAATACTTAAATATAGTTGTTACTTTTATAGAGTTTTTGTTTTAAAGTACTTGCAAGGAAAAGACTACGAAGAGTTAACTATGTCGTCATAGCTCTACTGTGCGTGCACCCAGATAAAATAAATCACGTATAAGTTCTGCTGCTGCTGCATTACGTCATATAGCATAATAATTAATTGCTACATTATAGAATTGCATAAATATTTATGCTGTATAGTATATTTTTTATGTCATTATTATTATATTATAGTTATCATAATTATTATTTTATTTTAATCCGTTCAGCAAAGTTACTACTATGACTTAAGAAATAAAGTTCTGCTGCAAGGTCACTACATTTTACATCACATACAGTAGAGCAGATGACGCCCAACATAAAGTATTATGTTATATAGAAGCGCATAACTATTTTTTGCAGCATAATTTGTCAAATTTCTTTTTTCCACGCACTTAACGTTTTCTGTCCTACAATGCACCTCGCGTGTGTAGCTTATGGATAAGAAACTTAAAAGGATAAAAACTATCTTGAATTTTTTGAACGTCCTTAATATGGAAGTTGAAAAATTTGCATGTTTTTCACGTTAATAAAAAATGACGTAAGACCGTGTGTCATTAAAACTGAATAATCTGACAGAAAGATGCGTAAGCGTCTCTCAGAAAATAGCTTTACTAGCAGGGGAATATAGTGGCTGTAAAGTTTTCTTATAGTCCTCAAACTTTACAACATTTTAAAAATTGATTCACTCTTTTTTTTTCTTGCTTGACTCATATATTACGTTTTACTATTCAACCTTTTGTTATTATTATTATTATTTAGTTGCTGAATGTTTTTTCCTATCGTGGAAAATTCAATGATTGAAGGAATAACTATGAATAAAGAAGCATCACGCGATAGTATATAAACTTTAATTCGTATACATTTTAACAATTGAATATAATATGAACTGCATATTACTCAAGCATATTTTATTCATATCTTATGATATACATTGTTCAATAATATTATAGTATCCACGTAGCAGTTAAAGAGCTTGCGCAATTATATAATATACTTTAGCAATATCTTAAAAGTTTATAATAAAAAAAAATTCCAATTTTGGAAAAAGTTTGAAAAAATAAAAATAAATGGAAAAATGGGAAACTAAGAAGTTGCTGCAAATACTCAAATGTTATTATGTGAATAAAAAGAGGTATATAGGAGGTTCAAATTAACAATTGGAAAAGGTTGATGAAATAACATTAAGTAATTTATATCTTACTTTTTATGTTTTTCTACCTTCCAGAAATTACAAATTTAACTATAAAAGAAGCAGCTGTAGGGCTTGTACTTCCAAGATGCCTCGCTCGCCGCTCTCTAGCCTGCCCGATTACCTAAATTGACATTTAAAATGTTATTTTGGCCAAAATAAGAAAAACTCAAACTTTTTTGCATGTTAACTTATGGGAAAAATGTAAAACTAAGAAGTTGCTGCAAATACTCAAATGTTATTATGTGAATGAAAAGAGGTAAATAGGAGGTTCAAATTAACAATTGGAAAAGGTTGATGAAATAACATTAAGTAATTTATATCTTACTTTTTATGTTTTTTTACCTTCCAGAAATTACAAATTTAACTATAAAAGAAGCAGCTGTAGGGCTTGTACTTCGAAGTTGCCTCGCTCGCCGCTCTCTAGCCTGCCCGATTATTTAAATTGACATTTAATATGTTATTTTGGCCAAAATAAGAAAAACTCAAACTTTTTTGCATGTTAACTTATGGGAAAAATGTGAAACAAAGAAGTTGCTGCAAATACTCAAATGTTATTATGTGAATGAAAAGAGGTATATAGGAGGTTCAAATTAACAATTGGAAAAGGTTGACGAAATAACATTAAGTAATTTAAATCTTACTTTTTATGTTTTTTTAACTTCCAGAAATTACAAATTTAACTATAAAAGAAGCAGCTGTAGTGCTTGTACTTCCAAGTTGCCTCGCTTGCCGCTCTCTAGCATGTCCGATTACTTAAATTGGCATTTAATATGTAATTTTGGCCAAAATAAGAAAAACTCAAACTTTTTTGCATGTTAACTTATGGGAAAAATGTGAAACTAAGAAATTGCTGCAAATACTCAAATGTTATTATGTGAATGAAAAGAGCTATATAGGAGGTTCAAATTAACAATTGGAAAAAGTTGATGAAATAACATTAAGTAATTTAAATCTTACTTTTTATGTTTTTTTAACTTCCAGAAATTACAACTTTAACTATAAAAGAAGCAGCTGTAGTGCTTGTACTTCGAAGTTGCCTCGCTCGCCGCTCTCAAGCCTGCCCGATTACCTAAATTGACTTTTAATATGTTATTTTGGCCAAAATAAGAAAAACTCAAACTTTTTTGCATGTTAACTTATGGGAAAAATGTGAAACTAAGAAGTTGCTGCAAGTACTCAAATGTTATTATGTGAATGAAAAGAGGTAAATAGGAGGTTCAAATTAACAATTGGAAAAGGTTGATGAAATAACATTAAGTAATTTATATCTTACTTTTTATGTTTTTTTACCTTCCAGAAATTACAAATTTAACTATAAAAGAAGCAGCTGTAGGGCTTGTACTTCGAAGTTGCCTCGCTCGCCGCTCTCTAGCCTGCCCGATTATTTAAATTGACATTTAATATGTTATTTTGGCCAAAATAAGAAAAACTCAAACTTTTTTGCATGTTAACTTATGGGAAAAATGTGAAACAAAGAAGTTGCTGCAAATACTCAAATGTTATTATGTGAATGAAAAGAGGTATAAAGGAGGTTCAAATTAACAATTGGAAAAGGTTGACGAAGTAACATTAAGTAATTTAAATCTTACTTTTTATGTTTTTTTACCTTCCAGAAATTACAAATTTAACTATAAAAGAAGCAGCTGTAGTGCTTGTACTTCGAAGTTGCCTCGCTCGCCGCTCTCTAGCCTGCCCGATTATTTAAATTGACATTTAATATGTTATTTTGGCCAAAATAAGAAAAACTCAAACTTTTTTGCATGTTAACTTATGAGAAAAATGTGAAACTAAGAAGTTGCTGCAAATACTCAAATGTTATTATGTGAATGAAAAGAGGTATATAGGAGGTTCAAATTAACAATTGGAAAAAGTTGATGAAATAACATTAAGTAATTTATATCTTACTTTTTATGTCTTTTTACCTTCCAGAAATTACAAATTTAACTATAAAAGAAGCAGCTGTAGGGCTTGTACTTCGAAGTTGCCTCGCTCGCCGCTCTCTAGCCTGCCCGATTACTTAAATTGGCATTTAATATGTTATTTTGGCCAAAATAAGAAAAACTCAAACTTTTTTGCATGTTAACTTATGGGAAAAATGTGAAACTAAGAAGTTGCTGCAATTACTCAAATGTTATTATGTGAATGAAAAGAGGTATATAGGATGTTTAAATTAACAATTGGAAAAAGTTGATGAAATAACATTAAGTAATTTATATCTTACTTTTTATGTCTTTTTACCTTCCAGAAATTACAAATTTAACTATAAAAGAAGCAGCTGTAGTGCTTGTACTTCAAAGTTGCCTCGCTCGCCACTCTCTAGCCTGCCCGATTACTTAAATTGGCATTTAATATGTTATTTTGGCCAAAATAAGAAAAACTCAAACTTTTTTGCATGTTAACTTATGGGAAAAATGTGAAACTAAGAAGTTGCTGCAAATACTCAAATGTTATTATGTGAATGAAAAGAGATATATAGAAGGTTCAAATTAACAATTGGAAAAAGTTGATGAAATAACATTAAGTAATTTAAATCTTACTTTTTATGTTTTTTTAACTTCCAGAAATTACAAATTTAACTATAAAAGAAGCAGCTGTAGTGCTTGTACTTCGAAGTTGCCTCGCTCGCTGCTCTCAAGCCTGCCCGATTACTTAAATTGGCATTTAATATGTTATTTTGGCCAAAATAAGAAAAACTCAAACTTTTTTGCATGTTGACTTATGAGAAAAATGTGAAACTAAGAAGTTGCTGCAAATACTCAAATGTTATTATGTGAATGAAAAGAGGTATATAGAAGGTTCAAATTAACAATTGGAAAAAGTTGATGAAATAACATTAAGTAATTTAAATCTTACTTTTTATGTTTTTTTAACTTCCAGAAATTACAACTTTAACTATAAAAGAAGCAGCTGTAGGGCTTGTACTTCGAAGTTGCCTCGCTCGCCGCTCTCAAGCCTGCCCGATTACCTAAATTGACTTTTAATATGTTATTTTGGCCAAAATAAGAAAAACTCAAACTTTTTTGCATGTTAACTTATGGGAAAAATGTGAAACTAAGAAGTTGCTGCAAGTACTCAAATGTTATTATGTGAATAAAAAGAGGTATATAGGAGGTTCAAATTAACAATTGGAAAAGGTTGATGAAATAACTATAAGTAATTTATATCTTACTTTTTATGTTTTTTTACCTTCCAGAAATTACAAATTTAACTATAAAAGAAGCAGCTGTAGGGCTTGTACTTCGAAGTTGCCTCGCTCGCCACTCTCTAGCCTGCCCGATTATTTAAATTGACATTTAATATGTTATTTTGGCCAAAATAAGAAAAACTCAAACTTTTTTGCATGTTAACTTATGGGAAAAATGTGAAACAAAGAAGTTGCTGCAAATACTCAAATGTTATTATGTGAATGAAAAGAGGTATAAAGGAGGTTCAATATAACAATTGGAAAAGGTTGACGAAATAACATTAAGTAATTTAAATCTTACTTTTTATGTTTTTTTACCTTCCAGAAATTACAAATTTAACTATAAAAGAAGCAGCTGTAGTGCTTGTACTTCCAAGTTGCCTCGCTTGCCGCTCTCTAGCATGTCCGATTACTTAAATGGGCATTTAATATGTAATTTTGGCCAAAATAAGAAAAACTCAAACTTTTTTGCATGTTAACTTATGGGAAAAATGTGAAACTAAGAAGTTGCTGCAAATACTCAAATGTTATTATGTGAATGAAAAGAGGTATATAGAAGGTTCAAATTAACAATTGGAAAAAGTTGATGAAATAACATTAAGTAATTTAAATCTTACTTTTTATGTTTTTTTAACTTCCAGAAATTACAAATTTAACTATAAAAGAAGCAGCTGTAGTGCTTGTACTTCGAAGTTGCCTCGCTCGCCGCTCTCAAGCCTGCCCGATTACTTAAATTGGCATTTAATATGTTATTTTGGCCAAAAAAAGAAAAACTCAAACTTTTTTGCATGTTAACTTATGGGACAAATGTGAAACTAAGAAGTTGCTGCAAATACTCAAATGTTATTATGTGAATGAAAAGAGGTATATAGAAGGTTCAAATTAACAATTGGAAAAAGTTGATGAAATAACATTAAGTAATTTAAATCTTACTTTTTATGTTTTTTTAACTTCCAGAAATTACAAATTTAACTTTAAAAGAAGCAGCTGTAGTGCTTAAACTTCGAAGTTGCCTCGCTCGCCGCTCTCAAGCCTGCCCGATTACCTAAATTGACTTTTAATATGTTATTTTGGCCAAAATAAGAAAAACTCAAACTTTTTTGCATGTTAACTTATGGGAAAAATGTGAAACTAAGAAGTTGCTGCAAGTACTCAAATGTTATTATGTGAATGAAAAGAGGTATATAGGAGGTTCAAATTAACAATTGGAAAAGGTTGATGAAATAACATTAAGTAATTTATATCTTACTTTTTATGTTTTTTTACCTTCCAGAAATTACAAATTTAACTATAAAAGAAGCAGCTGTAGGGCTTGTACTTCGAAGTTGCCTCGCTCGCCGCTCTCTAGCCTGCCCGATTATTTAAATTGACATTTAATATGTTATTTTGGCCAAAATAAGAAAAACTCAAACTTTTTTGCATGTTAACTTATGGGAAAAATGTGAAACAAAGAAGTTGCTGCAAATACTCAAATGTTATTATGTGAATGAAAAGAGGTATAAAGGAGGTTCAATATAACAATTGGAAAAGGTTGACGAAATAACATTAAGTCATTTAAATCTCACTTTTTATGTTTTTTTACCTTCCAGAAATCACAAATTTAACTATAAAAGAAGCAGCTGTAGTGCTTGTACTTCCAAGTTGCCTCGCTCGCCGCTCTCTAGCATGTCCGATTACTTAAATTGGCATTTAATATGTAATTTTGGCCAAAATAAGAAAAACTCAAACTTTTTTGCATGTTAACTTATGGGAAAAATGTGAAACTAAGAAATTGCTGCAAATACTCAAATGTTATTATTGAATGAAAAGAGGTATATAGAAGGTTCAAATTAACAATTGGAAAAAGTTGATGAAATAACATTAAGTAATTTAAATCTTACTTTTTATGTTTTTTTAACTTCCAGAATTTACAAATTTAACTATAAAAGAAGCAGCTGTAGTGCTTGTACTTCGAAGTTGCCTAGCTCGCCGCTCTCTAGCCTGCCCGATTATTTAAATTGACATTTAATATGTTATTTTGGCCAAAATAAGAAAAACTCAAACTTTTTTGCATGTTAACTTATGGGAAAAATATGAAACTAAGAAGTTGCTGCAAATACTCAAATGTTATTATGTGAATGAAAAGAGGTATATAGGAGGTTCAAATTAACAATTGGAAAAGGTTGACGAAATAACATTAAGTAATTTAAATCTTACTTTTTATGTTTTTTTACCTTCCAGAAATTACAAATTTAACTATAAAAGAAGCAGCTGTAGGGCTTGTACTTCGAAGTTGCCTCGCTCGCCGCTCTCTAGCCTGCTCGATTACTTAAATTGGCATTTAATATGTTATTTTGGCCAAAATAAGAAAAACTCAAACTTTTTTGCATGTTAACTTATGGGAAAAATGTGAAACTAAGAAGTTGCTGCAATTACTCAAATGTTATTATGTGAATGAAAAGAGGTATATAGGATGTTCAAATTAACAATTGGAAAAAGTTGATGAAATAACATTAAGTAATTTAAATCTTACTTTTTATGTTTTTTTAACTTCCAGAAATTACAAATTTAACTATAAAAGAAGCAGCTGTAGTGCTTGTACTTCGAAGTTGCCTCGCTCGCCGCTCTCAAGCCTGCCCGATTACCTTAATTGACATTTAATATGTTATTTTGGCAAAAATAAGAAAAACTCAAACTTTTTTGCATGTTAACTTATGAGAAAAATGTGAAACTAAGAAGTTGCTGCAAATACTCAAATGTTATTATGTGAATGAAAAGAGGTATATAGGAGGTTCAAATTAACAATTGGAAAAAGTTGATGAAATAACATTAAGTAATTTATATCTTACTTTTTATGTCTTTTTACCTTCCAGAAATTACAAATTTAACTATAAAAGAAGCAGCTGTAGGGCTTGTACTTCGAAGTTGCCTCGCTCGCCGCTCTCTAGCCTGCCCGATTACTTAAATTGGCATTTAATATGTTATTTTGGCCAAAATAAGAAAAACTCAAACTTTTTTGCATGTTAACTTATGGGAAAAATGTGAAACTAAGAAGTTGCTGCAATTACTCAAATGTTATTATGTGAATAAAAAGAGGTATATAGGATGTTTAAATTAACAATTAGAAAAAGTTGATGAAATAACATTAAGTAATTTATATCTTACTTTTTATGTCTTTTTACCTTCCAGAAATTACAAATTTAACTATAAAAGAAGCAGCTGTAGTGCTTGTACTTCGAAGTTGCCTCGCTCGCTGCTCTCTAGCCTGCCCGATTACTTAAATTGGCATTTAATATGTTATTTTGGCCAAAATAAGAAAAACTCAAACTTTTTTGCATGTTAACTTATGGGACAAATGTGAAACTAAGAAGTTGCTGCAAATACTCAAATGTTATTATGTGAATGAAAAGAGATATATAGAAGGTTCAAATTAACAATTGAAAAAAGTTGATGAAATAATATTAAGTAATTTAAATCTTACTTTTTATGTTTTTTTAACTTCCAGAAATTACAAATTTAACTATAAAAGAAGCAGCTGTAGTGCTTGTACTTCGAAGTTGCCTCGCTCGCCGCTCTCAAGCCTGCCCGATTACCTAAATTGACTTTTAATATGTTATTTTGGCCAAAATAAGAAAAACTCAAACTTTTTTGCATGTTAACTTATGGGAAAAATGTGAAACTAAGAAGTTACTGCAAGTACTCAAATGTTAATATATGAATGAAAAGAGGTATATAGGAGGTTCAAATTAACAATTGGAAAAGGTTGATGAAATAACATTAAGTAATTTATATCTTACTTTTTATGTTTTTTTACCTTCCAGAAATTACAAATTTAACTATAAAAGAAGCAGCTGTAGGGCTTGTACTTCGAAGTTGCCTCGCTCGCCGCTCTCTAGCCTGCCCGATTATTTAAATTGACATTTAATATGTTATTTTGGCCAAAATAAGAAAAACTCAAACTTTTTTGCATGTTAACTTATGGGAAAAATGTGAAACAAAGAAGTTGCTGCAAATACTCAAATGTTATTATGTGAATGAAAAGAGGTATAAAGGAGGTTCAATATAACAATTGGAAAAGGTTGACGAAATAACATTAAGTCATTTAAATCTCACTTTTTATGTTTTTTTACCTTCCAGAAATTACAAATTTAACTATAAAAGAAGCAGCTGTAGGGCTTGTACTTCGAAGTTGCCTCGCTCGCCGCTCTCTAGCATGTCCGATTACTTAAATTGGCATTTAATATGTTATTTTGGCCAAAATAAGAAAAACTCAAACTTTTTTGCATGTTAACTTATGGGAAAAATGTGAAACTAAGAAGTTGCTGCAAGTACTCAAATGTTATTATGTGAATGAAAAGAGGTATATAGGAGGTTCAAATTAACAATTGGAAAAGGTTGATGAAATAACTATAAGTAATTTATATCTTACTTTTTATGTTTTTTTACCTTCCAGAAATTACAAATTTAACTATAAAAGAAGCAGCTGTAGGGCTTGTACTTCGAAGTTGCCTCGCTCGCCACTCTCTAGCCTGCCCGATTATTTAAATTGACATTTAATATGTTATTTTGGCCAAAATAAGAAAAACTCAAACTTTTTTGCATGTTAACTTATGGGAAAAATGTGAAACAAAGAAGTTGCTGCAAATACTCAAATGTTATTATGTGAATGAAAAGAGGTATAAAGGAGGTTCAATATAACAATTGGAAAAGGTTGACGAAATAACATTAAGTAATTTAAATCTTACTTTTTATGTTTTTTTACCTTCCAGAAATTACAAATTTAACTATAAAAGAAGCAGCTGTAGTGCTTGTACTTCCAAGTTGCCTCGCTTGCCGCTCTCTAGCATGTCCGATTACTTAAATTGGCATTTAATATGTAATTTTGGCCAAAATAAGAAAAACTCAAACTTTTTTGCATGTTAACTTATGGGAAAAATGTGAAACTAAGAAGTTGCTGCAAATACTCAAATGTTATTATGTGAATGAAAAGAGGTATATAGAAGGTTCAAATTAACAATTGGAAAAAGTTGATGAAATAACATTAAGTAATTTAAATCTTACTTTTTATGTTTTTTTAACTTCCAGAAATTACAAATTTAACTATAAAAGAAGCAGCTGTAGTGCTTGTACTTCGAAGTTGCCTCGCTCGCCGCTCTCAAGCCTGCCCGATTACTTAAATTGGCATTTAATATGTTATTTTGGCCAAAAAAAGAAAAACTCAAACTTTTTTGCATGTTAACTTATGGGACAAATGTGAAACTAAGAAGTTGCTGCAAATACTCAAATGTTATTATGTGAATGAAAAGAGGTATATAGAAGGTTCAAATTAACAATTGGAAAAAGTTGATGAAATAACATTAAGTAATTTAAATCTTACTTTTTATGTTTTTTTAACTTCCAGAAATTACAAATTTAACTTTAAAAGAAGCAGCTGTAGTGCTTAAACTTCGAAGTTGCCTCGCTCGCCGCTCTCAAGCCTGCCCGATTACCTAAATTGACTTTTAATATGTTATTTTTGCCAAAATAAGAAAAACTCAAACTTTTTTGCATGTTAACTTATGGGAAAAATGTGAAACTAAGAAGTTGCTGCAAGTACTCAAATGTTATTATGTGAATGAAAAGAGGTATATAGGAGGTTCAAATTAACAATTGGAAAAGGTTGATGAAATAACATTAAGTAATTTATATCTTACTTTTTATGTTTTTTTACCTTCCAGAAATTACAAATTTAACTATAAAAGAAGCAGCTGTAGGGCTTGTACTTCGAAGTTGCCTCGCTCGCCGCTCTCTAGCCTGCCCGATTATTTAAATTGACATTTAATATGTTATTTTGGCCAAAATAAGAAAAACTCAAACTTTTTTGCATGTTAACTTATGGGAAAAATGTGAAACAAAGAAGTTGCTGCAAATACTCAAATGTTATTATGTGAATGAAAAGAGGTATAAAGGAGGTTCAATATAACAATTGGAAAAGGTTGACGAAATAACATTAAGTCATTTAAATCTTACTTTTTATGTTTTTTTACCTTCCAGAAATCACAAATTTAACTATAAAAGAAGCAGCTGTAGTGCTTGTACTTCCAAGTTACCTCGCTCGCCGCTCTCTAGCATGTCCGATTACTTAAATTGGCATTTAATATGTAATTTTGGCCAAAATAAGAAAAACTCAAACTTTTTTGCATGTTAACTTATGGGAAAAATGTGAAACTAAGAAATTGCTGCAAATACTCAAATGTTATTATTTGAATGAAAAGAGGTATATAGAAGGTTTAAATTAACAATTGGAAAAAGTTGATGAAATAACATTAAGTAATTTAAATCTTACTTTTTATGTCTTTTTAACTTCCAGAATTTACAAATTTAACTATAAAAGAAGCAGCTGTAGTGCTTGTACTTCGAAGTTGCCTAGCTCGCCGCTCTCTAGCCTGCCCGATTATTTAAATTGACATTTAATATGTTATTTTGGCCAAAATAAGAAAAACTCAAACTTTTTTGCATGTTAATTTATGGGAAAAATATGAAACTAAGAAGTTGCTGCAAATACTCAAATGTTATTATGTGAAAGAAAAGAGGTATATAGGAGGTTCAAATTAACAATTGGAAAAGGTTGACGAAATAACATTAAGTAATTTAAATCTTACTTTTTATGTTTTTTTAACTTCCAGAAATTACAAATTTAAAGGAATTGACCGGAGAAAAACCTAAGCATTTATATCACAAAACACTTGATGGGATTTACATAAATAACATTAGTTTGTCTCAAAACCCAACAGTAGCCTCATAGCAGTGATCAGAAATGTCGATTTATGCAACCCGCACAACATTTTCATACTAATTTTTGCATGTTTCTGACGTCATAAACATGAATTTTTACGCAAATTGCATACTTTACAGCTTTTTCACGTTCTCTCGTGGGGCTACATTAACATTCTGGTAAAAATTGTCATTAGTTTTGAAGATCCCATTTCGTGTTTATACATTAAAAAGCACACGTTGTTTTATGTGGTCTATGGCTTTAACTATAAAAGAAGCAGCTGTAGGGCTTGTACTTCGAAGTTGCCTCGCTCGCCGCTCTCTAGCCTGCTCGATTACTTAAATTGGCATTTAATATGTTATTTTGGCCAAAATAAGAAAAACTCAAACTTTTTTGCATGTTAACTTATGGGAAAAATGTGAAACTAAGAAGTTGCTGCAATTACTCAAATGTTATTATGTGAATGAAAAGAGGTATATAGGATGTTCAAATTAACAATTGGAAAAAGTTGATGAAATAACATTAAGTAATTTAAATCTTACTTTTTATGTTTTTTTAACTTCCAGAAATTACAAATTTAACTATAAAAGAAGCAGCTGTAGTGCTTGTACTTCGAAGTTGCCTCGCTCGCCGCTCTCAAGCCTGCCCGATTACCTTAATTGACATTTAATATGTTATTTTGGCAAAAATAAGAAAAACTCAAACTTTTTTGCATGTTAACTTATGAGAAAAATGTGAAACTAAGAAGTTGCTGCAAATACTCAAATGTTATTATGTGAATGAAAAGAGGTATATAGGAGGTTCAAATTAACAATTGGAAAAAGTTGATGAAATAACATTAAGTAATTTATATCTTACTTTTTATGTCTTTTTACCTTCCAGAAATTACAAATTTAACTATAAAAGAAGCAGCTGTAGGGCTTGTACTTCGAAGTTGCCTCGCTCGCCGCTCTCTAGCCTGCCCGATTACTTAAATTGGCATTTAATATGTTATTTTGGCCAAAATAAGAAAAACTCAAACTTTTTTGCATGTTAACTTATGGGAAAAATGTGAAACTAAGAAGTTGCTGCAAGTACTCAAATGTTAATATATGAATGAAAAGAGGTATATAGGAGGTTCAAATTAACAATTGGAAAAGGTTGATGAAATAACATTAAGTAATTTATATCTTACTTTTTATGTTTTTTTACCTTCCAGAAATTACAAATTTAACTATAAAAGAAGCAGCTGTAGGGCTTGTACTTCGAAGTTGCCTCGCTCGCCGCTCTCTAGCCTGCCCGATTATTTAAATTGACATTTAATATGTTATTTTGGCCAAAATAAGAAAAACTCAAACTTTTTTGCATGTTAACTTATGGGAAAAATGTGAAACAAAGAAGTTGCTGCAAATACTCAAATGTTATTATGTGAATGAAAAGAGGTATAAAGGAGGTTCAATATAACAATTGGAAAAGGTTGACGAAATAACATTAAGTCATTTAAATCTCACTTTTTATGTTTTTTTACCTTCCAGAAATTACAAATTTAACTATAAAAGAAGCAGCTGTAGTGCTTGTACTTCCAAGTTGCCTCGCTAGCCGCTCTCTAGCATGTCCGATTACTTAAATTGGCATTTAATATGTAATTTTGGCCAAAATAAGAAAAACTCAAACTTTTTTGCATGTTAACTTATGGGAAAAATGTGAAACTAAGAAGTTGCTGCAATTACTCAAAAGTTATTATGTGAATAAAAAGAGGTATATAGGATGTTTAAATTAACAATTGGAAAAAGTTGATGAAATAACATTAAGTATTTTATATCTTACTTTTTATGTCTTTTTACCTTCCAGAAATTACAAATTTAACTATAAAAGAAGCAGCTGTAGTGCTTGTACTTCGAAGTTGCCTCGCTCGCTGCTCTCTAGCCTGCCCGATTACTTAAATTGGCATTTAATATGTTATTTTGGCCAAAATAAGAAAAACTCAAACTTTTTTGCATGTTAACTTATGGGAAAAATATGAAACTAAGAAGTTGCTGCAAATACTCAAATGTTATTATGTGAATGAAAAGAGGTATATAGGAGGTTCAAATTAACAATTGGAAAAGGTTGACGAAATAACATTAAGTAATTTAAATCTTACTTTTTATGTTTTTTTACCTTCCAGAAATCACAAATTTAACTATAAAAGAAGCAGCTGTAGTGCTTGTACTTCCAAGTTGCCTCGCTCGCCGCTCTCTAGCATGTCCGATTACTTAAATTGGCATTTAATATGTAATTTTGGCCAAAATAAGAAAAACTCAAACTTTTTTGCATGTTAACTTATGGGAAAAATGTGAAACTAAGAAATTGCTGCAAATACTCAAATGTTATTATTGAATGAAAAGAGGTATATAGAAGGTTCAAATTAACAATTGGAAAAAGTTGATGAAATAACATTAAGTAATTTAAATCTTACTTTTTATGTTTTTTTAACTTCCAGAATTTACAAATTTAACTATAAAAGAAGCAGCTGTAGTGCTTGTACTTCGAAGTTGCCTAGCTCGCCGCTCTCTAGCCTGCCCGATTATTTAAATTGACATTTAATATGTTATTTTGGCCAAAATAAGAAAAACTCAAACTTTTTTGCATGTTAACTTATGGGAAAAATATGAAACTAAGAAGTTGCTGCAAATACTCAAATGTTATTATGTGAATGAAAAGAGGTATATAAGAGGTTCAAATTAACAATTGGAAAAGGTTGACGAAATAACATTAAGTAATTTATATCTTACTTTTTATGTTTTTTTACCTTCCAGAAATTACAAATTTAACTATAAAAGAAGTAGCTGTAGGGCTTGTACTTCGAAGTTGCCTCGCTCGCCACTCTCTAGCCTGCCCGATTATTTAAATTGACATTTAATATGTTATTTTGGCCAAAATAAGAAAAACTCAAACTTTTTTGCATGTTAACTTATGGGAAAAATGTGAAACAAAGAAGTTGCTGCAAATACTCAAATGTTATTATGTGAATGAAAAGAGGTATAAAGGAGGTTCAATATAACAATTGGAAAAGGTTGACGAAATAACATTAAGTAATTTAAATCTTACTTTTTATGTTTTTTTACCTTCCAGAAATTACAAATTTAACTATAAAAGAAGCAGCTGTAGTGCTTGTACTTCCAAGTTGCCTCGCTTGCCGCTCTCTAGCATGTCCGATTACTTAAATTGGCATTTAATATGTAATTTTGGCCAAAATAAGAAAAACTCAAACTTTTTTGCATGTTAACTTATGGGAAAAATGTGAAACTAAGAAGTTGCTGCAAATACTCAAATGTTATTATGTGAATGAAAAGAGGTATATAGAAGGTTCAAATTAACAATTGGAAAAAGTTGATGAAATAACATTAAGTAATTTAAATCTTACTTTTTATGTTTTTTTAACTTCCAGAAATTACAAATTTAACTATAAAAGAAGCAGCTGTAGTGCTTGTACTTCGAAGTTGCCTCGCTCGCCGCTCTCAAGCCTGCCCGATTATTTAAATTGGCATTTAATATGTTATTTTGGCCAAAAAAAGAAAAACTCAAACTTTTTTGCATGTTAACTTATGGGACAAATGTGAAACTAAGAAGTTGCTGCAAATACTCAAATGTTATTATGTGAATGAAAAGAGGTATATAGAAGGTTCAAATTAACAATTGGAAAAAGTTGATGAAATAACATTAAGTAATTTAAATCTTACTTTTTATGTTTTTTTAACTTCCAGAAATTACAAATTTAACTTTAAAAGAAGCAGCTGTAGTGCTTAAACTTCGAAGTTGCCTCGCTCGCCGCTCTCAAGCCTGCCCGATTACCTAAATTGACTTTTAATATGTTTTTTTTGCCAAAATAAGAAAAACTCAAACTTTTTTGCATGTTAACTTATGGGAAAAATGTGAAACTAAGAAGTTGCTGCAAGTACTCAAATGTTATTATGTGAATGAAAAGAGGTATATAGGAGGTTCAAATTAACAATTGGAAAAGGTTGATGAAATAACATTAAGTAATTTATATCTTACTTTTTATGTTTTTTTACCTTCCAGAAATTACAAATTTAACTATAAAAGAAGCAGCTGTAGGGCTTGTACTTCGAAGTTGCCTCGCTCGCCGCTCTCTAGCCTGCCCGATTATTTAAATTGACATTTAATATGTTATTTTGGCCAAAATAAGAAAAACTCAAACTTTTTTGCATGTTAACTTATGGGAAAAATGTGAAACAAAGAAGTTGCTGCAAATACTCAAATGTTATTATGTGAATGAAAAGAGGTATAAAGGAGGTTCAATATAACAATTGGAAAAGGTTGACGAAATAACATTAAGTCATTTAAATCTTACTTTTTATGTTTTTTTACCTTCCAGAAATCACAAATTTAACTATAAAAGAAGCAGCTGTAGTGCTTGTACTTCCAAGTTGCCTCGCTCGCCGCTCTCTAGCATGTCCGATTACTTAAATTGGCATTTAATATGTAATTTTGGCCAAAATAAGAAAAACTCAAACTTTTTTGCATGTTAACTTATGGGAAAAATGTGAAACTAAGAAATTGCTGCAAATACTCAAATGTTATTATTTGAATGAAAAGAGGTATATAGAAGGTTCAAATTAACAATTGGAAAAAGTTGATGAAATAACATTAAGTAATTTAAATCTTACTTTTTATGTTTTTTTAACTTCCAGAATTTACAAATTTAACTATAAAAGAAGCAGCTGTAGTGCTTGTACTTCGAAGTTGCCTAGCTCGCCGCTCTCTAGCCTGCCCGATTATTTAAATTGACATTTAATATGTTATTTTGGCCAAAATAAGAAAAACTCAAACTTTTTTGCATGTTAACTTATGGGAAAAATATGAAACTAAGAAGTTGCTGCAAATACTCAAATGTTATTATGTGAATGAAAAGAGGTATATAGGAGGTTCAAATTAACAATTGGAAAAGGTTGACGAAATAACATTAAGTAATTTAAATCTTACTTTTTATGTTTTTTTAACTTCCAGAAATTACAAATTTAACTATAAAAGAAGCAGCTGTAGGGCTTGTACTTCGAAGTTGCCTCGCTCGCCGCTCTCTAGCCTGCTCGATTACTTAAATTGGCATTTAATATGTTATTTTGGCCAAAATAAGAAAAACTCAAACTTTTTTGCATGTTAACTTATGGGAAAAATGTGAAACTAAGAAGTTGCTGCAATTACTCAAATGTTATTATGTGAATGAAAAGAGGTATATAGGATGTTCAAATTAACAATTGGAAAAAGTTGATGAAATAACATTAAGTAATTTAAATCTTACTTTTTATGTTTTTTTAACTTCCAGAAATTACAAATTTAACTATAAAAGAAGCAGCTGTAGTGCTTGTACTTCGAAGTTGCCTCGCTCGCCGCTCTCAAGCCTGCCCGGTTACCTTAATTGACATTTAATATGTTATTTTGGCAAAAATAAGAAAAACTCAAACTTTTTTGCATGTTAACTTATGAGAAAAATGTGAAACTAAGAAGTTGCTGCAAATACTCAAATGTTATTATGTGAATGAAAAGAGGTATATAGGAGGTTCAAATTAACAATTGGAAAAAGTTGATGAAATAACATTAAGTAATTTATATCTTACTTTTTATGTCTTTTTACCTTCCAGAAATTACAAATTTAACTATAAAAGAAGCAGCTGTAGGGCTTGTACTTCGAAGTTGCCTCGCTCGCCGCTCTCTAGCCTGCCCGATTACTTAAATTGGCATTTAATATGTTATTTTGGCCAAAATAAGAAAAACTCAAACTTTTTTGCATGTTAACTTATGGGAAAAATGTGAAACTAAGAAGTTGCTGCAATTACTCAAATGTTATTATGTGAATAAAAAGAGGTATATAGGATGTTTAAATTAACAATTGGAAAAAGTTGATGAAATAACATTAAGTAATTTATATCTTACTTTTTATGTCTTTTTACCTTCCAGAAATTACAAATTTAACTATAAAAGAAGCAGCTGTAGTGCTTGTACTTCGAAGTTGCCTCGCTCGCTGCTCTCTAGCCTGCCCGATTACTTAAATTGGCATTTAATATGTTATTTTGGCCAAAATAAGAAAAACTCAAACTTTTTTGCATGTTAACTTATGGGAAAAATGTGAAACTAAGAAGTTGCTGCAAATACTCAAATGTTATTATGTGAATGAAAAGAGATATATAGAAGGTTCAAATTAACAATTGAAAAAAGTTGATGAAATAATATTAAGTAATTTAAATCTTACTTTTTATGTTTTTTTAACTTCCAGAAATTACAAATTTAACTATAAAAGAAGCAGCTGTAGTGCTTGTACTTCGAAGTTGCCTCGCTCGCCGCTCTCAAGCCTGCCCGATTACCTAAATTGACTTTTAATATGTTATTTTGGCCAAAATAAGAAAAACTCAAACTTTTTTGCATGTTAACTTATGGGAAAAATGTGAAACTAAGAAGTTGCTGCAAGTACTCAAATGTTAATATATGAATGAAAAGAGGTATATAGGAGGTTCAAATTAACAATTGGAAAAGGTTGATGAAATAACATTAAGTAATTTATATCTTACTTTTTATGTTTTTTTACCTTCCAGAAATTACAAATTTAACTATAAAAGAAGCAGCTGTAGGGCTTGTACTTCGAAGTTGCCTCGCTCGCCGCTCTCTAGCCTGCCCGATTATTTAAATTGACATTTAATATGTTATTTTGGCCAAAATAAGAAAAACTCAAACTTTTTTGCATGTTAACTTATGGGAAAAATGTGAAACAAAGAAGTTGCTGCAAATACTCAAATGTTATTATGTGAATGAAAAGAGGTATAAAGGAGGTTCAATATAACAATTGGAAAAGGTTGACGAAATAACATTAAGTCATTTAAATCTCACTTTTTATGTTTTTTTACCTTCCAGAAATTACAAATTTAACTATAAAAGAAGCAGCTGTAGTGCTTGTACTTCCAAGTTGCCTCGCTAGCCGCTCTCTAGCATGTCCGATTACTTAAATTGGCATTTAATATGTAATTTTGGCCAAAATAAGAAAAACTCAAACTTTTTTGCATGTTAACTTATGGGAAAAATGTAAAACTAAGAAGTTGCTGCAATTACTCAAAAGTTATTATGTGAATAAAAAGAGGTATATAGGATGTTAAAATTAACAATTGGAAAAAGTTGATGAAATAACATTAAGTAATTTATATCTTACTTTTTATGTCTTTTTACCTTCCAGAAATTACAAATTTAACTATAAAAGAAGCAGCTGTAGTGCTTGTACTTCGAAGTTGCCTCGCTCGCTGCTCTCTAGCCTGCCCGATTACTTAAATTGGCATTTAATATGTTATTTTGGCCAAAATAAGAAAAACTCAAACTTTTTTGCATGTTAACTTATGGGAAAAATATGAAACTAAGAAGTTGCTGCAAATACTCAAATGTTATTATGTGAATGAAAAGAGGTATAAAGGAGGTTCAATATAACAATTGGAAAAGGTTGACGAAATAACATTAAGTCATTTAAATCTTACTTTTTATGTTTTTTTACCTTCCAGAAATCACAAATTTAACTATAAAAGAAGCAGCTGTAGTGCTTGTACTTCCAAGTTGCCTCGCTCGCCGCTCTCTAGCATGTCCGATTACTTAAATTGGCATTTAATATGTAATTTTGGCCAAAATAAGAAAAACTCAAACTTTTTTGCATGTTAACTTATGGGAAAAATGTGAAACTAAGAAATTGCTGCAAATACTCAAATGTTATTATTTGAATGAAAAGAGGTATATAGAAGGTTCAAATTAACAATTGGAAAAAGTTGATGAAATAACATTAAGTAATTTAAATCTTACTTTTTATGTTTTTTTAACTTCCAGAATTTACAAATTTAACTATAAAAGAAGCAGCTGTAGTGCTTGTACTTCGAAGTTGCCTAGCTCGCCGCTCTCTAGCCTGCCCGATTATTTAAATTGACATTTAATATGTTATTTTGGCCAAAATAAGAAAAACTCAAACTTTTTTGCATGTTAACTTATGGGAAAAATATGAAACTAAGAAGTTGCTGCAAATACTCAAATGTTATTATGTGAATGAAAAGAGGTATATAGGAGGTTCAAATTAACAATTGGAAAAGGTTGACGAAATAACATTAAGTAATTTAAATCTTACTTTTTATGTTTTTTTAACTTCCAGAAATTACAAATTTAACTATAAAAGAAGCAGCTGTAGGGCTTGTACTTCGAAGTTGCCTCGCTCGCCGCTCTCTAGCCTGCTCGATTACTTAAATTGGCATTTAATATGTTATTTTGGCCAAAATAAGAAAAACTCAAACTTTTTTGCATGTTAACTTATGGGAAAAATGTGAAACTAAGAAGTTGCTGCAATTACTCAAATGTTATTATGTGAATGAAAAGAGGTATATAGGATGTTCAAATTAACAATTGGAAAAAGTTGATGAAATAACATTAAGTAATTTAAATCTTACTTTTTATGTTTTTTTAACTTCCAGAAATTACAAATTTAACTATAAAAGAAGCAGCTGTAGTGCTTGTACTTCGAAGTTGCCTCGCTCGCCGCTCTCAAGCCTGCCCGGTTACCTTAATTGACATTTAATATGTTATTTTGGCAAAAATAAGAAAAACTCAAACTTTTTTGCATGTTAACTTATGAGAAAAATGTGAAACTAAGAAGTTGCTGCAAATACTCAAATGTTATTATGTGAATGAAAAGAGGTATATAGGAGGTTCAAATTAACAATTGGAAAAAGTTGATGAAATAACATTAAGTAATTTATATCTTACTTTTTATGTCTTTTTACCTTCCAGAAATTACAAATTTAACTATAAAAGAAGCAGCTGTAGGGCTTGTACTTCGAAGTTGCCTCGCTCGCCGCTCTCTAGCCTGCCCGATTACTTAAATTGGCATTTAATATGTTATTTTGGCCAAAATAAGAAAAACTCAAACTTTTTTGCATGTTAACTTATGGGAAAAATGTGAAACTAAGAAGTTGCTGCAATTACTCAAATGTTATTATGTGAATAAAAAGAGGTATATAGGATGTTTAAATTAACAATTGGAAAAAGTTGATGAAATAACATTAAGTAATTTATATCTTACTTTTTATGTCTTTTTACCTTCCAGAAATTACAAATTTAACTATAAAAGAAGCAGCTGTAGTGCTTGTACTTCGAAGTTGCCTCGCTCGCTGCTCTCTAGCCTGCCCGATTACTTAAATTGGCATTTAATATGTTATTTTGGCCAAAATAAGAAAAACTCAAACTTTTTTGCATGTTAACTTATGGGAAAAATGTGAAACTAAGAAGTTGCTGCAAATACTCAAATGTTATTATGTGAATGAAAAGAGATATATAGAAGGTTCAAATTAACAATTGAAAAAAGTTGATGAAATAATATTAAGTAATTTAAATCTTACTTTTTATGTTTTTTTAACTTCCAGAAATTACAAATTTAACTATAAAAGAAGCAGCTGTAGTGCTTGTACTTCGAAGTTGCCTCGCTCGCCGCTCTCAAGCCTGCCCGATTACCTAAATTGACTTTTAATATGTTATTTTGGCCAAAATAAGAAAAACTCAAACTTTTTTGCATGTTAACTTATGGGAAAAATGTGAAACTAAGAAGTTGCTGCAAGTACTCAAATGTTAATATATGAATGAAAAGAGGTATATAGGAGGTTCAAATTAACAATTGGAAAAGGTTGATGAAATAACATTAAGTAATTTATATCTTACTTTTTATGTTTTTTTACCTTCCAGAAATTACAAATTTAACTATAAAAGAAGCAGCTGTAGGGCTTGTACTTCGAAGTTGCCTCGCTCGCCGCTCTCTAGCCTGCCCGATTATTTAAATTGACATTTAATATGTTATTTTGGCCAAAATAAGAAAAACTCAAACTTTTTTGCATGTTAACTTATGGGAAAAATGTGAAACAAAGAAGTTGCTGCAAATACTCAAATGTTATTATGTGAATGAAAAGAGGTATAAAGGAGGTTCAATATAACAATTGGAAAAGGTTGACGAAATAACATTAAGTCATTTAAATCTCACTTTTTATGTTTTTTTACCGTCCAGAAATTACAAATTTAACTATAAAAGAAGCAGCTGTAGTGCTTGTACTTCCAAGTTGCCTCGCTAGCCGCTCTCTAGCATGTCCGATTACTTAAATTGGCATTTAATATGTAATTTTGGCCAAAATAAGAAAAACTCAAACTTTTTTGCATGTTAACTTATGGGAAAAATGTAAAACTAAGAAGTTGCTGCAATTACTCAAAAGTTATTATGTGAATAAAAAGAGGTATATAGGATGTTAAAATTAACAATTGGAAAAAGTTGATGAAATAACATTAAGTAATTTATATCTTACTTTTTATGTCTTTTTACCTTCCAGAAATTACAAATTTAACTATAAAAAAAGCAGCTGTAGTGCTTGTACTTCGAAGTTGCCTCGCTTGCTGCTCTCTAGCCTGCCCGATTACTTAAATTGGCATTTAATATGTTATTTTGGCCAAAATAAGAAAAACTCAAACTTTTTTGCATGTTAACTTATGGGAAAAATATGAAACTAAGAAGTTGCTGCAAATACTCAAATGTTATTATGTGAATGAAAAGAGGTATATAGGAGGTTCAAATTAACAATTGGAAAAGGTTGACGAAATAACATTAAGTAATTTAAATCTTACTTTTTATGTTTTTTTACCTTCCAGAAATCACAAATTTAACTATAAAAGAAGCAGCTGTAGTGCTTGTACTTCCAAGTTGCCTCGCTCGCCGCTCTCTAGCCTGCCCGATTATTTAAATTGACATTTAATATGTTATTTTGGCCAAAATAAGAAAAACTCAAACTTTTTTGCATGTTAACTTATGGGAAAAATGTGAAACAAAGAAGTTGCTGCAAATACTCAAATGTTATTATGTGAATGAAAAGAGGTATAAAGGAGGTTCAATATAACAATTGGAAAAGGTTGACGAAATAACATTAAGTCATTTAAATCTTACTTTTTATGTTTTTTTACCTTCCAGAAATCACAAATTTAACTATAAAAGAAGCAGCTGTAGTGCTTGTACTTCCAAGTTGCCTCGCTCGCCGCTCTCTAGCATGTCCGATTACTTAAATTGGCATTTAATATGTAATTTTGGCCAAAATAAGAAAAACTCAAACTTTTTTGCATGTTAACTTATGGGAAAAATGTGAAACTAAGAAATTGCTGCAAATACTCAAATGTTATTATTGAATGAAAAGAGGTATATAGAAGGTTCAAATTAACAATTGGAAAAAGTTGATGAAATAACATTAAGTAATTTAAATCTTACTTTTTATGTTTTTTTAACTTCCAGAATTTACAAATTTAACTATAAAAGAAGAAGCTGTAGTGCTTGTACTTCGAAGTTGCCTAGCTCGCCGCTCTCTAGCCTGCCCGATTATTTAAATTGACATTTAATATGTTATTTTGGCCAAAATAAGAAAAACTCAAACTTTTTTGCATGTTAACTTATGGGAAAAATATGAAACTAAGAAGTTGCTGCAAATACTCAAATGTTATTATGTGAATGAAAAGAGGTATATAGGAGGTTCAAATTAACAATTGGAAAAGGTTGACGAAATAACATTAAGTAATTTAAATCTTACTTTTTATATTTTTTTACCTTCCAGAAATTACAAATTTAACTATAAAAGAAGCAGCTGTAGGGCTTGTACTTCGAAGTTGCCTCGCTCGCCGCTCTCTAGCCTGCTCGATTACTTAAATTGGCATTTAATATGTTATTTTGGCCAAAATAAGAAAAACTCAAACTTTTTTGCATGTTAACTTATGGGAAAAATGTGAAACTAAGAAGTTGCTGCAATTACTCAAATGTTATTATGTGAATGAAAAGAGGTATATAGGATGTTCAAATTAACAATTGGAAAAAGTTGATGAAATAACATTAAGTAATTTAAATCTTACTTTTTATGTTTTTTTAACTTCCAGAAATTACAAATTTAACTATAAAAGAAGCAGCTGTAGTGCTTGTACTTCGAAGTTGCCTCGCTCGCCGCTCTCAAGCCTGCCCGATTACCTTAATTGACATTTAATATGTTATTTTGGCAAAAATAAGAAAAACTCAAACTTTTTTGCATGTTAACTTATGAGAAAAATGTGAAACTAAGAAGTTGCTGCAAATACTCAAATGTTATTATGTGAATGAAAAGAGGTATATAGGAGGTTCAAATTAACAATTGGAAAAAGTTGATGAAATAACATTAAGTAATTTATATCTTACTTTTTATGTCTTTTTACCTTCCAGAAATTACAAATTTAACTATAAAAGAAGCAGCTCTAGGGCTTGTACTTCGAAGTTGCCTCGCCCGCCGCTCTCTAGCCTGCCCGATTACTTAAATTGGCATTTAATATGTTATTTTGGCCAAAATAAGAAAAACTCAAACTTTTTTGCATGTTAACTTATGGGAAAAATGTGAAACTAAGAAGTTGCTGCAATTACTCAAATGTTATTATGTGAATAAAAAGAGGTATATAGGATGTTTAAATTAACAATTGGAAAAAGTTGATGAAATAACATTAACTAATTTATATCTTACTTTTTATGTCTTTTTACCTTCCAGAAATTACAAATTTAACTATAAAAGAAGCAGCTGTAGTGCTTGTACTTCGAAGTTGCCTCGCTCGCTGCTCTCTAGCCTGCCCGATTACTTAAATTGGCATTTAATATGTTATTTTGGCCAAAATAAGAAAAACTCAAACTTTTTTGCATGTTAACTTATGGGAAAAATGTGAAACTAAGAAGTTGCTGCAAATACTCAAATGTTATTATGTGAATGAAAAGAGATATATAGAAGGTTCAAATTAACAATTAAAAAAAGTTGATGAAATAATATTAAGTAATTTAAATCTTACTTTTTATGTTTTTTTAACTTCCAGAAATTACAAATTTAACTATAAAAGAAGCAGCTGTAGTGCTTGTACTTCGAAGTTGCCTCGCTCGCCGCTCTCAAGCCTGCCCGATTACCTAAATTGACTTTTAATATGTTATTTTGGCCAAAATAAGAAAAACTCAAACTTTTTTGCATGTTAACTTATGGGAAAAATGTGAAACTAAGAAGTTGCTGCAAGTACTCAAATGTTAATATATGAATGAAAAGAGGTATATAGGAGGTTCAAATTAACAATTGGAAAAGGTTGATGAAATAACATTAAGTAATTTATATCTTACTTTTTATGTTTTTTTACCTTCCAGAAATTACAAATTTAACTATAAAAGAAGCAGCTGTAGGGCTTGTACTTCGAAGTTGCCTCGCTCGCCGCTCTCAAGCCTGCCCGATTACCTTAATTGACATTTAATATGTTATTTTGGCAAAAATAAGAAAAACTCAAACTTTTTTGCATGTTAACTTATGAGAAAAATGTGAAACTAAGAAGTTGCTGCAAATACTCAAATGTTATTATGTGAATGAAAAGAGGTATATAGGAGGTTCAAATTAACAATTGGAAAAAGTTGATGAAATAACATTAAGTAATTTATATCTTACTTTTTATGTCTTTTTACCTTCCAGAAATTACAAATTTAACTATAAAAGAAGCAGCTGTAGGGCTTGTACTTCGAAGTTGCCTCGCTCGCCGCTCTCTAGCCTGCCCGATTACTTAAATTGGCATTTAATATGTTATTTTGGCCAAAATAAGAAAAACTCAAACTTTTTTGCATGTTAACTTATGGGAAAAATGTGAAACTAAGAAGTTGCTGCAATTACTCAAATGTTATTATGTGAATAAAAAGAGGTATATAGGATGTTTAAATTAACAATTGGAAAAAGTTGATGAAATAACATTAAGTAATTTATATCTTACTTTTTATGTCTTTTTACCTTCCAGAAATTACAAATTTAACTATAAAAGAAGCAGCTGTAGTGCTTGTACTTCGAAGTTGCCTCGCTCGCTGCTCTCTAGCCTGCCCGATTACTTAAATTGGCATTTAATATGTTATTTTGGCCAAAATAAGAAAAACTCAAACTTTTTTGCATGTTAACTTATGGGAAAAATGTGAAACTAAGAAGTTGCTGCAAATACTCAAATGTTATTATGTGAATGAAAAGAGATATATAGAAGGTTCAAATTAACAATTGAAAAAAGTTGATGAAATAATATTAAGTAATTTAAATCTTACTTTTTATGTTTTTTTAACTTCCAGAAATTACAAATTTAACTATAAAAGAAGCAGCTGTAGTGCTTGTACTTCGAAGTTGCCTCGCTCGCCGCTCTCAAGCCTGCCCGATTACCTAAATTGACTTTTAATATGTTATTTTGGCCAAAATAAGAAAAACTCAAACTTTTTTGCATGTTAACTTATGGGAAAAATGTGAAACTAAGAAGTTGCTGCAAGTACTCAAATGTTAATATATGAATGAAAAGAGGTATATAGGAGGTTCAAATTAACAATTGGAAAAGGTTGATGAAATAACATTAAGTAATTTATATCTTACTTTTTATGTTTTTTTACCTTCCAGAAATTACAAATTTAACTATAAAAGAAGCAGCTGTAGGGCTTGTACTTCGAAGTTGCCTCGCTCGCCGCTCTCTAGCCTGCCCGATTATTTAAATTGACATTTAATATGTTATTTTGGCCAAAATAAGAAAAACTCAAACTTTTTTGCATGTTAACTTATGGGAAAAATGTGAAACAAAGAAGTTGCTGCAAATACTCAAATGTTATTATGTGAATGAAAAGAGGTATAAAGGAGGTTCAATATAACAATTGGAAAAGGTTGACGAAATAACATTAAGTCATTTAAATCTCACTTTTTATGTTTTTTTACCTTCCAGAAATTACAAATTTAACTATAAAAGAAGCAGCTGTAGTGCTTGTACTTCCAAGTTGCCTCGCTAGCCGCTCTCTAGCATGTCCGATTACTTAAATTGGCATTTAATATGTAATTTTGGCCAAAATAAGAAAAACTCAAACTTTTTTGCATGTTAACTTATGGGAAAAATGTAAAACTAAGAAGTTGCTGCAATTACTCAAAAGTTATTATGTGAATAAAAAGAGGTATATAGGATGTTAAAATTAACAATTGGAAAAAGTTGATGAAATAACATTAAGTAATTTATATCTTACTTTTTATGTCTTTTTACCTTCCAGAAATTACAAATTTAACTATAAAAGAAGCAGCTGTAGTGCTTGTACTTCGAAGTTGCCTCGCTCGCTGCTCTCTAGCCTGCCCGATTACTTAAATTGGCATTTAATATGTTATTTTGGCCAAAATAGGAAAAACTCAAACTTTTTTGCATGTTAACTTATGGGAAAAATATGAAACTAAGAAGTTGCTGCAAATACTCAAATGTTATTATGTGAATGAAAAGAGGTATATAGGAGGTTCAAATTAACAATTGGAAAAGGTTGACGAAATGACATTAAGTAATTTAAATCTTACTTTTTATGTTTTTTTACCTTCCAGAAATCACAAATTTAACTATAAAAGAAGCAGCTGTAGTGCTTGTACTTCCAAGTTGCCTCGCTCGCCGCTCTCTAGCCTGCCCGATTATTTAAATTGACATTTAATATGTTATTTTGGCCAAAATAAGAAAAACTCAAACTTTTTTGCATGTTAACTTATGGGAAAAATGTGAAACAAAGAAGTTGCTGCAAATACTCAAATTTTATTATGTGAATGAAAAGAGGTATAAAGGAGGTTCAATATAACAATTGGAAAAGGTTGACAAAATAACATTAAGTCATTTAAATCTTACTTTTTATGTTTTTTTACCTTCCAGAAATCACAAATTTAACTATAAAAGAAGCAGCTGTAGTGCTTGTACTTCCAAGTTGCCTCGCTCGCCGCTCTCTAGCATGTCCGATTACTTAAATTGGCATTTAATATGTAATTTTGGCCAAAATAAGAAAAACTCAAACTTTTTTGCATGTTAACTTATGGGAAAAATGTGAAACTAAGAAATTGCTGCAAATACTCAAATGTTATTATTGAATGAAAAGAGGTATATAGAAGGTTCAAATTAACAATTGGAAAAAGTTGATGAAATAACATTAAGTAATTTAAATCTTACTTTTTATGTTTTTTTAACTTCCAGAATTTACAAATTTAACTATAAAAGAAGCAGCTGTAGTGCTTGTACTTCGAAGTTGCCTAGCTTGCCGCTCTCTAGCCTGCCCGATTATTTAAATTGACATTTAATATGTTATTTTGGCCAAAATAAGAAAAACTCAAACTTTTTTGCATGTTAACTTATGGGAAAAATATGAAACTAAGAAGTTGCTGCAAATACTCAAATGTTATTATGTGAATGAAAAGAGGTATATAGGAGGTTCAAATTAACAATTGGAAAAGGTTGACGAAATAACATTAAGTAATTTAAATCTTACTTTTTATGTTTTTTTACCTTCCAGAAATTACAAATTTAACTATAAAAGAAGCAGCTGTAGGGCTTGTACTTCGAAGTTGCCTCGCTCGCCGCTCTCTAGCCTGCTCGATTACTTAAATTGGCATTTAATATGTTATTTTGGCCAAAATAAGAAAAACTCAAACTTTTTTGCATGTTAACTTATGGGAAAAATGTGAAACTAAGAAGTTGCTGCAATTACTCAAATGTTATTATGTGAATGAAAAGAGGTATATAGGATGTTCAAATTAACAATTGGAAAAAGTTGATGAAATAACATTAAGTAATTTAAATCTTACTTTTTATGTTTTATTAACTTCCAGAAATTACAAATTTAACTATAAAAGAAGCAGCTGTAGTGCTTGTACTTCGAAGTTGCCTAGCTCGCCGCTCTCAAGCCTGCCCGATTACCTTAATTGACATTTAATATGTTATTTTGGCAAAAATAAGAAAAACTCAAACTTTTTTGCATGTTAACTTATGAGAAAAATGTGAAACTAAGAAGTTGCTGCAAATACTCAAATGTTATTATGTGAATGAAAAGAGGTATATAGGAGGTTCAAATTAACAATTGGAAAAAGTTGATGAAATAACATTAAGTAATTTATATCTTACTTTTTATGTCTTTTTACCTTCCAGAAATTACAAATTTAACTATAAAAGAAGCAGCTCTAGGGCTTGTACTTCGAAGTTGCCTCGCCCGCCGCTCTCTAGCCTGCCCGATTACTTAAATTGGCATTTAATATGTTATTTTGGCCAAAATAAGAAAAACTCAAACTTTTTTGCATGTTAACTTATGGGAAAAATGTGAAACTAAGAAGTTGCTGCAATTACTCAAATGTTATTATGTGAATAAAAAGAGGTATATAGGATGTTTAAATTAACAATTGGAAAAAGTTGATGAAATAACATTAACTAATTTATATCTTACTTTTTATGTCTTTTTACCTTCCAGAAATTACAAATTTAACTATAAAAGAAGCAGCTGTAGTGCTTGTACTTCGAAGTTGCCTCGCTCGCTGCTCTCTAGCCTGCCCGATTACTTAAATTGGCATTTAATATGTTATTTTGGCCAAAATAAGAAAAACTCAAACTTTTTTGCATGTTAACTTATGGGAAAAATGTGAAACTAAGAAGTTGCTGCAAATACTCAAATGTTATTATGTGAATGAAAAGAGATATATAGAAGGTTCAAATTAACAATTGAAAAAAGTTGATGAAATAATATTAAGTAATTTAAATCTTACTTTTTATGTTTTTTTAACTTCCAGAAATTACAAATTTAACTATAAAAGAAGCAGTTGTAGTGCTTGTACTTCGAAGTTGCCTCGCTCGCCGCTCTCAAGCCTGCCCGATTACCTAAATTGACTTTTAATATGTTATTTTGGCCAAAATAAGAAAAACTCAAACTTTTTTGCATGTTAACTTATGGGAAAAATGTGAAACTAAGAAGTTGCTGCAAGTACTCAAATGTTAATATATGAATGAAAAGAGGTATATAGGAGGTTCAAATTAACAATTGGAAAAGGTTGATGAAATAACATTAAGTAATTTATATCTTACTTTTTATGTTTTTTTACCTTCCAGAAATTACAAATTTAACTATAAAAGAAGCAGCTGTAGGGCTTGTACTTCGAAGTTGCCTCGCTCGCCGCTCTCTAGCCTGCCCGATTATTTAAATTGACATTTAATATGTTATTTTGGCCAAAATAAGAAAAACTCAAACTTTTTTGCATGTTAACTTATGGGAAAAATGTGAAACAAAGAAGTTGCTGCAAATACTCAAATGTTATTATGTGAATAAAAAGAGGTATAAAGGAGGTTCAATATAACAATTGGAAAAGGTTGACGAAATAACATTAAGTCATTTAAATCTCACTTTTTATGTTTTTTTACCTTCCAGAAATTACAAATTTAACTATAAAAGAAGCAGCTGTAGGGCTTGTACTTCGAAGTTGCCTCGCTCGCCGCTCTCTAGCCTGCCCGATTACTTAAATTGGCATTTAATATGTTATTTTGGCCAAAATAAGAAAAACTCAAACTTTTTTGCATGTTAACTTATGGGAAAAATGTGAAACTAAGAAGTTGCTGCAAGTACTCAAATGTTATTATGTGAATGAAAAGAGGTATATAGGAGGTTCAAATTAACAATTGGAAAAGGTTGATGAAATAACTATAAGTAATTTATATCTTACTTTTTATGTTTTTTTACCTTCCAGAAATTACAAATTTAACTATAAAAGAAGCAGCTGTAGGGCTTGTACTTCGAAGTTGCCTCGCTCGCCACTCTCTAGCCTGCCCGATTATTTAAATTGACATTTAATATGTTATTTTGGCCAAAATAAGAAAAACTCAAACTTTTTTGCATGTTAACTTATGGGAAAAATGTGAAACAAAGAAGTTGCTGCAAATACTCAAATGTTATTATGTGAATGAAAAGAGGTATAAAGGAGGTTCAATATAACAATTGGAAAAGGTTGACGAAATAACATTAAGTAATTTAAATCTTACTTTTTATGTTTTTTTACCTTCCAGAAATTACAAATTTAACTATAAAAGAAGCAGCTGTAGTGCTTGTACTTCCAAGTTGCCTCGCTTGCCGCTCTCTAGCATGTCCGATTACTTAAATTGGCATTTAATATGTAATTTTGGCCAAAATAAGAAAAACTCAAACTTTTTTGCATGTTAACTTATGGGAAAAATGTGAAACTAAGAAGTTGCTGCAAATACTCAAATGTTATTATGTGAATGAAAAGAGGTATATAGAAGGTTCAAATTAACAATTGGAAAAAGTTGATGAAATAACATTAAGTAATTTAAATCTTACTTTTTATGTTTTTTTAACTTCCAGAAATTACAAATTTAACTATAAAAGAAGCAGCTGTAGTGCTTGTACTTCGAAGTTGCCTCGCTCGCCGCTCTCAAGCCTGCCCGATTACTTAAATTGGCATTTAATATGTTATTTTGGCCAAAAAAAGAAAAACTCAAACTTTTTTGCATGTTAACTTATGGGACAAATGTGAAACTAAGAAGTTGCTGCAAATACTCAAATGTTATTATGTGAATGAAAAGAGGTATATAGAAGGTTCAAATTAACAATTGGAAAAAGTTGATGAAATAACATTAAGTAATTTAAATCTTACTTTTTATGTTTTTTTAACTTCCAGAAATTACAAATTTAACTTTAAAAGAAGCAGCTGTAGTGCTTAAACTTCGAAGTTGCCTCGCTCGCCGCTCTCAAGCCTGCCCGATTACCTAAATTGACTTTTAATATGTTATTTTTGCCAAAATAAGAAAAACTCAAACTTTTTTGCATGTTAACTTATGGGAAAAATGTGAAACTAAGAAATTGCTGCAAGTACTCAAATGTTATTATGTGAATGAAAAGAGGTATATAGGAGGTTCAAATTAACAATTGGAAAAGGTTGATGAAATAACATTAAGTAATTTATATCTTACTTTTTATGTTTTTTTACCTTCCAGAAATTACAAATTTAACTATAAAAGAAGCAGCTGTAGGGCTTGTACTTCGAAGTTGCCTCGCTCGCCGCTCTCTAGCCTGCCCGGTTATTTAAATTGACATTTAATATGTTATTTTGGCCAAAATAAGAAAAACTCAAACTTTTTTGCATGTTAACTTATGGGAAAAATGTGAAACAAAGAAGTTGCTGCAAATACTCAAATGTTATTATGTGAATGAAAAGAGGTATAAAGGAGGTTCAATATAACAATTGGAAAAGGTTGACGAAATAACATTAAGTCATTTAAATCTTACTTTTTATGTTTTTTTACCTTCCAGAAATCACAAATTTAACTATAAAAGAAGCAGCTCTAGGGCTTGTACTTCGAAGTTGCCTCGCCCGCCGCTCTCTAGCCTGCCCGATTACTTAAATTGGCATTTAATATGTTATTTTGGCCAAAATAAGAAAAACTCAAACTTTTTTGCATGTTAACTTATGGGAAAAATGTGAAACTAAGAAGTTGCTGCAATTACTCAAATGTTATTATGTGAATAAAAAGAGGTATATAGGATGTTTAAATTAACAATTGGAAAAAGTTGATGAAATAACATTAAGTAATTTATATCTTACTTTTTATGTCTTTTTACCTTCCAGAAATTACAAATTTAACTATAAAAGAAGCAGCTGTAGTGCTTGTACTTCGAAGTTGCCTCGCTCGCTGCTCTCTAGCCTGCCTGATTACTTAAATTGGCATTTAATATGTTATTTTGGCCAAAATAAGAAAAACTCAAACTTTTTTGCATGTTAACTTATGGGAAAAATGTGAAACTAAGAAGTTGCTGCAAATACTCAAATGTTATTATGTGAATGAAAAGAGATATATAGAAGGTTCAAATTAACAATTGAAAAAAGTTGATGAAATAATATTAAGTAATTTAAATCTTACTTTTTATGTTTTTTTAACTTCCAGAAATTACAAATTTAACTATAAAAGAAGCAGCTGTAGTGCTTGTACTTCGAAGTTGCCTCGCTCGCCGCTCTCAAGCCTGCCCGATTACCTAAATTGACTTTTAATATGTTATTTTGGCCAAAATAAGAAAAACTCAAACTTTTTTGCATGTTAAATTATGGGAAAAATGTGAAACTAAGAAGTTGCTGCAAGTACTCAAATGTTAATATATGAATGAAAAGAGGTATATAGGAGGTTCAAATTAACAATTGGAAAAGGTTGATGAAATAACATTAAGTAATTTATATCTTACTTTTTATGTTTTTTTACCTTCCAGAAATTACAAATTTAACTATAAAAGAAGCAGCTGTAGGGCTTGTACTTCGAAGTTGCCTCGCTCGCCGCTCTCTAGCCTGCCCGATTACCTTAATTGACATTTAATATGTTATTTTGGCAAAAATAAGAAAAACTCAAACTTTTTTGCATGTTAACTTATGAGAAAAATGTGAAACTAAGAAGTTGCTGCAAATACTCAAATGTTATTATGTGAATGAAAAGAGGTATATAGGAGGTTCAAATTAACAATTGGAAAAAGTTGATGAAATAACATTAAGTAATTTATATCTTACTTTTTATGTCTTTTTACCTTCCAGAAATTACAAATTTAACTATAAAAGAAGCAGCTCTAGGGCTTGTACTTCGAAGTTGCCTCGCCCGCCGCTCTCTAGCCTGCCCGATTACTTAAATTGGCATTTAATATGTTATTTTGGCCAAAATAAGAAAAACTCAAACTTTTTTGCATGTTAACTTATGGGAAAAATGTGAAACTAAGAAGTTGCTGCAATTACTCAAATGTTATTATGTGAATAAAAAGAGGTATATAGGATGTTTAAATTAACAATTGGAAAAAGTTGATGAAATAACATTAACTAATTTATATCTTACTTTTTATGTCTTTTTACCTTCCAGAAATTACAAATTTAACTATAAAAGAAGCAGCTGTAGTGCTTGTACTTCGAAGTTGCCTCGCTCGCTGCTCTCTAGCCTGCCCGATTACTTAAATTGGCATTTAATATGTTATTTTGGCCAAAATAAGAAAAACTCAAACTTTTTTGCATGTTAACTTATGGGAAAAATGTGAAACTAAGAAGTTGCTGCAAATACTCAAATGTTATTATGTGAATGAAAAGAGATATATAGAAGGTTCAAATTAACAATTGAAAAAAGTTGATGAAATAATATTAAGTAATTTAAATCTTACTTTTTATGTTTTTTTAACTTCCAGAAATTACAAATTTAACTATAAAAGAAGCAGTTGTAGTGCTTGTACTTCGAAGTTGCCTCGCTCGCCGCTCTCAAGCCTGCCCGATTACCTAAATTGACTTTTAATATGTTATTTTGGCCAAAATAAGAAAAACTCAAACTTTTTTGCATGTTAACTTATGGGAAAAATGTGAAACTAAGAAGTTGCTGCAAGTACTCAAATGTTAATATATGAATGAAAAGAGGTATATAGGAGGTTCAAATTAACAATTGGAAAAGGTTGATGAAATAACATTAAGTAATTTATATCTTACTTTTTATGTTTTTTTACCTTCCAGAAATTACAAATTTAACTATAAAAGAAGCAGCTGTAGGGCTTGTACTTCGAAGTTGCCTCGCTCGCCGCTCTCTAGCCTGCCCGATTATTTAAATTGACATTTAATATGTTATTTTGGCCAAAATAAGAAAAACTCAAACTTTTTTGCATGTTAACTTATGGGAAAAATGTGAAACAAAGAAGTTGCTGCAAATACTCAAATGTTATTATGTGAATAAAAAGAGGTATAAAGGAGGTTCAATATAACAATTGGAAAAGGTTGACGAAATAACATTAAGTCATTTAAATCTCACTTTTTATGTTTTTTTACCTTCCAGAAATTACAAATTTAACTATAAAAGAAGCAGCTGTAGGGCTTGTACTTCGAAGTTGCCTCGCTCGCCGCTCTCTAGCCTGCCCGATTACTTAAATTGGCATTTAATATGTTATTTTGGCCAAAATAAGAAAAACTCAAACTTTTTTGCATGTTAACTTATGGGAAAAATGTGAAACTAAGAAGTTGCTGCAAGTACTCAAATGTTATTATGTGAATGAAAAGAGGTATATAGGAGGTTCAAATTAACAATTGGAAAAGGTTGATGAAATAACTATAAGTAATTTATATCTTACTTTTTATGTTTTTTTACCTTCCAGAAATTACAAATTTAACTATAAAAGAAGCAGCTGTAGGGCTTGTACTTCGAAGTTGCCTCGCTCGCCACTCTCTAGCCTGCCCGATTATTTAAATTGACATTTAATATGTTATTTTGGCCAAAATAAGAAAAACTCAAACTTTTTTGCATGTTAACTTATGGGAAAAATGTGAAACAAAGAAGTTGCTGCAAATACTCAAATGTTATTATGTGAATGAAAAGAGGTATAAAGGAGGTTCAATATAACAATTGGAAAAGGTTGACGAAATAACATTAAGTAATTTAAATCTTACTTTTTATGTTTTTTTACCTTCCAGAAATTACAAATTTAACTATAAAAGAAGCAGCTGTAGTGCTTGTACTTCCAAGTTGCCTCGCTTGCCGCTCTCTAGCATGTCCGATTACTTAAATTGGCATTTAATATGTAATTTTGGCCAAAATAAGAAAAACTCAAACTTTTTTGCATGTTAACTTATGGGAAAAATGTGAAACTAAGAAGTTGCTGCAAATACTCAAATGTTATTATGTGAATGAAAAGAGGTATATAGAAGGTTCAAATTAACAATTGGAAAAAGTTGATGAAATAACATTAAGTAATTTAAATCTTACTTTTTATGTTTTTTTAACTTCCAGAAATTACAAATTTAACTATAAAAGAAGCAGCTGTAGTGCTTGTACTTCGAAGTTGCCTCGCTCGCCGCTCTCAAGCCTGCCCGATTACTTAAATTGGCATTTAATATGTTATTTTGGCCAAAAAAAGAAAAACTCAAACTTTTTTGCATGTTAACTTATGGGACAAATGTGAAACTAAGAAGTTGCTGCAAATACTCAAATGTTATTATGTGAATGAAAAGAGGTATATAGAAGGTTCAAATTAACAATTGGAAAAAGTTGATGAAATAACATTAAGTAATTTAAATCTTACTTTTTATGTTTTTTTAACTTCCAGAAATTACAAATTTAACTTTAAAAGAAGCAGCTGTAGTGCTTAAACTTCGAAGTTGCCTCGCTCGCCGCTCTCAAGCCTGCCCGATTACCTAAATTGACTTTTAATATGTTATTTTTGCCAAAATAAGAAAAACTCAAACTTTTTTGCATGTTAACTTATGGGAAAAATGTGAAACTAAGAAATTGCTGCAAGTACTCAAATGTTATTATGTGAATGAAAAGAGGTATATAGGAGGTTCAAATTAACAATTGGAAAAGGTTGATGAAATAACATTAAGTAATTTATATCTTACTTTTTATGTTTTTTTACCTTCCAGAAATTACAAATTTAACTATAAAAGAAGCAGCTGTAGGGCTTGTACTTCGAAGTTGCCTCGCTCGCCGCTCTCTAGCCTGCCCGGTTATTTAAATTGACATTTAATATGTTATTTTGGCCAAAATAAGAAAAACTCAAACTTTTTTGCATGTTAACTTATGGGAAAAATGTGAAACAAAGAAGTTGCTGCAAATACTCAAATGTTATTATGTGAATGAAAAGAGGTATAAAGGAGGTTCAATATAACAATTGGAAAAGGTTGACGAAATAACATTAAGTCATTTAAATCTTACTTTTTATGTTTTTTTACCTTCCAGAAATCACAAATTTAACTATAAAAGAAGCAGCTCTAGGGCTTGTACTTCGAAGTTGCCTCGCCCGCCGCTCTCTAGCCTGCCCGATTACTTAAATTGGCATTTAATATGTTATTTTGGCCAAAATAAGAAAAACTCAAACTTTTTTGCATGTTAACTTATGGGAAAAATGTGAAACTAAGAAGTTGCTGCAATTACTCAAATGTTATTATGTGAATAAAAAGAGGTATATAGGATGTTTAAATTAACAATTGGAAAAAGTTGATGAAATAACATTAAGTAATTTATATCTTACTTTTTATGTCTTTTTACCTTCCAGAAATTACAAATTTAACTATAAAAGAAGCAGCTGTAGTGCTTGTACTTCGAAGTTGCCTCGCTCGCTGCTCTCTAGCCTGCCTGATTACTTAAATTGGCATTTAATATGTTATTTTGGCCAAAATAAGAAAAACTCAAACTTTTTTGCATGTTAACTTATGGGAAAAATGTGAAACTAAGAAGTTGCTGCAAATACTCAAATGTTATTATGTGAATGAAAAGAGATATATAGAAGGTTCAAATTAACAATTGAAAAAAGTTGATGAAATAATATTAAGTAATTTAAATCTTACTTTTTATGTTTTTTTAACTTCCAGAAATTACAAATTTAACTATAAAAGAAGCAGCTGTAGTGCTTGTACTTCGAAGTTGCCTCGCTCGCCGCTCTCAAGCCTGCCCGATTACCTAAATTGACTTTTAATATGTTATTTTGGCCAAAATAAGAAAAACTCAAACTTTTTTGCATGTTAAATTATGGGAAAAATGTGAAACTAAGAAGTTGCTGCAAGTACTCAAATGTTAATATATGAATGAAAAGAGGTATATAGGAGGTTCAAATTAACAATTGGAAAAGGTTGATGAAATAACATTAAGTAATTTATATCTTACTTTTTATGTTTTTTTACCTTCCAGAAATTACAAATTTAACTATAAAAGAAGCAGCTGTAGGGCTTGTACTTCGAAGTTGCCTCGCTCGCCGCTCTCTAGCCTGCCCGATTATTTAAATTGACATTTAATATGTTATTTTGGCCAAAATAAGAAAAACTCAAACTTTTTTGCATGTTAACTTATGGGAAAAATGTGAAACAAAGAAGTTGCTGCAAATACTCAAATGTTATTATGTGAATGAAAAGAGGTATAAAGGAGGTTTAATATAACAATTGGAAAAGGTTGACGAAATAACATTAAGTCATTTAAATCTCACTTTTTATGTTTTTTTACCTTCCAGAAATTACAAATTTAACTATAAAAGAAGCAGCTGTAGTGCTTGTACTTCCAAGTTGCCTCGCTAGCCGCTCTCTAGCATGTCCGATTACTTAAATTGGCATTTAATATGTAATTTTGGCCAAAATAAGAAAAACTCAAACTTTTTTGCATGTTAACTTATGGGAAAAATGTGAAACTAAGAAGTTGCTGCAATTACTCAAAAGTTATTATGTGAATAAAAAGAGGTATATAGGATGTTTAAATTAACAATTGGAAAAAGTTGATGAAATAACATTAAGTAATTTATATCTTACTTTTTATGTCTTTTTACCTTCCAGAAAATACAAATTTAACTATAAAAGAAGCAGCTGTAGTGCTTGTACTTCGAAGTTGCCTCGCTCGCTGCTCTCTATCCTGCCCGATTACTTAAATTGGCATTTAATATGTTATTTTGGCCAAAATAAGAAAAACTCAAACTTTTTTGCATGTTAACTTATGGGAAAAATATGAAACTAAGAAGTTGCTGCAAATACTCAAATGTTATTATGTGAATGAAAAGAGGTATATAGGAGGTTCAAATTAACAATTGGAAAAGGTTGACGAAATAACATTAAGTAATTTAAATCTTACTTTTTATGTTTTTTTACCTTCCAGAAATCACAAATTTAACTATAAAAGAAGCAGCTGTAGTGCTTGTACTTCCAAGTTGCCTCGCTCGCCGCTCTCTAGCATGTCCGATTACTTAAATTGGCATTTAATATGTAATTTTGGCCAAAATAAGAAAAACTCAAACTTTTTTGCATGTTAACTTATGGGAAAAATGTGAAACTAAGAAATTGCTGCAAATACTCAAATGTTATTATTGAATGAAAAGAGGTATATAGAAGGTTCAAATTAACAATTGGAAAAAGTTGATGAAATAACATTAAGTAATTTAAATCTTACTTTTTATGTTTTTTTAACTTCCAGAATTTACAAATTTAACTATAAAAGAAGCAGCTGTAGTGCTTGTACTTCGAAGTTGCCTAGCTCGCCGCTCTCTAGCCTGCCCGATTATTTAAATTGACATTTAATATGTTATTTTGGCCAAAATAAGAAAAACTCAAACTTTTTTGCATGTTAACTTATGGGAAAAATATGAAACTAAGAAGTTGCTGCAAATACTCAAATGTTATTATGTGAATGAAAAGAGGTATATAGGAGGTTCAAATTAACAATTGGAAAAGGTTGACGAAATAACATTAAGTAATTTATATCTTACTTTTTATGTTTTTTTACCTTCCAGAAATTACAAATTTAACTATAAAAGAAGCAGCTGTAGTGCTTGTACTTCGAAGTTGCCTCGCTCGCCGCTCTCAAGCCTGCCCGATTACCTTAATTGACATTTAATATGTTATTTTGGCAAAAATAAGAAAAACTCAAACTTTTTTGCATGTTAACTTATGAGAAAAATGTGAAACTAAGAAGTTGCTGCAAATACTCAAATGTTATTATGTGAATGAAAAGAGGTATATAGGAGGTTCAAATTAACAATTGGAAAAAGTTGATGAAATAACATTAAGTAATTTATATCTTACATTTTATGTCTTTTTACCTTCCAGAAATTACAAATTTAACTATAAAAGAAGCAGCTGTAGTGCTTGTACTTCGAAGTTGCCTCGCTCGCTGCTCTCTAGCCTGCCCGATTACTTAAATTGGCATTTAATATGTTATTTTGGCCAAAATAAGAAAAACTCAAACTTTTTTGCATGTTAACTTATGGGAAAAATATGAAACTAAGAAGTTGCTGCAAATACTCAAATGTTATTATGTGAATGAAAAGAGGTATATAGGAGGTTCAAATTAACAATTGGAAAAGGTTGACTAAATAACATTAAGTAATTTAAATCTTACTTTTTATGTTTTTTTAACTTCCAGAAATTACAAATTTAACTATAAAAGAAGCAGATGTAGGGCTTGTACTTCGAAGTTGCCTCGCTCGCCGCTCTCTAGCCTGCTCGATTACTTAAATTGGCATTTAATATGTTATTTTGGCCAAAATAAGAAAAACTCAAACTTTTTTGCATGTTAACTTATGGGAAAAATGTGAAACTAAGAAGTTGCTGCAATTACTCAAATGTTATTATGTGAATGAAAAGAGGTATATAGGAGGTTCAAATTAACAATTGGAAAAAGTTGATGAAATAACATTAAGTAATTTAAATCTTACTTTTTATGTTTTTTTAACTTCCAGAAATTACAAATTTAACTATAAAAGAAGCAGCTGTAGTGCTTGTACTTCGAAGTTGCCTCGCTCGCCGCTCTCAAGCCTGCCCGATTACCTTAATTGACATTTAATATGTTATTTTGGCAAAAATAAGAAAAACTCAAACTTTTTTGCATGTTAACTTATGGGAAAAATATGAAACTAAGAAGTTGCTGCAAATACTCAAATGTTATTATGTGAATGAAAAGAGGTATATAGGAGGTTCAAATTAACAATTGGAAAAGGTTGACGAAATAACATTAAGTAATTTAAATCTTAATTTTTATGTTTTTTTAACTTCCAGAAATTACAAATTTAACTATAAAAGAAGCAGCTGTAGGGCTTGTACTTCGAAGTTGCCTCGCTCGCCGCTCTCTAGCCTGCTCGATTACTTAAATTGGCATTTAATATGTTATTTTGGCCAAAATAAGAAAAACTCAAACTTTTTTGCATGTTAACTTATGGGAAAAATGTGAAACTAAGAAGTTGCTGCAAGTACTCAAATGTTATTATGTGAATGAAAAGAGGTATATAGGAGGTTCAAATTAACAATTGGAAAAGGTTGATGAAATAACATTAAGTAATTTATATCTTACTTTTTATGTTTTTTTACCTTCAAGATATTACAAATTTAACTATAAAAGAAGCAGCTGTAGGGCTTGTACTTCGAAGTTGCCTCGCTCGCCGCTCTCAAGCCTGCCCGATTACTTAAATTGGCATTTAATATGTTATTTTGGCCAAAATAAGAAAAACTCAAACTTTTTTGCATGTTAACTTATGGGAAAAATGTGAAACAAAGAAGTTGCTGCAAATACTCAAATGTTATTATGTGAATGAAAAGAGGTATAAAGGAGGTTCAATATAACAATTGGAAAAGGTTGACGAAATAACATTAAGTCATTTAAATCTCACTTTTTATGTTTTTTTACCTTCCAGAAATTACAAATTTAACTATAAAAGAAGCAGCTGTAGTGCTTGTACTTCCAAATTGCCTCGCTAGCCGCTCTCTAGCATGTCCGATTACTTAAATTGGCATTTAATATGTAATTTTGGCCAAAATAAGAAAAACTCAAACTTTTTTGCATGTTAACTTATGGGAAAAATGTGAAACTAAGAAATTGCTGCAAATACTCAAATGTTATTATTTGAATGAAAAGAGGTATATAGAAGGTTCAAATTAACAATTGGAAAAAGTTGATGAAATAACATTAAGTAATTTAAATCTTACTTTTTATGTTTTTTTAACTTCCAGAATTTACAAATTTAACTATAAAAGAAGCAGCTGTAGTGCTTGTACTTCGAAGTTGCCTAGCTCGCCGCTCTCTAGCCTGCCCGATTATTTAAATTGACATTTAATATGTTATTTTGGCCAAAATAAGAAAAACTCAAACTTTTTTGCATGTTAACTTATGGGAAAAATATGAAACTAAGAAGTTGCTGCAAATACTCAAATGTTATTATGTGAATGAAAAGAGGTATATAGGAGGTTCAAATTAACAATTGGAAAAGGTTGACGAAATAACATTAAGTAATTTAAATCTTACTTTTTATGTTTTTTTAACTTCCAGAAATTACAAATTTAACTATAAAAGAAGCAGCTGTAGGGCTTGTACTTCGAAGTTGCCTCGCTCGCCGCTCTCTAGCCTGCTCGATTACTTAAATTGGCATTTAATATGTTATTTTGGCCAAAATAAGAAAAACTCAAACTTTTTTGCATGTTAACTTATGGGAAAAATGTGAAACTAAGAAGTTGCTGCAATTACTCAAATGTTATTATGTGAATGAAAAGAGGTATATAGGAGGTTCAAATTAACAATTGGAAAAAGTTGATGAAATAACATTAAGTAATTTAAATCTTACTTTTTATGTTTTTTTAACTTCCAGAAATTACAAATTTAACTATAAAAGAAGCAGCTGTAGTGCTTGTACTTCGAAGTTGCCTCGCTCGCCGCTCTCAAGCCTGCCCGATTACCTTAATTGACATTTAATATGTAATTTTGGCCAAAATAAGAAAAACTCAAACTTTTTTGCATGTTAACTTATGGGAAAAATGTGAAACTAAGAAATTGCTGCAAATACTCAAATGTTATTATTGAATGAAAAGAGGTATATAGAAGGTTCAAATTAACAATTGGAAAAAGTTGATGAAATAACATTAAGTAATTTAAATCTTACTTTTTATGTTTTTTTAACTTCCAGAATTTACAAATTTAACTATAAAAGAAGCAGCTGTAGTGCTTGTACTTCGAAGTTGCCTAGCTCGCCGCTCTCTAGCCTGCCCGATTATTTAAATTGACATTTAATATGTTATTTTGGCCAAAATAAGAAAAACTCAAACTTTTTTGCATGTTAACTTATGGGAAAAATATGAAACTAAGAAGTTGCTGCAAATACTCAAATGTTATTATGTGAATGAAAAGAGGTATATAGGAGGTTCAAATTAACAATTGGAAAAGGTTGACGAAATAACATTAAGTAATTTATATCTTACTTTTTATGTTTTTTTACCTTCCAGAAATTACAAATTTAACTATAAAAGAAGCAGCTGTAGTGCTTGTACTTCGAAGTTGCCTCGCTCGCCGCTCTCAAGCCTGCCCGATTACCTTAATTGACATTTAATATGTTATTTTGGCAAAAATAAGAAAAACTCAAACTTTTTTGCATGTTAACTTATGAGAAAAATGTGAAACTAAGAAGTTGCTGCAAATACTCAAATGTTATTATGTGAATGAAAAGAGGTATATAGGAGGTTCAAATTAACAATTGGAAAAAGTTGATGAAATAACATTAAGTAATTTATATCTTACTTTTTATGTCTTTTTACCTTCCAGAAATTACAAATTTAACTATAAAAGAAGCAGCTGTAGGGCTTGTACTTCGAAGTTGCCTAGCTCGCCGCTCTCTAGCCTGCCCGATTATTTAAATTGACATTTAATATGTTATTTTGGCCAAAATAAGAAAAACTCAAACTTTTTTGCATGTTAACTTATGGGAAAAATATGAAACTAAGAAGTTGCTGCAAATACTCAAATGTTATTATGTGAATGAAAAGAGGTATATAGGAGGTTCAAATTAACAATTGGAAAAGGTTGACGAAATAACATTAAGTAATTTAAATCTTACTTTTTATGTTTTTTTACCTTCCAGAAATTACAAATTTAACTATAAAAGAAGCAGCTGTAGGGCTTGTACTTCGAAGTTGCCTCGCTCGCCGCTCTCTAGCCTGCCCGATTACTTAAATTGGCATTTAATATGTTAATTTGGCCAAAATAAGAAAAACTCAAACTTTTTTGCATGTTAACTTATGGGAAAAATGTGAAACTAAGAAGTTGCTGCAATTACTCAAATGTTATTATGTGAATAAAAAGAGGTATATAGGATGTTTAAATTAACAATTGGAAAAAGTTGATGAAATAACATTAAGTAATTTATATCTTACTTTTTATGTCTTTTTACCTTCCAGAAATTACAAATTTAACTATAAAAGAAGCAGCTGTAGTGCTTGTACTTCGAAGTTGCCTCGCTCGCCGCTCTCAAGCCTGCCCGATTACTTAAATTGGCATTTAATATGTTATTTTGGCCAAAATAAGAAAAACTCAAACTTTTTTGCATGTTAACTTATGGGAAAAATGTGAAACTAAGAAGTTGCTGCAAATACTCAAATGTTATTATGTGAATGAAAAGAGATATATAGAAGGTTCAAATTAACAATTGAAAAAAGTTGATGAAATAATATTAAGTAATTTAAATCTTACTTTTTATGTTTTTTTACTTCCAGAAATTACAAATTTAACTATAAAAGAAGCAGCTGTAGTGCTTGTACTTCGAAGTTGCCTCGCTCGCCGCTCTCAAGCCTGCCCGATTACCTTAATTGACTTTTAATATGTTATTTTGGCCAAAATAAGAAAAACTCAAACTTTTTTGCATGTTAACTTATGGGAAAAATGTGAAACTAAGAAGTTGCTGCAAGTACTCAAATGTTAATATATGAATGAAAAGAGGTATATAGGAGGTTCAAATTAACAATTGGAAAAGGTTGATGAAATAACATTAAGTAATTTATATCTTACTTTTTATGTTTTTTTACCTTCCAGAAATTACAAATTTAACTATAAAAGAAGCAGCTATAGGGCTTGTACTTCGAAGTTGCCTCGCTCGCCGCTCTCTAGCCTGCCCGATTATTTAAATTGACATTTAATATGTTATTTTGGCCAAAATAAGAAAAACTCAAACTTTTTTGCATGTTAACTTATGGGAAAAATGTGAAACAAAGAAGTTGCTGCAAATACTCAAATGTTATTATGTGAATGAAAAGAGGTATAAAGGAGGTTCAATATAACAATTGGAAAAGGTTGACGAAATAACATTAAGTCATTTAAATCTCACTTTTTATGTTTTTTTACCTTCCAGAAATTACAAATTTAACTATAAAAGAAGCAGCTGTAGTGCTTGTACTTCCAAGTTGCCTCGCTAGCCGCTCTCTAGCATGTCCGATTACTTAAATTGGCATTTAATATGTAATTTTGGCCAAAATAAGAAAAACTCAAACTTTTTTGCATGTTAACTTATGGGAAAAATGTGAAACTAAGAAGTTGCTGCAATTACTCAAAAGTTATTATGTGAATAAAAAGAGGTATATAGGATGTTTAAATTAACAATTGGAAAAAGTTGATGAAATAACATTAAGTAATTTATATCTTACTTTTTATGTCTTTTTACCTTCCAGAAATTACAAATTTAACTATAAAAGAAGCAGCTGTAGTGCTTGTACTTCGAAGTTGCCTCGCTCGCTGCTCTCTAGCCTGCCCGATTACTTAAATTGGCATTTAATATGTTATTTTGGCCAAAATAAGAAAAACTCAAACTTTTTTGCATGTTAACTTATGGGAAAAATATGAAACTAAGAAGTTGCTGCAAATACTCAAATGTTATTATGTGAATGAAAAGAGGTATATAGGAGGTTCAAATTAACAATTGGAAAAGGTTGACGAAATAACATTAAGTAATTTAAATCTTACTTTTTATGTTTTTTTAACTTCCAGAAATTACAAATTTAACTATAAAAGAAGCAGCTGTAGGGCTTGTACTTCGAAGTTGCCTCGCTCGCCGCTCTCTAGCCTGCTCGATTACTTAAATTGGCATTTAATATGTTATTTTGGCCAAAATAAGAAAAACTCAAACTTTTTTGCATGTTAACTTATGGGAAAAATGTGAAACTAAGAAGTTGCTGCAATTACTCAAATGTTATTATGTGAATGAAAAGAGGTATATAGGAGGTTCAAATTAACAATTGGAAAAAGTTGATGAAATAACATTAAGTAATTTAAATCTTACTTTTTATGTTTTTTTAACTTCCAGAAATTACAAATTTAACTATAAAAGAAGCAGCTGTAGTGCTTGTACTTCGAAGTTGCCTCGCTCGCCGCTCTCAAGCCTGCCCGATTACCTTAATTGACATTTAATATGTTATTTTGGCAAAAATAAGAAAAACTCAAACTTTTTTGCATGTTAACTTATGGGAAAAATATGAAACTAAGAAGTTGCTGCAAATACTCAAATGTTATTATGTGAATGAAAAGAGGTATATAGGAGGTTCAAATTAACAATTGGAAAAGGTTGACGAAATAACATTAAGTAATTTAAATCTTAATTTTTATGTTTTTTTAACTTCCAGAAATTACAAATTTAACTATAAAAGAAGCAGCTGTAGGGCTTGTACTTCGAAGTTGCCTCGCTCGCCGCTCTCTAGCCTGCTCGATTACTTAAATTGGCATTTAATATGTTATTTTGGCCAAAATAAGAAAAACTCAAACTTTTTTGCATGTTAACTTATGGGAAAAATGTGAAACTAAGAAGTTGCTGCAAGTACTCAAATGTTATTATGTGAATGAAAAGAGGTATATAGGAGGTTCAAATTAACAATTGGAAAAGGTTGATGAAATAACATTAAGTAATTTATATCTTACTTTTTATGTTTTTTTACCTTCAAGATATTACAAATTTAACTATAAAAGAAGCAGCTGTAGGGCTTGTACTTCGAAGTTGCCTCGCTCGCCGCTCTCTAGCCTGCCCGATTATTTAAATTGACATTTAATATGTTATTTTGGCCAAAATAAGAAAAACTCAAACTTTTTTGTATGTTAACTTATGGGAAAAATGTGAAACAAAGAAGTTGCTGCAAATACTCAAATGTTATTATGTGAATGAAAAGAGGTATAAAGGAGGTTCAATATAACAATTGGAAAAGGTTGACGAAATAACATTAGGTAATTTAAATCTTACTTTTTATGTTTTTTTACCTTCCAGAAATTACAAATTTAACTATAAAAGAAGCAGCTGTAGTGCTTGTACTTCCAAGTTGCCTCGCTCGCCGCTCTCTAGCATGTCCGATTACTTAAATTGGCATTTAATATGTAATTTTGGCCAAAATAAGAAAAACTCAAACTTTTTTGCATGTTAACTTATGGGAAAAATGTGAAACTAAGAAGTTGCTGCAAATACTCAAATGTTATTATGTGAATGAAAAGAGATATATAGAAGGTTCAAATTAACAATTGAAAAAAGTTGATGAAATAATATTAAGTAATTTAAATCTTACTTTTTATGTTTTTTTACTTCCAGAAATTACAAATTTAACTATAAAAGAAGCAGCTGTAGTGCTTGTACTTCGAAGTTGCCTCGCTCGCCGCTCTCAAGCCTGCCCGATTACCTTAATTGACTTTTAATATGTTATTTTGGCCAAAATAAGAAAAACTCAAACTTTTTTGCATGTTAACTTATGGGAAAAATGTGAAACTAAGAAGTTGCTGCAAGTACTCAAATGTTAATATATGAATGAAAAGAGGTATATAGGAGGTTCAAATTAACAATTGGAAAAGGTTGATGAAATAACATTAAGTAATTTATATCTTACTTTTTATGTTTTTTTACCTTCCAGAAATTACAAATTTAACTATAAAAGAAGCAGCTATAGGGCTTGTACTTCGAAGTTGCCTCGCTCGCCGCTCTCTAGCCTGCCCGATTATTTAAATTGACATTTAATATGTTATTTTGGCCAAAATAAGAAAAACTCAAACTTTTTTGCATGTTAACTTATGGGAAAAATGTGAAACAAAGAAGTTGCTGCAAATACTCAAATGTTATTATGTGAATGAAAAGAGGTATAAAGGAGGTTCAATATAACAATTGGAAAAGGTTGACGAAATAACATTAAGTCATTTAAATCTCACTTTTTATGTTTTTTTACCTTCCAGAAATTACAAATTTAACTATAAAAGAAGCAGCTGTAGTGCTTGTACTTCCAAGTTGCCTCGCTAGCCGCTCTCTAGCATGTCCGATTACTTAAATTGGCATTTAATATGTAATTTTGGCCAAAATAAGAAAAACTCAAACTTTTTTGCATGTTAACTTATGGGAAAAATGTGAAACTAAGAAGTTGCTGCAATTACTCAAAAGTTATTATGTGAATAAAAAGAGGTATATAGGATGTTTAAATTAACAATTGGAAAAAGTTGATGAAATAACATTAAGTAATTTATATCTTACTTTTTATGTCTTTTTACCTTCCAGAAATTACAAATTTAACTATAAAAGAAGCAGCTGTAGTGCTTGTACTTCGAAGTTGCCTCGCTCGCTGCTCTCTAGCCTGCCCGATTACTTAAATTGGCATTTAATATGTTATTTTGGCCAAAATAAGAAAAACTCAAACTTTTTTGCATGTTAACTTATGGGAAAAATATGAAACTAAGAAGTTGCTGCAAATACTCAAATGTTATTATGTGAATGAAAAGAGGTATATAGGAGGTTCAAATTAACAATTGGAAAAGGTTGACGAAATAACATTAAGTAATTTAAATCTTACTTTTTATGTTTTTTTAACTTCCAGAAATTACAAATTTAACTATAAAAGAAGCAGCTGTAGGGCTTGTACTTCGAAGTTGCCTCGCTCGCCGCTCTCTAGCCTGCTCGATTACTTAAATTGGCATTTAATATGTTATTTTGGCCAAAATAAGAAAAACTCAAACTTTTTTGCATGTTAACTTATGGGAAAAATGTGAAACTAAGAAGTTGCTGCAATTACTCAAATGTTATTATGTGAATGAAAAGAGGTATATAGGAGGTTCAAATTAACAATTGGAAAAAGTTGATGAAATAACATTAAGTAATTTAAATCTTACTTTTTATGTTTTTTTAACTTCCAGAAATTACAAATTTAACTATAAAAGAAGCAGCTGTAGTGCTTGTACTTCGAAGTTGCCTCGCTCGCCGCTCTCAAGCCTGCCCGATTACCTTAATTGACATTTAATATGTTATTTTGGCAAAAATAAGAAAAACTCAAACTTTTTTGCATGTTAACTTATGGGAAAAATATGAAACTAAGAAGTTGCTGCAAATACTCAAATGTTATTATGTGAATGAAAAGAGGTATATAGGAGGTTCAAATTAACAATTGGAAAAGGTTGACGAAATAACATTAAGTAATTTAAATCTTAATTTTTATGTTTTTTTAACTTCCAGAAATTACAAATTTAACTATAAAAGAAGCAGCTGTAGGGCTTGTACTTCGAAGTTGCCTCGCTCGCCGCTCTCTAGCCTGCTCGATTACTTAAATTGGCATTTAATATGTTATTTTGGCCAAAATAAGAAAAACTCAAACTTTTTTGCATGTTAACTTATGGGAAAAATGTGAAACTAAGAAGTTGCTGCAAGTACTCAAATGTTATTATGTGAATGAAAAGAGGTATATAGGAGGTTCAAATTAACAATTGGAAAAGGTTGATGAAATAACATTAAGTAATTTATATCTTACTTTTTATGTTTTTTTACCTTCAAGATATTACAAATTTAACTATAAAAGAAGCAGCTGTAGGGCTTGTACTTCGAAGTTGCCTCGCTCGCCGCTCTCTAGCCTGCCCGATTATTTAAATTGACATTTAATATGTTATTTTGGCCAAAATAAGAAAAACTCAAACTTTTTTGTATGTTAACTTATGGGAAAAATGTGAAACAAAGAAGTTGCTGCAAATACTCAAATGTTATTATGTGAATGAAAAGAGGTATAAAGGAGGTTCAATATAACAATTGGAAAAGGTTGACGAAATAACATTAGGTAATTTAAATCTTACTTTTTATGTTTTTTTACCTTCCAGAAATTACAAATTTAACTATAAAAGAAGCAGCTGTAGTGCTTGTACTTCCAAGTTGCCTCGCTCGCCGCTCTCTAGCATGTCCGATTACTTAAATTGGCATTTAATATGTAATTTTGGCCAAAATAAGAAAAACTCAAACTTTTTTGCATGTTAACTTATGGGAAAAATGTGAAACTAAGAAGTTGCTGCAAATACTCAAATGTTATTATGTGAATGAAAAGAGGTATATAGAAGGTTCAAATTAACAATTGGAAAAAGTTGATGAAATAACATTAAGTAATTTAAATCTTACTTTTTATGTTTTTTTAACTTCCAGAAATTACAAATTTAACTATAAAAGAAGCAGCTGTAGTGCTTGTACTTCGAAGTTGCCTCGCTCGCCGCTCTCAAGCCTGCCCGATTACTTAAATTGGCATTTAATATGTTATTTTGGCCAAAAAAAGGAAAATTAAAACTTTTTTGCATGTTAACTTATGGGAAAAATGTGAAACTAAGAAGTTGCTGCAAATACTCAAATGTTATTATGTGAATGAAAAGAGGTATATAGAAGGTTCAAATTAACAATTGGAAAAAGTTGATGAAATAACATTAAGTATGTTAAATCTTACTTTTTATGTTTTTTTAACTTCCAGAAATTACAAATTTAACTATAAAAGAAGCAGTTGTAGTGCTTGTACTTCGAAGTTGCCTCGCTCGCTGCTCTCAAGCCTGCCCGATTACTTAAATTGGCATTTAATATGTTATTTTGGCCAAAATAAGAAAAACTCAAACTTTTTTGCATGTTAACTTATGGGAAAAATGTGAAACAAAGAAGTTGCTGCAAATACTCAAATGTTATTATGTGAATGAAAAGAGGTATAAAGGAGGTTCAATATAACAATTGGAAAAGGTTGACGAAATAACATTAAGTCATTTAAATCTCACTTTTTATGTTTTTTTACCTTCCAGAAATTACAAATTTAACTATAAAAGAAGCAGCTGTAGTGCTTGTACTTCCAAGTTGCCTCGCTAGCAGCTCTCTAGCATGTCCGATTACTTAAATTGGCATTTAATATGTAATTTTGGCCAAAATAAGAAAAACTCAAACTTTTTTGCATGTTAACTTATGGGAAAAATGTGAAACTAAGAAATTGCTGCAAATACTCAAATGTTATTATTTGAATGAAAAGAGGTATATAGAAGGTTCAAATTAACAATTGGAAAAAGTTGATGAAATAACATTAAGTAATTTAAATCTTACTATTTATGTTTTTTTAACTTCCAGAATTTACAAATTTAACTATAAAAGAAGCAGCTGTATTGCTTGTACTTCGAAGTTGCCTCGCTCGCCGCTCTCTAGCCTGCCCGATTATTTAAATTGACATTTAATATGTTATTTTGGCCAAAATAAGAAAAACTCAAACTTTTTTGCATGTTAACTTATGGGAAAAATATGAAACTAAGAAGTTGCTGCAAATACTCAAATGTTATTATGTGAATGAAAAGAGGTATATAGGAGGTTCAAATTAACAATTGGAAAAGGTTGACGAAATAACATTAAGTAATTTAAATCTTACTTTTTATGTTTTTTTAACTTCCAGAAATTACAAATTTAACTATAAAAGAAGCAGCTGTAGGGCTTGTACTTCGAAGTTGCCTCGCTCGCCGCTCTCTAGCCTGCTCGATTACTTAAATTGGCATTTAATATGTTATTTTGGCCAAAATAAGAAAAACTCAAACTTTTTTGCATGTTAACTTATGGGAAAAATGTGAAACTAAGAAGTTGCTGCAATTACTCAAATGTTATTATGTGAATGAAAAGAGGTATATAGGAGGTTCAAATTAACAATTGGACAAAGTTAATGAAATAACATTAAGTAATTTAAATCTTACTTTTTATGTTTTTTTAACTTCCAGAAATTACAAATTTAACTATAAAAGAAGCAGCTGTAGTGCTTGTACTTCGAAGTTGCCTCGCTCGCCGCTCTCAAGCCTGCCCGATTACCTTAATTGACATTTAATATGTTATTTTGGCAAAAATAAGAAAAACTCAAACTTTTTTGCATGTTAACTTATGGGAAAAATATGAAACTAAGAAGTTGCTGCAAATACTCAAATGTTATTATGTGAATGAAAAGAGGTATATAGGAGGTTCAAATTAACAATTGGAAAAGGTTGACGAAATAACATTAAGTAATTTAAATCTTAATTTTTATGTTTTTTTAACTTCCAGAAATTACAAATTTAACTATAAAAGAAGCAGCTGTAGGGCTTGTACTTCTAAGTTGCCTCGCTCGCCGCTCTCTAGCCTGCTCGATTACTTAAATTGGCATTTAATATGTTATTTTGGCCAAAATAAGAAAAACTCAAACTTTTTTGCATGTTAACTTATGGGAAAAATGTGAAACTAAGAAGTTGCTGCAAGTACTCAAATGTTATTATGTGAATGAAAAGAGGTATATAGGAGGTTCAAATTAACAATTGGAAAAGGTTGATGAAATAACATTAAGTAATTTATATCTTACTTTTTATGTTTTTTTACCTTCAAGAAATTACAAATTTAACTATAAAAGAAGCAGCTGTAGGGCTTGTACTTCGAAGTTGCCTCGCTCGCCGCTCTCAAGCCTGCCCGATTACTTAAATTGGCATTTAATATGTTATTTTGGCCAAAATAAGAAAAACTCAATTTTTTTTGCATGTTAACTTATGGGAAAAATGTGAAACAAAGAAGTTGCTGCAAATACTCAAATGTTATTATGTGAATGAAAAGAGGTATAAAGGAGGTTCAATATAACAATTGGAAAAGGTTGACGAAATAACATTAAGTCATTTAAATCTCACTTTTTATGTTTTTTTACCTTCCAGAAATTACAAATTTAACTATAAAAGAAGCAGCTGTAGTGCTTGTACTTCCAAGTTTCCTCGCTAGCCGCTCTCTAGCATGTCCGATTACTTAAATTGGCATTTAATATGTAATTTTGGCCAAAATAAGAAAAACTCAAACTTTTTTGCATGTTAACTTATGGGAAAAATGTGAAACTAAGAAATTGCTGCAAATACTCAAATGTTATTATTTGAATGAAAAGAGGTATATAGAAGGTTCAAATTAACAATTGGAAAAAGTTGATGAAATAACATTAAGTAATTTAAATCTTACTTTTTATGTTTTTTTAACTTCCAGAATTTACAAATTTAACTATAAAAGAAGCAGCTGTAGTGCTTGTACTTCGAAGTTGCCTCGCTCGCCGCTCTCTAGCCTGCCCGATTATTTAAATTGACATTTAATATGTTATTTTGGCCAAAATAAGAAAAACTCAAACTTTTTTGCATGTTAACTTATGGGAAAAATATGAAACTAAGAAGTTGCTGCAAATACTCAAATGTTATTATGTGAATGAAAAGAGGTATATAGGAGGTTCAAATTAACAATTGGAAAAGGTTGACGAAATAACATTAAGTAATTTAAATCTTACTTTTTATGTTTTTTTAACTTCCAGAAATTACAAATTTAACTATAAAAGAAGCAGCTGTAGGGCTTGTACTTCGAAGTTGCCTCGCTCGCCGCTCTCTAGCCTGCTCGATTACTTAAATTGGCATTTAATATGTTATTTTGGCCAAAATAAGAAAAACTCAAACTTTTTTGCATGTTAACTTATGGGAAAAATGTGAAACTAAGAAGTTGCTGCAATTACTCAAATGTTATTATGTGAATGAAAAGAGGTATATAGGAGGTTCAAATTAACAATTGGAAAAAGTTGATAAAATAACATTAAGTAATTTAAATCTTACTTTTTATGTTTTTTTAACTTCCAGAAATTACAAATTTAACTATAAAAGAAGCAGCTGTAGTGCTTGTACTTCGAAGTTGCCTCGCTCGCCGCTCTCAAGCCTGCCCGATTACCTTAATTGACATTTAATATGTTATTTTGGCAAAAATAAGAAAAACTCAAACTTTTTTGCATGTTCACTTATGGGAAAAATATGAAACTAAGAAGTTGCTGCAAATACTCAAATGTTATTATGTGAATGAAAAGAGGTATATAGGAGGTTCAAATTAACAATTGGAAAAGGTTGACGAAATAACATTAAGTAATTTAAATCTTAATTTTTATGTTTTTTTAACTTCCAGAAATTACAAATTTAACTATAAAAGAAGCAGCTGTAGGGCTTGTACTTCTAAGTTGCCTCGCTCGCCGCTCTCTAGCCTGCTCGATTACTTAAATTGGCATTTAATATGTTATTTTGGCCAAAATAAGAAAAACTCAAACTTTTTTGCATGTTAACTTATGGGAAAAATGTGAAACTAAGAAGTTGCTGCAAGTACTCAAATGTTATTATGTGAATGAAAAGAGGTATATAGGAGGTTCAAATTAACAATTGGAAAAGGTTGATGAAATAACATTAAGTAATTTATATCTTACTTTTTATGTTTTTTTACCTTCAAGAAATTACAAATTTAACTATAAAAGAAGCAGCTGTAGGGCTTGTACTTCGAAGTTGCCTCGCTCGCCGCTCTCTAGCCTGCCCGATTATTTAAATTGACATTTAATATGTTATTTTGGCCAAAATAAGAAAAACTCAAACTTTTTTGCATGTTAACTTATGGGAAAAATGTGAAACAAAGAAGTTGCTGCAAATACTCAAATGTTATTATGTGAATGAAAAGAGGTATAAAGGAGGTTCAATATAACAATTGGAAAAGGTTGACGAAATAACATTAGGTAATTTAAATCTTACTTTTTATGTTTTTTTACCTTCCAGAAATTACAAATTTAACTATAAAAGAAGCAGCTGTAGTGCTTGTACTTCCAAGTTGCCTCGCTCGCCGCTCTCTAGCATGTCCGATTACTTAAATTGGCATTTAATATGTAATTTTGGCCAAAATAAGAAAAACTCAAACTTTTTTGCATGTTAACTTATGGGAAAAATGTGAAACTAAGAAGTTGCTGCAAATACTCAAATGATATTATGTGAATGAAAAGAGGTATATAGAAGGTTCAAATTAACAATTGGAAAAAGTTGATGAAATAACATTAAGTAATTTAAATCTTACTTTTTATGTTTTTTTAACTTCCAGAAATTACAACTTTAACTATAAAAGAAGCAGCTGTAGTGCTTGTACTTCGAAGTTGCCTCGCTCGCCGCTCTCAAGCCTGCCCGATTACTTAAATTGGCATTTAATATGTTATTTTGGCCAAAAAAAGGAAAACTCAAACTTTTTTGCATGTTAACTTATGGGAAAAATGTGAAACTAAGAAGTTGCTGCAAATACTCAAATGTTATTATGTGAATGAAAAGAGGTATATAGAAGGTTCAAATTAACAATTGGAAAAAGTTGATGAAATAACATTAAGTAATTTAAATCTTACTTTTTATGTTTTTTTAACTTCCAGAAATTACAAATTTAACTATAAAAGAAGCAGCTGTAGTGCTTGTACTTCGAAGTTGCCTCGCTCGCTGCTCTCAAGCCTGCCCGATTACTTAAATTGGCATTTAATATGTTATTTTGGCCAAAATAGGAAAAACTCAAACTTTTTTGCATGTTAACTTATGAGAAAAATGTGAAACTAAGAAGTTGCTGCAAATACTCAAATGTTATTATGTGAATGAAAAGAGGTATATAGAAGGTTCAAATTAACAATTGGAAAAAGTTGATGAAATAACATTAAGTAATTTAAATCTTACTTTTTATGTTTTTTTAACTTCCAGAAATTACAAATTTAACTATAAAAGAAGCAGCTGTAGGGCTTGTACTTCGAAGTTGCCTCGCTCGCCGCTCTCTAGCCTGCCCGATTATTTAAATTGACATTTAATATGTTATTTTGGCCAAAATAAGAAAAACTCAAACTTTTTTGCATGTTAACTTATGGGAAAAATGTGAAACAAAGAAGTTGCTGCAAATACTCAAATGTTATTATGTGAATGAAAAGAGGTATAAAGGAGGTTCAATATAACAATTGGAAAAGGTTGACGAAATAACATTAGGTAATTTAAATCTTACTTTTTATGTTTTTTTACCTTCCAGAAATTACAAATTTAACTATAAAAGAAGCAGCTGTAGTGCTTGTACTTCCAAGTTGCCTCGCTCGCCGCTCTCTAGCATGTCTGATTACTTAAATTGGCATTTAATATGTAATTTTGGCCAAAATAAGAAAAACTCAAACTTTTTTGCATGTTAACTTATGGGAAAATGTGAAACTAAGAAGTTGCTGCAAATACTCAAATGTTATTATGTGAATGAAAAGAGGTATATAGAAGGTTCAAATTAACAATTGGAAAAAGTTGATGAAATAACATTAAGTAATTTAAATCTTACTTTTTATGTTTTTTTAACTTCCAGAAATTACAAATTTAACTATAAAAGAAGCAGCTGTAGTGCTTGTACTTCGAAGTTGCCTCGCTCGCCGCTCTCAAGCCTGCCCGATTACTTAAATTGGCATTTAATATGTTATTTTGGCCAAAAAAAGGAAAACTCAAACTTTTTTGCATGTTAACTTATGGGAAAAATGTGAAACTAAGAAGTTGCTGCAAATACTCAAATATTATTATGTGAATGAAAAGAGGTATATAGAAGGTTCAAATTAACAATTGGAAAAAGTTGATGAAATAACATTAAGTAATTTAAATCTTACTTTTTATGTTTTTTTAACTTCCAGAAATTACAAATTTAACTTTAAAAGAAGCAGCTGTAGTGCTTGTACTTCGAAGTTGCCTCGCTCGCCGCTCTCAAGCCTGCCCGATTACCTAAATTGACTTTTAATATGTTATTTTGGCCAAAATAAGAAAAACTCAAACTTTTTTGCATGTTAACTTATGGGAAAAATGTGAAACTAAGAAGTTGCTGCAAGTACTCAAATGTTATTATGTGAATGAAAAGAGGTATATAGGAGGTTCAAATTAACAATTGGAAAAGGTTGATGAAATAACATTAAGTAATTTATATCTTACTTTTTATGTTTTTTTACCTTCCAGAAATTACAAATTTAACTATAAAAGAAGCAGCTGTAGGGCTTGTACTTCGAAGTTGCCTCGCTCGCCGCTCTCTAGCCTGCCCGATTAATTAAATTGACATTTAATATGTTATTTTGGCCAAAATAAGAAAAACTCAAACTTTTTTGCATGTTAACTTATGGGAAAAATGTGAAACAAAGAAGTTGCTGCAAATACTCAAATGTTATTATGTGAATGAAAAGAGGTATAAAGGAGGTTCAATATAACAATTGGAAATGTTGACGAAATAACATTAAGTCATTTAAATCTCACTTTTTATGTTTTTTTACCTTCCAGAAATTACAAATTTAACTATAAAAGAAGCAGCTGTAGTGCTTGTACTTCCAAGTTGCCTCGCTCGCCGCTCTCTAGCATGTCCGATTACTTAAATTGGCATTTAATATGTAATTTTGGCCAAAATAAGAAAAACTCAAACTTTTTTGCATGTTAACTTATGGGAAAAATGTGAAACTAAGAAATTGCTGCAAATACTCAAATGTTATTATTTGAATGAAAAGAGGTATATAGAAGGTTCAAATTAACAATTGGAAAAAGTTGATGAAATAACATTAAGTAATTTAAATCTTACTTTTTATGTTTTTTTAACTTCCAGAATTTACAAATTTAACTATAAAAGAAGCAGCTGTAGTGCTTGTACTTCGAAGTTGCCTCGCTCGCCGCTCTCTAGCCTGCCCGATTATTTAAATTACATTTAATATATTATTTTGGCCAAAATAAGAAAAACTCAAACTTTTTTGCATGTTAACTTATGGGAAAAATATGAAACTAAGAAGTTGCTGCAAATACTCAAATGTTATTATGTGAATGAAAAGAGGTATATAGGAGGTTCAAATTAACAATTGGAAAAGGTTGACGAAATAACATTAAGTAATTTAAATCTTAATTTTTATGTTTTTTTAACTTCCAGAAATTACAAATTTAACTATAAAAGAAGCAGCTGTAGGGCTTGTACTTCGAAGTTGCCTCGCTCGCCGCTCTCTAGCCTGCTCGATTACTTAAATTGGCATTTAATATGTTATTTTGGCCAAAATAAGAAAAACTCAAACTCTTTTGCATGTTAACTTATGGGAAAAATGTGAAACTAAGAAGTTGCTGCAATTACTCAAATGTTATTATGTGAATGAAAAGAGGTATATAGGAGGTTCAAATTAACAATTGGAAAAAGTTGATGAAATAACATTAAGTAATTTAAATCTTACTTTTTATGTTTTTTTAACTTCCAGAAATTACAAATTTAACTATAAAAGAAGCAGCTGTAGTGCTTGTACTTCGAAGTTGCCTCGCTCGCCGCTCTCAAGCCTGCCCGATTACCTTAATTGACATTTAATATGTTATTTTGGCAAAAATAAGAAAAACTCATACTTTTTTGCATGTTAACTTATGGGAAAAATATGAAACTAAGAAGTTGCTGCAAATACTCAAATGTTATTATGTGAATGAAAAGAGGTATATAGGAGGTTCAAATTAACAATTGGAAAAGGTTGACGAAATAACATTAAGTAATTTAAATCTTAATTTTTATGTTTTTTTAACTTCCAGAAATTACAAATTTAACTATAAAAGAAGCAGCTGTAGGGCTTGTACTTCGAAGTTGCCTCGCTCGCCGCTCTCTAGCCTGCTCGATTACTTAAATTGGCATTTAATATGTTATTTTGGCCAAAATAAGAAAAACTCAAACTTTTTTGCATGTTAACTTATGGGAAAAATGTGAAACTAAGAAGTTGCTGCAAGTACTCAAATGTTATTATGTGAATGAAAAGAGGTATATAGGAGGTTCAAATTAACAATTGGAAAAGGTTGATGAAATAACATTAAGTAATTTATATCTTCCTTTTTATGTTTTTTTACCTTCCAGAAATTACAAATTTAACTATAAAAGAAGCAGCTGTAGGGCTTGTACTTCGAAGTTGCCTCGCTCGCCGCTCTCTAGCCTGCCCGATTATTTAAATTGACATTTAATATGTTATTTTGGCCAAAATAAGAAAAACTCAAACTTTTTTGCATGTTAACTTATGGGAAAAATGTGTAACAAAGAAGTTGCTGCAAATACTCAAATGTTATTATGTGAATGAAAAGAGGTATAAAGGAGGTTCAATATAACAATTGGAAAAGGTTGACGAAATAACATTAGGTAATTTAAATCTTACTTTTTATGTTTTTTTACCTTCCAGAAATTACAAATTTAACTATAAAAGAAGCAGCTGTAGTGCTTGTACTTCCAAGTTGCCTCGCTCGCCGCTCTCTAGCATGTCCGATTACTTAAATTGGCATTTAATATGTAATTTTGGCCAAAATAAGAAAAACTCAAACTTTTTTGCATGTTAACTTATGGGAAAAATGTGAAACTAAGAAGTTGCTGCAAATACTCAAATGTTATTATGTGAATGAAAAGAGGTATATAGAAGGTTCAAATTAACAATTGGAAAAAGTTGATGAAATAACATTAAGTAATTTAAATCTTACTTTTTATGTTTTTTTAACTTCCAGAAATTACAAATTTAACTATAAAAGAAGCAGCTGTAGTGCTTGTACTTCGAAGTTGCCTCGCTCGCCGCTCTCAAGCCTGCCCGATTACTTAAATTGGCATTTAATATGTTATTTTGGCCAAAAAAAGGAAAACTCAAACTTTTTTGCATGTTAACTTATGGGAAAAATGTGAAACTAAGAAGTTGCTGCAAATACTCAAATGTTATTATGTGAATGAAAAGAGGTATATAGAAGGTTCAAATTAACAATTGGAAAAAGTTGATGAAATAACATTAAGTAATTTAAATCTTACTTTTTATGTTTTTTTAACTTCCAGAAATTACAAATTTAACTATAAAAGAAGCAGCTGTAGTGCTTGTACTTCGAAGTTGCCTCGCTCGCTGCTCTCCATCCTGCCCGATTACTTAAATTGGCATTTAATATGTTATTTTGGCCAAAATAAGAAAAACTCAAACTTTTTTGCATGTTAACTTATGAGAAAAATGTGAAACTAAGAAGTTGCTGCAAATACTCAAATGTTATTATGTGAATGAAAAGAGATATATAGAAGGTTCAAATTAACAATTGGAAAAAGTTGATGAAATAACATTAAGTAATTTAAATCTTACTTTTTATGTTTTTTTAACTTCCAGAAATTACAAATTTAACTATAAAAGAAGCAGCTGTAGGGCTTGTACTTCGAAGTTGCCTCGCTCGCCGCTCTCTAGCCTGCCCGATTATTTAAATTGACATTTAATATGTTATTTTGGCCAAAATAAGAAAAACTCAAACTTTTTTGCATGTTAACTTATGGGAAAAATGTGAAACAAAGAAGTTGCTGCAAATACTCAAATGTTATTATGTGAATGAAAAGAGGTATAAAGGAGGTTCAATATAACAATTGGAAAAGGTTGACGAAATAACATTAGGTAATTTAAATCTTACTTTTTATGTTTTTTTACCTTCCAGAAATTACAAATTTAACTATAAAAGAAGCAGCTGTAGTGCTTGTACTTCCAAGTTGCCTCGCTCGCCGCTCTCTAGCATGTCCGATTACTTAAATTGGCATTTAATATGTAATTTTGGCCAAAATAAGAAAAACTCAAACTTTTTTGCATGTTAACTTATGGGAAAAATATGAAACTAAGAAGTTGCTGCAAATACTCAAATGTTATTATGTGAATGAAAAGAGGTATATAGGAGGTTCAAATTAACAATTGGAAAAGGTTGACGAAATAACATTAAGTAATTTAAATCTTACTTTTTATGTTTTTTTAACTTCCAGAAATTACAAATTTAACTATAAAAGAAGCAGCTGTAGGGCTTGTACTTCGAAGTTGCCTCGCTCGCCGCTTTCTAGCCTGCTCGATTACTTAAATTGGCATTTAATATGTTATTTTGGCCAAAATAAGAAAAACTCAAACTTTTTTGCATGTTAACTTATGGGAAAAATGTGAAACTAAGAAGTTGCTGCAATTACTCAAATGTTATTATGTGAATGAAAAGAGGTATATAGGATGTTCAAATTAACAATTGGAAAAAGTTGATGAAATAACATTAAGTAATTTAAATCTTACTTTTTATGTTTTTTTAACTTCCAGAAATTACAAATTTAACTATAAAAGAAGCAGCTGTAGTGCTTGTACTTCGAAGTTGCCTCGCTCGCCGCTCTCAAGCCTGCCCGATTACCTTAATTGACATTTAATATGTTATTTTGGCAAAAATAAGAAAAACTCAAACTTTTTTGCATGTTAACTTATGGGAAAAATGTGAAACTAAGAAGTTGCTGCAAATACTCAAATGTTATTATGTGAATGAAAAGAGGTATATAGGAGGTTCAAATTAACAATTGGAAAAGGTTGATGAAATAACATTAAGTAATTTATATCTTACTTTTTATGTTTTTTTACCTTCCAGAAATTACAAATTTAACTATAAAAGAAGCAGCTGTAGTGCTTGTACTTCCAAGTTGCCTCGCTCGCCGCTCTCTAGCCTGCCCGATTATTTAAATTGACATTTAATATGTTATTTTGGCCAAAATAAGAAAAACTCAAACTTTTTGCATGTTAACTTATGGGAAAAATATGAAACTAAGAAGTTGCTGCAAATACTCAAATGTTATTATGTGAATGAAAAGAGGTATATAGGATGTTCAAATTAACAATTGGAAAAGGTTGACGAAATAACATTAAGTAATTTAAATCTTACTTTTTATTTTTTTTTAACTTCCAGAAATTACAAATTTAACTATAAAAGAAGCAGCTGTAGTGCCTGTACTTCGAAGTTGCCTCGCTCGCCGCTCTTTATCCTGCCCGATTACTTAAATTTGCGTTTAATATGTTATTTTGGCCAAAATAAGAAAAACTGAAACTTGTTTGCATGTTAACTTATGGGAAAAATGTGAAACTAAGAAGTTGCTGCAAATACTCAAATGTTATTATGTGAATGAAAAGAGGTATATAGGAGGTTCAAATTTACAATTGGAAAAAGTTGAAGAAATAACATTAAGTAATTTAAATCAGGGACCAGAACCGGAACCGGTTTCGGTTCTGAGAACCGCTGAGAACCGCTTTTTTTGAGGCAGTTTCGAGAACCGGTTCCAAAGAACCGCTGTATATATTTGGTATATTATTTTTTTTTCTTACTGCTTTTCAATGTTTGTTCAGTGATATAGGGCCTTTGTTTTGCCCTGACTGCACTATTTGCCTACTTTGCAATAAAGATTACATTTATTTATTTTATTTTTTATTGATTTATAAAAAAATGTATATTATTATTATTATTATTATTAAATTACTGCCTCTGATAGTCTGATATGTATCATATAACGAACTTGTTACAAAAATACTGTACAATCCACTGAGAATACACTTAGGTTCAACAGATCACTGAATCACGACAAAAGCAGTTACTGCGTTGTGAGTGCAAACACTGCAAGGGTGATATATGATATGATAACTACAGGCGAAGCAGCTATTCTCATATGGTAATGCACCAAACGTTTACCGAAAGTCAGTATTATTATGTGCCAAGGCCAACAAAGGTATTTAGATGCTAGATGTGTTCTTTTAATGGAATAAAATTATATTTCAGTGATTATTAGTTTCTTAAATTATCATATAAATAAATGTATCATTTATCAAAGCAATAAAATCTAATTGTCTATAATTTTCTTGAATCTTGTTTATATATGAAATAAAAAAATGTAATAAAATGTTGAAAAAATAAAAGTTCATTTCATGACCCTCTCATATTTAGTGTCAAGTTTGGGATATAAATATTATATTACGATATAATATTCTAAATATTAAACAAATTATTCATATCGTAAATATTATTATCAAGGATTTGACATTTCAGTATTCAGTAAAAGCAACATAATATTGTACTCAATGAAATTATGCCTCTTTGAAAATGCTATTAAATAATAGCAATAATTGTGATATTTAAACAATGAAAATAAAAAAGATTGTATGAGAGTTTCAGGACCTTATTATTAAAATTATATCACTGAAAATCATAAAATATAACAATGTACAGTAATATGATATTAAAATATAACGTTAGTTTTGTTAGCTATGGAAGAAAATTGCAATTAGCAACATGAACTTGAAAATGATACATAATGAGCGATTTATAATTGGCTATTTATGAATGCAAATTTATAAGTATATAACTTTTCTAATACCAATAAAATAATAATGACATAATCATCGTGCTTTATTCTTTTTTTTAACACAAATAATATCTCAGTTGCTATTACATTATTTAGACTTTTTATGGCACATAAAAAACCCATAAAATATAGTGAAACATTACAGTTCTAGTAGTCATATAATTGATTGCTGAGCGGAAATTAAAATAACATTCAAAATCTGACGTGTTTGCCTCACACGTTTGCTTTTCAATTAAAACAAAATAATACAATTTGATGTTTATTGTTTTGGTACATCCAACACAGGCACACTATTGTGACTTTTTTTTTTAAAGCTAAATGTTTCTTTTACATATTGTTATTTGCTTTCCATATTAAAGAAAACAAAATGTTTTTGTTTATTATTTCTCTTGTATATTTAACTAAAAATTTTAATTTCCAAAGGTTTGATGTGTGACTCTGCACGGAAAGACGAGATTTTTATACGACATATTGATTTAAATTCTACAGGAAAATACTGATGTTAGGACTGTATTCTTTTGGTTGGGCATTTCATGAGTTACTATGCTGTAGTACATGACAATTTTGTAGTCAAGCAATTTCCAATGAAACTATGTCAGTTGAGTCCCATTATTAAAAAAAAAATTGTTTGTAGAAATTTTATAAGTTATTTTTGGATACTTGCCATGTTTTGAAAATAAAAGTTTAAATATAATTTCTTCGTATTACCCATTCATTTCTCATAATTAATTTTTAATTTAGTTTTATTCTGCCGTGAAATAAAAATAATAATAAAAAGTAGTGATATTTAAATAGGCAAAAGTACAGCTCACTTAATTTTCTCAAAACTAATGCATGGAAATCAAAATATAAAAAATATTATATGTGAAATTAAGGTTATATATTTTAACCTTCAATTAATTATAAAAAGAAAAGTTCTGTAGCCATTTTTGAGTTAGGGTTAATTTAACTTAACATTTATTTTTGATAAAACTGGATGGAATGAAAATTTTTAAGAAAATAGTTGGTAATATTATTTTGTTTCGTGTGCTCTGCCTAATACATTCTGAAATTTTATTTAAATTTCTCAAACTGTTTCAAGCCTTTCCGGGATTGAGGTCAAACCTTTACTTCTTAAGTGGTGTGAAGTATATTTGCTACAGCATACGGTTCAGCAAACATAGCTTTTTTTTTTTTTTTTTTTTTTTTTCGTTGAAGTTCGGTCTTACGAGTGATACATATATTTATATCATAAATGTATCAAATGTTGATATCACTATCTATAATAGATGATTAACTTATTGAAAAGTATCGTTATGGATTAAAATTTTTAGACATATATATAATAACAAAAACTTCAATCTACATTTGAGAATTTGTCAGTCAAATTTTAACTTTCGAGCAAAAAAAAAAAAATAAAAAATAAAAAATAATAATAATAATAAAATAAACAACAACATAAGACAATAATTGAACTTAAAAAAAAAAAATGAAATTTATTCATTTCAAATAACATTGTTGAATAACCAAAATTACTTGGGAAGTTGTGTAAAAAATAAAAATCCAGTTATCGTATGGTCATCGATCGTATGATAATATTAAAAAGTATAGTTGTATTATGTGAAAATAAAAATTATCTATATTCAAATTAAATAACTATAAACAAAAACAAATAAAATAATAAAAGGCGAGTTTAAGGTTCAACAAGTGCACCACTCTAACGCAGCTCACCAAAACATTGTTAGACAATTATTATGACAATACTTGCTGAAAATAGAGAAGTAGTAGTGAAACTTACATTGACACAATTGAGGAGAAGAAGACGAAGAAAAAACTATTTTATATATATATATATATATATATATATATATATATATGAGTAGCAAAGATAGAGGAATGGAGAAGGATATGGAGATTGCAGGTATCGACTACAAAACTGTTATAAATTAACTTTTTCTAAGCCTCCTAAACATATTTACTTTTAGTGAATCTGGTATAGTAATAAATTGATAAATCATGCTGTTACTGACGAGAGATCCTCTTCATTTATAATTTAATTCACATGTCACTTGCACCACATCTAATATAATTATACAGTTGTTTGTGATTCAAGGACAATATTTTATTTTGTAAAAGCCCCTCTTGTGAACTATAATATAGATACAATATTTTAGTGTATATGCGTGCAAACGAGTAAGTACAGCGATATTTTATGATATATTATGTGTTGCATTCATTACTACATTACTAATGATAATACCATAGATCTACCAAAAATATTCTTTTTTTAACTTTCTAATATTTAAAACTACTAAATACGCCAGTTTGTCGTGGGATTTTAAGAGAGCAAATTTCTGTTTTCATTTAAGATTTATAAGATCTCAAATTTTAGACTGATGTTTTATTTTTGTGAGATTAATTTTCTGTTTTACGTCAAAGATATAGGAAATACATTTTTCTATTGTTCTTTGTATTTTATTTTGCTTGTATTAAAATATTTTTAATATTATGTATAACAGTAGGATCAACAACAAAACAACTCATATAGACCTATTTATATATTGTATTTCAATTTAATAGACATCAATACAACCAACTGCACGAATTGAAGAAACGAATCAGTATAAAATCTGCCCCACGTTGCTCTCTAATATTATATATATATATATATATATATATATATATATATATATATATATATATATATATATATATATATATATAATATATAATATATATATATATATACATATACACATATATATATATATTAAAAAATGCTATTAAAAAAGTATTACATTGAGTTACATTTTATTTTGTTTACAAAATATTTATAAGAACTACTGAAAAAAGTTAGATAACAAGTAAAAAGTTTTGTCAGTTCAAAACAATAAGATTTTGTAGCCAACGTAGACAAAGATTAATGTCTTCTCACACAATGGAGTTTTCAAAGTAAGAGAGACTGAAAATATAAACAGCAGACAGCTCAAATATGATATTTTTCCTAACAATTCATTTGCCATCAATTATACTCATGGCAGTCTTAATTTTTTCAAAGTCATTTTAGAGCATACTCTTAATGCTTATTATGCAAAAAGTGTATGAAAATAGAGAAAAAAAACTCAAGTTGGTCTATAGAGGCTCAGTAGGATAGACTTGACCCTCCGCGACAGCGTGATATAAGGAAAGCACAGGACAAGCTACAGGCGTTCACCCATCCAAGTACTGATCAGGAATTAACGCTGTTTCACTTCCGAGATCGAATAGCACTCGGCCTAAGCAATGCGACATCGTCATTAATTATTATTGTGATCTACAAATAGATAAAAATTTGTATGAACAGTGTAAATTCATACATTATATATATATATATAAAAATATATATATATATATATATATATATATATATATATATATATATATATATATATATATATATATATATATATATATATATATATATATATATATATATATATATATATATTGCGTTTCATTAAATACTATAATTCTTAAATATTATCATCCCACACCAGTGAATTAATTAAGGAAAGGAATCTAATGTTGGAAAATGAATGAAAGATCAAAGTAAGCAAACAATGTGGTATCAAATACAAACTTTGTCATATCTTTGTCTTATATGAAATATTGATCCAGTAATACGGATATAACTCGGAAGACTAAAGTTCTTCAAACATTTTTACCAGGCGAAATTTTCATTGAATTTAACATCAATATAAACTATATTTTAAAGCTACTCCCATCGATAGTGATATTGGATGAGGAATCTAATGTAAATGCAATACAAAAAATAAATGACAAGAACCTCATTAATATAAATTTCTGTTTATTATTATTATTATTTTTTATTATTAATTATTATTTAATATACCGCTCATTCAAATTAAGACCATTATATATTGATTAAATTCATATTACTGTAATTTTTGTCATTAGATTTAAATAATTATTTTTATTTATATGTATTATATTTATTTGTTGTAAAATAAATAACGTCTAAACCAACGCTTCTTGTAACTAATTACTATTTATTGTTACTATATATGAACTGCCTTGGCCAATAAAGTTTCTTATTCTTTAAATTACTATCTTTGAACTCTATTAGTAAGAAATTAAAATTCAAACTTCAGTACTTTGAATTTGTCCCAGCAGTACGTAATTAAGGAAGCTGAAAGAATATCAAAGCCAAAATGAAGCAAACTCTCCTCTGGAATATTAGCTGTATTTACCACAGTATGTTTGGAACTAACGTCTCTCATTGTTGTCTTTTTTAAGCTTCGCTTAAAAAAGAACTTTTCTTTCTAAGTCCCATTAATTTTTTCATTATCATATTATATAAATAAAAGTTAAAAACTAGACTATAAAATTATAATAATGATAATAATCCTAATATATTTTCTAGATTCTATTACAAATTTTGTTCTTCAAATAATATCAGGAGTACTAATAAATAATAGCAGGAGATTTTCCTCCATGATTTAATATATATATATATATATATATATATATATATATATATATATATATATATATATATATATATATATACACACACATTGTACGTGTGTGTGTGTGTGGTGGATGCTACAGTTTTGAAACTATGAATGGATTTGCAATAATTCATGTCAGTTTTTTTTAGTATGATATAGAAATTATTTTAATGCGCAAAACTGCCCGAGTATAATGGTGGGAGTAATTTATTTTTATATTTCAGCAGCATACTATACATAGATAGAGAAAAAAAAACCTGACGGTTGAAAAAGCGATTTGTTGAAATTAATAGCTATATAAATCTACCTATGAAGTATCATTTTAACTTGAAACTCTTACCAATTATATCCGTACTAATAACTCTGTATAAAGCTGTTATAGTATCTCAGAAATTAAGCATTGTCCTCTTTCTGTATTTAAAAATACGTTGCGTGAATTTTCCATCATCGTTAACCGTTATAATCTGCCATATAAACATATAAATCGCGGATTACGACTAAAATCCACCTATAATATATTACTATTTCCATGTGTATATACATATATAATTTATATATATATATATTTCTTCTTCTTCTTTATATCAAGAGGCTGTTTTAAAGTTTAATTTTGTTTGAGTTTCCAACGTACTGTATATATAACAAAACTTTGCATTATATTCCTGCATTGCATTTCCATTTCAATGTTTTAAAAAATAAACTCTTTAGTATGGATCTATAAGTAAAAAGTAAATAAACAATCCCATTGTACAGTCTATTTGTATTTTGAGTTAAAAAAAAAAAAAAAACTTTTTTTTTCCCATCTGAAGATGTTTCTTTATACAAGATCTCCAACATTTGAAGTTGAAAAAAATGTTAATTAAAATTCACGTTTTGTGGTTGCATGCAGCTATTTTTAACAAAACAAATTACATGGGTGTACTGTATAATATGAATGAGCGGTCACATATACATGTACAAAATAAATAAGTAATAATTATGCTAGTTCAATGCACCAACCTTTATGCATATAACAACTATCTATTTTATCTTAACTACTCTATGCTATATTTTAAAATATTGGTACATATATAAACACTACATAGCATAATAGTTAAGTTATTAAGTATGAATTACTTATGTTATTACAAAATATCAATATTTGTCATTTAAAGTATGGTAATTATTCAATACACCATAAATTGCATTATATATTTCATTTTATTATTACTTTTTTTTTTGCATAATATATTTAGGATGAATTTTATGACCACAAAAAAAAAAAAAAAAAAAAAAAAGATTTTACTTACATACTTCACTACCTATTATATATTTATACTCTCTGTGAATAATCTTATAATATATTGTATATATTATATAAATTGTACCGAATCCACAAAAAAAAAACAAACAAAAAAAAAACAAAAAAACAAACAAATGTCATACAAGATATTCTAAGCTTATAATGTAAGACAGCTGTTTCATTTAGATTCAGTACATACGGTCAATATATTTTATGTTAAAGAGAGAAATTTGTCGATCCTTGTTAAAAAAATTATTAAAAATACAATTTCTTTGATTTTTTATGTAGTTTTGCTTACAATAAAATATATAGACAAAATAACAACAAATTGCATAAGCTACTTCAAATATAACTTCGAGTGCTATAATTTCTTGAGAAAAAGGGTGAAAAAATCTAATTGAAAATGAAATGCTTCAAAAGGGAGGCACAAACTCGCCAAAGGTATTGGTGCTCCGTGCTCCGTAAGGCTATATAAAATATTATGTACTGTAAAATATTGGTGCGCAATCAAGGCAATACATAATTATACTGCACTCACGTTGTAAGCAAGGGTTGTCGGTCATAGAGTAAAGATGCTGTTGACTCATTAAAAAGCTTTCTGTCACAATGAAACGTTGCAGTATTTGTCTGCGAGCCAAAGAGTCGCGCTATGCGTACGTCGCTCCAAACGGCGCACCGTTGGTCTAAATTTATAATACCCCCACACACCTGCTTAACTATATCTGCTACACTGCTACTGCGCTTCTGTCTTTTACTGGCCATATTGACAAATTCATTATACAAAAATAATAAAATTCAAGCTAAGTCCACTTATTTGCAATGTAATTTTAGCATAATATAAACATTATACAGCATTACTTTATTGCTATTGAGTTTTCCGTATACACAGCTGATACGAAATGACAATTTAAATAAATAATAGATAAATAGATACTTGATATAATTATATATATATATATATATATATATATATATATATATATATATATATATATATATATATATATATGTATGTATATATATATATATATATATATATATATATATATATATATATATATATATATATATATATATATATATATATATATATATATTAGCATCACTAAAATATAATTTTAGTATTGTTATGACTTCTAAAATAATGAACACATATAATTTTCCTTGAATTGCGGTAGTCGTACTCGTAAAATTGCATTACGCTACCAACTTCCAAAATAATAATAATAAAAAAAGTATTTTAAGCACATATAAGTTTAAATTCTTTGAGTTCTTTTACATATAACATATAACACAGGTAAATTTATTCATTTTATATACATGTATATATATATATATATATATATATATATATATATATATATATATATATATATATATATATATATATATATATATATATATATATTTTATATATATAGTTATATATATATATATATATATATATATATATATAATACACACCCACCTACATATATATATATATTTTTTTTCTATAAGTTACCTTAACAAGTTGAACGCTTTGTTTAACAATTGGAAAATTTTGTGTTTTCATGGCAAAAATAAATATTTCATTTCATAGTAAACAAACCAAAGTTACGTGAAAATATAAGGTTTATTGATAATTTATGAAGTATAAAGAATTCTTTTTAAAACACTTTGAATTTTTATTGCGTAGTTTTACTGCTTTTAATTATGTACAATGATAAACCGTATGTAATATGCTTAATTATTGTTCATCTTTTACTTTGTTTAGAAAAAATATAAGTTAATAAAAAAGTAAAAAAAACAAACAAACAAAAAACTTCCAAAGCGTGTAGTTTGATCCTAGAAAAAGTTATATTTATATATACAGTATATATATATATATATATATATATATATATATATATATATATATATATATATATATATATATATATATATATATATATATATATATATACACACACACACACACACAATTGTACACAAAGAATTTACTTCACACTTGTTGTAGTTGTCTTATGGTCTGTTCACAATGACGCGTAAATTCACGTAACTTTCACGTAAGAATCGAAATAACATTGTTTGTCCTATCTTCACGTAAGAGTTCCGTAAATTACGCGTCATTGTGGACAGACCTTTATATCGATACGATCATTTATTGTTTAATAATTATTTGGGCCTATTATTTAAATTCCGAATTATTTACACCAAATTAGCAAGTAAATTAAAACAACTTTAATTATTGATCCTTTACAGTATTTCTTTTCAATGATGTATGCAGGCAATCTTAAAAACTTAACAATTTTAATTTTCTTTAGATACATTACATAATTTAATTTTGTTGCCCTTTTGCAAACAAAATAGCTTGAAAATGATAACAGTGATTAACTCACAATAAAGACGGGTTAATCCAAAAGTTATAATAACTTTAAAATGAATCTTTAAAGGCTACAACACATTAGTATTAGTAGTTAGAATGATAACACGAGAGTTTGCAATTTTTGTTTTTGTGTTGCAGCAGGTATAATAAGAAGCACGAGGCCACGTCATGCCTCTACCACGTGCTTGCTGAGCCAGCTGGCACGCTGAATTATTGACATTAAGCCGCGTACTGATTTGCTATTTTTTTATCATTAAACTATAGTAATGATATTTACAGTTTAGTAACATAATAACAAGTATCAATATGTAAAAAAAAAAAAAAACGCACATATCTGTTACTTTTTATGTGTTTAATCCGCAATAACAATTTTTTTATTTCAAAATGATATTAAAAAAAATCAAAACTTACCAACAGATGTAAATAAACCCCAAAATCTTGTAAAAGGTACTAAATATTCGAACAAACAAGAGCATTTTGTGTCTTCGTATTTCATCGACATGTCCCTCTTTTTTAATTTTAATTTTTAAAATTTATTTTGATATATATATTTACTTATTTTTATACACGAACCACATTACAAATGGTCAATTAAAAATGTTTTTATTAATTTTGTTTTTAATCACTGCATAGCATCACTACTATAATATAGTGAGTCGCGGCGACTCACTGAGGACCCACTCGCACTAATCTTGTATCTCACACAGCAGCTGCTCTCTCAATAAACACGCGATTGCTGCCCCTTGTAGCTTGGCTTCCCTTCTAGCACGCCTTCGCTAAACTTGCCGAACTGACGAGCTGCCTCCTCGTGCTGCTCGCAAGACTACTGTTATACAAGATTGTGATACAATGGGCTATATTATGTGGCCGCGAAAATTCAAACAGCAAAGCTTCGGCTTGCCGATTGATTTATTGTGGTCACGTGCCCTGCAACTCGGATACTGATTGGCCGAACGATCCGCTCATTTTTAACATTGCATCAAGCTAGTGTTCCAGTCTGTAATAAAGTAATCTTGGCTACACGTGCGCATTACAACTGACATCTCTGGTCACATAACGGAACTTCTCCGCTGCATTTTAGCTCGACAATAATACGAGTCCCAGTACAATAATCAACATACTGAAATACAAATTCGTTGATTTTAATATGTTCAATATTTATAAATTAAATTTGTAATTCAATTATAACTAATTCTTATGAAAAATAGGAACTGTTATGGCAATTTTAAATAATTCTCCACCTCAATTTCATGCATTTAGTTATTATCTTAAAATATTATTAAGTGCAGCATGTATGTGAAAGTCAAACGCGCGTGCTTATATTAAATGACTTATATATTCTGATATGAGCTTCTTACCTTTACCTTATCATAAGACAAAATATAAAAAGGAACAATAATCACCATATAAATAATATTTAGTTATATGTGACGTATATTATAGGCCTCGAATAATGAAATAAATAAATAAATAAATAAATAATCGTCTTTATTCAAAAAATTTGATCAATTTTCTGTCAGCATACGATCGTTTTCACATCTCAGCGCATAGCCTATATATACGTATAAAGTAGTATAATAAAGTACTTCTCTCTCTTCCTCTTTTTTCACAGTGATCACGAATAGTAATTAGTTATAAATTGGCTCCCTCTCTGAATGCAAAAATATAAATGTAGCCACGATATTCACAAAATGTATAATTGTTATGTGAAATAAGTAAATAAACATATAAACATGCAAACAAACATAATTTACGGTTGGAAGTAAAGTATAAGATATCTCATGCATGGAAAAACTATATTATATATATATATGAAGTTTAAATAAAAGCATAGTTTTAAAAGAAATGCTTGCAAAATTAATTTTACAGTATTTATAGAAAATTAATAATTGTTCAGATAGTTAAACAAGTGTGTCATTTATAAGCGCAGTTTTCTTCTTCTCCTTTTGTTTTTGTTTTGTTTTTTGTGTGCTTGTTATGATGTTATAAAAGCATAAATACGGATTCGTGATTTATTAAGAAACAATATTTAGCTTGAAAGGGTATTTTCTTAGTATATTATATAAACTTGCCATTGGATATGAGAAAACAAAATAATTTAGTAGCATTTAAAAAAGAACTAAAAGTTTTCTTATTAAATAAGAAGTATTACTCAATTAATGAATACATGAATGATGACACAATTTAAATACAAATTGTAATTTTATAAATGTCGTTTTCTTTTGTTTTATTTGTATGTGTAAATAGTATTGACAATCATTTATACATTGTCATTTGTGGCAATAAACTAATGCATTTAATTGTGTTATGAATGTTGGATGAAAAAAATGAATACAGAATTTTAAATTTGAATTTGACTCATAGTAATTAATAATAAGATAAGAGAGAGAGAGAGAGAGAGGGACAGAATATAATATTTACTTCTATAATTTTTTTTGTCGCATTTACCATGCTCTAAAGTTTTACTTCTTTAGGCTAGGGTCACAGTTACACAGCCCAACATGTCATTCATTAACAACGCAAGCATGCAGCATGATTTCAAACCGACTCGATACTAAAATATTTATCTTATAAACTAATTGCTACATCTTACTATGCAATTATCAGTGGCATAATTTTATTTCAGGTGCTGGGACAGAGTGTGCCTTCTACCTTGTAACTTTTGATTAATTTGGAGGAATGGACCTTTCTTTTAAATTAAGTACACTGACATAAAATATTTGAAAACAATTTGAGGCTGTAAACGTTTTTTTTTTTATTTATTTCTTGAAGAAAAAAAAAATGGAACCATTCTATACAGCGAAAACTAGAACGAACCCCATTGAAACAGTCAAAAGCATTTTGATTTCTTAGCCATTTTCATAAGCTTATTTTATTATAATTATGAAAATGCTGGAACTAATTATAATTACCCTTCTGACTGTCTAGAAAATACTTAGTTCAAAGTATAGATTATTACTTCAAAACAGTGATTCATCCCTTGTGATCCATCCAAATTTAGTTTTAAGTAAAAGCCAGATATACTGTTTACGAATGAATTAGATAATCTTTATATGTATGTATGTATGTATGTATGTATGTATGTATATATATATATATATATATATATATATATATATATATATATATATATATATATATATATATAATACCCCCACACACAATTTTTGAATTAATTATCTTACTAATTTTTACGTCCGCACAGCAATTTTTTTTCGTGTGATATTTTGTTAACACATATTATATTTTCAGTATCAGAATTTTAAGTTGCCAAAAAAAGTTCTCTAACATCAAAACATTGGACTTTGCACTAGGAAACTAATTTATTATTAAGAAAACTTAACATTTGCACTAAAATAAATAAATAATAATAAAACTCTTTAAGTGGCACACATTGTATCATGGCGTATTATTTGTTCTGCTTTGAAATTTGTTTGATGGTCTCACCCTAACCCACCCATATTGTAATTTTATGCTATGAATTAAAGGTATTCTCATTATTAACACAATTAAAATATATATGTTTGTTAATGCCTTATAAGCTTACGTAGCTATCAATAGAATGAATCATCAATGTTATGTATATAAAATATAACATTTTTTTAAAATATAATATAATAAATTGAAAAATTGCTACAAATCAACATACTTATTTCTATAATTATTTTTTTCATTGACTGCATTTTTTTTTTACTAACCTTTAACTGGTATTGTAGGTGGATTTGATGCTCATGCAGCTTTACGCCAAATATCTGCATCTCTTGAATCATCACCAGGAACCCGAAACTACTGTTACTGCATTACGGCTGTAATTATTGTCCAATCCTTTCATGGATATAATTTTCTGTCTGTAGTTATATTTCAACTATAAATAAAATCATAAATAATATTTCAATTGTCTTTGTCTAAAATTAAAACTAGTATCTAGTTATATATCTTTGCATTATATATCTTACTCTTTTCTATTTTTGGATATCAAATTTTGTATGGGCTTTGCCTTTTTTGATCTCCTGTTGAGCAACTCTTTTGACTATGTGATATGTTTGTATTGTATTATATTTGCTCAATAACATCTTTATTATTATTATTAAAGTAAATTTAGTTTAGTTCTTAACTTTAAGGAAAATTCAAAACGCTATACTTTATTTAATATTAAATTTCTCATCTATAAGATTTTAATTAATTAAATAACTATACAAGTATGAAGGAAAAAATAAATTAAAACTTGAAGGAAAATCTTAATCCTTTTTTAATTATTAAAGAGCTTATATTAATTTAAATGACAAATTATTGAAAAATATATTTTATTTCTTGGATAAATTCTATCCTAAAGAATCTATTATCAATATAATCATTATTATTGATAATGAATAGCATTTAATTTATAAATAAAAATATATACAAAAACTAAGAAATTATGGAACGAAATTTAAGTATCCTTTTATTTAATAAAAAATATTTTGGTAAACTAAGTAGGTTCATAAATTAAAAATAAAACTCAATATATTTCGGCACTGAAGCTTTAATTTAAGATAATTTTAAACATACTTCCACCAAATGTCTTACACACTTGCTTATTAATATAATGTTAACATTTTTAATAATAATAATCTTTAATGGTTAAATGAAAGTAATATATTCAAAAAACTGCACTATGCTTAAGATTAATTATGGAAAAACCAACATTATTTAGTCCCCTTCAACATTAGTTGTTGTAATTTAAGTAACTCAATTAAAACAAGTCGAGGCCCTGTGACTCGTAATAATTACAGTTACTTACAAGAGTAATACAGCAAGCTCTAAATTTCATTGGTAGACATTCATATTATTATTATTAATAATATATATATATATTTTATAATATATTTTATCTAAATTTTAAAACAATATTTAAATAACACATATATTTTTACATTTTCAGAGGTCTGAATAAAGAAACTAATTTTTTTCTTTACGTTTCTTAAATGTGGTACATTTGTAATATTAACTATCTAACACTCAAAAAATAGCGCAAAGGATATTTAAAATAAAACATATATTTCTATTACACAATATTTGATTCATTATATATGTGCAATAAACACTTAATGTATTTGTGGCATTATTCAAATATCTTTCAAGCTATTGAAATTATAATTAATATAATAAATCAGTTTTGATATATTATGTACAAGAACAGTACATAATATATTGCACATTTTATAATAATACTTAAAACCATACTGTAAATATATTTTTTAGCAAGCTAAAATGAATTTTAGCTATATTTACTTTAAGCTGCGTAACATTTGACTTAAATATAATATATTATGTATCTCAGAATATTTTAATGTTTTTATAACTATAAGCATTTTTATATTATACATATATATTATATGTGTACATATAAATATACATATATATATATACTTATAATACCATGAGATGTTGATTTCAAAGTAAACGAAAACTCAATATATATTTATTCAGTATCAATATAGCTTTATAGTCAGCTATTATCATACCGCATTGATACTAACATTCCTCGTGTCAACACAGCACACAGTATTACATTTATGTATATTGATATTGCCCATTAATTTAAATGACAAAGGTTAGTTATTTTTATTCAAAATTTTGTTTTTTTTTCTTCATACATTGATAAAATTTAAGAATTTTATTTAAATATCTAGCAATATATCTGGTATAATTAATTCTAATTATTTGCAAACTTGAGATACATATAATTCTTATAACATTATAACATATATAGTTCAATTACTTAATTCTTTACAATTAAAATAGTAATAATATAATATTTCTTTAATTAAGACAGAAATAAAATTTCACAGTGTGTTAATGAATATACACACTAAAAAATAAAAAGTATTAATCAAATAAGAATATTCAAAAGCAATATATATATATTTTTTTTTACACGTTAGCTTATGATTCAAGATAATAGAACAGTAAAATAATAATCTAAATGCAACTAATAAGACAGTAAAAATAACGAATCATAACAGTTATTTTATATCTTGTTTACAATATTTCAAATTTGCTGGTTATTGACAGTTTATTGGTCGGTCTTCTTCACGACGCTTTCTATTTCATCAATCTTTCCGGCTTCTTCTAAACCAACCCATGCGCGAGCTTCGTCTAACGTGACCCTAAGAAAAAATAAGAAAAAAAGGTCAATTTATTATAATGTTAAAACACACATAAAACACATATGATGTATGCACACAAACGCACATATGATGTAAGATATATTATATAAATTTATATACATACACACATATATTATAAGATTTACAATTTTCCCTAAATAACATGGGACACAAGACTATAATATTAAAATATTCAAAGTTTACATTTTTTAAACAATTAGAATTTATTGCAAAAATATGTTATTGACTTTTTTATGTAATAATTTATATAAACTACCACTGACAAATTTTACAAGATTAATGAATCATTTATACATTAATGCTTTTGTTTTTATTCATGGATTGGGTACCCAATAATAAAAATAACATTAGTAACTATATCTGAACTATCTTGAGAAGTGAAATGCAATTATATTTTCAGTAAGAATTATTAATTGTAATTGAACTGCATGGGTCAATAAAGAAATATTATTCTTATTATTTCATTTTGAACTAAAAAGAAATAAAATATCTTTACTAAAACAATGACCTTTCTTTCTTCTATTAATCACTAGATTTGTAATATATTAATATTTTTTCTTCGTACCTTTGGTGAATGGTCGGTTCAGCAGATTTGGCCTCGCTTAATGCTTTTGCTGCAACGTCCCTTGTTTCATCTGCAAATTAAATTATAGAAAAAGAAATTTAAAATAAAGTTGGATATTAAAATAATATTGTCTTCATTAAGATATGACATCAAAATATGGTTAACTGCTAAAAAAATCACATGCTAATACATCAACACCAACTGCCAATTTCACCAAGATAATAAAGTCTTCACTTATGAAATCTTCATCACATGTGAAAAAGCTATGATTACTTGCAATAGTAAGAATAATTATAAAATTATATTTATATATATGTATATATATAAACATTCATTCTTTAAGAAAAAAACATAATAAAATAAAAATCATACAAAGAAAATATTAATTACAAATAAATAACTATGAAAAAAAAAAGAATATAAAAACTAGTTAAAGTAAATAAATTTGTTAGTTGAATTTCTACAATTTATTATTAACCCATATATTTAAATTATATATAATTGCAATTTTTTAGTATTTTTTTTTACGAATTATATATATATTTTTATCTTTAGTTGTCCATTAAAGGCTATGAAAAATAGATATAAGTAACTCATATCAGATGATCTGCCCACCAACAAATGTAGAATGTTGTAAGACATGTTCAGACAATGAATGCGACAATAACATAGTTATCGACAGATTAAGACAAAAAAAATGCAGATTTATTATCGAAGAAACGCAAAGTTCTGTGTAGAGAAATTAAATTGAAATATTGTAAAGCTTCAGCAAAATGTGAACTAATGATTCAGTATGCATATAAAATACAATAATCTCAGTAAGCTATATACAAACAGTTATGTTATTAATTTGTTCAAAATAATCACTAAGCATGAGTGTTCTAAACAGGGTCGGACTGGTAATTTAATTTGGTCAGGAATTCCTGACCGGGCCCCCCTGGTCTGGGGGCCCTTTGCTCGCTAATAAAAAAAAATGAAAAAAAAAAAAAAAAAAAAAAAAAAGAGGAGAAGAAGAAGAAAGTTGAAAGGAAAAGAGTTGGAAAAAAAACATTTAAAAATTCCATCAAATTACACACATATACTTATTATTTGTTTCACATCTTAAATTTAAACGCTCAACAATAATACGTGAATGGTGTAATTTCGATTTATTATTTACTATATTTACTTATTTCATTGCCCAAGAACTATATGAACTATTCTCTTATCTCAACACCTTCATAGAAACCTAGGTTAATTTATTTTCCAGTATTCAACTTTTAAGATTTTTTTTTTAATCTACGAGAGATTACAAAGTATAATAATGCAAAATTGACTGAAATATTTAATTCATATACTAAAAAATATAAACGATCGTGTAGCAAAAAAAAAAAAAGAAAAAAAGAAAAGAAAAGAAAAGAAAAGAAAAGAAAAGAAAAGAAAAGAAAAGAAAAGAAAAGAAAAGAAAAGAAAAGAAAAAAAAAAAGAAAAAAGAAAGAGAGAGAGAGAGAGAGATTATAGTGGAAGAAAAAATATTAAGCTGTTATACCTATTACAGAACAAAGAGGAATACCAAGAAATTTTAAGTGGTAGTTTTCATAAAAACATTTTATATAAAAGAGGACATATACAGTATTGTCCTAAATCGATAAATATGTGAATTTTTTAATTTTTAGTTCATTTAGTATTTTTAATTAATTTTTAAAAGACGCAAAATAACCTCAAAAAGATCGGCCGCTTTTTCCTATGCCCAGAGATATAAAAGTTATCAAACATAACGTCATTTTTCAATTTTCTAAAATACGGGACAATGTTCTCTTTTTTAGATTTTTTTTTTTTTTTTTTTTTTTTTTTTAGATTCGAATTCCTTATTGATGCTGGCTATAATTTAAAAATAAATAAATAAAGATATGGTTTATATTTAAAGATTAAGCTGGATCCAAACAAATTTCAAAGTATCATAAAATATCTTCGCTATAATTTTCGCATGTGACATGTGATACTATAATTATAATTATTTCAAAAATAAAAGTTGCGCACATTTGAATTTATGTTGATTAATTAAATAAAATATTACGTTATAATTTTATGTAAATTTAAGTAAAATATATGACATTTACTAAATTATTAGATAATATTTCGTTCTTTTATATTTTTTGTTTGTTTTTTACTCTTTCATCGTATATTAACTAATGCAAAATTGTTATTTAACTGAAAAAACTGAAAAAAAAATAGAGTTTTTTTGCAAAACAAAGAAATAATAAAAGTGATTTAAGTGATTTTTTCCTCAAAAAAGGGGCGTGTCTTAAAATTTTCCGGGGGGCTTCGCCCCCCGGACCCCCCTTTTACTGGGGGGGCTGCGCCCCCCCAGACCCCCCCAGTGGGCCCTCTCTGGTCTCTTCCTGAGTGGGCCTTTTCGAGCCAGTCCGACCCTGGTTCTAAATAATGGCGCAAAATCTTAATTATCATATTTTTAGTTTGCAACTGCAAGGGGTAATTTTTACTCATTCATTGTTATATTATTTTTATTCCGATAAAGTTTAAATTACATAAGGTTTTTTAACATAAAAAAGGAATATTTCATTAATTAAAAATCACACTCTATTAAAGAAAAATAAGAACACGTTAAGAAATACCATCAATTTTTTTAAAATAATAACATAAATAATAAAATTCTTTTAATAACTATGTACTTAGGAAAAGAAATTTGATAAAGAAAAAAGTAGAGAGGAAATGGATCATAAAGTAAATTTGTGCCTTCTCATTACATTTACTTTTAATTCACAAATACGATCGCATACTACAACACTAGTAAATCCACATAACATTGTATTTAAATTCAGTTTTTACCAAAATTATTTACTTAAAGCCTTTAGTATAATAATAATTAGTTTCTAAATAATTAGTTATTTAATAATAATAATAATTATTATGGTTGAAAATCACTACAAATTCTAAAAATATATGTGCTAATGCAATCTAAGTCTCAAGATATGTATGTATCGTAGTCACAATTGTAAAAATAATATTTTATCTTTTATAACTTGCAAATAATTTATGTAGTGAAATACGCTAGCACACATGTGCAAAAGTTTTATATGGAGTGATAGCCTTACAAAATAATAAAGAAATATTGATTTAAACGTTTTATAAATATTCTTCAGGTTTGTAAAAAAACATTACGGTTGTTATGTGCATTATATTAGTTTTATAACAAGAGCATGTATTAAAAATTTCTACATTAGCAAGGCTTTTGACGATAGCAAACACAATCTTCTATAAATATATATAATGTAAAAGAAAAATTATTCTCACTTGACTTTATAACCGTTTCGTCTTTGCTAGTTAGTTTGTTAGTAGTTCTGACTTCTGATAAAATTTAATTTAAAAACATAACTTTATTTATCTTATTACGGTGAACAGTATAAATTTAAATCTTCATTTATCCAAAATTCATGTTTATCATGTATAAACAGCATAATGTACAACTGGCTTATTTATATATAATGCCAAAAAATGATACACTAGGTTAAGAGTTGAAAATAATATGCAAAATAACAATGTTTATTAAAGTAACAAGAAAAAAATTAAAATTTTCACCCCGAAACATTGCAAAATATATTAAATCCAAAAATGCTATCATTATATCTCTTAACGCTACTTTTTCGGTTGCAAAATTTGCATACATGCCACTCGGAAACATTTCCCCCCCCCCAAATTTTCTCGTATTTATTAAAAGCATTTCTGAAAAAAACAAAATATTAAAATTACTAGGATTTAAAAATATTTTTTTTTTCAAATCTTTAGGATTTTATAGCATATAGTAAAATGTACTCAAAAATAAAAATATTATATTATATATTATAATAATATATACATATATAGATATATATATATATATATATATATATATATATATATATATATATATATATATATATATATATATATATAAACACATATATATAATTTTCTTTCATAATTTTTTTTGTTATTTATACCTCAAAATTACACTCACAATTTAATTTTATGTTATTATAACTTGACTGACAGCAATACTATGAATTTTTGCCGATTAAAAAAAAATTTTAATACTGATAAAAAGAAAAAAAAAAATAGAAGAAGAAAAAAGGAATAATCCTGCAATAGGAACATCACACATAAATATTTTATGTCCATTAACTTGTCACTGTGCCTACGAGCAAAGAGATAAAAATTATATAGAAGAAAGCATCTAGCATTCTTGGCATTATTATTAAGAGACACAATGGAAGTTTTAAGCCAGTTTTTTTCTAATTTACAACTTTTTTTATGTTTGTGGTACTCATATTTGGTAAATTTTTATACTATGTATAAGAATAACAATATCATAACTAGTTTTACCACAAAAGACAATGTGTTTGTGGGCACATAGTCTTTTTAAACTTCTGTTAAAAAAAATATCAATTTTTGACTGCACCAGGTCATAATCAGAAGTTATAAGTAAAGCGACTTACTTACATCATACAACTGTCATAGGACCTGAAACCTGTTACACATGAGTATTTGCACAACTTGCTTTAGAGTAATAATAAATTAAATAAATTAGTTTTATTTTATAACGTCAACATATAGTTATGCTGATTATCTGAACAGAAATAAGTTTTAAAGAAATCCCGACAATTTTATATTGGATCAATATTAATAATTTATGCCAGTTACTATAATTAGTGTTTCTGTTCCTTAAGTCTGAACATGTCTCTCATTTAAAAAACCTTTTCAAATTAGCGTTGTACTTTTTTTAGTAATATAAATTTCGTTTAAAACAAAAGATTACGGTAAAGTTTCTTTTAAAACTTAAAATTTCAAATCAGGGGGCAGGTACCTCAGAGGCTAAAAAAAATGCCTCATATGTGGAATGCTAAATAATTTATTTTTGTAGTATGCTGCAATGCTTGCAATTTACGAGAAAAATGCAAAGAAAAAGAGATTATCAAAATTTATCTCATACATTAGTTGAAATATTAAAATTAAATATTACCTTGCTAATCAATTTGATAGTTTGGTTAATACTTCAAAATTTATATTGCTTAGCTAAATAACGGAATCATAACATGAATTTCCATTTTAAAACACAAAACAACAATTCACAAAAATGAAATCATAAAAATTAAACTGAAAATAACTGGATGCATACAATTTGAAGGTAAGGAACATTCTGACAACACACACGACAACAATTGTTTCAAACTATTAACCTCGAATGGAGCTTGCTCCATGTTCTTCTTCATCCATCCCTTTGCTTGTGCCAGCTTCTCCTGTTTCCCATTTATGACGAAGAGAAAGGAGAAAGTTAGATTAGGTACAAATTTAAAATTCGATGCAAAAATTATTTTTTTATTCACTTAAAGTTATGTAAGATATCAAATAACATTATATGCATATAATATATATATATATATATATATATATATATATATATATATATATATATATATATATATATATATATATATATATATATAAACTACGTTCCATTACATTTTTTTGATACTATTTATTCAAAAAGTTTTTTTACATAACCTTATATGATATTAAACTTTTAATACCAACAATTTACAAAATAAATCGTTACAACATATTTGAAATTTTATACAAATTTTATAGTTTATTAAATTTGAAGGTTTAAGACCATTATACGCATTTTGTGTTATTTAATTTAATTTGGTCAGGCTGATGGCAGTATATAATAATAATTTAAATAAATGCTTATTAATTTTTGTAATATAAAAAATAACATATACATGCAATAACGTTAAAGTTGTGCGTTTGCTTAATTCTGAAATAATAATATAAATAAATTTTATACTATGTATTTCAGAAAAGAGCAGACTTTAAGTTAAAAAGACAAATTAATCAAAATAAATAAAACCCATGCAAAAGTCATAAAAATGGTTAGATGAAATATGACCTGAAAATAAAATAAAAAATATAATACTGACTGAAAAGAATTTTTTTATCATATCTATGTTTAATTAATTTTTTATTACACGAAAAGAAAGAGTAAATAAACACTAAAAACAACAGAAATAAGAAACAAAAATGGAAATAAAAACCTCAATAAAGAAATTGTATAAATAATAGCAAACAGAATCGGCTCAGCGTATTATTCGGATTTTATAATATGCTGTACATCTCCCTCTACCTGTTAATTGAGAGGTTAGTCCAGGCTCAGAAGTTAATGACTGCTGGACAGAGGAACTGGGAAAAGAAGATGAAAGGATATTTTGCCCACTAATATGCCTACTTATGTAAGCACTTTGAGCCAGTTCTGAAGAACATTTTGAAGGATCAACTCTTGATAGTGCTACTGCTGTATCCGTTATAATTGCTACATTCTGTTCCATTTTTTGAAAACATTGACTTAATATAGCATCATTAACTCCAATATCAGAGCTAGAAATACTAGCTTGTCCATCTGGGACTATTTGTAACTGTTTAATTGTAGTATCAAATGTAGAACATTGTGTGTGTTCGATAGTTACAGTGCATTTATTTGCAGGTATTGAAGGATGAATAATACTTTCAATTCTTTCTTGACTTTTATCGTAAACTTCTGTTGGTATAAGAGACTCTTTATTTTCTTGATTTTGTGGCTTAGCTTTTTTGTCTGAAAATGAAAAGAACGTGTCATCTTCAGGCATCCTAACTTTTTGATTAATAACTTGGGATATAGATTCTTTTTCAGCTGAAATTGGTGGTTCAATTACTTCAGTAACATAAGGTCTTGAAACACCACATAAATTTTCATATTGAATGACTGTCCTCAAATTTCCATCTAGATCTGTAAAGGTATGTGATTTACCTTCTTCCGGATGGAAATTACCATCATCGTCAAACACTCCAGGTATAGCAGCACCAGCAGCTTGTTCCGCAAGAATTTGACGCACTTCTTCGAATCGGGCTCCTTGAGATGAGCTAGCTAAATCGTGTTCAAAATTATCAGTACTAGACATCATTGTTGCAGAACCGCCACTTGTAAATGAAGAAGACATTACTGAATCGGTTTCGTATTGATAAGTGGCGTGCGTTGCTGTAGAGCTGCTGGGTTCTAAAGAATCTGTACTGCACATCATGAGATCATTAAAACAATTACCCATTTCTTTCTCTACGCTATCTTCCTTACCTGAAGAGCTTTGGTCTCCTTCACGACCACTAGAACTACTTTTTGTATGACCTGTACTAATATTTCCTTTAGCTTCCTCTTCAATAGAATCTGTACTAGCTGACATTTTTATTTTATCATTTGCAGATGCAAAATCAAGCGAATCATTCGATATAGTCATTAACTTATTTTGGAGTTCAATTGAATCAGCTGAATTCGTCATGTTAACTTGATTTAATGTCTGGTCTAATTCAATACTATCAACACTTGCTGTCATTGTGCTCTCTAATTTAGTGAGTTGATGAAATATCGAGGAATCTCTGTTTGCAGTGCTTTCTGTTGGCAACGTTTCATTGTAAATTTGTTCTTGTAAAGAGTCAGGATCATCTTCGGAAACATGCTGTTCTTTATAAGATTCACCATATTGTGATGCAGTGGAACTAAATCCAGCACTTTGAACAGAACTTCCACTAACTGTTCGAGTTGCCGAAAAATGCACTTCAGCTTTATTAATTATTGTTGATGGTAGATCAAGATCTAGCTCAGGAACTTGAGCTTCTTCCAAAGAATCTGGATCATCTTTTCCCTCAGTTTTATCAAGTAAGCTGCTTTCTGTTCCATCAGCTGAACTTTGGTGTAAAGCTGACTTTAAAAGTGAGCTTGACTTTTGGTGTTTGCTTTTTATTTTAGTCATAGAACCAACATTTGATTCGTTGGCCTTCTCAAACTGCTCCACGTTGCATTGAGCTTGACGAATTATTTCATCGATTTCGAACATTCTCTTTTCGTAATCATCTGAATCAGATTCTTTTCCAGCTTCTGATATTGTTTCACAACTCTCAGACTCAGAAACTTGACTTTCATGTCCTTCATCTATTTCCGATAATAGTGCTTCTTCTTCTTTTGCTTTTATTTCAATCTTTTCTGCCTGAATGCATGCAATTTCAAGTCTTTCAAATTCCTTCAAGGAAGAAAGCGAAATATCATCACCTTGACCAGATCGACCATGAAATCGCTTTCCAAAACTACCGTTTAGTGAATCTTGTGAACCACATGACGATTGCCTCCTAGCATTTTCTAATACTATTTCTCGCTCCAATCTCTCAAATTCTTGAAGTGAGTTAACGGACATATCATCATGTTCACCACTTCTAGTAAAGTACTTTCGCCCTGCCAAAACATCATATTCTGGGGTACTACTAAATGAATCTTTGTAACTTCCTAAACTTCCTACTTTGCTACTAGTGCGACTCGGTTCAGTATCATTTAATTCCTCTTCCTCCCGTCGTTCTTCAATATCCTCCAAAGGACCTCTTTCAAATTCAATATCATACGCGTACGGTGGCTGAGAACCCTGAAACTGCATTTCAATCCATTTTTTTCCTGCCTCTACTTCCTGCTGAAATTCTGGTTTTTGATTAGAATTGTTACTTGGAGAATTACTTGAACAGGGTGGACTGTCCGATTCTATTGCAAATTGACTTTCCGATACTTGACTATGCTCATCAGGGTAGTATTTAACTTCTGTCAAGCGGGTTGCTGTTGGAGGGGGTGAAGAAACAAGTAAATCATCATCGTCTTCGTTTTTAGCGCTTATTTTTCTTCTTGACTCCATGCAATACTTTGAAGTAGAAGCACCAGGAATGTTTTGCGGAAATGCTCCTATACTTGCAGATTCATTAGCTTCTTTTCCTACTTCTTCTATGATGACAAAATCATCACGAATTTCTGCATTTTCTTCTTTTTCAATTTCTGTCTTATCTAACATTTCAAATGAGTCTGTATCAGGTGAATCTAGAACATTATTTCCATCTTCCGGGTAGTGTTTACCTTCGTCTGACTCCTTTGTCATACTATTAGAGGAGACATTCTCATCTAGCTGTGTAACAATGTATTCGCGTCCCTGATCGGTCTCCGTTTCACTTGACTTTTCTGAAACATGACTTGAGACAGAGGCAGGTGTGTGAGGTGTTGACTGTTCTTCTAAGATAGGTTCTTCAATTAATTCTAGTTCAGGATAGTGAAAACCTGCATCTTTAATGGGTGTCATATGCTCTGTAACGGTTATATCCGGGATATCAGCTGTGGCAAGAGGTGTAAAAGTAGAGGTTTTGCTGACTGAAGTGAAAGAATCACATTTATCTTCAGCATCATCTTCAAGAATAGTAGCAGGCATACTTGGTGGTAACGTTGGAGTGCTTCTGTGAATCATTTGGAATGCAGCTTCTGCTTCTGATGAATGATCTTCTACTACATGTTGTTCCTTGGAACTATCTTGCAATGCATCGTTTTCTGTTTTCCAGTCTGTGCTTCCTAAATTGTCACCTTGCTTACAGAGTAATTTTGTTTCAAATTCTGTTTCATTGCAGAAGTTATCTTGAGGTTCTGGCGTTCGCGGTCTTTCTATAGGATCCTCACAATCCTTATCAATTGATTGACTGTGCATTAGTAAATATTTTAACTCTGCATCAACTTTTGCATCACATTCATCAACAGAAATGTTACTGTCAGTCTCTACTTTCAAATTAACAGATTCCGAATCTGATGTGGTTGCAAGATTATCTAACTCATTTTGCTCTATATTTCCAAGTAACTTTTTGGAAACGTTTGATTCTGTAAATATAGTTCTGATGTTATTATCAACTGTAGAATTATTGCACAAAAATTCAGAAACACCTTTTAACTCATCTTCATTTTGGCTGTAACTTTGTTTACCTTCTAATGTTGCATTACTCTCACAAAATATATTCTCAGTAGAAGTTATCTGTGTGGATACATCTAAAATACCCTTTTCTGTTACAGTGCTTGTTAAAATTGTTACCGATAAGTCTATTTTGTCTTCTTTTTTTGTTATAATTATCTCTTCAGTGTACTCAGAAAGATTTTGCATTAAATTTGAACCAGTAATAACTGTTGGAAATGATTCTTGAGTTTGATCTGTTTCATTTAGGCAAATTGGATCCATTTTAAACGAACTTTCGATATCCTCCCCTTTAAAAAGACTATCAGAGGAAATTGTGTTTTCAATTATTGTTTGAACACCAGTATCAGAAGTACTAGAAAAACTTCCACTTATTATAGTATCATCTAAACTGGAAGCTAATTTTTCAGAATCATCATTTGTATATATAGTTTCAGAAATTGGACTGTCATTTATAACTGATTTTAACTCTGGGTGGAATGTCATTTCCAAGGAACGTTTCATTCTGGGTCTATCAATAATGGTACTATCTGCTTCTAAATTTAAAACGTTATCATCATCGATATCTGTATCAGATTGTTCTATACTATTGTCTCTAAAGTCAATTTTACCTATGTCCTCTTTATTGATTTTTCCTTTAGAGGACGTTTTACTAACAGTATCCACGTCTTCAGGACCAGAACTTTCGGTATTGAAGCATTCATAGTGGGTTGTGCCGATTTTTTGGGACATTTCTATGCTATCATCTTCAACAGGAGTGATTGGTGTAATTAAATCTTCCATATCTTTTTCTAACTCCATAGCAGAAGGAATTAATGTTTCTGATGCTTCACTTGAAACTTCGATACTAGCAAGATGACCAGAACTATCCGAATCTAAAGATTTCATTGATTCACGTGAACTCAATGAACTAACAGCTGTGTGATATTCTTGTGAAGTAGAACGTTGAGAATGCTCTTGAGATGTGACGGCAGATTCGTACTCAGACGAATTTGCTGTTCCATAAACCAATATTTCAACATCAGAAGAACACGGCCTACTGGTTGAACGAATATTTTCCTCAAATGAATGATAATAACTTTCTCCTGAGCTTGAACAGCCTTCAAAATCATTTCCAGATCTTCGGTCTGTTCGAAGTGACACTTCTCTAGACGATCCAGACGAATCATTATCAACTTTAGATGCATTTTTTGGTCTTCTTAAAATAACTGTTGTTTCACTACCATCTGGACGTTCTACTTTACGTTCTTCTAAATCTTCATTTTCTGCTTTTGAACTTTGAAGTGAGACAAATTTCTCTTTTGTCATACATTTTTCAACAATTTTTACATCACATGACTCACTTTTGTCAACCACAGTTTCTAAATTCTCCGTATTTGCTACTATGTTCTGTAAGCTTGTATGTTTTTCTTCATTTACATCCGATTTGTCTGAAGCTTTGCTTATATTTTCAAGTGATTGTTCATGTAATGATATTGATATCATACTACCATTTGGAGGTTGCTTTTGACTACATTTTAAGGTTTCTTCTGAAAGTTCATCAATTTTAGATTCAATTGGTTCCACTTTTGTGAATGCACTGATTTTAAATTCAAACTCTGAGGGCGATCGTTTTTTCTGCTGTGGATCGCCTTCATTTATTTTTTTCTTCTTTTGCTCTTCTATAAGACTTTCTTGGGCCGCTTCTAAAGATTCTCTAACTTCAGCAAGAGTCTTTTCAACTTCTAGATCATCAATTTTTGGTTCAACGTTTTCGACATCAGTAATCTTTTTGTCTGTTAACACTTTTTCAATTGTAGAATTTTTGACTTCAGTAAAAGATTGAAATGACATAGAAACTTCTGACGTGGTTGATTCATCTTTATTGGGAACAATATGTTCTCGTGTTTTAGTAGGTGCTACATTTTGAAGTTGCTCATTCAAATTATCTTCTTCTAATCTAATAAAAGACGTGTCAACTTCAATATTAGCTTTATTATGTAACCTTTGTTCGGTTTCTTCAATGGAAAGCTCTCCAATTTTTTCAACAAACTCAATAGCTATATTACGTGCTTCGTCAGGTGTTAGTTTTTCTTTTTGTAAACCAACTAATTGTTTATTAACAGTTAATTCACCTTCGTTTAATATATGGAATGGAACTGTAAATAAAGACGGGTCTTCTGTAGTATCAGATGAAACTGTGTTGCTCGGTTGTTTTTTTGAAATCTTATTTTGACAAATATCACTAACCGTTTCTGAAGTGTCAAAGCTTTCTTGAATTGGAACCTCCCAAATAGTTTGAGGTAAGTATTCTTGCGGTGAATGTTGAAAATCTTTTTTTCCATGGCTTTCAGAGAGAGATGACTTATTTTCTTGTTTAAATTCATTTTTCTTCTCTGCTTCCTCTATTTCACTTTTGTCTATATGTACATCGTCTGTTAGTGTATTCAAATTATCAAACATTACTTCAGACTCATCTTTTGTGTCTATGCATTGTTTGTTTTGATAGTCATTATATTTGTCTTTTAATGTTCTTGGTGTGCTTTTTTGTTTGAGTTCTACCTTTCGCTCTAAGTATGTTTTCTTACAAAATGGTAACATTGGTTTTTCTTCCGTATCATCACTCAACATCTTTTCAAAAGCACCAATTTTTTCTTTTATACTTGTTGCTTGAACGTTTTCTTCGTCAGATTTTATTACATGTGAAGTTTCCTTTGAAACATCAGAAAAATATCCAGATGTTAGAGGATCGTCTTCTCTTTCTTCGCTAGTATTACTTTGAGTACATGAAATGTTTTTAGGTAACAGAAGCTTTTCTTCTGGAACTAAAGATTCGATTTTTTCATTTAACTCATGACTAAATATGTGTGTATGAATATGGCGACTTACAAATTCTTCTTGATTAATAATTTCTGCAGCAGATGTAGTTTTTATTGTTTTATGTTCTGGAGAACTTTCTTCTAGCTGTTGAAGTAATTGTTCTTCTATAATTTCTTGACGTATCTGTGATTCTAGTACGATTTTATTACCTTTCATTGACTGTTTTCTGGTAGTACTAGCTTGAGGATCAATAGGAAGTGACGGTGATCTCTCAAATTTTCGTCTAATTGCTTCAACGTTACTGACATCGATATCTTCAACCAGTTCAGTACATTGTATTGTTGACGTATCATTATTATCCTGTTGCATTTCATTTTCATCCATTTTCAAGTGACTTAAATCATAACAGCCTACTTCGTCTTCGGGATCTTTTTCAATGCCAAGGACTGTGGATCTTCTGTTTGTACTTATGATATTGGTTTCCTCTGTTTGTGGCATTTTCTGTGTCATTTGTTCCCAAAACAGTTTCCTATCAGAGTAGCTCGCAATGTTTTGTTCAACACTATCTATATCATCTAGAGGATCCAGGATAATTTTTGGCTCGTCTTTAAGATCTAAACTTTTACTTGAGAATCTAGATGTACTTTTATCATTACCAGCTAAATATGTCAATTTTTTGTGGGATGGAATACTTTGGGTTGAAAAAGGTAATTTTGATATGCTAATGTCGGAGGAAGTAAATAATTTAGGAATATTGTCCAGAATAGTATCCTCCGGTAGATCCTGCATTCCTGCCTGCACTGACTCTCTGCTTTCTACAAAGAGAAATTTTTATTTACAAAGAATTTCAGGCAATTTACCATTCCACATATGAAGAAGACTTTTATAAACCTTTTTGTTTTTTTAAACTATTAGTTTTATCGCACTTTATACGCAGCGTTAGTATAACTTAAAGAATATTTTTAATTGTAAAAATGTTAATCCTGCAAGGTTATTTATAGATTCGTGCACATTTTATAATAAAATATTATTGTTATTTCCTTAAAAACTGGTATCGATTTAAAGTTTAGTTAAAAGCAATGTACAAAAATTACATTGCTTAAAACCATTTTTATGTTTCCATATAAAAATAATACATACATATATATATATATATATATATATATATATATATATATATATATATATATATATATATATATATATATAAACATATATATATAACGTAAGTAAACACGCTAAAAAATATAAAATTTAAAAATTAAAATGCATTACTAGTTCAGTTTTTGTGGTTATAACTACTATTGATGTTAAAAAACGCATAAACTTTCCATGCACAATATTTAAAGGAACGCTTTTGCAAAAACTTGTAAGAAATAATAGCAAGGACTATTTGAAAGACACTTTTAGGTAAAATACTTAACAAAAATTTGGTTTACAAGTTTGTCATCATTTGTTGAATAATTGCAAATTTATTTTAAATAGTTGCGCCACGTTATTGCAAAAATAAAATATTCTTATCATAATTGTGAACGCAGTTTAATATTAAATAAACTATAAATTTTTTTCTAAATTGCTAGACTTTTTTGATTTAATAGTTTTAAATAACTCAATGTAAGTATCATTTTCCATAAGTTTATAAAGAAAAATTTAATTGTAGAAAAATATCATAAATTTATAATTTATGACACTATTCTAATTTATTTTTGCAATTTTATACATACATTAAATTTTTCGAAAATATACTTAAACGATTGTTAATCTAAATACAGCATTTTCATTATAATCTGACTTGTTTACCTCTTTAAGGGATATCACTGCCATTTTGAAAATTTTCTCCCTATAATTGCTATAATGAATTTTAATTTTTTCTTTTTAAGTTTTTATGTTTGTTTTTGATTCCAAGCAACAGATTTAAATTTTAATTAAACTATCAAATTTTTTATGCAAAATGAATGTACCTGGTTTAGTGTGTAAAATATCTGGTTGCTTAGATGAAATTATATTCTGATCTATTGAACATTCTATTTCATATTCCGGAGTATCGGGATCATGAGAAATCCATTCGTCAGTTACATCTTCGTTCCATAACTGTTCAAAGGCCATTTCAAAATCTGTTTCCGTTTTTTCCAATTCACAAAGAGTAATATTTTTTGCTAATTTATCAAATTGGCAGATATATTCTTTCTGTTTGCTTTCACTTTGGTCATCGGTCTTTGTCTCTAAGATTTTCTGAAATTTTTTTTCAACTTTTTTTATTTTTAATTTGTTTTTGTCGCTATCTGTTTTAAAAATTTGAAGATGAGTATGTTTTTTACCTTCTGGAATATGACATTTTAGCATTGTATTGCTCGTTCTTACTTCAGGGTTTTCACTGTTAGTGCTGTCTATATTAGTTTCAGTTTTCGGAAAAGTTTCTTGAGATTTGTTATCAGTTAAAAGAACAATACATGTTTTATGATCTTTTTTATTGTTATTGCTTTTCACAACGTCATCTAAAAAGCTTTCTGCTTGGCTATTGATTTTTAAGGGACATTCTGATTGGCATAAGTTTGTGTTATACCTGGTATTACTAACGCTAGGGTTGTTATTATTTTTTATTGCTTTCCCGATTATTTCTGTTGATAAATCTCTGCTAGGAGACAAATCTTCATCTTCTAAATCTGGTACCTCATCTTCTGTTTTAGTCTCACTGGGATCAATATCTACTAGTGTAAGCTGTCCAAAATTGGTGTGTCCAAAACTTATAGATTCAATACAGGCAAAATCTGTTGATAAACTTTGTATTGAATAGTTATCAAAATGAAAAGTTGGAGAAATTATTTGTTTTGGAATGGGTGTTGTACAACTGTCCAAATAACTTTCTTTTTCAGAGTCACTTGAGTAATCTTGATTGTGAGGAGTCGCTTGTGTCAACATTCGAAAAGTTGAATAATCTGAAAGGGATTTTACATAAATACGTGCTATAAAAAACGTTCCTTGTTGCAGTTTTATTTTAGGTTAGTAGTTAGAGTTTTATTAGTGGAAAAAATTCAAAACACACCGTCCAAAGTTAAAGTTTATTAAGGAAACCCCTTCCTTACCTGAACGAGTACTATTTACTTGCAGATTTTTAAAAACATTATTAGATTTAAAATTTTCCAAATTTGTATGTTTTTTAGGAAGTTCTAGAATTGGTTGATACGAATTTTCAAATGCAACAATTGGTTCTACGTATTGACGAACACTTCTTATTTCAATTGCTTCTTTACCAGATTCATATGTCTTTACAAGCAACTTAATCTCAGCTTTAACAACTTTATCATTTAAAATATCTTCTAAATTATTGCAGGCGTCATGGGATGTTTTGTCTAAATCAGCAATTTCACTGATATTTTTCAGCTTTTTATCGCTTTGGCCTTTTACTTTAGTTTCTAAAACTACAGATGAAGTGGAAAGACTGGAAATTTTTTTATCAGCGGTTGCGTCTGTGTATATACCAGAAATGGGTCTTTTATTATGATCTGTTGGTATTTTATGCACCACATTTATCTCTGCCTCACCATCTTCATATCCCTTTCCTTCATAATTCTTTTGCAACACAGGTGTATATTTATTTTTATCTTGTTTTGAAATGTCTTTTTTCATAGTTTGCATTTTTACATTATTCATTAGGGTGTTTGGAATTATAGCAGGTGATCTTTTCGCATTTTTGAAATCATCCAGACTAAGAGTCTTATTGATTTTATTTGATTTATAAAGGATTTTATCTGAAAATTCTAGATCGGAATCGTCAGAATCTAACCCATCATTAACATTCAACAGTTTTGTTTCCATAATATCTTCGAAACTAAATTGTTCCTCGTCTTGGATATTATTGTTGCTCTCCAAAAGATGTTGTTCTACACTTAGAATACCTAAAATGTAGCAATAAAAAATTTGTATATTTTAAACGTCACTTTGATGGCTTCTTTTAATTTTTTAATTTTTTTTAAAAAGACAACGCACACAAAAACAAGACTGCAACAAGGAAATATTTCTTCTTAAAATTATGATATATGTCCGAAAACAAACCAGGAAATGTCTTTGCTTAATTATAATAATATTCTTATTTAACTTACGGATGTATGTTTTCCAAGCGTTTAGCAAGATATATGTATATATATATATGTATATAAATGCACTTTTTTACATTTATAATAAAAGTTAAAATTATACCGGATTCAAACGCATCTTTATTAAAAATCTAAGAAGCAATTATTGATTATTATATATATATATATATATATATATATATATATATATATATATATATATATATATATATATATATATATATAATTTTGAATTTTAATTTCAAAACAGAAAATTGTAATAAATGAAATATAAATATAACATAGAAAGTAATAAGATTAAGCTGGAATCACTTAAATATTGTTGAATCTAGTTTGTTGTAAAACTATAATATTAATTTTTAAGGCTTTATATTTTTGTCCAGCTTAAACATATTATTTTAGTAATAATATTTCTATTTTTCTTTAATATTTTTAAATATAATTTAAAATATTGATAGTTGGCATTCCAACATATTTTATTTTTAATTGTTATTTTTATTGTTTTTTTTTAAATATATAACTTATTTAATGCATTATACGTAAAGAACATATAAAAAAACTTTAATATATTATACAATATATTTTAAAATCAAGATCATTAAGCAATAATTTATGTTTATATATTTCTTGAAAACGTCACTAGCTTTTATAACAACATTTAAAAAAAATTAATTTAAATGAAATATATTATTAAATGCATTTAAATACAAAAACTTTAAGATAATATTTCTAACTGATATAGTTGTCATTATTTAAACCAGTTTTTAAGGAAGTTCTCAGATTATAAAGGCAGCTCACTATGATTTTTTAAAATAATTATTGGTCATTGCAGCATACTTACCGCAGTATTAATGCTCATGCTTATAATTAATTACGATAAAAATGGATATTAGCGTAAAGAAAAGAAAATTAAAAGAAGCCAACAAAATAAAGCCAGGAGAAATATTATAACATAATGCTTTGATAGAATTATTGTTTTGTAAAACGCTCGGAAAAACAAAAATTAATTGAATGTTGAAAGAATATAACTTACTCCTGGCTTGTTAAAAATCTTAGCTGGTAATTTTTGGATATTAAGCTCAATATTTTCTTACCTGTTTCTTTTGGTGCAGTTTGTTCTGTTGAAAATGATCTCTCCTGAATATCTGAAAACATCAAAAAGTCAAAGGTTAAAAATTCTACTTATTATATTTGTTTCACTAACCAGAGCAATAAAAAGGCATAGCAATAGTTCATGCAAGCTTTTTGCTGTAAAAAATACAAATTGTTGATTTACATAAAAAAACTATACATACCAATTATACTATTGATGTTGTCGTGTTAACTGAAATGTCTTTTGAAAATTAAGAACAAAAGGAAGTAAAAGAATACTATTTTTTACCTATAAGTGTTACATACTTTCTAATATTAATCTTACCGTCTTAACAATGTTTTGTTTTTTATCTTGTAATTTTTTTTCCATATTTTTTTGAACTTTAATTCTGCAAATCCAGATAACTTTTGAAATAAAATATATATAGGACCAGATTCAAAGATAACATACTTATCTACACAGTAATATGACTGATTATTTGATTGATAAATGGTTAAATTTAAATTTAAAAAAAAAGTAAAAAGATAACATGGCTTAATGTTACAATTATAAAATAATTTAATTGTTGTTGTCTTTATGCTATAAGATTTAGCAAATTAATTTTAAATTTTTTTAGGTATTAGAAATTGTTTTAATTTTAAAATTGATTCAATATATCAAGATTTATATAACTTATTCTACACACACAAATTTAATAATATATATATATATATATATATATATATATATATATATATATAATATATTATTTTGAGGGTGAGATCAAGTAATTTGATGCAATTAAACTGTTAAGTCATAATGTAAAACTTCTGAAGAAATTAAAATTTTAGGGAAAGCGATTACAGATTTCTGTTAAATTTGTATTATTTGTTATTATATATAGTTTACCCCCCGTCACCGCAAATTAAAATGTACCTTTTAATATATTTGTTTTTTCGTTCCTTAACTTTTTTTCTGCTGAGATATTCACGTCGATGGAAGATTGCGACATTGATTCACATGCTTGAAATGTTTCACGAAGTTTGGAAAAATCTGAATTTAGGCATCCACTTTTAAGATAATACTTATTTGTTTTTTTGTATTTACTAAAAAGTTCATTTCGATATTGCTTTTGATAAAGTGCTTTATATGCCTCTAAATTTTGAATGGGTGAAGGATCAAGGCGTATAGGAGATATGCTTCTGTCTTTTAGATTTGAGATTGTTAAAAATGAACTGGGTGGATTTTTTTCATTTTCAGCAATTATATTTATTTTACTAGGAGGTTGTAATATGTAGTTTTTAAATGAATCAATTCTTTCTGTAGGACTATGAGATTTTGAAGAAATAATATTTTTACATATTTTTTTCTTTGTTGAAGAAATTTTTTCGAATTTTGAAATTAACTTTGATACACTTCCATATCTACCTTTGATTGAGACAGGAAGGTCGGTTAACAAAGTGCTAGCTCTTGGTGTATTATTTATGATCTGTTCAATGTTGGTTCTTCTTGAGTTATTCAAGTTGTTATTTAAATTAGGCAAGGAATATACTACTACATAGGTGTCACTTAATATTTCAACACTACATATTTTATCAGGACTAGCAGAGTTGGCGTTTGGTGGTTCAATTTCTACTAACGCAGGCTTATTTAGGTAATAAATTTGTAATGGCTGTAATATAATTGGTTGAAATATATCTCTAACTAAAAGATTTGTTACAAAGCCAAACTCTGTTTCTTTAAAAGTAAGTTTTGGATAAATATTTGAAGCAAATGTTTCAAAAAGACAGCTGCTTAATTCAGAGTTTGGCCTTTGATATACACTAAACAAAATTTTGCTTTTACCTTCAGATTTAGATTCTTTAGAAGTAGCATCTCTGAGTAAAGATAATTCTCCGCTACTTTTGTTTATACACACACAAACTTTTGATGAATTTCCATGTCCTTCAGCACAAACACAAATATTATTTTTATCGTCTTGAACAGATAATATTTCTTCAAGGTTGTTTGTTGAACATTTTCTTGAATTATCAAAGGTTAAGTCTTCTACGTCTGTATTAGTGTCTTGATATTCTATACCACCGGATTTCAAATGTTTTATTTCATTTGAGTTCTCAAATTGCATAACATTATCATTTTTAATGAGTACGGTTGATTCATTCTCATCAAAATGTGGTACCGAGTAAGTATGGCTCATCGGTTCTTCATCTGCTGACGTAGTCATATCCTCCGTATCTGTTATCGATTGTTCAATTTTTTCTGTTGTGGCTTTTAAATATTTTTCTGGGTATTCATATTCACTACCTGAAATTTTTTGTCTTATTTCATCGGTTATTGGTTCAAAACTTTCAGTCATAGTAACAAATTGCATGTCATTGTACAAAAGATCAGGAGTATATGTTGTTTTTTGTACACTCTGTTCATCTTCGGAACCTGTCATTGAAACGTCCTCAGTGTCTGTTTTATAACCTGTTAAATTTTCTGGAACTTTTAGTATTTCAGTTTCATTTTTGTCATTAGCATGATTATCGCTTAAATACATTTCTTCAGTATCAGTTGTTTCCGTAACTTCAAGTCTTACACTTTGTTCACCAAGATCTAAATTATTTCCTCTTTTACATTTATACTTGTTTCTTTTCTTTTTAAGAGGAAAATTATCATCAAATATAAGATCCTCAGTATCGGTAGTTGTGTCGAATTTACTTGTAGGGATTTTTAGCTTTTTCTTATCATGTTTAATTGTTTCTGATGCATCAATATAACCACCTTCAAGTTGTGGAAGCTCAGGTGTTGGAGATCTGTCAACTGTTTCATCAATATGGAGAAATTCATCACCAGATACTGCAAAGTCTTCCGTATCAGTTATAGCGTCATCTATATCTTCAGGAATATTTAAATTATTACTCGCATTCCAATCGCTTTGTAATAATTCATTTTCTTTTGAATTTGATTTAACAATCATGGGCACATAAAGTTTCCCCCTTTCCATAAATGTTATTTGGCCACCATACTCTTTTGCTCTTTTTTTAATACCAAATTTTTTTCTTCTACATGACGAATCTTCATCACTGAAAGCATATTCACCTTCTTCAGTACTTTCATCTGAATCTTCAAAATGTGTTTTACTTGGAAAAACTTCATCTAGGTTGATTGGTTTATAATCTCTCAGTTTAATAGCACCTAAACTTTGTGATTCCTTTACCGTACAGTATGAATTCTCAACTTCCAACAATGAAGTTTCTTCTGAAAGAGTTATATCTAACTCTTTATCAATATCAATGTCGGATGATACGATATTTTCAGTATCAGTTGTATCCTCATCACCCACTGCTTCTTTGCAGTAAGATTCATCAGCTTCACTTTTTTCAATACACAAAATTGAGTGCTTCTTTCCTTTTTTATTGTGTGAATCTTTGTTTATTTTATTGAACTCACAAATTTTATATGGCTGTTTTATTGTACGAATTTCTTTCTTTAATATCTTTTCATCTTGATTTTTGAGTTTCAAATTCGCATCTATAGAAAATTCAATATCAACTGTCTCTGAATCTGTAAAAGAACTCTCGTTGTCAGGCTTCGGTAAAAGTAAACTGCCAGATACGTTACTTTTATCCTCAGAATTGTTTGCACAACTTAAAATTTGTTTAAATGTATCCTCTTCTTCAATAGGTTTTTCTGATTGAGTAACAATTGATTCAAAGTCTTGATTAATAAGTATATCAGAACTTTCGTCTTCAATTTCTTCAACTGTTGAGTCAATATCTGATGATACAAAATCTTCCATATCAGTTAATAGATCGAAATCTTTAATTTTTTTAATTTCTGGGGAAAGAACATCTAAAACTGTGGTGCTTTTAAGGAGTTTTTCAGAACTGGTAGATTTTTCGTTTGCTCCTGCAAACTGTTGTTCCACAATACTTTGAGAATCAGTCCAATGTTCAAATGAAAAATCATTTTCTGGAATAATGTTTAAAAGCGTTTCTTCGTCAGAAATTGCGATTTCGAAGTCTTCAATATCTGTTTCCTCAGTTTTAATTTCTTGTTTAGATTCTGTGATAATAAAATTCAATTCATCATCAAGGTCTTCAATATCTGTAAGACATCCATCCAAATGTGACATATCTTTCGTTGAGGTTAACACATCACACACATCAGTATCTGCTGATACTGAAATTGAAGGAATTTCAGAGTCCATTGTCAAATGAGTTAGTTGTTTAGAATTATATAAGCAAGAAACAGTTGAGTTCGAGTTACCTAGTGAATCACTTTCTAATTCTTCGTCAGTTCCTTCTTCAATAATAGAAAGAAGTGTTGACGTGTCCAAAAGAGCATAGTCTGCCTCTGAATCAGAACTTGAACCTAAATCTTCTGTAGTTTCAATATCAGTACTTACGTCTAAGAAATTTTGATCGTTATTGTAGCTTGAGAAAGTGGATGATGAAGATCTTACCAACTGTTCATCAGCTACTAAAACTGCATCTGGAGTTTTCTGGGAAGCAAAATTTGAAATATTTTGAAACAATTGTAAATGATTCTGTCTTACTCTCTCTCCCTTTGCATCTGCAAGATTAGAACTTTCAAATTCTGAATTTCTATGAAATAACTTACCTTTATTTTGTTTTGTTGCACATGTTATTACAGATTGAGCTTTAGTGCGAAATGCTACCAAATTAGGTAGAATATTGTGAGGTAATACTGCATTGCAATATTCATGTGAAACAAAGAGATCATGAATATCTAACAAAAAAAATTCTATATCAGAAGCCATGCTCTCATATGATGCGGTATCCGAAAAGCAAGAAATGGCTTTACCTTTAGATGCAGATTCATCCTCGTACTGAAACTTGTGTTTCATTCGAGGTGGAGTTACAGCACGAATGTCTAGGATAGGAGAGATGTGTTCTTCTGCTACGTGTGGTTTTAAGTCACTTGAAGACTTATCTTTGAATTCATTATTACTTTGAGCTTTTTTGTATTTAGGACTAAAATCTGAAGAATTTTTTTTTCTATTTATATATAAAATGTCTGAACTTAACTCTTCAGAAGATGATGATCGAAAGGGACCACTTTCAGAAAGAAATGAATCATTGCTACCAAAAATTGTGGAATCCTTTTTATTAGGTCCACGTTTATTTAGATCTTTTGGTTGTTTATAAATAACCTCAATTCCTGAACCACTTACATCAACAGTTCTTGTAAAAACTTCTGATGTTAAAATTTTATTACAACTTGAATTACTTTTTTGTTTGTTAGGGCTGGATGGAAGAGAAGATGATACACCTGCTTTATTTTCGGTATCTTCTAACGGAGTACTGGAAGAAGAAGATTTTTTTGCACATTGAGGTCTATCACGAAAACTTCTTTCTTGGAATACTTCTGACGCAATACTTGTAATCATTTCTGAATGTCCACTGTATTTTGAACCTAAATTAGTTTTTCGTGATATTAACTTGTGACTATCTGATTCAAGTTTATTGGAAATTTTACACTTTGATTTAGACTTCCAAGATTCCCTATCATCTCTTTTAAGTAGCCATTCTGATCTAGAAGAGTCATATTGAAATTGTGATTTTTGTATTGGAGATTGAGAATCTTTACTCACATCTAAAACAATATTCTTTTCTCTTGGAATCGGAGATATATATTGACTTGTATTATGTCGTTTAGCTAGAGATAAGGGGACATGACGTTTAGAAGATTCATGACTGACATTTAATCTTGGCTTTGTACATTCTTGGGATTCTGAAAAAGAGATATCTAATTTTCTTGCAACACTTACTGTTGCTTCATTTTCAATATAAGGTTTTGCTGTTGTCTTTCTATTGTAATCTTTAGATCGTTTTAAATCCAGAATTGGTCGTTTGTTATCTGTTTTAATTGAAGGATGCCGCTTTTTTTCACCTTCAGATATATCAATAGTTTTTGGAATTGCCCCTGTTGACATGCCACTTGCCGATTTCATTGGCTTTTTCTGGTTGCTCTCTATTTTCGAACTTGATGAAAGAAGACTATTCACATTGTCATCTCTTTGATTTAACTTATTTCCAGAATGTTCTTTTGCTGTACATTGAGAAGATTCTCTTACAGTAATTTGAATGGTATCATCATCTTTCATAATAATATCTTCTGAATTAACATCAAACATAGCGTTATCAAAACATGATTTAGTGTTTTTGGGTTCAAGTACTCTTTCAATAATATTTAATTCCTCAACAATATACTCATGAACACTGTCATGCAGAACCTCCTCCTCAATTGTAATAAATTGAAGATCTTGATGCTCAGAGCTAATATTAAAAGGAACATCTTTGTTCACATTGCTAAAACATAACATTGCATTTGTAATTTCCTCTTCTAAATTGTCTTTGCTAGTAGAGGCAACCATTAATTTAGTATCTTTCTCAGAATCTACAATAGAAGATGGAATAACAGAATCAGGCAGTGTAGACTCAACTGGACCATATATAGACTCAATTATGTACGATTCTTCCAGCACTTCCTCAGTTATAATAAAATCTTTAGCAGGTAATTCTATAAAATCAGATAAACTTGCGTCAATTTTAGTAACTTCTAAGTCTACCGTTTCAGCTACATCAAATTTAAAATCTGAATTTCTTAATGGAGAATCTTTCTCTAACTTATAATCTAAATCAACTTCAACTAACGGAGTAACTACTACAAAATCAGTCATTATTTTTGGGATCTCATTGCAAACATCAGATTTATCACTTGTCTCAACCATCATTTCTGTATCTACAGATTTAGAAACAACAGTAAGAGAAACATCTATTATATGATCTCCAGCTTCCAATTCTTTAGTAACAATGAGCTCTTTAGGTGTTTCTAATTCATCTGCAATAGTTTCTTCAGTGTCAACGGTAATTGTTGAGTCTATAACTGATTCAGCAGTAAGATCAGCTTGCTGTTTTGTATATAATATTTCGGTTTCCAAAATGACGGCTGTGTCAATTGCAACTTTGTCTAATTCTGTTACTTCATCTTCTGAAGTGACAGATGGTTCAGACAATGATGCTTCTGGTTTCAGAAGATCAATTTGTGTCGCTACGTTTTCTGAATCAATTTTTGGAACAGAATCTTCTAATTGAGGAGTAATTATAGTTTCAAGAACGTCTTCAACTGGTACAGCAAATTTAATGACTTCAGACTCAGATTTATCTGCATCCGATTCAGTTTCTTTTAGAATCTCCTGCTCTTTTACCTCCGTTTCAGTGTCTTCCTTTACTGGCTCAACAAAGTCAGTAACTACAGTAGTATCAACATCTTTGGACAATAATGAAATCTCACCATCTGGCTGGGAAACAACCAAAATGTCAGAAGTTATAACATTTGCGAACAACAACTCCGAATCGTCTTTGAAAACATAATTTTTAACAGTTGTCTCAACCATCACTTCTTCGTCTAAAGATTCAGAAACAACAGTAAGAGATACATCATGTGTCTGATCTGATGCTTCTAATTCTTTTGTAAGAATGAGCTCTTTAGGTGTTTCTATTTCATCTGCAATAGTGTCAACGGTAATTGTTGAGTCTAAAACTGATACAGCAGTAAGATTTGCTTGCTGTTTTGTATATAATATTTCAGTATTTAAAATAACAGCTGTGTCAGTTTCAACTTTGTCTAATTGTGTTACTTCATCTTCTGAAGTGACAGATGGTTCAGACAAAGATGCTTCTGGTATTAAAATATCAATTTGAGACTCTACGTCATCTGAATCAACTTTTGGAACAAAATCTTCTAATTGAGGAGTAATTATTGTTTCAACAACGTCTTCAACTGGTACAGAAACTCCAATGACTTCAGCCTCAGATTTATCTGCCTCTGATTCCGTTTCTTTTACAACGTCCTGTTCTATAATCTCCGTTTCAGTGTCTTTCTTTACTGGCTCAACAAAGTCAGTAACTGCAGTAGTATCAACATCTTTGGACAATAATGAAATCTCATCATCTGGCTGGGAAACAACCAAAATGTCAGAAGTTATAAGATCTGCCAACACAAACTGCGAAACGTCTTTCAAAACATCAGCTTCAACAGTTGTCTCAACCATCACTTCTTCGTCTGCGGATTCAAAAACAACACTAGGAGATACATCTTGTGTCTGATCTACTGCTTCCAATTCTTTTGTAAGAATGAGCTCTTTAGGTGTTTCTATTTTATCTGCAATAGTTTTTTCAGTGTCAACGGTAATTGTTGAGTCTAAAACTGATTCAGCAGTAAGTTCTGCTTGCTGTATTGTATATAATTTTTCGGTATCCAAAATAACAGCTGTGTCAGTTTCAACTTTGTCTAATTCTGTTACTTCATCTTCTGAAGTGACAGATGGTTCAGACAAAGATGCTTCTGGTTTTAAAAGATCAATTTGAGACGCTACGTCATCTGAATCAACTTTTGGAACAAAATCTTCTAATTGAGGAGTAATTATAGTTTCAATAACTTCTTCAACTGGTACAGAAACTTCAATGACTTCAGCCTCAGATTTATCTGCCTCTAATTCCGTTTCTTTTACAACCTTTTGTTCTATAACCTCCGTTTCAGTGTCTTCCTTTACTGGCTCAACAAAGTCAGTAACTGCAGTAGTATCACGATCTTTGGACAATAATGAAATCTCATCATCTGGCTGGGAAACAACCAAAATGTCAGAAGTTATAAGATCTGCCAACAAAAACTGCGAAACGTCTTTCGAAACATCAGCTTCAACAGTTGTCTCAACCATCACTTCTTCGTCTGCAGATTCAGAAACAACAGTAGGAGATACATCTTGTGTCTGATCTACTGCTTCCAATTCTTTTGTAAGAATGAGCTCTTTAGGTGTTTCTATTTCATCTGCAATAGGTTTTTCAGTGTCAACGGTAATTGTTGAGTCTAAAACTGATTCAGCAGTAAGATCTGCTTGCTGTATTGTATATAATATTTCGGTATCCAAAATAACAGCTGTGTCAGTTTCAACTTTGTCTAATTCTGTTACTTCATCTTCTGAAGTGACAGATGGTTCAGACAAAGATGCTTCTGGTTTTAAAAAATCAATTTGAAACGCTACGTCATCTGAATCAACTTTTGGAACAAAATCTTCTAATTGAGGAGTAATTATAGTTTCAATAACTTCTTCAACTGGTACAGAAACTTCAATGACTTCAGCCTCAGATTTATCTGCCTCTGATTCCGTTTCTTTTACAACCTTTTGTTCTATAACCTCCGTTTCAGTGTCTTCCTTTACTGGCTCAACAAAGTCAGTAACTGCAGTAGTATCACGATCTTTGGACAATAATGAAATCTCATCATCTGGCTGGGAAACAACCAAAATGTCAGAAGTTATAAGATCTGCCAACACAAACTGCGAAACGTCTTTCGAAACATCAGCTTCAACAGTTGTCTCAACCATCACTTCTTCGTCTGCAGATTCAGAAACAACACTAGGAGATACATCTTGTGTCTGATCTACTGCTTCCAATTCTTTTGTAAGAATGAGCTCTTTAGGTGTTTCTATTTCATCTGAAATAGTTTTTTCAGTGTCAACGGTAGTTGTTGAGTCTAAAACTGATTCAGCAGTAAGATCTGCTTGCTGTTTTGTATATAATATTTCGGTTTCCAAAATAACAGCTGTGTCAGTTTCAACTTTGTCTAATTCTGTTACTTCATCTTCTGAAGTGACAGATGGTTCAGACAAAGATGCTTCTGGTTTTAAAAGATCAATTTGAGACGCTACGTCATCTGAATCAACTTTTGGAACAAAATCTTCTAATTGATGAGTAATTATAGTTTCAACAACTTCTTCAACTGGTACAGAAACTTCAATGACTTCAGCCTCAGATTTATCTGCCTCTGATTCCGTTTCTTTAACAACCTTTTGTTCTATAACCTCCGTTTCAGTGTTTTCCTTTACTGGCTCAACAAAGTCAGTAACTGCAGTAGTATCACCATCTTTGGACAATAATGAAATCTCATCATCTGGCTGGGAAACAACCAAAATGTCAGAAGTTATAAGATCTGCCAACACAAACTGCGAAACGTCTTTCGAAACATCAGCTTCAACAGTTGTCTCAACCATCACTTCTTCGTCTGCAGATTCAGAAACAACACTAGGAGATACATCTTGTGTCTGATCTACTGCTTCCAATTCTTTTGTAAGAATGAGCTCTTTAGGTGTTTCTATTTCATCTGCAATAGTTTTTTCAGTGTCAACGGTAATTGTTGAGTCTAAAACTGATTCAACAGTAAGTTCTGCTTGCTGTATTGTATATAATATTTCGGTTTCCAAAATAACATCTGTGTCAGTTTCAACTTTGTCTAATTTTGTTACTTCATCTTCTGAAGTGACAGATGGTTCAGACAAAGATGCTTCTGGTTTTAAAAGATCAATTTGAGACGCTACGTCATCTGAATCAACTTTTGGAACAAAATCTTCTAATTGAGGAGTAATTATAGTTTCAACAACTTCTTCAACTGGTACAGAAACTTCAATGACTTCAGCCTCAGATTTATCTGCCTCTGATTCCGTTTCTTTTACAACGTCCTGTTCTATAACCTCCGTTTCAGTGTCTTCCTTTACTGGCTCAACAAAGTCAGTAACTGCAGTAGTATCAACATCTTTTGACAATAATGAAATCTCATCATCTGGCTGGAAAACAAACAAAATGTCAGAAGTTATATGATCTGCCAACACAAACTGCGAAACGTCTTTCGAAACATCAGCTTCAACAGTTGTCTCAACCATCACTTCTTCGTCTGCAGATTCAGAAACAACACTAGGAGATAGATCTTGTGTCTGATCTACTGCTTCCAATTCTTTTGTAAGAATGAGCTCTTTAGGTGTTTCTATTTCATCTGAAATAGTTTTTTCAGTGTCAACGGTAGTTGTTGAGTCTAAAACTGATTCAGCAGTAAGATCTGCTTGCTGTTTTGTATATAATATTTCGGTTTCCAAAATAACAGCTGTGTCAGTTTCAACTTTGTCTAATTCTGTTACTTCATCTTCTGAAGTGACAGTTGGTTCAGACAAAGATGCTTCTGGTTTTAAAAGATCAATTTGAGACGCTACGTCATCTGAATCAACTTTTGGAACAAAATCTTCTAATTGAGGAGTAATTATAGTTTCAACAACTTCTTCAACTGCTACAGAAACTTCAATGACTTCAGCCTCAGATTTATCTGCCTCTGATTCCTTTTCTTTATCAACCTTTTGTTCTATAACCTCCGTTTCAGTGTCTTCCTTTTCTGGCTCAGCAAAGTCAGTAACTGCAGTAGTATCACCATCTTTGGACAATAATGAAATCTCATCATCTGGCTGGGAAACAACCAAAATGTCAGAAGTTATAAGATCTGCCAACACAAACTGCGAAACGTCTTTCGAAACATCAGCTTCAACAGTTGTGTCAACCATCACTTCTTCGTCTGCAGATTCAGAAACAACACTAGGAGATACATCTTGTGTCTGATCTACTGCTTCCAATTCTTTTGTAAGAATGAGCTCTTTAGGTGTTTCTATTTCATCTGAAATAGTTTTTTCAGTGTCAACGGTAGTTGTTGAGTCTAAAACTGATTCAGCAGTAAGATCTGCTTGCTGTTTTGTATATAATATTTCAGTTTCCAAAATAACAGCTGTGTCAGTTTCAACTTTGTCTAATTCTGTTACTTCATCTTCTGAAGTGACAGATGGTTCAGACAAAGATGCTTCTGGTTTTAAAAGATCAATTTGAGACGCTACGTCATCTGAATCAACTTTTGGAACAAAATCTTCTAATTGAGGAGTAATTATAGTTTCAATAACTTCTTCAACTGGTACAGAAACTTCAATGACTTCAGCCTCAGATTTATCTGCCTCTAATTCCGTTTCTTTTACAACCTTTTGTTCTATAACCTCCGTTTCAGTGTCTTCCTTTACTGGCTCAACAAAGTCAGTAACTGCAGTAGTATCACGATCTTTGGACAATAATGAAATCTCATCATCTGGCTGGGAAACAACCAAAATGTCAGAAGTTATAAGATCTGCCAACAAAAACTGCGAAACGTCTTTCGAAACATCAGCTTCAACAGTTGTCTCAACCATCACTTCTTCGTCTGCAGATTCAGAAACAACAGTAGGAGATACATCTTGTGTCTGATCTACTGCTTCCAATTCTTTTGTAAGAATGAGCTCTTTAGGTGTTTCTATTTCATCTGCAATAGGTTTTTCAGTGTCAACGGTAATTGTTAAGTCTAAAACTGATTCAGCAGTAAGATCTGCTTGCTGTATTGTATATAATATTTCGGTATCCAAAATAACAGCTGTGTCAGTTTCAACTTTGTCTAATTCTGTTACTTCATCTTCTGAAGTGACAGATGGTTCAGACAAAGATGCTTCTGGTTTTAAAAAATCAATTTGAAACGCTACGTCATCTGAATCAACTTTTGGAACAAAATCTTCTAATTGAGGAGTAATTATAGTTTCAATAACTTCTTCAACTGGTACAGAAACTTCAATGACTTCAGCCTCAGATTTATCTGCCTCTGATTCCGTTTCTTTTACAACCTTTTGTTCTATAACCTCCGTTTCAGTGTCTTCCTTTACTGGCTCAACAAAGTCAGTAACTGCAGTAGTATCACGATCTTTGGACAATAATGAAATCTCATCATCTGGCTGGGAAACAACCAAAATGTCAGAAGTTATAAGATCTGCCAACACAAACTGCGAAACGTCTTTCGAAACATCAGCTTCAACAGTTGTCTCAACCATCACTTCTTCGTCTGCAGATTCAGAAACAACACTAGGAGATACATCTTGTGTCTGATCTACTGCTTCCAATTCTTTTGTAAGAATGAGCTCTTTAGGTGTTTCTATTTCATCTGAAATAGTTTTTTCAGTGTCAACGGTAGTTGTTGAGTCTAAAACTGATTCAGCAGTAAGATCTGCTTGCTGTTTTGTATATAATATTTCGGTTTCCAAAATAACAGCTGTGTCAGTTTCAACTTTGTCTAATTCTGTTACTTCATCTTCTGAAGTGACAGATGGTTCAGACAAAGATGCTTCTGGTTTTAAAAGATCAATTTGAGACGCTACGTCATCTGAATCAACTTTTGGAAAAAAATCTTCTAATTGATGAGTAATTATAGTTTCAACAACTTCTTCAACTGGTACAGAAACTTCAATGACTTCAGCCTCAGATTTATCTGCCTCTGATTCCGTTTCTTTAACAACCTTTTGTTCTATAACCTCCGTTTCAGTGTCTTCCTTTACTGGCTCAACAAAGTCAGTAACTGCAGTAGTATCACCATCTTTGGACAATAATGAAATCTCATCATCTGGCTGGGAAACAACCAAAATGTCAGAAGTTATAAGATCTGCCAACACAAACTGCGAAACGTCTTTCGAAACATCAGCTTCAACAGTTGTCTCAACCATCACTTCTTCGTCTGCAGATTCAGAAACAACACTAGGAGATACATCTTGTGTCTGATCTACTGCTTCCAATTCTTTTGTAAGAATGAGCTCTTTAGGTGTTTCTATTTCATCTGCAATAGTTTTTTCAGTGTCAACGGTAATTGTTGAGTCTAAAACTGATTCAACAGTAAGTTCTGCTTGCTGTATTGTATATAATATTTCGGTTTCCAAAATAACATCTGTGTCAGTTTCAACTTTGTCTAATTTTGTTACTTCATCTTCTGAAGTGACAGATGGTTCAGACAAAGATGCTTCTGGTTTTAAAAGATCAATTTGAGACGCTACGTCATCTGAATCAACTTTTGGAACAAAATCTTCTAATTGAGGAGTAATTATAGTTTCAACAACTTCTTCAACTGGTACAGAAACTTCAATGACTTCAGCCTCAGATTTATCTGCCTCTGATTCCGTTTCTTTTACAACGTCCTGTTCTATAACCTCCGTTTCAGTGTCTTCCTTTACTGGCTCAACAAAGTCAGTAACTGCAGTAGTATCAACATCTTTTGACAATAATGAAATCTCATCATCTGGCTGGAAAACAAACAAAATGTCAGAAGTTATATGATCTGCCAACACAAACTGCGAAACGTCTTTCGAAACATCAGCTTCAACAGTTGTCTCAACCATCACTTCTTCGTCTGCAGATTCAGAAACAACACTAGGAGATAGATCTTGTGTCTGATCTACTGCTTCCAATTCTTTTGTAAGAATGAGCTCTTTAGGTGTTTCTATTTCATCTGAAATAGTTTTTTCAGTGTCAACGGTAGTTGTTGAGTCTAAAACTGATTCAGCAGTAAGATCTGCTTGCTGTTTTGTATATAATATTTCGGTTTCCAAAATAACAGCTGTGTCAGTTTCAACTTTGTCTAATTCTGTTACTTCATCTTCTGAAGTGACAGTTGGTTCAGACAAAGATGCTTCTGGTTTTAAAAGATCAATTTGAGACGCTACGTCATCTGAATCAACTTTTGGAACAAAATCTTCTAATTGAGGAGTAATTATAGTTTCAACAACTTCTTCAACTGCTACAGAAACTTCAATGACTTCAGCCTCAGATTTATCTGCCTCTGATTCCTTTTCTTTATCAACCTTTTGTTCTATAACCTCCGTTTCAGTGTCTTCCTTTTCTGGCTCAGCAAAGTCAGTAACTGCAGTAGTATCACCATCTTTGGACAATAATGAAATCTCATCATCTGGCTGGGAAACAACCAAAATGTCAGAAGTTATAAGATCTGCCAACACAAACTGCGAAACGTCTTTCGAAACATCAGCTTCAACAGTTGTGTCAACCATCACTTCTTCGTCTGCAGATTCAGAAACAACACTAGGAGATACATCTTGTGTCTGATCTACTGCTTCCAATTCTTTTGTAAGAATGAGCTCTTTAGGTGTTTCTATTTCATCTGAAATAGTTTTTTCAGTGTCAACGGTAGTTGTTGAGTCTAAAACTGATTCAGCAGTAAGATCTGCTTGCTGTTTTGTATATAATATTTCAGTTTCCAAAATAACAGCTGTGTCAGTTTCAACTTTGTCTAATTCTGTTACTTCATCTTCTGAAGTGACAGTTGGTTCAGACAAAGATGCTTCTGGTTTTAAAAGATCCATTTGAGACGCTACGTCATCTGAATCAACATTTGGAACAAAATCTTCTAATTGAGGAGTAATTATAGTTTCAACAACTTCTTCAACTGGTACAGAAACTTCAATGACTTCAGCCTCAGATTTATCTGCCTCTGATTCCGTTTCTTTAACAACCTTTTGTTCTATAACCTCCGTTTCAGTGTCTTCCTTTACTGGCTCAGCAAAGTCAGTAACTGCAGTAGTATCAACATCTTTGGACAATAAGGAAATCTCATCATCTGGCTGGGAAACAACCAAAATGTCAGAAGTTATAAGATCTGCCAACACAAACTGCGAAACGTCTTTCGAAACATCAGCTTCAACAGTTGTCTCAACCATCACTTCTTCGTCTGCAGATTCAGAAACAACACTAGGAGATACATCTTGTGTCTGATCTACTGCTTCCAATTCTTTTGTAAGAATGAGCTCTTTAGGTGTTTCTATTTCATCTGCAATAGTTTTTTCAGTGTCAACGGTAATTGTTGAGTCTAAAACTGATTCAGCAGTAAGATCTGCTTGCTGTTTTGTATATAATATTTCGGTATCCAAAATAACAGCTGTGTCAGTTTCAACTTTGTCTAATTCTGTTACTTCATCTTCTGAAGTGACAGATGGTTTAGACAAAGATGCTTCTGGTTTTAAAAGATCAATTTGAGACGCTACGTCATTTAAATCAACTTTTGAAACAAAATCTTCTATTTGAGGAGTAATTATAGTTTCAACAACTTCTTCAACTGGTACAGAAACTTCAATGACTTCAGCCTCAGATTTATCTGCCTCTGATGCCGTTTCTTTTAAAACCTCCTGTTCTATAACCTCCGTTTCAGTGTCTTCCTTTACTGGCTCAACAAAGTCAGTAACTGCAGTAGTATCAACATCTTTGGACAATAATGAAATATTATCATCTGGCTGGGAAACAACCAAAATGTCAGAAGTTATAAGATCTGCCAACACAAACTGCGAAACGTCTTTCGAAACATCAGCTTCAACAGTTGTCTCAACCATCACTTCTTCGTCTACAGATTCAGAAACAACACTAGGAGATACATCTTGTGTCTGATCTACTGCTTCCAATTCTTTTGTAAGAATGAGCTCTTTAGGTGTTTCTATTTCATCTGCAATAGTTTTTTCAGTGTCAACGGTAATTGTTGAGTCTAAAACTGATTCAGCAGTAAGATCTGCTTGCTGTTTTGTATATAATATTTCGGTATCCAAAATAACAGCTGTGTCAGTTTCAACTTTGTCTAATTCTGTTACTTCATCTTCTGAAGTGACAGATGGTTTAGACAAAGATGCTTCTGGTTTTAAAAGATCAATTTGAGACGCTACGTCATTTGAATCAACTTTTGAAACAAAATCTTCTATTTGAGGAGTAATTATAGTTTCAACAACTTCTTCAACTGGTACAGAAACTTCAATGACTTCAGCCTCAGATTTATCTGCCTCTGAGTCCGTTTCTTTTACAACGTCCTGTTCTATAACCTCCGTTTCAGTGTCTTCCTTTACTGGCTCAACAAAGTCAGTAACTGCAGTAGTATCAACATCTTTGGACAATAATGAAATATTATCATCTGGCTGGGAAACAACCAAAATGTCAGAAGTTATAAGATCTGCCAACACAAACTGCGAAACGTCTTTCGAAACATCAGCTTCAACAGTTGTCTCAACCATCACTTCATCGTCTGCAGATTCAGAAACAACACTAGGAGATACATCTTGTGTCTGATCTACTGCTTCCAATTCTTTTGTTAGAATGAGCTCTTTAGGTGTTTCTATTTCATCTGCAATAGTTTTTTCAGTGTCAACGGTAATTGTTGAGTCTAAAACTGATTCAGCAGTAAGATCTGCTTGCTGTTTTGTATATAATATTTCGGTATCTAAAATAACAGCTGTGTCAGTTTCAACTTTGTCTAATTCTGTTACTTCATCTTCTGAAGTGACAGATGGTTCAGACAAAGATGCTTCTGGTTTTAAAAGATCAATTTGAGACGCTACGTCATCTGAATCAACTTTTGGAACAAAATCTTCTAATTGAGGAGTAATTATAGTTTCAACAACTTCTTCAACTGGTACAGAAACTTCAATGACTTCAGCCTCAGATTTATCTGCCTCTGAGTCCGTTTCTTTTACAACGTCCTGTTCTATAACCTCCGTTTCAGTGTCTTCCATTACTGCCTCAACAAAGTCAGTAACTGCAGTAGTATCAACATCTTTGGACAATAATGAAATCTCATCATCTGGCTGGGAAACAACCAAAATGTCAGAAGTTATAAGATCTGCCAACACAAACTGCGAAACGTCTTTCGAAACATCAGCTTCAACAGTTGTCTCAACCATCACTTTATCGTCATCAGATTCAGAAACAACACTAGGAGATACATCTTGTGTCTGATCTACTGCTTCCAATTCTTTTGTTATAATGAGCTCTTTAGGTGTTTCTATTTCATCTGCAATAGTTTTTTCAGTGTCAACGGTAATTGTTGAGTCTAAAACTGATTCAGCAGTAAGATCTGCTTGCTGTTTTGTATATAATATTTCGGTATCTAAAATAACAGCTGTGTCAGTTTTAACTTTGTCTAATTCTGTTACTTCATCTTCTGAAGTGACAGATGGTTCAGACAAAGATGCTTCTGGTTTTAAAAGATCAATTTGAGACGCTACGTCATTTGAATCAACTTTTGGAACAAAATCTTCTATTTGAGGAGTAATTATAGTTTCAACAACTTCTTCAACTGGTACAGAAACTTTAATGACTTCAGCCTCAGATTTATCTGCCTCTGAGTCCGTTTCTTTTACAACGTCCTGTTCCATAACCTCCGTTTCAGTGTCTTCCTTTACTGGCTCAACAAAGTCAGTAACTGCAGTAGTATCAACATCTTTGGACAATAATGAAATCTCATCATCTGGCTGGGAAACAACCAAAATGTCAGAAGTTATAAGATCTGCCAACACAAACTGCGAAACGTCTTTCGAAACATCAGCTTCAATAGTTGTCTCAACCATCACTTCTTCGTCTGCAGATTCAGAAACAACACTAGGAGATACATCTTGTGTCTGATCTACTGCTTCCAATTCTTTTGTAAGAATGAGCTCTTTAGGTGTTTCTATTTCATCTGCAAAAGTTTTTTCAGTGTCAACGGTAATTGTTGAGTCTAAAACTGATTCAGCAGTAAGATCTGCTTGCTGTTTTGTATATAATATTTCGGTTTCCAAAATAACAGCTGTGTCAGTTTCAACTTTGTCTAATTCTGTTACTTCATCTTCTGAAGTGACAGATGGTTCAGACAAAGATGCTTCTGGTTTTAAAAGATCAATTTGAGACGCTACGTCATCTGAATCAACTTTTGGAACAAAATCTTCTATTTGAGGAGTAATTATAGTTTCAACAACTTCTTCAACTGGTACAGAAACTTTAATGACTTCAGCCTCAGATTTATCTGCCTCTGAGTCCGTTTCTTTTACAACGTCCTGTTCTATAACCTCCGTTTCAGTGTCTTCCTTTACTGGCTCAACAAAGTCAGTAACTGCAGTAGTATCAACATCTTTGGACAATAATGAAATCTCATCATCTGGCTGGGAAACAACCAAAATGTCAGAAGTTATAAGATCTGCCAACACAAACTGCGAAACGTCTTTCGAAACATCAGCTTCAATAGTTGTCTCAACCATCACTTCTTCGTCTGCAGATTCAGAAACAACACTAGGAGATACATCTTGTGTCTGATCTACTGCTTCCAATTCTTTTGTAAGAATGAGCTCTTTAGGTGTTTCTATTTCATCTGCAAAAGTTTTTTCAGTGTCAACGGTAATTGTTGAGTCTAAAACTGATTCAGCAGTAAGATCTGCTTGCTGTTTTGTATATAATATTTCGGTTTCCAAAATAACAGCTGTGTCAGTTTCAACTTTGTCTAATTCTGTTACTTCATCTTCTGAAGTGACAGATGGTTCAGACAAAGATGCTTCTGGTTTTAAAAGATCAATTTGAGACGCTACGTCATCTGAATCAACTTTTGGAACAAAATCTTCTATTTGAGGAGTAATTATAGTTTCAACAACTTCTTCAACTGGTACAGAAACTTTAATGACTTCAGCCTCAGATTTATCTGCCTCTGAGTCCGTTTCTTTTACAACGTCCTGTTCTATAACCTCCGTTTCAGTGTCTTCCTTTACTGGCTCAACAAAGTCAGTAACTGCAGTAGTATCAACATCTTTGGACAATAATGAAATCTCATCATCTGGCTGGGAAACAACCAAAATGTCAGAAGTTATAAGATCTGCCAACACAAACTGCGAAACGTCTTTCGAAACATCAGCTTCAATAGTTGTCTCAACCATCACTTCTTCGTCTGCAGATTCAGAAACAACACTAGGAGATACATCTTGTGTCTGATCTACTGCTTCCAATTCTTTTGTAAGAATGAGCTCTTTAGGTGTTTCTATTTCATCTGCAAAAGTTTTTTCAGTGTCAACGGTAATTGTTGAGTCTAAAACTGATTCAGCAGTAAGATCTGCTTGCTGTTTTGTATATAATATTTCGGTTTCCAAAATAACAGCTGTGTCAGTTTCAACTTTGTCTAATTCTGTTACTTCATCTTCTGAAGTGACAGATGGTTCAGACAAAGATGCTTCTGGTTTTAAAAGATCAATTTGAGACGCTACGTCATCTGAATCAACTTTTGGAACAAAATCTTCTAATTGAGGAGTAATTATAGTTTCAACAACTTCTTCAACTGCTACAGAAACTTCAATGACTTCAGCCTCAGATTTATCTGCCTCTGATTCCGTTTCTTTAACAACCTTTTGTTCTATAACCTCCGTTAAAGTGTCTTCTTTTACTGGCTCAACAAAGTCAGTAACTGCAGTAGTATCAACATCTTTGGACAATAATGAAATCTCATCATCTGGCTGGGAAACAACCAAAATGTCAGAAGTTATAAGATCTGCCAACACAAACTGCGAAACGTCTTTCGAAACATCAGCTTCAACAGTTGTCTCAACCAACACTTTTTCGTCTGCAGATTCAGAAACAACAGTAGGAGATACATCTTGTGTCTGATCTACTGCTTCCAATTCTTTTGTAAGAATGAGCTCTTTAGGTGTTTCTATTTCATCTGCAATAGTTTTTTCAGTGTCAACGGTAATTGTTGAGTCTAAAACTGATTCAGCAGTAAGATCTGCTTGCTTTTTTGTATATAATATTTCTGTTTCCAAAATAACAGCTGTGTCAGTTTCAACTTTATCTAATTCTGTTACTTCATCTTCTGAAGTGACAGATGGTTCAGACAAAGATGCTTCTGGTTTTAAAAGATCAATTTGAGACGCTACGTCATCTGAATCAACTTTTGGAACAAAATCTTCTAATTGAGAAGTAATTATAGTTTCAACAACGTCTTCAACTGGTACAGAAACTTCAATGACTTCAGCCTCAGATTTATCTGCCTCTGATTCCGTTTCTTTTACAACCTCCTGTTCTATAACCTCCGTTTCAGTGTCTTCCTTTACTGGCTCAACAAAGTCAGTAACTGCAGTAGTATCAACATCTTTGGACAATAATGAAATCTCTTCATCTGGCTGGGAAACAACCAAAATGTCAGAAGTTATAAGATCTGCCAACACAAACTGCGAAACGTCTTTCGAAACATCAGCTTCAACAGTTGTCTCAACCATCACTTCTTCGTCTGCAGATTCAGAAACAACACTAGGAGATACATCTTGTGTCTGATCTACTGCTTCCAATTCTTTTGTAAGAATGAGCTCTTTAGGTGTTTCTATTTCATCTGCAATAGTTTTTTCAGTGTCAACGGTAATTGTTGAGTCTAAAACGGATTCAGCAGTAAGATCTGCTTGCTGTTTTGTAAATAATATTTCGGTATCCAAAATAACAGCTGTGTCAGTTTCAACTTTGTCTAATTCTGTTACTTCATCTTCTGAAGTGACAGATGGTTCAGACAAAGATGCTTCTGGTTTTAAAAGATCAATTTGAGACGCCACGTCATCTGAATCCATTTTTGGAACAAAATCTTCTAATTGAGGAGTAATAATAGTTTCAACAACGTCTTCAACTGGTACAGCAACTTCAATGACTTCAGCCTCAGATTTATCTGCCTCTGATTCCGTTTCTTTTACAACCTTTTGTTCTATAACCTCCGTTTCAGTGTCTTCCTTTACTGGCTCAACAAAGTCAGTAACTGCAGTAGTATCAACATCTTTGGACAATAATGAAATTTCATCATCTGGCTGAGAAACAACCAAAATGTCAGAAGTTATAAGATCTGCCAACACAAACTGCGAAACGTCTTTCGAAACATCAGCTTCAACAGTTGTCTTAACCATCACTTCTTCGTCTGCTGATTCAGAAACAACACTAGGAGATACATCTTGTGTCTGATCTACTGCTTCCAATTCTTTTGTAAGAATGAGCTCTTTAGGTGTTTCTATTTCATCTGCAATAGTTTTTTCAGTGTCAACGGTAATTGTTGAGTCTAAAACTGATTCAGCAGTAAGATCTGCTTGCTGTTTTGTATATAATATTTCGGTATCCAAAATAACAGCTGTGTCAGTTTCAACTTTGTCTAATTCTGTTTCTTCATCTTCTGAAGTGAGAGATGGTTCAGACAGAGATGCTTCTGGTTTTAAAAGATCAATTTGAGACGCTACGTCATCTGAATTAACTTTTGGAACAAAATCATCTTCTAATTGAGGAGTAATTAAAGTTTCAACAACGTCTTCAACTGGTACTGAAACTTCAATGACTTCAGCCTCAGATTTATCTGCCTCTGATTCCGTTTCTTTTACAACCTTTTGTTCTATAACCTCCGTTTCAGTGTCTTCCTTTACTGGCTCAACAAAGTCAGTAACTGCAGTAGTATCAACATCTTTGGACAATAATGCAATCTCATCATCTGGCTGGGAAACAACCAAAATGTCAGAAGTTATAAGATCTGCCAACACAAACTGCGAAACGTCTTTCGAAACATCAGCTGCAACAGTTGTCTCAACCATCACTTCTTCGTCTGCAGATTCAGAAACAACACTAGGAGATACATCTTGTGTCTGATCTACTGCTTCCAATTCTTTTGTAAGAATAAGCTCTTTAGGTGATTCTATTTCATCTGCAATAGGTTTTTCAGTGTCAACGGTAATTGTTGAGTCTAAAACTGATTCAGCAGTAAGATCTGCTTGCTGTTTTGTATATAATATTTCGGTATCCAAAATAACAGCTGTGTCAGTTTCAACTTTGTCTAATTCTGTTACTTCATCTTCTGAAGTGACAGATGGTTCAGACAAAGATGCTTCTGGTTTTAAAAGATCAATTTGAGACGCTACGTCATTTGATTCAACTTTTGGAACAAAATCTTCTAATTGAGGAGTAATTATAGTTTCAACAACGTCTTCAACTGGTACTGAAACTTCAATGACTTCAGCCTCAAATTTATCTGCCTCTGATTCCGTTTCTTTTACAACCTTTTGTTCTATAACCTCCGTTTCAGTGTCTTCCTTTACTGGCTCAACAATGTCAGTAACTGCAGTAGTATCACCATCTTTGGACAATAATGAAATCTCATCATCTGGCTGGGAAACAACCAAAATGTCAGAAGTTATAAGATCTGCCAACACAAACTGCGAAACGTCTTTCGAAACATCAGCTTCAACAGTTGTCTCAACCATCACTTCTTCGTCTGCAGATTCAGAAACAACACTAGGAGATACATCTTGTGTCTGATCTACTGCTTCTAATTCTTTTGTAAGAATGAGCTCTTTAGGTGTTTCTATTTCATCTGCAATAGTTTTTTCAGTGTCAACGGTAATTGTTGAGTCTAAAACTGATTCAGCAGTAAGTTCTGCTTGCTGTATTGTATATAATATTTCGGTTTCCAAAATTACATCTGTGTCAGTTTCAACTTTGTCTAATTTTGTTACTTCATCTTCTGAAGTGACAGATGGTTCAGACAAAGATGCTTCTGGTTTTAAAAGATCAATTTGAGACGCTACGTCATCTGAATCAACTTTTGGAACAAAATCTTCTAATTGAGGAGTAATTATAGTTTCAACAACTTCTTCAACTGGTACAGAAACTTCAATGACTTCAGCCTCAGATTTATCTGCCTCTGATTCCGTTTCTTTTACAACGTCCTGTTCTATAACCTCCGTTTCAGTGTCTTCCTTTACTGGCTCAACAAAGTCAGTAACTGCAGTAGTATCAACATCTTTTGACAATAATGAAATCTCATCATCTGGCTGGAAAACAAACAAAATGTCAGAAGTTATATGATCTGCCAACACAAACTGCGAAACGTCTTTCGAAACATCAGCTTCAACAGTTGTCTCAACCATCACTTCTTCGTTTGCAGATTCAGAAACAACACTAGGAGATACATCTTGTGTCTGATCTACTGCTTCCAATTCTTTTGTAAGAATGAGCTCTTTAGGTGTTTCTATTTCATCTGAAATAGTTTTTTCAGTGTCAACGGTAGTTGTTGAGTCTAAAACTGATTCAGCAGTAAGTTCTGCTTGCTGTTTTGTATATAATATTTCGGTTTCCAAAACAACAGCTGTGTCAGTAACAACTTTGTCTAATTCTGTTACTTCATCTTCTGAAGTGACAGTTGGTTCAGACAAAGATGCTTCTGGTTTTAAAAGATCAATTTGAGACGCTACGTCATCTGAATCAACTTTTGGAACAAAATCTTCTAATTGAGGAGTAATAATAGTTTCAACAACTTCTTCAACTGCTACAGAAACTTCAATGACTTCAGACTCAGATTTATCTGCCTCTGATTCCGTTTCTTTATCAACCTTTTGTTCTATAACCTCCGTTTCAGTGTCTTCCTTTTCTGGCTCAGCAAAGTCAGTAACTGCAGTAGTATCACCATCTTTGGACAATAATGAAATCTCATCATCTGGCTGGGAAACAACCAAAATGTCAGAAGTTATAAGATCTGCCAACACAAACTGCGAAACGTCTTTCGAAACATCAGCTTCAACAGTTGTGTCAACCATCACTTCTTCGTCTGCAGATTCAGAAACAACACTAGGAGATACATCTTGTGTCTGATCTACTGCTTCCAATTCTTTTGTAAGAATGAGCTCTTTAGGTGTTTCTATTTCATCTGAAATAGTTTTTTCAGTGTCAACGGTAGTTGTTGAGTCTAAAACTGATTCAGCAGTAAGATCTGCTTGCTGTTTTGTATATAATATTTCGGTTTCCAAAATAACAGCTGTGTCAGTTTCAACTTTGTCTAATTCTGTTACTTCATCTTCTGAAGTGACAGTTGGTTCAGACAAAGATGCTTCTGGTTTTAAAAGATTCATTTGAGACGCTACGTCATCTGAATCAACATTTGGAACAAAATCTTCTAATTGAGGAGTAATTATAGTTTCAACAACTTCTTCAACTGGTACAGAAACTTCAATGACTTCAGCCTCAGATTTATCTGCCTCTGATTCCGTTTCTTTAACAACCTTTTGTTCTATAACCTCCGTTTCAGTGTCTTCCTTTACTGGCTCAGCAAAGTCAGTAACTGCAGTAGTATCAACATCTTTGGACAATAATGAAATCTCATCATCTGGCTGGGAAACAACCAAAATGTCAGAAGTTATAAGATCTGCCAACACAAACTGCGAAACGTCTTTCGAAACATCAGCTTCAACAGTTGTCTCAACCATCACTTCTTCGTCTGCAGATTCAGAAACAACACTAGGAGATACATCTTGTGTCTGATCTACTGCTTCCAATTCTTTTGTAAGAATGAGCTCTTTAGGTGTTTCTATTTCATCTGCAATAGTTTTTTCAGTGTCAACGGTAATTGTTGAGTCTAAAACTGATTCAGCAGTAAGATCTGCTTGCTGTTTTGTATATAATATTTCGGTATCCAAAATAACAGCTGTGTCAGTTTCAACTTTGTCTAATTCTGTTACTTCATCTTCTGAAGTGACAGATGGTTTAGACAAAGATGCTTCTGGTTTTAAAAGATCAATTTGAGACGCTACGTCATTTGAATCAACTTTTGAAACAAAATCTTCTATTTGAGGAGTAATTATAGTTTCAACAACTTCTTCAACTGGTACAGAAACTTTAATGACTTCAGCCTCAGATTTATCTGCCTCTGAGTCCGTTTCTTTTACAACGTCCTGTTCTATAACCTCCGTTTCAGTGTCTTCTTTTACTGGCTCAACAAAGTCAGTAACTGCAGTAGTATCAACATCTTTGGACAATAATGAAATCTCATCATCTGGCTGGGAAACAACCAAAATGTCAGAAGTTATAAGATCTGCCAACACAAACTGCGAAACGTCTTTCGAAACATCAGCTTCAATAGTTGTCTCAACCATCACTTCTTCGTCTGCAGATTCAGAAACAACACTAGGAGATACATCTTGTGTCTGATCTACTGCTTCCAATTCTTTTGTAAGAATGAGCTCTTTAGGTGTTTCTATTTCATCTGCAAAAGTTTTTTCAGTGTCAACGGTAATTGTTGAGTCTAAAACTGATTCAGCAGTAAGATCTGCTTGCTGTTTTGTATATAATATTTCAGTTTCCAAAATAACAGCTGTGTCAGTTTCAACTTTGTCTAATTCTGTTACTTCATCTTCTGAAGTGACAGATGGTTCAGACAAAGATGCTTCTGGTTTTAAAAGATCAATTTGAGACGCTACGTCATCTGAATCAACTTTTGGAACAAAATCTTCTAATTGAGGAGTAATTATAGTTTCAACAACTTCTTCAACTGCTACAGAAACTTCAATGACTTCAGCCTCAGATTTATCTGCCTCTGATTCCGTTTCTTTAACAACCTTTTGTTCTATAACCTCCGTTAAAGTGTCTTCTTTTACTGGCTCAACAAAGTCAGTAACTGCAGTAGTATCAACATCTTTGGACAATAATGAAATCTCATCATCTGGCTGGGAAACAACCAAAATGTCAGAAGTTATAAGATCTGCCAACACAAACTGCGAAACGTCTTTCGAAACATCAGCTTCAATAGTTGTCTCAACCATCACTTCTTCGTCTGCAGATTCAGAAACAACACTAGGAGATACATCTTGTGTCTGATCTACTGCTTCCAATTCTTTTGTAAGAATGAGCTCTTTAGGTGTTTCTATTTCATCTGCAAAAGTTTTTTCAGTGTCAACGGTAATTGTTGAGTCTAAAACTGATTCAGCAGTAAGATCTGCTTGCTGTTTTGTATATAATATTTCGGTTTCCAAAATAACAGCTGTGTCAGTTTCAACTTTGTCTAATTCTGTTACTTCATCTTCTGAAGTGACAGATGGTTCAGACAAAGATGCTTCTGGTTTTAAAAGATCAATTTGAGACGCTACGTCATCTGAATCAACTTTTGGAACAAAATCTTCTAATTGAGGAGTAATTATAGTTTCAACAACTTCTTCAACTGCTACAGAAACTTCAATGACTTCAGCCTCAGATTTATCTGCCTCTGATTCCGTTTCTTTAACAACCTTTTGTTCTATAACCTCCGTTAAAGTGTCTTCTTTTACTGGCTCAACAAAGTCAGTAACTGCAGTAGTATCAACATCTTTGGACAATAATGAAATCTCATCATCTGGCTGGGAAACAACCAAAATGTCAGAAGTTATAAGATCTGCCAACACAAACTGCGAAACGTCTTTCGAAACATCAGCTTCAATAGTTGTCTCAACCATCACTTCTTCGTCTGCAGATTCAGAAACAACACTAGGAGATACATCTTGTGTCTGATCTACTGCTTCCAATTCTTTTGTAAGAATGAGCTCTTTAGGTGTTTCTATTTCATCTGCAATAGTTTTTTCAGTGTCAACGGTAATTGTTGAGTCTAAAACTGATTCAGCAGTAAGATCTGCTTGCTGTTTTGTATATAATATTTCGGTTTCCAAAATAACAGCTGTGTCAGTTTCAACTTTGTCTAATTCTGTTACTTCATCTTCTGAAGTGACAGATGGTTCAGACAAAGATGCTTCTGGTTTTAAAAGATCAATTTGAGACGCTACGTCATCTGAATCAACTTTTGGAACAAAATCTTCTAATTGAGGAGTAATTATAGTTTCAACAACGTCTTCAACTGGTACAGAAACTTCAATGACTTCAGCCTCAGATTTATCTGCCTCTGATTCCGTTTCTTTTACAACCTCCTGTTCTATACCCTCCGTTTCAGTGTCTTCCTTTACTGGCTCAACAAAGTCAGTAACTGCAGTAGTATCAACATCTTTGGACAATAATGCAATCTCATCATCTGGCTGGGAAACCACCAAAATGTCAGAAGTTATAAGATCTGCCAACACAAACTGCGAAACGTCTTTCGAAACATCAGCTTCAATAGTTGTCTCAACCATCACTTCTTCGTCTGCAGATTCAGAAACAACACTAGGAGATACATCTTGTGTCTGATCTACTGCTTCCAATTCTTTTGTAAGAATGAGCTCTTTAGGTGTTTCTATTTCATCTGCAATAGTTTTTTCAGTGTCAACGGTAATTGTTGAGTCTAAAACTGATTCAGCAGTAAGATCTGCTTGCTGTTTTGTAAATAATATTTCGGTATCCAAAATAACAGCTGTGTCAGTTTCAACTTTGTCTAATTCTGTTACTTCATCTTCTGAAGTGACAGATGGTTCAGACAAAGATGCTTCTGGTTTTAAAAGATCAATTTGAGACGCTACGTCATCTGAATCCATTTTTGGAACAAAATCTTCTAATTGAGGAGTAATTATAGTTTCAACAACGTCTTCAACTGGTACAGCAACTTCAATGACTTCAGCCTCAGATTTATCTGCCTCTGATTCCGTTTCTTTTACAACCTTTTGTTCTATAACCTCCGTTTCAGTGTCTTCCTTTACTGGCTCAACAAAGTCAGTAACTGCAGTAGTATCAACATCTTTGGACAATAATGAAATTTCATCATCTGGCTGAGAAACAACCAAAATGTCAGAAGTTATAAGATCTGCCAACACAAACTGCGAAACGTCTTTCGAAACATCAGCTTCAACAGTTGTCTTAACCATCACTTCTTCGTCTGCTGATTCAGAAACAACACTAGGAGATACATCTTGTGTCTGATCTACTGCTTCCAATTCTTTTGTAAGAATGAGCTCTTTAGGTGTTTCTATTTCATCTGCAATAGTTTTTTCAGTGTCAACGGTAATTGTTGAGTCTAAAACTGATTCAGCAGTAAGATCTGCTTGCTGTTTTGTAAATAATATTTCGGTATCCAAAATAACAGCTGTGTCAGTTTCAACTTTGTCTAATTCTGTTACTTCATCTTCTGAAGTGACAGATGGTTCAGACAAAGATGCTTCTGGTTTTAAAAGATCAATTTGAGACGCTACGTCATCTGAATCCATTTTTGGAACAAAATCTTCTAATTGAGGAGTAATTATAGTTTCAACAACGTCTTCAACTGGTACAGCAACTTCAATGACTTCAGCCTCAGATTTATCTGCCTCTGATTCCGTTTCTTTTACAACCTTTTGTTCTATAACCTCCGTTTCAGTGTCTTCCTTTACTGGCTCAACAAAGTCAGTAACTGCAGTAGTATCAACATCTTTGGACAATAATGAAATTTCATCATCTGGCTGAGAAACAACCAAAATGTCAGAAGTTATAAGATCTGCCAACACAAACTGCGAAACGTCTTTCGAAACATCAGCTTCAACAGTTGTCTTAACCATCACTTCTTCGTCTGCTGATTCAGAAACAACACTAGGAGATACATCTTGTGTCTGATCTACTGCTTCCAATTCTTTTGTAAGAATGAGCTCTTTAGGTGTTTCTATTTCATCTGCAATAGTTTTTTCAGTGTCAACGGTAATTGTTGAGTCTAAAACTGATTCAGCAGTAAGATCTGCTTGCTGTTTTGTATATAATATTTCGGTATCCAAAATAACAGCTGTGTCAGTTTCAACTTTGTTTAATTCTGTTTCTTCATCTTCTGAAGTGAGAGATGGTTCAGACAGAGATGCTTCTGGTTTTAAAAGATCAATTTGAGACGCTACGTCATCTGAATTAACTTTTGGAACAAAATCATCTTCTAATTGAGGAGTAATTAAAGTTTCAACAACGTCTTCAACTGGTACTGAAACTTCAATGACTTCAGCCTCAGATTTATCTGCCTCTGATTCCGTTTCTTTTACAACCTTTTGTTCTATAACCTCCGTTTCAGTGTCTTCCTTTACTGGCTCAACAATGTCAGTAACTGCAGTAGTATCAACATCTTTGGACACTAATGAAATCTCATCATCTGGCTGGGAAACAACCAAAATGTCAGAAGTTATAAGATCTGCCAACACAAACTGCAAAACGTCTTTCGAAACATCAGCTTCAACAGTTGTCTCAACCATCACTTCTTCGTCTGCAGATTCAGAAACAACACTAGGAGATACATCTTGTGTCTGATCTACTACTTCCAATTCTTTTGTAAGAATGAGCTCTTTAGGTGTTTCTATTTCATCTGCAATAGTTTTTTCAGTGTCAACGGTAATTGTTGAGTCTAAAACTGATTCAGCAGTAAGATCTGCTTGCTGTTTTGTATATAATATTTCGGTATCCGAAATAACAGCTGTGTCAGTTTCAACTTTATCTAATTCTGTTACTTCATCTTCTGAAGTGACAGATGGTTCAGACAAAGATGCTTCTGGTATTAAAAGATCAATTTGAGACGCTACGTCATCTGAATCAACTTTTGGAACAAAATCTTCTAATTGAGGAGTAATTATAGTTTCAACAACTTCTTCAACTGGTACAGAAACTTCAATGACTTCAGCCTCAGATTTATCTGCCTCTGATTCCGTTTCTTTTAAAACCTCCTGTTCTATAACCTCCGTTTCAGTGTCTTCCTTTACTGGCTCAACAAAGTCAGTAACTGCAGTAGTATCAACATCTTTGGACAATAATGCAATCTCAACATCTGGCTGGGAAACAACATAAATGTCAGAAGTTATAAGATCTGCCAACACAAACTGCGAAACGTCTTTCGAAACATCAGCTTCAACAGTTGTCCCAACCATCACTTCTTCGTCTGCAGATTCAGAAACAACACTAGGAGATACATCTTGTGTCTGATCTACTGCTTCCAATTCTTTTGTAAGAATGAGCTCTTTAGGTGTTTCTATTTCATCTGCAATAGTTTTTTCAGTGTCAACGGTAATTGTTGAGTCTAAAACTGATTCAGCAGTAAGATCTGTTTGCTGTTTTGTATATAATATTTCGGTTTCCAAAATAACAGCTGTGTCAGTTTCAACTTTGTCTAATTCTGTTACTTCATCTTCTGAAGTGACAGATGGTTCAGACAAAGATGCTTCTGGTTTTAAAAGATCAATTTGAGACGCTACGTCATCTGAATCAACTTTTGGAACAAAATCTTCTAATTGAGGAGTAATTATAGTTTCAACAACTTCTTCAACTGGTACAGAAACTTCAATGACTTTAGCCTCAGATTTATCTGCCTCTGATTCCGTTTCTTTTAAAACCTCCTGTTCTATAACCTCCGTTTCAGTGTCTTCCTTTACTGGCTCAACAAAGTCAGTAACTGCAGTAGTATCAACATCTTTGGACAATAATAAAATCTCATCATCTGGCTGGGAAACAACCAAAATGTCAGAAGTTATAAGATCTGCCAACACAAACTGAGAAACATCTTTCGAAACATCAGCTTCAACAGTTGTCTCAACCATCACTTCTTCGTCTGCAGATTCAGAAACAACACTAGGAGATACATCTTGTGTCTGATCTACTGCTTCCAATTCTTTTGTAAGAATGAGCTCTTTAGGTGTTTCTATTTCATCTGCAATAGTTTTTTCAGTGTCAACGGTAATTGTTGAGTCTAAAACTGATTCAGCAGTAAGGTCTGCTTGCTGTTTTATATATAATATTTCGGTTTCCAAAATAACATCTGTGTCAGTTTCAACTTTGTCTAATTCTGTTACTTCATCTTCTGAAGTGACAGATGGTTCAGACAAAGATGCTTCTGGTTTTAAAAGATCAATTTGAGACGCTACGTCATCTGAATCAACTTTTGGAACAAAATCTTCTAATTGAGGAGTAATTATAGTTTCAACAACTTCTTCAACTGGTACAGAAACTTCAATGACTTCAGCCTCAGATTTATCTGCCTCTGATTCCGTTTCTTTTAAAACCTCCTGTTCTATAACCTCCGTTTCAGTGTCTTCCTTTACTGGCTCAACAAAGTCAGTAACTGCAGTAGTATCAACATCTTTGGACAATAATGAAATCTCATCATCTGGCTGGGAAACAACATAAATGTCAGAAGTTATAAGATCTGCCAACACAAACTGCGAAACGTCTTTCGAAACATCAGCTTCAACAGTTGTCTCAACCATCACTTCTTCGTCTGCAGATTCAGAAACAACACTAGGAGATACATCTTGTGTCTGATCTACTGCTTCCAATTCTTTTGTAAGAATGAGCTCTTTAGGTGTTTCTATTTCATCTGCAATAGTTTTTTCAGTGTCAACGGTAATTGTTGAGTCTAAAACTGATTCAGCAGTAAGATCTGCTTGCTGTTTTGTATATAATATTTCGGTTTCCAAAATAACAGCTGTGTCAGTTTCAACTTTGTCTAATTCTGTTACTTCATCTTCTGAAGTGACAGATGGTTCAGACAAAGATGCTTCTGGTTTTAAAAGATCAATTTGAGACGCTACGTCATCTGAATCAACTTTTGGAACAAAATCTTCTAATTGAGGAGTAATTATAGTTTCAACAACTTCTTCAACTGGTACAGAAACTTCAATGACTTCAGCCTCAGATTTATCTGCCTCTGATGCCGTTTCTTTTAAAACCTCCTGTTCTATAACCTCCGTTTCAGTGTCTTCCTTTACTGGCTCAACAAAGTCAGTAACTGCAGTAGTATCAACATCTTTGGACAATAATAAAATCTCATCATCTGGCTGGGAAACAACCAAAATGTCAGAAGTTATAAGATCTGCCAACACAAACTGCGAAACGTCTTTCGAAACATCAGCTTCAACAGTTGTCTCAACCATCACTTCTTCGTCTGCAGATTCAGAAACAACACTAGGAGATACATCTTGTGTCTGATCTACTGCTTCCAATTCTTTTGTAAGAATGAGCTCTTTAGGTGTTTCTATTTCATCTGCAATAGTTTTTTCAGTGTCAACGGTAATTGTTGAGTCTAAAACTGATTCAGCAGTAAGATCTACTTGCTGTTTTGTATATAATAATATTTCGGTTTCCAAAATAACAGCTGTGTCAGTTTCAACTTTGTCTAATTCTGTTACTTCATCTTCTGAAGTGACAGATGGTTCAGACAAAGATGCTTCTGGTTTTAAAAGATCAATTTGAGACGCTACGTCATCTGAATCAACTTTTGGAACAAAATCTTCTAATTGAGGAGTAATTATAGTTTCAACAACTTCTTCAACTAGTACAGAAACTTCAATGACTTCAGCCTCAGATTTATCTGCCTCTGATGCCGTTTCTTTTAAAACCTCCTGTTCTATAACCTCCGTTTCAGTGTCTTCCTTTACTGGCTCAACAAAGTCAGTAACTGCAGTAGTATCAACATCTTTGGACAATAATAAAATCTCATCATCTGGCTGGGAAACAACCAAAATGTCAGAAGTTATAAGATCTGCCAACACAAACTGCGAAACGTCTTTCGAAACATCAGCTTCAACAGTTGTCTCAACCATCACTTCTTCGTCTGCAGATTCAGAAACAACACTAGGAGATACATCTTGTGTCTGATCTACTGCTTCCAATTCTTTTGTAAGAATGAGCTCTTTAGGTGTTTCTATTTCATCTGCAATAGTTTTTTCAGTGTCAACGGTAATTGTTGAGTCTAAAACTGATTCAGCAGTAAGATCTACTTGCTGTTTTGTATATAATATTTCGGTTTCCAAAATAACAGCTGTGTCAGTTTCAACTTTGTCTAATTCTGTTACTTCATCTTCTGAAGTGACAGATGGTTCAGACAAAGATGCTTCTGGTTTTAAAAGATCAATTTGAGACGCTACGTCATCTGAATCAACTTTTGGAACAAAATCTTCTAATTGAGGAGTAATTATAGTTTCAACAACTTCTTCAACTGGTAAAGAAACTTCAATAACTTCAGCTTCAGATTTATCTGCCTCTGATTCCGTTTCTTTTAAAACCTCCTGTTCTATAACCTCCGTTTCAGTGTCTTCCTTTACTGGCTCAACAAAGTCAGTAACTGCAGTAGTATCAACATCTTTGGACAATAATGAAATCTCATCATCTGGCTGGGAAACAACATAAATGTCAGAAGTTATAAGATCTGCCAACACAAACTGCGAAACGTCTTTCGAAACATCAGCTTCAACAGTTGTCTCAACCATCACTTCTTCGTCTGCAGATTCAGAAACAACACTAGGAGATACATCTTGTGTCTGATCTACTGCTTCCAATTCTTTTGTAAGAATGAGCTCTTTAGGTGTTTCTATTTCATCTGCAATAGTTTTTTCAGTGTCAACGGTAATTGTTGAGTCTAAAACTGATTCAGCAGTAAGATCTGCTTGCTGTTTTGTATATAATATTTCGGTTTCCAAAATAACAGCTGTGTCAGTTTCAACTTTGTCTAATTCTGTTACTTCATCTTCTGAAGTGACAGATGGTTCAGACAAAGATGCTTCTGGTTTTAAAAGATCAATTTGAGACGCTACGTCATCTGAATCAACTTTTGGAACAAAATCTTCTAATTGAGGAGTAATTATAGTTTCAACAACGTCTTCAACTGGTACAGAAACTTCAATGACTTCAGCCTCAGATTTATCTGCCTCTGATTCCGTTTCTTTAACAACCTTTTGTTCTATAACCTCCGTTTCAGTGTCTTCCTTTACTGGCTCAACAAAGTCAGTAACTGCAGTAGTATCAACATCTTTGGACAATAATGAAATCTCATCATCTGGCTGGGAAACAACCAAAATGTCAGAAGTTATAAGATCTGCCAACACAAACTGCGAAACTTCTTTCGAAACATCAGCTTCAACAGTTGTCTCAACCATCACTTCTTCGTCTGCAGATTCAGAAACAACAGTAGGAGATACATCTTGTGTCTGATCTACTGCTTCCAATTCTTTTGTAAGAATGAGCTCTTTAGGTGTTTCTATTTCATCTGCAATAGTTTTTTCAGTGTCAACGGTAATTGTTGAGTCTAAAACTGATTCAGCAGTAAGATCTGCTTGCTGTTTTGTATATAATATTTCGGTTTCCAAAATAACAGCTGTGTCAGTTTCAACTTTGTCTAATTCTGTTACTTCATCTTCTGAAGTGACAGATGGTTCAGACAAAGATGCTTCTGGTTTTAAAAGATCAATTTGAGACGCTACGTCATCTGAATCAACTTTTGGAACAAAATCTTCTAATTGAAAAGTAATTATAGTTTCAACAACGTCTTCAACTGGTACAGAAACTTCAATGACTTCAGCCTCAGATTTATCTGCCTCTGATTCCGTTTCTTTAACAACCTTTTGTTCTATAACCTCCGTTTCAGTGTCTTCCTTTACTGGCTCAACAAAGTCAGTAACTGCAGTAGTATCAACATCTTTGGACAATAATGAAATCTCATCATCTGGCTGGGAAACAACCAAAATGTCAGAAGTTATAAGATCTGCCAACACAAACTGCGAAACGTCTTTCGAAACATCAGCTTCAACAGTTGTCTCAACCATCACTTCTTCGTCTGCAGATTCAGAAACAACACTAGGAGATACATCTTGTGTCTGATCTACTGCTTCCAATTCTTTTGTAAGAATGAGCTCTTTAGGTGTTTCTATTTCATCTGCAATAGGTTTTTCAGTGTTAACGTTAATTGTTGAGTCTAAAACTGATTCAGCAGTAAGATCTGCATGCTGTTTTGTATATAATATTTCGGTTTCCAAATTAACGGCTGTGTCAGTTTCAACTTTGTTTAATTCTGTTACTACATCTTCTGAAGTGACTGATAGTTCAGACAAAGATGCTTCTGGTTTTAAAAGATCAATTTGTGACGCTACATCATCTGAATCAACTTTTGGAACAGAATCTTCTAATTGTGGAGTAATAATGGTTTCAACAACGTCTTCAACTGGTACTGAAACTTCAATGACTTCAGCCTCAGATTTATCTGCCTCTGATTCCGTTTCTTTTACGACCTTTTGTTCTATAACCTCCGTTTCAGTGTCTTCCTTTACTAGCTCAACAAAGTCAGTAACTGCAGTAGTATCAACATCTTTGGACAATAATGCAATCTCATCATCTGGCTGGGAAACTGCCAAAATGTCAGAAGTTATAAGATCTGCCAACACAAACTGCGAAACGTCTTTCGAAACATCAGCTTCAACAGTTGTCTCAACCATCACTTCTTCGTCTGCAGTTTCAGAAACAACACTAGGAGATACATCTTGTGTCTGATCTACTGCTTCCAATTCTTTTGTAAGAATGAGCTTTTTAGGTGTTTCTATTTCATCTGCAATAGTTTTTTCAGTGTCAACGGTAATTGTTGAGTCTAAAACTGATTCAGCAGTAAGATCTGCTTGCTGTTTTGTAAATAATATGTCGGTTTCCAAAATAACAGCTGTGTCAGTTTCAACTTTGTCTAATTCTGTTACTTCATCTTCTGAAGTGACAGATGGTTCAGACAAAGATGCTTCTGGTTTTAAAAGATCAATTTGAGACGCTACGTCATCTGAATCAACTTTTGGAACAAAATCTACTAATTGAGGAGTAATTATAGTTTCAACAACTTCTTCAACTGGTACAGAAACTTCAATGACTTCAGCCTCAGATTTATCTGCCTCTGATTCCGTTTCTTTTAAAACCTCCTGTTCTATAACCTCCGTTTCAGTGTCTTCCTTTACTGGCTCAACAAAGTCAGTAACTGCAGTAGTATCAACATCTTTGGACAATAATGAAATCTCATCATCTGGCTGGGAAACAACATAAATGTCAGAAGTTATAAGATCTGCCAACACAAACTGCGAAACGTCTTTCGAAACATCAGCTTCAACAGTTGTCTCAACCATCACTTCTTCGTCTGCAGATTCAGAAACAACACTAGGAGATACATCTTGTGTCTGATCTACTGCTTCCAATTCTTTTGTAAGAATGAGCTCTTTAGGTGTTTCTATTTCATCTGCAATAGTTTTTTCAGTGTCAACGGTAATTGTTGAGTCTAAAACTGATTCAGCAGTAAGATCTGCTTGCTGTTTTGTATATAATATTTCGGTTTCCAAAATAACAGCTGTGTCAGTTTCAACTTTGTCTAATTCTGTTACTTCATCTTCTGAAGTGACAGATGGTTCAGACAAAGATGCTTCTGGTTTTAAAAGATCAATTTGAGACGCTACGTCATCTGAATCAACTTTTGGAACAAAATCTTCTAATTGAGGAGTAATTATAGTTTCAACAACTTCTTCAACTGGTACAGAAACTTCAATGACTTCAGCCTCAGATTTATCTGCCTCTGATGCCGTTTCTTTTAAAACCTCCTGTTCTATAACCTCCGTTTCAGTGTCTTCCTTTACTGGCTCAACAAAGTCAGTAACTGCAGTAGTATCAACATCTTTGGACAATAATAAAATCTCATCATCTGGCTGGGAAACAACCAAAATGTCAGAAGTTATAAGATCTGCCAACACAAACTGCGAAACGTCTTTCGAAACATCAGCTTCAACAGTTGTCTCAACCATCACTTCTTCGTCTGCAGATTCAGAAACAACACTAGGAGATACATCTTGTGTCTGATCTACTGCTTCCAATTCTTTTGTAAGAATGAGCTCTTTAGGTGTTTCTATTTCATCTGCAATAGTTTTTTCAGTGTCAACGGTAATTGTTGAGTCTAAAACTGATTCAGCAGTAAGATCTACTTGCTGTTTTGTATATAATAATATTTCGGTTTCCAAAATAACAGCTGTGTCAGTTTCAACTTTGTCTAATTCTGTTACTTCATCTTCTGAAGTGACAGATGGTTCAGACAAAGATGCTTCTGGTTTTAAAAGATCAATTTGAGACGCTACGTCATCTGAATCAACTTTTGGAACAAAATCTTCTAATTGAGGAGTAATTATAGTTTCAACAACTTCTTCAACTAGTACAGAAACTTCAATGACTTCAGCCTCAGATTTATCTGCCTCTGATGCCGTTTCTTTTAAAACCTCCTGTTCTATAACCTCCGTTTCAGTGTCTTCCTTTACTGGCTCAACAAAGTCAGTAACTGCAGTAGTATCAACATCTTTGGACAATAATAAAATCTCATCATCTGGCTGGGAAACAACCAAAATGTCAGAAGTTATAAGATCTGCCAACACAAACTGCGAAACGTCTTTCGAAACATCAGCTTCAACAGTTGTCTCAACCATCACTTCTTCGTCTGCAGATTCAGAAACAACACTAGGAGATACATCTTGTGTCTGATCTACTGCTTCCAATTCTTTTGTAAGAATGAGCTCTTTAGGTGTTTCTATTTCATCTGCAATAGTTTTTTCAGTGTCAACGGTAATTGTTGAGTCTAAAACTGATTCAGCAGTAAGATCTACTTGCTGTTTTGTATATAATATTTCGGTTTCCAAAATAACAGCTGTGTCAGTTTCAACTTTGTCTAATTCTGTTACTTCATCTTCTGAAGTGACAGATGGTTCAGACAAAGATGCTTCTGGTTTTAAAAGATCAATTTGAGACGCTACGTCATCTGAATCAACTTTTGGAACAAAATCTTCTAATTGAGGAGTAATTATAGTTTCAACAACTTCTTCAACTGGTAAAGAAACTTCAATAACTTCAGCTTCAGATTTATCTGCCTCTGATTCCGTTTCTTTTAAAACCTCCTGTTCTATAACCTCCGTTTCAGTGTCTTCCTTTACTGGCTCAACAAAGTCAGTAACTGCAGTAGTATCAACATCTTTGGACAATAATGAAATCTCATCATCTGGCTGGGAAACAACATAAATGTCAGAAGTTATAAGATCTGCCAACACAAACTGCGAAACGTCTTTCGAAACATCAGCTTCAACAGTTGTCTCAACCATCACTTCTTCGTCTGCAGATTCAGAAACAACACTAGGAGATACATCTTGTGTCTGATCTACTGCTTCCAATTCTTTTGTAAGAATGAGCTCTTTAGGTGTTTCTATTTCATCTGCAATAGTTTTTTCAGTGTCAACGGTAATTGTTGAGTCTAAAACTGATTCAGCAGTAAGATCTGCTTGCTGTTTTGTATATAATATTTCGGTTTCCAAAATAACAGCTGTGTCAGTTTCAACTTTGTCTAATTCTGTTACTTCATCTTCTGAAGTGACAGATGGTTCAGACAAAGATGCTTCTGGTTTTAAAAGATCAATTTGAGACGCTACGTCATCTGAATCAACTTTTGGAACAAAATCTTCTAATTGAGGAGTAATTATAGTTTCAACAACGTCTTCAACTGGTACAGAAACTTCAATGACTTCAGCCTCAGATTTATCTGCCTCTGATTCCGTTTCTTTAACAACCTTTTGTTCTATAACCTCCGTTTCAGTGTCTTCCTTTACTGGCTCAACAAAGTCAGTAACTGCAGTAGTATCAACATCTTTGGACAATAATGAAATCTCATCATCTGGCTGGGAAACAACCAAAATGTCAGAAGTTATAAGATCTGCCAACACAAACTGCGAAACGTCTTTCGAAACATCAGCTTCAACAGTTGTCTCAACCATCACTTCTTCGTCTGCAGATTCAGAAACAACAGTAGGAGATACATCTTGTGTCTGATCTACTGCTTCCAATTCTTTTGTAAGAATGAGCTCTTTAGGTGTTTCTATTTCATCTGCAATAGTTTTTTCAGTGTCAACGGTAATTGTTGAGTCTAAAACTGATTCAGCAGTAAGATCTGCTTGCTGTTTTGTATATAATATTTCGGTTTCCAAAATAACAGCTGTGTCAGTTTCAACTTTGTCTAATTCTGTTACTTCATCTTCTGAAGTGACAGATGGTTCAGACAAAGATGCTTCTGGTTTTAAAAGATCAATTTGAGACGCTACGTCATCTGAATCAACTTTTGGAACAAAATCTTCTAATTGAAAAGTAATTATAGTTTCAACAACGTCTTCAACTGGTACAGAAACTTCAATGACTTCAGCCTCAGATTTATCTGCCTCTGATTCCGTTTCTTTAACAACCTTTTGTTCTATAACCTCCGTTTCAGTGTCTTCCTTTACTGGCTCAACAAAGTCAGTAACTGCAGTAGTATCAACATCTTTGGACAATAATGAAATCTCATCATCTGGCTGGGAAACAACCAAAATGTCAGAAGTTATAAGATCTGCCAACACAAACTGCGAAACGTCTTTCGAAACATCAGCTTCAATAGTTGTCTCAACCATCACTTCTTCGTCTGCAGATTCAGAAACAACACTAGGAGATACATCTTGTGTCTGATCTACTGCTTCCAATTCTTTTGTAAGAATGAGCTCTTTAGGTGTTTCTATTTCATCTGCAATAGGTTTTTCAGTGTTAACGTTAATTGTTGAGTCTAAAACTGATTCAGCAGTAAGATCTGCATGCTGTTTTGTATATAATATTTCGGTTTCCAAATTAACGGCTGTGTCAGTTTCAACTTTGTTTAATTCTGTTACTACATCTTCTGAAGTGACTGATAGTTCAGACAAAGATGCTTCTGGTTTTAAAAGATCAATTTGTGACGCTACATCATCTGAATCAACTTTTGGAACAGAATCTTCTAATTGTGGAGTAATAATGGTTTCAACAACGTCTTCAACTGGTACTGAAACTTCAATGACTTCAGCCTCAGATTTATCTGCCTCTGATTCCGTTTCTTTTACGACCTTTTGTTCTATAACCTCCGTTTCAGTGTCTTCCTTTACTAGCTCAACAAAGTCAGTAACTGCAGTAGTATCAACATCTTTGGACAATAATGCAATCTCATCATCTGGCTGGGAAACTGCCAAAATGTCAGAAGTTATAAGATCTGCCAACACAAACTGCGAAACGTCTTTCGAAACATCAGCTTCAACAGTTGTCTCAACCATCACTTCTTCGTCTGCAGTTTCAGAAACAACACTAGGAGATACATCTTGTGTCTGATCTACTGCTTCCAATTCTTTTGTAAGAATGAGCTTTTTAGGTGTTTCTATTTCATCTGCAATAGTTTTTTCAGTGTCAACGGTAATTGTTGAGTCTAAAACTGATTCAGCAGTAAGATCTGCTTGCTGTTTTGTAAATAATATGTCGGTTTCCAAAATAACAGCTGTGTCAGTTTCAACTTTGTCTAATTCTGTTACTTCATCTTCTGAAGTGACAGATGGTTCAGACAAAGATGCTTCTGGTTTTAAAAGATCAATTTGAGACGCTACGTCATCTGAATCAACTTTTGGAACAAAATCTACTAATTGAGGAGTAATTATAGTTTCAACAACTTCTTCAACTGGTACAGAAACTTCAATGACTTCAGCCTCAGATTTATCTGCCTCTGATTCCGTTTCTTTAACAACCTTTTGTTCTATAACCTCCGTTTCAGTGTCTTCCTTTACTGGCTCAACAAAGTCAGTAACTGCAGTAGTATCAACATCTTTGGACAATAATGAAATCTTATCATCTGGCTGGGAAACAACCAAAATGTCAGAAGTTATAAGATCTGCCAACACAAACTGCGAAACGTCTTTCGAAACATCAGCTTCAACAGTTGTCTCAACCATCACTTCTTCGTCTGCAGATTCAGAAACAACACTAGGAGATACATCTTGTGTCTGATCTACTGCTTCCAATTCTTTTGTAAGAATGAGCTCTTTAGGTGTTTCTATTTCATCTGCAATAGTTTTTTCAGTGTCAACGGTAATTGTTGAGTCTAAAACTGATTCAGCAGTAAGATCTACTTGCTGTTTTGTATATAATATTTCGGTTTCCAAAATAACAGCTGTGTCAGTTTCAACTTTGTCTAATTCTGTTACTTCATCTTCTGAAGTGACAGATGGTTCAGACAAAGATGCTTCTGGTTTTAAAAGATCAATTTGAGACGCTACGTCATCTGAATCAACTTTTGGAACAAAATCTTCTAATTGAGGAGTAATTATAGTTTCAACAACTTCTTCAACTGGTAAAGAAACTTCAATAACTTCAGCTTCAGATTTATCTGCCTCTGATTCCGTTTCTTTTAAAACCTCCTGTTCTATAACCTCCGTTTCAGTGTCTTCCTTTACTGGCTCAACAAAGTCAGTAACTGCAGTAGTATCAACATCTTTGGACAATAATGAAATCTCATCATCTGGCTGGGAAACAACATAAATGTCAGAAGTTATAAGATCTGCCAACACAAACTGCGAAACGTCTTTCGAAACATCAGCTTCAACAGTTGTCTCAACCATCACTTCTTCGTCTGCAGATTCAGAAACAACACTAGGAGATACATCTTGTGTCTGATCTACTGCTTCCAATTCTTTTGTAAGAATGAGCTCTTTAGGTGTTTCTATTTCATCTGCAATAGTTTTTTCAGTGTCAACGGTAATTGTTGAGTCTAAAACTGATTCAGCAGTAAGATCTGCTTGCTGTTTTGTATATAATATTTCGGTTTCCAAAATAACAGCTGTGTCAGTTTCAACTTTGTCTAATTCTGTTACTTCATCTTCTGAAGTGACAGATGGTTCAGACAAAGATGCTTCTGGTTTTAAAAGATCAATTTGAGACGCTACGTCATCTGAATCAACTTTTGGAACAAAATCTTCTAATTGAGGAGTAATTATAGTTTCAACAACGTCTTCAACTGGTACAGAAACTTCAATGACTTCAGCCTCAGATTTATCTGCCTCTGATTCCGTTTCTTTAACAACCTTTTGTTCTATAACCTCCGTTTCAGTGTCTTCCTTTACTGGCTCAACAAAGTCAGTAACTGCAGTAGTATCAACATCTTTGGACAATAATGAAATCTCATCATCTGGCTGGGAAACAACCAAAATGTCAGAAGTTATAAGATCTGCCAACACAAACTGCGAAACGTCTTTCGAAACATCAGCTTCAACAGTTGTCTCAACCATCACTTCTTCGTCTGCAGATTCAGAAACAACAGTAGGAGATACATCTTGTGTCTGATCTACTGCTTCCAATTCTTTTGTAAGAATGAGCTCTTTAGGTGTTTCTATTTCATCTGCAATAGTTTTTTCAGTGTCAACGGTAATTGTTGAGTCTAAAACTGATTCAGCAGTAAGATCTGCTTGCTGTTTTGTATATAATATTTCGGTTTCCAAAATAACAGCTGTGTCAGTTTCAACTTTGTCTAATTCTGTTACTTCATCTTCTGAAGTGACAGATGGTTCAGACAAAGATGCTTCTGGTTTTAAAAGATCAATTTGAGACGCTACGTCATCTGAATCAACTTTTGGAACAAAATCTTCTAATTGAAAAGTAATTATAGTTTCAACAACGTCTTCAACTGGTACAGAAACTTCAATGACTTCAGCCTCAGATTTATCTGCCTCTGATTCCGTTTCTTTAACAACCTTTTGTTCTATAACCTCCGTTTCAGTGTCTTCCTTTACTGGCTCAACAAAGTCAGTAACTGCAGTAGTATCAACATCTTTGGACAATAATGAAATCTCATCATCTGGCTGGGAAACAACCAAAATGTCAGAAGTTATAAGATCTGCCAACACAAACTGCGAAACGTCTTTCGAAACATCAGCTTCAACAGTTGTCTCAACCATCACTTCTTCGTCTGCAGATTCAGAAACAACACTAGGAGATACATCTTGTGTCTGATCTACTGCTTCCAATTCTTTTGTAAGAATGAGCTCTTTAGGTGTTTCTATTTCATCTGCAATAGGTTTTTCAGTGTTAACGTTAATTGTTGAGTCTAAAACTGATTCAGCAGTAAGATCTGCATGCTGTTTTGTATATAATATTTCGGTTTCCAAATTAACGGCTGTGTCAGTTTCAACTTTGTTTAATTCTGTTACTACATCTTCTGAAGTGACTGATAGTTCAGACAAAGATGCTTCTGGTTTTAAAAGATCAATTTGTGACGCTACATCATCTGAATCAACTTTTGGAACAGAATCTTCTAATTGTGGAGTAATAATGGTTTCAACAACGTCTTCAACTGGTACTGAAACTTCAATGACTTCAGCCTCAGATTTATCTGCCTCTGATTCCGTTTCTTTTACGACCTTTTGTTCTATAACCTCCGTTTCAGTGTCTTCCTTTACTAGCTCAACAAAGTCAGTAACTGCAGTAGTATCAACATCTTTGGACAATAATGCAATCTCATCATCTGGCTGGGAAACTGCCAAAATGTCAGAAGTTATAAGATCTGCCAACACAAACTGCGAAACGTCTTTCGAAACATCAGCTTCAACAGTTGTCTCAACCATCACTTCTTCGTCTGCAGTTTCAGAAACAACACTAGGAGATACATCTTGTGTCTGATCTACTGCTTCCAATTCTTTTGTAAGAATGAGCTTTTTAGGTGTTTCTATTTCATCTGCAATAGTTTTTTCAGTGTCAACGGTAATTGTTGAGTCTAAAACTGATTCAGCAGTAAGATCTGCTTGCTGTTTTGTAAATAATATGTCGGTTTCCAAAATAACAGCTGTGTCAGTTTCAACTTTGTCTAATTCTGTTACTTCATCTTCTGAAGTGACAGATGGTTCAGACAAAGATGCTTCTGGTTTTAAAAGATCAATTTGAGACGCTACGTCATCTGAATCAACTTTTGGAACAAAATCTACTAATTGAGGAGTAATTATAGTTTCAACAACTTCTTCAACTGGTACAGAAACTTCAATGACTTCAGCCTCAGATTTATCTGCCTCTGATTCCGTTTCTTTAACAACCTTTTGTTCTATAACCTCCGTTTCAGTGTCTTCCTTTACTGGCTCAACAAAGTCAGTAACTGCAGTAGTATCAACATCTTTGGACAATAATGAAATCTTATCATCTGGCTGGGAAACAACCAAAATGTCAGAAGTTATAAGATCTGCCAACACAAACTGCGAAACGTCTTTCGAAACATCAGCTTCAACAGTTGTCTCAACCATCACTTCTTCGTCTGCAGATTCAGAAACAACACTAGGAGATACATCTTGTGTCTGATCTACTGCTTCCAATTCTTTTGTAAGAATGAGCTCTTTAGGTGTTTCTATTTCATCTGCAATAGTTTTTTCAGTGTCAACGGTAATTGTTGAGTCTAAAACTGATTCAGCAGTAAGATCTGCTTGATGTTTTGTATATAATATTTCGGTTTCCAAAATAACAGCTGTGTCAGTTTCAACTTTGTCTAATTCTGTTACTTCATCTTCTGAAGTGACAGATGGTTCAGACAAAGATGCTTCTGGTTTTAAAAGATCAATTTGAGACGCTACGTCATCTGAATCAACTTTTGGAACAAAATCTACTAATTGAGGAGTAATTATAGTTTCAACAACGTCTTCAACTGGTACAGAAATTTCAATGACTTCAGCCTCAGATTTATCTGCCTCTGATTCCGTTTCTTTAACAACCTTTTGTTCTATAACCTCCGTTTCAGTGTCTTCCTTTACTGGCTCAACAATGTCAGTAACTGCAGTAGTATCAACATCTTTGGACAATAATGAAATCTTATCATCTGGCTGGGAAACAACCAAAATGTCAGAAGTTTTAAGATCTGCCAACACAAACTGCGAAACGTCTTTCGAAACATCAGCTTCAACAGTTGTCTCAACCATCACTTCTTCGTCTGCAGATTCAGAAACAACAGTAGGAGATACATCTTGTGTCTGATCTACTGCTTCCAATTCTTTTGTAAGAATGAGCTCTTTAGGTGTTTCTATTTCATCTGCAATAGTTTTTTCAGTGTCAACGGTAATTGTTGAGTCTAAAACTGATTCAGCAGTAAGATCTGCTTGATGTTTTGTATATAATATTTCGGTTTCCAAAATAACAGCTGTGTCAGTTTCAACTTTGTCTAATTCTGTTACTTCATCTTCTGAAGTGACAGATGGTTCAGACAAAGATGCTTCTGGTTTTAAAAGATCAATTTGAGACGCTACGTCATCTGAATCAACTTTTGGAACAAAATCTACTAATTGAGGAGTAATTATAGTTTCAACAACGTCTTCAACTGGTACAGAAATTTCAATGACTTCAGCCTCAGATTTATCTGCCTCTGATTCCGTTTCTTTAACAACCTTTTGTTCTATAACCTCCGTTTCAGTGTCTTCCTTTACTGGCTCAACAAAGTCAGTAACTGCAGTAGTATCAACATCTTTGGACAATAATGAAATCTTATCATCTGGCTGGGAAACAACCAAAATGTCAGAAGTTATAAGATCTGCAAACACAAACTGCGAAACGTCTTTCGAAACATCAGCTTCAACAGTTGTCTCAACCATCACTTCTTCGTCTGCAGATTCAGAAACAACAGTAAGAGATACATCTTGTGTCTGATCTACTGCTTCCAATTCTTTTGTAAGAATGAGCTCTTTAGGTGTTTCTACTTCATCTGCAATAGTTTTTTCAGTGTCAACGGTAATTGTTGAGTCTAAAACTGATTCAGCAGTAAGATCTGCTTGCTGTTTTGTATATAATATTTCGGTTTCCAAAATAACAGCTGTGTCAGTTTCAACTTTGTCTAATTCTGTTACTTCATCTTCTGAAGTGACAGATGGTTCAGACAAAGATGCTTCTGGTTTTAAAAGATCAATTTGAGACGCTACGTCATCTGAATCAACTTTTGGAACAAAATCTTCTAATTGATGAGTAATTATAGTTTCAACAACTTCTTCAACTGGTACAGAAACTTCAATGACTTCAGCCTCAGATTTATCTGCCTCTGATTCCGTTTCTTTAACAACCTTTTGTTCTATAACCTCCGTTTCAGTGTCTTCCTTTACTGGCTCAACAAAGTCAGTAACTGCAGTAGTATCACCATCTTTGGACAATAATGAAATCTCATCATCTGGCTGGGAAACAACCAAAATGTCAGAAGTTATAAGATCTGCCAACACAAACTGCAAAACGTCTTTCGAAACATCAGCTTCAACAGTTGTCTCAACCATCACTTCTTCGTCTGCAGATTCAGAAACAACACTAGGAGATACATCTTGTGTCTGATCTACTGCTTCCAATTCTTTTGTAAGAATGAGCTCTTTAGGTGTTTCTATTTCATCTGCAATAGTTTTTTCAGTGTCAACGGTAATTGTTGAGTCTAAAACTGATTCAGCAGTAAGATCTGCTTGATGTTTTGTATATAATATTTCGGTTTCCAAAATAACAGCTGTGTCAGTTTCAACTTTGTCTAATTCTGTTACTTCATCTTCTGAAGTGACAGATGGTTCAGACAAAGATGCTTCTGGTTTTAAAAGATCAATTTGAGAAGTTACGTCATCTGAATCAACTTTTGGAACAAAATCTTCTAATTGAGGAGTAATTATAGTTTCAACAACGTCTTCAACTGGTACAGAAATTTCAATGACTTCAGCCTCAGATTTATCTGCCTCTGATTCCGTTTCTTTAACAACATTTTGTTCTATAACCTCCGTTTCAGTGTCTTCCTTTACTGGCTCAACAAAGTCAGTAACTGCAGTAGTATCAACATCTTTGAACAATAATGAAATCTCATCATCTGGCTGGGAAACAACCAAAATGTCAGAAGTTTTAAGATCTGCCAACACAAACTGCGAAACGTCTTTCGAAACATCAGCTTCAACAGTTGTCTCAACCATCACTTCTTCGTCTGCAGATTCAGAAACAACAGTAGGAGATACATCTTGTGTCTGATCTACTGCTTCCAATTCTTTTGTAAGAATGAGCTCTTTAGGTGTTTCTATTTCATCTGCAATAGTTTTTTCAGTGTCAACGGTAATAGTTGAGTCTAAAACTGATTCAGCAGTAAGATCTGCTTGCTGTTTTGTATATAATATTTCGGTTTCCAAAATAACAGCTGTGTCAGTTTCAACTTTGTCTAATTCTATTACTTCATCTTCTGAAGTGACAGATGGTTCAGACAAAGATGCTTCTGGTTTTAAAAGATCAATTTGAGACGCTACGTCATCTGAATCAACTTTTGGAACAAAATCTTCTAATTGAGGAGTAATTATAGTTTCAACAACGTCTTCAACTGGTACAGAAACTTCAATGACTTCAGCCTCAGATTTATCTGCCTCTGATTCCGTTTCTTTAACAACCTTTTGTTCTATAACCTCCGTTTCAGTGTCTTCCTTTACTGGCTCAACAAAGTCAGTAACTGCAGTAGTATCAACATCTTTGGACAATAATGAAATCTCATCATCTGGCTGGGAAACAACCAAAATGTCAGAAGTTATAAGATCTGCCAACACAAACTGCGAAACGTCTTTCGAAACATCAGCTTCAACAGTTGTCTCAACCATCACTTCTTCGTCTGCAGATTCAGAAACAACAGTAGGAGATACATCTTGTGTCTGATCTACTGCTTCCAATTCTTTTGTAAGAATGAGCTCTTTAGGTGTTTCTATTTCATCTGCAATAGTTTTTTCAGTGTCAACGGTAATTGTTGAGTCTAAAACTGATTCAGCAGTAAGATCTGCTTGATGTTTTGTATATAATATTTCGGTTTCCAAAATAACAGCTGTGTCAGTTTCAACTTTGTCTAATTCTGTTACTTCATCTTCTGAAGTGACAGATGGTTCAGACAAAGATGCTTCTGGTTTTAAAAGATCAATTTGAGACGCTACGTCATCTGAATCAACTTTTGGAACAAAATCTTCTAATTGATGAGTAATTATAGTTTCAACAACTTCTTCAACTGGTACAGAAACTTCAATGACTTCAGCCTCAGATTTATCTGCCTCTGATTCCGTTTCTTTAACAACCTTTTGTTCTATAACCTCCGTTTCAGTGTCTTCCTTTACTGGCTCAACAAAGTCAGTAACTGCAGTAGTATCACCATCTTTGGACAATAATGAAATCTCATCATCTGGCTGGGAAACAACCAAAATGTCAGAAGTTATAAGATCTGCCAACACAATTTGCGAAACGTCTTTCGAAACATCAGCTTCAACAGTTGTTTCAACCATCACTTCTTCGTCTGCAGATTCAGAAACAACACTAGGAGATACATCTTGTGTCTGATCTACTGCTTCCAATTCTTTTGTAAGAATGAGCTCTTTAGGTGTTTCTATTTCATCTGCAATAGTTTTTTCAGTGTCAACAGTAAATGTTGAGTCTAAAACTGATTCAGCAGTAAGATCTGCTTGCTGTTTTGTATATAATATTTCGGTTTCCAAAATAACAGCTGTGTCAGTTTCAACTTTGTCTAATTCTGTTACTTCATCTTCTGAAGTGACAGATGGTTCAGACAAAGATGCTTCTGGTTTTAAAAGATCAATTTGAGACGCTACGTCATCTGAATCAACTTTTGGAACAAAATCTTCTAATTGATGAGTAATTATAGTTTCAACAACTTCTTCAACTAGTACAGAAACTTCAATGACTTCAGCCTCAGATTTATCTGCCTCTGATTCCGTTTCTTTAACAACCTTTTGTTCTATAACCTCCGTTTCAGTGTCTTCCTTTACTGGCTCAACAAAGTCAGTAACTGCAGTAGTATCACCATCTTTGGACAATAATGAAATCTCATCATCTGGCTGGGAAACAACCAAAATGTCAGAAGTTATAAGATCTGCCAACACAAACTGCGAAACGTCTTTCGAAACATCAGCTTCAACAGTTGTCTCAACCATCACTTCTTCGTCTGCGGATTCAGAAACAACACTAGGAGATACATCTTGTGTCTGATCTACTGCTTCCAATTCTTTTGTAAGAATGAGCTCTTTAGGTGTTTCTATTTCATCTGCAATAGTTTTTTCAGTGTCAACGGTAATTGTTGAGTCTAAAACTGATTCAGCAGTAAGATCTGCTTGATGTTTTGTATATAATATTTCGGTTTCCAAAATAACAGCTGTGTCAGTTTCAACTTTGTCTAATTCTGTTACTTCATCTTCTGAAGTGACAGATGGTTCAGACAAAGATGCTTCTGGTTTTAAAAGATCAATTTGAGACGTTACGTCATCTGAATCAACTTTTGAAACAAAATCTTCTAATTGAGGAGTAATTATAGTTTCAACAACGTCTTCAACTGGTACAGAAACTTCAATGACTTCAGCCTCAGATTTATCTGCCTCTGATTCCGTTTCTTTAACAACCTTTTGTTCTATAACCTCCGTTTCAGTGTCTTCCTTTACTGGCTTAACAAAGTCAGTAACTGCAGTAGTATCAACATCTTTGGACAATAATGAAATCTCATCATCTGGCTGGGAAACAACCAAAATGTCAGAAGTTATAAGATCTGCCAACACAAACTGCGAAACGTCTTTCGAAACATCAGCTTCAACAGTTGTCTCAACCATCACTTCTTCGTCTGCAGATTCAGAAACAACAGTAGGAGATACATCTTGTGTCTGATCTACTGCTTCCAATCCTTTTGTAAGAATGAGCTCTTTAGGTGTTTCTATTTCATCTGCAATAGTTTTTTCAGTGTCAACGGTAATTGTTGAGTCTAAAACTGATTCAGCAGTAAGATCTGCTTGCTGTTTTGTATATAATATTTCGGTTTCCAAAATAACAGCTGTGTCAGTTTCAACTTTGTCTAATTCTGTTACTTCATCTTCTGAAGTGACAGATGGTTCAGACAAAGATGCTTCTGGTTTTAAAAGATCAATTTGAGACGCTACGTCATCTGAATCAACTTTTGGAACAAAATCTTCTAATTGATGAGTATTTATAGTTTCAACAACTTCTTCAACTGGTACAGAAACTTCAATGACTTCAGCCTCAGATTTATCTGCCTCTGATTCCGTTTCTTTAACAACCTTTTGTTCTATAACCTCCGTTTCAGTGTCTTCCTTTACTGGCTCAACAAAGTCAGTAACTGCAGTAGTATCAACATCTTTGGACAATAATGAAATCTCATCATCTGGCTGGGAAACAACCAAAATGTCAGAAGTTATAAGATCTGCCAACACAAACTGCGAAACGTCTTTCGAAACATCAGCTTCAACAGTTGTCTCAACCATCACTTCTTCGTCTGCGGATTCAGAAACAACACTAGGAGATACATCTTGTGTCTGATCTACTGCTTCCAATTCTTTTGTAAGAATGAGCTCTTTAGGTGTTTCTATTTCATCTGCAATAGTTTTTTCAGTGTCAACGGTAATTGTTGAGTCTAAAACTGATTCAGCAGTAAGATCTGCTTGCTGTTTTGTATATAATATTTCGGTTTCCAAAATAACGGCTGTGTCAGTTTCGACTTTGTTTAATTCTGTTACTACATCTTCTGAAGTGACTGATGGTTCAGACAAAGATGCTTCTGGTTTTAAAAGATCAATTTGTGACGCTACATCATCTGAATCAATTTTTGGAACAGAATCTTCTAATTGTGGAGTAATAATGGTTTCAACAACGTCTTTCACTTGTACAGCACCTTCAATGACTTCAGCCTCAGATTTATCTGCCTCTGATTCCGTTTCTTTTAAAAGCTCCTGTTCTATAACCTCCGTTTCAGTGTCTTCCTTTACTGGCTCAACAAAGTCAGTAACTGCAGTAGTATCAACATCTTTGGACAATAATGAAATCTCATCATCTGGCTGGGAAACAATCGAAATGTCAGAAGTTATAAGATCTGCCAACACAAACTGCGAAACGTCTTTCGAAACATCAGCTTCAACAGTTGTCTCAACCATCACTTCTTCGTCTGCAGATTCAGAAACAACAGTAGGAGATACATCTTGTGTCTGATCTCCTGCTTCCAATTCTTTTGTAAGAATGAGCTCTTTAGGTGTTTCTATTTCATCTGCAATAGTTTTTTCAGTGTCAACGGTAATTGTTGAGTCTAAAACTGATTCAGCAGTAAGATCTGCTTGCTGTTTTGTATATAATATTTCGGTTTCCAAAATAACGGCTGTGTCAGTTTCAACTTTGTTTAATTCTGTTACTACATCTTCTGAAGTGACTGATGGTTCAGACAAAGATGCTTCTGGTTTTAAAAGATCAATTTGTGACGCTACATCATCTGAATCAACTTTTGGAACAGAATCTTCTAATTGTGGAGTAATAATGGTTTCAACAACGTCTTTCACTGGTACAGCACCTTCAATGACTTCAGCCTCAGATTTATCTGCCTCTGATTCCGTTTCTTTTAAAAGCTCCTGTTCTATAACCTCCGTTTCAGTGTCTTCCTTTACTGGCTCAACAAAGTCAGTAACTGCAGTTGTATCAACATCTTTGGACAATAATAAACTCTCATCATCTGGCTGGGAAACAACCAAAATGTCAGAAGTTATAAGATCTGCCAACACAAACTGCGAAACGTCTTTCGAAACATCAGCTTCAAGAGTTGTTTCAACCATCACTTCTTCGTCTGCAGATTCAGAAACAACAGTAGGAGATACATCTTGTGTCTGATCTACTGCTTCCAATTCTTTTGTAAGAATGAGCTCTTTAGGTGTTTCTATTTCATCTGCAATAGTTTTTTCAGTGTCAACGGTAATTGTTGAGTCTAAAACTGATTCAGCAGTAAGATCTGCTTGCTGTTTTGTATATAATATTTCGGTTTCCAAAATAACGGCTGTGTCAGTTTCAACTTTGTCTATTTCTGTTACTACATCTTCTGAAGTGACAGATGGTTCAGACAAAGATGCTTCTGGTTTTAAAACATCAATTTGTGACGCTACATCATCTGAATCAACTTTTGGAACAGAATCTTGTAATTGTGGAGTAATAATGGTTTCAACAACGTCTTCCACTGGTACAGCACCTTCAATGACTTCAGCCTCAGATTTATCTGCATCTGATTCCGTTTCTTTTACAACCTTTTGTTCTATAATCTCCGTTTCAATGTCTTCCTTTACTGGCTCAACAAAGTCAGTAACTGCAGTAGTATCACCATCTTTGGACAATAATGAAATCTCATCATCTGGCTGGGAAACAATCGAAATGTCAGAAGTTATAAGATCTGCCAACACAAACTGCGAAACGTCTTTCGAAACATCAGCTTCAACAGTTGTCTCAACCATTACTTCTTCGTCTGCAGATTCAGAAACAACAGTAGGAGATACATCTTGTGTCTGATCTCCTGCTTCCAATTCTTTTGTAAGAATGAGCTCTTTAGGTGTTTCTATTTCATCTGCAATTGTTTTTTCAGTGTCAATGGTAATTGTTGAGTCTAAAACTGATTCAGCAGTAAGATCTGCTTGCTGTTTTGTATATAATATTTCGGTTTCCAAAATAACGGCTGTGTCAGTTTTAACTTTGTCTAATTCTGTTACTACATCTTCTGAAGTGACAGATGGTTCAGACAAAGATGCTTCTGGTTTTAAAAGATCAATTTGAGACGCTACGTCATCTGAATCAATTTTTGGAACAAAATCTTGTAATTGTGGAGTAATAATGGTTTCAACAACGTCTTCCACTGGTACAGCACCTTCAATGACTTCAGCCTGAGATTTATCTGCCTCTGATTCCGTTTCTTTTAAAAGCTCCTGTTCTATAACCTCCGTTTCAGTGTCTTCCTTTACTAGCTCAACAAAGTCAGTAACTGCAGTAGTATCAACATCTTTGGACAATAATGAAATCTCATCATCTGGCTGGGAAACAACCAAAATGTCAGAAGTTATAAGATCTGCCAACACAATTTGCGAAACGTCTTTCGAAACATCAGCTTCAACAGTTGTTTCAACCATCACTTCTTCGTCTGCAGATTCAGAAACAACACTAGGAGATACATCTTGTGTCTGATCTACTGCTTCCAATTCTTTTGTAAGAATGAGCTCTTTAGGTGTTTCTATTTCATCTGCAATAGTTTTTTCAGTGTCAACAGTAAATGTTGAGTCTAAAACTGATTCAGCAGTAAGATCTGCTTGCTGATTTGTATATAATATTTCGGTATCTAAAATAACAGCTGTGTCAGTTTCAACTTTGTCTAATTCTGTTAGTTCATCTTCTGAAGTGACAGATGGTTCAGACAAAAATGCTTCTGGTTTTAAAAGATCAATTTGAGACGCTACGTCATCTGAATCAACTTTTGGAACAGAATCTTCTAATTGAGGAGTAATTATAGTTTCAACAACGTCTTCAACTGGTACAGAAACTTCAATGTTTTCAGGCTCAGATTTATCTGCCTCTGATTCCGTTTCTTTTACAACCTTTTGTTCTATAATCTCCGTGTCAATGTCTTCCTTTACTGGCTCAACAAAGTCAGTAACTGCAGTAGTATCAACATCTTTGGACAATAATGAAATCTCATCATCTGGCTGGGAAACAATCGAAATGTCAGAAGTTATAAGATCTGCCAACACAAACTGCGAAACGTCTTTCGAAACATCAGCTTCAACAGTTGTCTCAACCATCACTTCTTCGTCTGCAGATTCAGAAACAACAGTAGGAGATACATCTTGTGTCTGATCTCCTGCTTCCAATTCTTTTGTAAGAATGAGCTCTTTAGGTGTTTCTATTTCATCTGCAATAGTTTTTTCAGTGTCAACGGTAATTGTTGAGTCTAAAACTGATTCAGCAGTAAGATCTGCTTGCTGTTTTGTATATAATATTTCGGTTTCCAAAATAACTGCTGTGTCAGTTTTAACTTTGTCTAATTCTTTTACTACATCTTCTGAAGTGACAGATGGTTCAGACAAAGATGCTTCTGGTTTTAAAAGATCAATTTGTGACGCTACATCATCTGAATCAACTTTTGGAACAGAATCTTCTAATTGTGGAGTAATAATGGTTTCAACAACGTCTTCCACTGGTACAGCACCTTCAATGACTTCAGCCTGAGATTTATCTGCCTCTGATTCCGTTTCTTTTAAAACCTCCTGTTCTATAACCTCCGTTTCAGTGTCTTCCTTTACTGGCTCAACAAAGTCAGTAACTGCAGTAGTATCAACATCTTTGGACAATAATGAAATCTCATCGTCTGGCTGGGAAACAACCAAAAAATCAGAAGTTATAAGATCTGCCAACACAAACTGCGAAACGTCTTTCGAAACATCAGCTTCAACAGTTGTCTCAACCATCACTTCTTCGTCTGCAGATTCAGAAACAACACTAGGAGATACATCTTGTGTCTGATCTACTGCTTCCAATTCTTTTGTAAGAATGAGCTCTTTAGGTGTTTCTATTTCATCTGCAATAGTTTTTTCAGTGTCAACGGTAATTGTTGAGTCTAAAACTGATTCAGCAGTAAGATCTGCTTGCTGTTTTGTATATAATATTTCGGTTTCCAAAATAACGGCTGTGTCAGTTTCAACTTTGTCTAATTCTTTTACTACATATTCTGAAGTGACTGATGGTTCAGACAAAGATACTTCTGGTTTTAAAAGATCAATTTGTGACGCTACATCATCTGAATCAACTTTTGGAACAGAATCTTCTAATTGTGGAGTAATAATGGTTTCAACAACGTCTTCAACTGGTACTGAAACTTCAATGACTTCAGCCTCAGATTTATCTGCCTCTGATTCCGTTTCTTTTAAAAGCTCCTGTTCTACGACCTCTGTTTTAGTGTCTTCCTTTACTGGCTCAACAAAGTCAGTAACTGCAGTAGTATCAACATCTTTGGACAATAATGAAATCTCATCATCTGGCTGGGAAACAACCAAAATGTCAGAAGTTATAAGATCTGCCAACACAATTTGCAAAACGTCTTTCGAAACATCAGCTTTAACAGTTGGCTCAACCATCACTTCTTCGTCTGCAGATTCAGAAACAACACTAGGAGATACATCTTGTGTCTGATCTACTGCTTCCAATTCTTTTTTAAGAATAAGCTCTTTAGGTGTTTCTATTTCATCTGCAATAGTTTTTTCAAAGTCAACGGTAATTGTTGAGTCTAAAATTGATTCAGCAGTAAGATCTGCTTGCTGTTTTGTATATAATATCTCGGTTTCCAAAATAACGGCTGTGTCAGTTTCAACTTTGTTTAATTCTGTTACTTTATCTTCTGAAATGACTGATGTTTCAGACAAAGTTGTTTCTGGTTTTAAAAGATCATTTGGTGACACTAAGTCATCTGAATAGACTTTTGGAACAGAATCATCTAATTGAGGAGTAAATATGGTTTCAACAACGTCTTCAACTGGTACAGCAACTTCAATGACTTCATACTCAGATTTATCTGCCTCTGATTCCGTTTCTTTTACAACCTCCTGTTTTATAAACTCCGTTTCAGTGTCTTCCTTTACTGGCTCAACAAAGTCAGTAAGTGCAGTTGTATCAACATCTTTGGACAATAATGAAATCTCATCATCTGGCTGGGAAACAACCAAAACATCAGAAGTTATAACATCTGCCAACAACAACTTCGAATCCTCTTTGGAAACATGAGCTTCAACAGTTGTCTCAACCATTACTTCTTCGTCTACAGTGTCAGAAATAACAGTAGGAGATACATCTTGTGTCTGATCTACTGCTTCTAATTCTTTTGTAAGAATAAACTCTTTGGGTGTTTCTATTTTATCTGCAATAGTTTGTTCAGTGTCAACGGTAATTGTTGAGTCTAAAACTGATTCAGCAGTAAGATCTGCTTGCTGTTTTGTATATAATATTTCGGTTTCCAAAATAACAGCTTTGTCAGTTTCAACTTTGTCTGATTCTGTTACTTTATCTTCTGAAGTGACAGATTCTTCTGACAAAGATGCTTCTGGTTTTAAAAGATCAATTTGAGACGTTACGTCATCTAAATCAACTTTTGGAACAGAATCTTCTAATTGAGGAGTAATTATAGTTTCAACAACGTCTTCCACTGGTACAGCAACTTCAATTACTTCATACTCAGATTTATCTGCCTCTGATTCCGTTTCTTTTACAAACTCCTGTTCTATAACCTCCGTTTCAGTGTCTTCCTTTACTGGCTCAACAAAGTCAGTAACTGCAGTAGTATTAACATCTTTGGACAATAATGAAATCTCATCATCTGGCTGGGAAACAACCAAAATGTCAGAAGTTATAAGATCTGCCAACACAAACCGCGAAACGTCTTTCAAAACATCAGCTTCAAATGTTGTCTCAAGCATCACTTCCTCGTCTAGAGATTTAGAAACAACACTAGGAGATACATCTTGTGTCTGATCTACTGCTTCTAATTCTTTTGTAAGAATGAGCTTTTTAGGTGTTTCTATTTCATCTGCAATAGTTTGTTCAGTGTCAACGGTAATTGTTGAGTCTAAAACTGATTCAGCAGTAAGATTTGCTTGCTGTTTTGTATATAATATTTCGGCTTCCAAAATAACGGCTGTTTCAGTTTCAACTTTGTCTAATTCTGTTACTTTATCTTCTGAAATGACTGATGGTTCAGACAAAGATGGTTCTGGTTTTAAAAGATCAATTTGTGACGCTAGGTCATCTGTATCAACTTTTAGAACAGAATCTTCTAATTGAGGAGTAATTATAGTTTCAACAACGTCTTCAACTGGTACAGCAACTTCAATGACTTCAGCCTCAGATTTTTCTTCCTCTGATTCCGTTTCTTTTACAACCTCTTGTTCTATAACCTCTGTTTCAGTGTCTTCCCTTACTGGCTCAACAAAGTCAGTAACTGCAGTAATAACAACATCTTTTGACAATAATGAAATCTCATCATCTGGCAGGGAAACAACCAAAATGTCAGAAGTTATAAGATCTGCCAACAACAACTCCGAATCCTCTTTGGAAACATCAGCTTCAACAGTTGTCTCAACCATTACTTCTTCGTCTTCAGATTCAGAAACAACAGTAGGAGATACATCTTGTGTCTGATCTACTGCTTCTAATTCTTTTGTAAGAATGAGCTCTTTAGGTATTTCTATTTCATCTGCAATAGTTTGTTCATTGTCAACGGTTATTGTTGAGTCTAAAACTGATTCAGCAGTAAGATCTGCTTGCTGTTTTGTATATAATATTTCGGTTTCCAAAATAACGGCTGTGTCAGATTCAACTTTGTCTATTTCTGTTACTTCATCTTCTGAAATGACAGATGGTTTAGACACAGTTGCTTCTGGTTTTAAAAGATCAATTTGTGAGGCAACATCATCTGAATCAACTTTTTCAACAGAATCTTCTAAATGAGGAGTAATTATAGTTTCAATAATGTCTTTCACTGGTACAGCAACTTCAATTAATTCATGTTCAGATTTATCTTCCTCTGATTCCGTTTCTTTTACAACCTCCTGTTCTATAACCTCCGTTTCAGTGTCTTCCTTTACTGGCTCAACAAAGTCAGTAACTGCAGTAGTATCAACATCTCTCGACAATAACGAAATCTCTTCATCTGCCTGGGAAACAACCAAAATGTCAGAAGTTGTAAGATCTGCCAACACAAACTGCGAAAAGTCTTTCGAAACATCAGATTCAACATTTGTCTCAACCATTACTTCTTCGTCTACAGATTCAGAAACAATACTAGGAGATACATCTTGTGTCTGATCTACTGCTTCCAATTCTTTTGTAAGAATGAGCTCTTTAGATGTTTCTATTTCTTCTGCAATCGTTTGTTCAGTGTCAACGGTTATTGTTGAGTCTAAAACTGATTCAGCAGTAAGATCTGCTTGCTGTTTTGTATATAATATTTCGGTTTCCAAAATAACGGCTGTGTCAGTTTTAACTTTGTCTATTTCTGTTACTTTATCTTCTGAAATGACAGATGGTTTAGACACAGTTGCTTCTGGTTTTAAAAGATCAATTTGTGACGCTACGTCATCTAAATCAACTTTTGGAACAGAATCTTCTAATTGAGGAGTAATAATAGTTTCAACAACGTCTTCAACTGGTACAGCAACTTCAATGACTTCAGCCTCATGTTTATCTGCCTCTGATTCCGTTTCTTTTACAACCTCCTGTTCTATAACCTCCGTTTCAGTGTCTTCCTTTACTGGCTCAACAAAGTCAGTAACTGCAGTAGTATCAACATCTTTGGACAATAATGAAATCTCATCATCTGGCTGGGAAACAACTAAAATGTCAGAAGATATAACATCTGCCAACAAAAACTGCGAAACGTCTTTCGAAACATTAGCTTCAACAGTTGTCTCAACCATCACTTCTTCGTCTACAGATTTAGAAACAACAGTAGGAGATACATCTTGATTCTGATCTACTGCTTCTAATTCTTTTGTAAGAATGAGTTCTTTAGGTGTTTCTATTTTTTCTGCAATAGTTTGTTCAGTGTTAACGGTAATTGTTGAGTCTAAAACTGATTCAGCAGTAAGATCTGCTTGCTGTTTTGTATATAATATTTCGGTTTTCAAAATAACGGTTGTGTCAATTTCAACTTTGTTTAATTCTGTTACTTCATCTTCTGATGTGACAGATTGTTCAGACAAAGATGATTCTGGTTTTAAAAGATCAATTTGTGACGCTACGTCATCTGAATCAACTTTTGGAACAGAATCTTCTAATTGAGGAGTAATTATAGTTTCAACAACGTCTTCAAATGCTACAGCAATTTCAATGACTTCAGACTCAGATTTATCTGCATCCGATTTAGTTTCCTTCCAAACCTCCTGCTCTTTTATCTCCGTATCAGTGTCTTCGTTTACTAATTGCTGTTCTGATTTAATAATTTCTGTTTCAAAAATTACAATTTTTTCGACTTCAATTACATCTTCATCACTAAATTCTGTTTCTAGCGTAGCAGAAAGAAAACGTTCAGAAAAACCTACCTTTATTTTTTCAATGTTTGTTGTAATGTCTACCGAACTTTTTGTTGGAACAGGCTCTGTATGTTTTTGCTCAGAGATTTGTTTTGTAACGTCCTCAGGTGGAAAATTTTCTTTTGCCTTATGTTTATCTTCATCAAAATCAGATTTTTTCTGATCAACACTTTTAATCTCTACATCTACAGTGTTTTCCTTTACGGTATCAACAAAGTCAGTTATGGCAAGAGAATCTAATAAATAGAATTGATGTTCATCTTGTGACATCATTGTCTTGGATTCTGTAATTGATCTTACATTTAATATTGGATTTGTATCTGTTTCTGCGCATCGTTTGATACGCATTGGTAATTCAGACCTTTTTTTAATTGTTGCATCTTCTTTACGTAATTGTATTTGACTTACAACAAATTCATTGTTTTCAGATACTATATTATCGTTTTCTTTTAATTTTGTTTCTTCAATTGGTAGCGTTAGTTCATATATTTCATTGTTATCTTGTGTTAAATGTTCTTCTCTTTTTAACGATTGATCAATTTTAACGATTTGTATATTTGTGCTTGTAACATCAATTTGTCCAACCTCTTTAGTTTTTTCAATTATTATTTCTTTTTTATGTTTACAATCATCTGTTTTTACTATAGCATGTTCAATTGCTTGTACACTTTCTTCTTTTTCAGGTTCATTAGTTTCCTTTAAATCACTTTCACTTTTTTCATTTTTAAAAGTACTCTTCGTTTCAAATACTTTTATTAATGATTTAAAGTTACTTTCTACTTTGTGCTCTAGTGGTTCTTGTTCTTCAAGTTCATCTGTTGATACAGTTTTTATTTCTTTGGTTTCATATTCTTGAATATTTGATGAGGTGGTACTTTTATAGCTTTTGTCAGTAGTATTTTGTTTTTCAGAGGTTTCTTTAAACTTTTGTAACTCCGAATTTTTTATGGAAGCTTTGCTAATGTCTTTTTGATTTTTCAATGTAAGTTTTTCACTTTCTTGAAGAATTTGGCCTTCCAATGTTTCAATTACCTTTGCAATATCAGTACTTGGTCTTAGTTTATGTTTTTTTACTTTTACATCAAATTCATTTTCTGTCTCTTCCGTTGTTTTTATTTTTATTGAACTACATATGTCCTCAGTAGTCTTTATATTTAGCTGACTCTCGGTTATGATTTCTATAGTATCATTTGATTCAACATGTTTGCTGGTTGCTAGATTTATTTCTGTTTGCTTTTGATCCTCATTTTCTTGTGATTCTGTAAAATATTTTTGCAACAGTTTAATTTTTGGACCAACTTGCTTTGTATGAGTTACTGATAATTTTATTGATGATGAGTCTGCAATATTTTTTTTTGAATCTTCCTTTTTCTTAGGGGAAACTTGTAATATGCAAGTACCTTCATCAGAAGGTTTAGGAACTTCTGGACTTAGATCTAAAGGTTTTGGAAGTGTTCCTTCTTCTAAATGCCGTATAAGCGTTTTAACGTCCCCTGAACCCCTTCTTCTTCTATCTACTAATTCTTTCATTTCTTTTGGACGATTTGGACGGTCTTTTATCACAGATGGAGTTATATATTTTATTGGGCTTTTAGAAACACCATCTAAAATCTTAGCGGCAGCGGCAGCTGTATCTACAGATGCGATCATTTCTCCAGATATTGGACTTGATGCTACATCATTTCTTTCTGGTATTTGGGTCTCAGCTACTTCATTGTTATCTATTGGACTTGTGCTTTGCGACATTGTTAATTGAACTGGACTTATACTCGCATCTCTTGTTTCAATTGTATCAGTTATTATTCCTGTATCTGTTTTTTCGAACTCAAACGGGCTTAATGCCACATTTATTCCCACTATATACACAGGACTAGATGCCATGTCAGAGTATTCAACATTATTTTCACTTCTGCTTAATTCTGTGAAAAAATCATTATCTGCACTGAGTATATTTGCAACTTCTGTTTGAATTGGGCTAAGTCCAGCGTCTGTAAGCTCAGCTTCTGTATCTACTGCAGTATCAGAAACAATTCTGTGAATAGGACTTGTGATTGTATCAGTATCAGTAGTTGCTGTATTCGTTCGTGTTAAGCTTATACCTGTATCAGTAAAATGCGCTGCACTTTCAGTCGTTGGACTTTCAAATGGAGATAATCCAGCATCTATGGATTCATAGTGATAAACACTTTTTTTTCCACTAAAAATTACCGTATCACCTGGTTCCCTGTTTTTTCGCTTTTTGTCATTGAAATCTTGATCATATTGACCATAATCTTGTGGACTTACTGGCAATATATTCACTTCATAACCCTCCATATATTTCTTATCTGTATCAATCTTTCTTCCAACATCTTTTATATTTACTGTGGATGGTAAATTTTCTTGATGTAAAGTAGATGCATCTACATCGCTTATTGGAGCTGAATGATAGTCACTCATTGAATTGCTATTAAGTTCTTCCTCATTCACATTTTGTTTACTAGTTGTTGTGACACTTATGTGAGATTGTGAACTAATGGATATTTCTATTCCTTTAACATCTGTTGCGCCATAAAATGTTAACCTACTTTCTGATGTAGCACTAGCTTCTTTTGTATGAATTTCTTTTCTTCCAATGACAAGTTCTAAAGTAGGAGCCTCTTTACTATCTTTTTGCTTATTGAGATCTATAGGTGATCGTTTAAAATCATTTTTGCTGGTTTCTATTGTAATTGGATTAGAGAACGCAGTGGTATCAAGAGGGCTAGTGCCTCTGTCCTTGCTTTTTGCTTCATCAAAATCGTTACACATATCACTTTTCTCGTGAGGAGGTGTCTTTTCTAATCCTCCAGTTAGACGCTTAAGGCGATGTTCACTTTCTGGGCTTAAATTTCTACTAATGGTTTCTACAATGCGTAACCCTGCTCGAGGTTTGAGATTTGTTTCAGATAATTTTAAATCTTTAGGTGTTATTGGCCTACATTTAATTTCACTTTCAACTGTTTCAGCGCCTTGAGGTTCTTGGCGCATTATTGTGAGACTTTTATGTAATGAAGTAATCTCATCCGGGGTAATTTCAGGAATGAGAGATGGAGAATATACATTTCTACACTCCGTCTCTTGTGGACTTTCCATCGGAAAATTATCCCTGAATCCCTCTGACTCCAGAGACTCTGCAACTGTGGAGTCATCCTGGGGTGACGCTGCATGTCCACACAAATTGAGAGGACAATATAGTTAGATACGATTTAATAAGTAACTATTAAATAATCATCGCTGCTATTGCCATTGGTGCTTCTTGGTTTACAAATTCAGAATTAACCAAAATTTCAATGGATAGTAAGGATGGACTCATATAAGGATGTATTGGATTTTAAACTAAATAAAAGTGTTGTCGACTTTAAAGTTGTTACTCATAGTTAAAAGTATCTGAGAAGCAATAGTGTTCATTCAAAGAAGCAAACTACGGATAAAGCATTTTGTGCCAACGACGACGTTTTTTTATACAAATAGCTGGACTTCCAATATCTTCAACATTGGAAGACGACCGCCTAGTTTGTGATTGTATTAACTACATCAACTGTCCAACTTATAACCACAAATGAATGACTGAGAGAAAACTTAATGCTAGTTATACTAACCTTATTTCATGTTGATTGAAGAAGCAACGGCTGAAAAGGCACGCGTACAAAACAAACACTTCGTCTTAAGCTATTTCATCTAACCAGGCTTAGAAAAAATCAATAAAATAACTTTGTTTTTCAAAAAAACAGTGGAAATTTGTACTGTCCCTTAAATGTTTTAAATAACTTAATCTCTGTGCAATGAAGGATTAGTGTACATATTGCAATAGCATATACTACAAGTTACTACAGGCAGCACAAGTTTGTTCTATTTATATTTTGAAGAAATTTTTGCTTGATTAAGGTAATGATAAAAATTTACTTACCCTTAACAATAAAATAAATACATAATAAAAAATTAAAAATATAAACAAGGAAAGAATGAGATAAGTGAAGGATCATAGGAAGAATTTGCGCATTTTAGTACGGATGTACGGAACTTAACAACAATACTCGTTTGGACTATTAAAATATTAATAATCAACTTTAAACATTCTTAAAAAACTACGACACGTATGCACACCCGTGGCAATAGCACGTTGACAGACGAAAACAAAGTTCAAAATTTAAACCGCAATTCAATAAAAATTTAAAAGCAAAACCAAATGATAATGTGATATATATTTAAACATATATATATATATATATATATATATATATATATATATATATATATATATATATATATATATATATATATATATATATATATATATATATATATATATATATATATATATATATATATATATATGTATATATATAATAGAAAATTTACATGCAATAAAAAAATGTTTTCATAGATCATACACTTATTATCATTTTTTTAGGAAAATAGTTTCAGGTTTACAACTTCTGTATAACTGTTTCTTAGATACAAAGTGCCATGGATATGCTTTTAAAATTAAATTACTATAAGTTAATTTATAAAATCTTTAGTTTATTGTACTGTAAGACATTGCAAATAATAGTTTTAATAGAAGTTAAAACTATATTATAGTTTAATAATACAATATTTTTAGTGTTTTGTTTAATATCAAATTGATATTTGAGTAAACATTAGTAAAGACGCCCATTCTTATATTAACTAACTAGTAAAACCTTTTGGTACTTGTTCTGACAACGACATTATTTATAAACAGTTTTAGTATTTGTTTTTGCTGCACTTAATGTTGAGAATTATTATGCCAGCTTATACTTAATTATTCAAGGAAAAGTTGTAATTTATAGGTAATATCATTTTATATTTAAGAACAATTTAGAAGTTCCATTGTAAGACAAAATTCCTAAAGAAGAAAGCAAATATGATATTATATCTCTGTTTTGTATTTTCTTACTGTTCATCAGCTATTTTTTAACGAAGTTATTTAGAAAATTTGCTTTAAGCGATTTAAAAAACTAAAACGTAAGTAAACAACACCTAGGACTTAATAATAATACAAATTATTATTTCAGGTTGAGTAAAACATAGAACATTAAAAGTCTAAAAAAAAACTTATTATGGAACCTTTTACTCATTATAATAGCTACATATGCGCAGTGCTCTTTTTCAATAACAATGAAACAAATTCTGCAATCTTAAACTATTTTACACTGTGTGCTCACACAAAGCAAATAAAAAATTTTCATAGTTAATTTATAGTCGTAGTTTAAAAATATTAATGCTCTGCAGCAAGAAACTTAAGTGTAGAACAAAAATCTACACAACAAAAAATGCCCTGTAGGAGGTACCGTCCCCCCCCCCCCCCCATCATTTAGCATAATATTTTACACTTTTTTTAGAAAAAAAACTTACTACCTGTGTTTTGACACAATAAAAATTGTTAGACTTTTTTAACTACTTTTTTTTTCTTTGTGAGCATTGTGTTCTATTGGCTAGCAACGTGGATAATTTTCCTGTATAAAAGACTTGTCATTAAAAAAAGAATAAAACTTTGCAAAGTTAAAATTTAAGGTTACAGAAGTTTGAGAGTTTATTTACGATAAGCTGTACTTGTTAAGTACTTGTAAGACACCCTTTCATTTTTTTATTTAAATATTCGTTAATAAAATTATTATTATTGTTTCTTGCAAATTTTTATTAAAAAAACTATTTATTTTGTACATCAGATTTGAACTAATCACTTACTATTGTAAATATTTAGCCAAATAAATAGACGATAAAAATGTTTCAGTATTAGAGACTTTGCCTAGTCATAACGATATAAATTATATTTCCAGGGCGTTAAATAATTACTTAATTTATGTTTCTTATATTTTGGTTGAAGAACATTGAATTTCACACGAATGCTAATTGAAATCTCTATATATATATTTATATTATATGAATTATGAATTAACATTCAGTGCGTAGATACACGTGGAACTGATTCATAACAATATATTCAATTTTGTTGTTTTTTTAGTACGTATTGCAAAATTATTTAATAATACTATACATATACACAATAAAAATTAAACTTTTGATGCTACATTTACTGTAAATAGTGTATATTTCCTTTAATTATATCTAGAAATTTAAAACCAATATTTAATTAAGTAAACGGCATAAAAGATAAGAGATGAAATTTTTATAACTGTATTTTTAAATATAATATATATATTTATATATATTAAAAAATACAGCTATTGAATTAATCATAGAAAGCAACACATTAATGTAATTAAGAAAATGAATCAGTATAGAAGTAAATAAATGAAAATATTACTATATTAATTTTAAGAACTAAGAAATGTATTTCCCTTTTTTTTTTTATCAATTTCTTTTAATATATAACAAAACTAATAGCTTTGTGCTATCCTAATAAATTTATATGATTATATAGTTTTGCTTTTTTAAGGTAATATGTTTATTTTGAAGAGAATGCTGTGTGCTGGGATACTTCTAAAAATTTCAAAGTATTATAAGTCACCCAGGTTGGACGTGTACCATTTTAATATTATCACGCTTAGTTTACCCGGATGAAAAGCTCATGCTGGAATGATTTAATGCTAATAATTATGGTTATTTAATATTTATTATTCCACTATTCAATGATATCGTCTTACGTACCATGGAAGACAGTTAAATCTTTAATGAAAGGTTCGGTTTCATAAAGCTATTAATCCATGTCACTTAAATTATATATACATATATATATATATATATGCATACATATACATATATAAATTAAAAACCCAAAACTGAAATTGAGTTAAAAAAAAATATATGAATGAAACTACAATATAAAGAAAAATAGTCTTAGTCTTAAGGAAAAAATAATGGCATGACGTTTACACTTACTCGTGTGTGCTAGCGACAGGCGAAGCAGTTCAGTATCTACTAATAATAATAATATAAAACACAGTATAATATTAAACGTTTGTAAGGTCATGATTGCAAATAATCTTAATAAAAAAAAACGATCTAATGCATGATTAAGAAATTACGAATGCATTTTAATCAGTTGGCTAAGTAAATCTCAGATATATAACACCACATCACCATATCTTGCCATGCATGCTTCGTCACTAGCATGGCCTCAACTAATGGAATAGAATGTAGCGAAAGAATTTTCAGCTTAAAGCCATGCAAACGCAAATTAGAGAAGGGTGCTGTAGGGAAGGGGAGTCTAGAAGGTAAAGGATTTGGAGAAAAATATGATTTTATCACATTTTCTTTAAAACAAAAAGGGAAGAAATGTATTTTTTTTAACTCATGAAACATTTCAAAATAATTATAGGTTTTAAGAATACAAACTTAAAAATATATGTATATTCTTTTTAAAATAAGAGTAAATAAATTATTAACGTAGTTTTTTTAAGCAAGTATTATACCATAATATTGTCATGAAATAATACTGGGTAACATAATTAAGCTTTGTAGTGCATTAAGACATGAAATTAAAACCTTATCAGAGTATTATGATATTTCAAATTCATATATAAGCCAAAAAATACAAATAAAAATAATATAATTGTGTTGCCTGTAGTAACAAAATGAATAATTTTCAAACATGCAAAATCGTTCCAACATTGTTTTTACTACTGTGTGATTGAGTTAGAGAAATAAAGCAAGCACAATGACTTAGAATATCATTATTTACCATTGTTCAAACTTTAAATGTCTAGAATATCTTCTTATTACATATTCTTTTGTTTTTGAGAGAGGTCACTTCAAAGTTTTTCAAACATAGATGCAAAGGTTTTGAGAGTAAGAGACAAAAATGTATATTAAAGTATAAATTTTAACACACATCATAATTTTAACCATTTTGATTTTGTCTAATGTGTTAAACCTATTTTTCTAGAAATATAAGAACCACTTTGGATTTCTTCAGAAATTAAATATATACTGAAAATAACAATAAAGATAACACAAAATAAAGCACGTTATTAATTTAACTTAGATTTCATTTTGTAATTTATGTTTTCGAACAATTATTTAATTATAATAAGAGGATAACAACTCACCACTTAACAAGGTGCAACGCTCAGATGTGGTGTCACAACTCGACTCTATACCCCTTACTGTCCGACTGTCTTACTAACACGCTACTACTCTGTCATCTATTATGTATGTTCAGCGCGACATCTACCGTCTATAGCCTTCGACCAATTAATTTTATTAGAACTATGACTTACTTGATTATAAACACACATACATACAGAAAACAGTCATCATAACTTTTATTTGGTGTGGCCTTTTTTTTATATCGATATTAGTTTAACACTATAATCAATAAACTATGTTTCAAGAAAAATTTTGTATGCTACTTTAAATTATTGAAGATATCAATGATTTTTTTAAAATTATTATACCCAAATAAAAAACAACTAATAACAAAAATTTATATTAATACTAAATTATAACATCTCTTTATATTTATTTATTTTTATTTCCTTTCAAAAATTGCTTTATATGGCAATTCCAGAAAAACCAATAAATTTTAAGTTATTGTTAAAAGGAAGCGTTATTATTTATATAATAATTACTTGAAAACTCTCAACTTATCCCAAAATAAACAAATATAATTACTTCTTATCGCATCATATATATATATATATAATAATATATATATATATATATATATATATATATATATATATATATATATATATATATATATAGAAAAATGATCATGCAACAACATAAAAAGAAGCGTTTGCAAAATTTTCACATAACGATGACAGCTATGTCGTTATTATTTATAAAATCATAATGTATATATATAAAAAAAATAATAGTTTTCTTTTGCATGACGTTACAAAAATAATAAATAATACAATATATGATACATACCGACATTGTTGCACAGAATGTACGCTAAGCCTAAATACACTGGAGCCAAGCAAAATTGCGACTTGCACTTAGCTTCCAACAAGCTAAACAGCATCACCAAACTCAGGTAGGATGACTGGATAACCAACCAGGGGAAGGTGAAATTTTATACGCACGCTTTTATGTAAACTCACCCAACTTTAAAAGTTGTTGAAAACACATTATATATGCTTAATATATCATATTGCAGCACGTACGGAAATAAAATAGCACCAAGAAAAAACAATGGCAATAGCAAACGAAGTATAATTTATGTATGTGTATGTATATTTATTCATATTATATATTATATATATATATATATATATAATATATATATATATATATATATTAAAAACAATATTTTATTTTAAAACACACAATTAATTTATTTTTAATAAATCAATAAAATTAAGTCATCTTAGTGCAAAATACATTATCTGAAACAAATATTCAAAATACAATTATAGAAAATTATATGATTGATTTTTTTAAAATATAAATGTACGATTTTTTTTATGGCTATATGTTTATTTCTTTAATGGAAGTCTACAGTCTAATTATCTATTTATTTATATTTTATTTCTATTTATTTAAAGAAAAGACAGCTAAAATTGCTACAAAAGCGATTATTTAATGCGTTGTAAGTGACTAGTTGTAAATTATATCATTTCATGTACGTGATGCAAAGTGTGGGAACAAAATTTGCAGAATTCAACTACAAAAGTTAAAGTGGTGCCAATAATTTAAAAATATCTTTTGATTCAAATCTAATTACTAGTCATTTATTTGAGTTTCCCACAACTTCACATATACAAATATTTGCATTAAATACTCTTATGCATATTTTAATAGCTAATATAATTATTTAATCAGCAATGAAAGGATGCATAATTTATACATTTTAAAACCTAAAATAAATAAATATATATAAATTTAGTCAAGATGTGTAGATTATTTATACTTATTGTAATAATTTACATAATTTCAAATTTAGAATAATTTCGTGCGTATATAAGTTTGTTTTTCCTTATTTTGTGCGTAAAATTATTACATAATTTTGGCAGCTACTCGATGATTCACAAGCATGAAAAAAAAATTCCTTGCACATTTTTTTTTCCTACACCCTACTTTCCCCCAATGTGAAGCTGCATAAGTTGTTATCCTTTATAATGATATTAAATTTAATCCTATACTATGTGAGTCTCATGCTTGGTCCCTTTCATATGGCAGAGTGCTATTTATTATGAATCCTAAGATCTCCAAATAAAAACACGGTACAGATTTTTTTGTAAATATATAATTTAGAAATCCTCGATAAATAATATAAATAAAATATATTTTACAGTTTGTAAATTCGTGTTTAAAACCTCATACCAAAAGTTATAATATATATATATATATATATATATATATATATATATATATCAACTAATAACTACAAAAAAATATTGAAGAAAAAAATCTTTCAATGAAGTTGATTCCACGCTATAAAATTTTTAAGTATTTTTGTTCATCTCGCAACCAAACATGCAATTTTATGATTAAAGTTTTAAAATAATGTGTGCTTTGCTCATAATATATGACATTATTTTAATATTTATTTTATCTTCATTAAATACAAATGAAATATGTATTTTAACCACCACCTCATCTCTTATTTTTCTACAAATGAATTATTGAACAATGGTAAGTACTAATGATATACCATGCCACCCCGTGCTACACAACATCCAAAAGGCCGCTAGGGATTGTGACCAACAGTCCAGATACAAATATAAAGAAGGTATGTTTTTGTTTTGTTATACTTGTCATTTAAAGGAGTTTGAATAAAAACTGTTGTTTATCCTACCTTGTGTAGAGGAGAGATCTTCGGCGCGAGCACTTAGCTCTAAATCGTCGGACCTCCATGTCTCTGATTCCGCAAGAAGAGCAGCTTCCGTCAAAGAAGGTTCAGCCTCTGTACAAGCCAAAAATTGTATTTTTAATATAACTAAGCAATCTATCATTAAAATATATAAGTTGACGTTAAACATGAATTGTATTATTTTATTTTCAATAAATTTGAACAATATTGTTAGAATGTAACAATTTGCATTAAACAAAAATGATGCTTTATATAATTAATTATAATTTACGTATATATATATATATATAATATATATATATATATATATATATATATATATATATATATATATATATATATATATATATATATATATATATATATATATATATATATATATATATATATATATATATATATATATATAACTTTAATGTTAATAATAAAAATGCACATTTGTTCTTGATATGAAAATTATTTTACATCAAGAACTATTTTTTCACAATTGGAGGTTTGTGTGAGTTGATATGTTTCACAGCTTTTTCAACATTTGTACAAGCACCTATGATTACCCAAAAAAAAAAAAAAAAAAAAAAAAAAACTAAACTGCCCGATTAAATAAAAAGGATGAAAGGGGTACTTATAAAATGGTAAATAATAAACACGCACAAAAGTATACAGGTGTCCTGTATAATATGAGACGTACATTATTTTATATCGTTTTAAATTTGCAGTCAAAATAACTTTTGATTCAGGGCTCAGGCACATTGTTAATTTTGTTATATATAATAATATACTGCTTAGCACATAGTGTAACACTTTTTTATAATTATTATTTAGTTTTTATGTAAGTTTATATTTAATTTTCTGCGACATATAATTCGATAATTTTAATTCCAGAATTTTTTGCTGAAATTCAATTCAACAAACGTTTGCGTATTATATTAATAATTAGTCCAACACAAATATATTATTTGACTTGTAATTAGTATATATTATCACTCAACTTTGTACCTTATATGCACTTTGATATTTTTATATTATTATTATTCTTTTCTTTGTTCTATTTTTTTTTTCTTTTTAGTATATTGCCAAGTTTTAAAATATTTTTAAAAGGAACTTATGTCAGTGCATTATAAAAATCAAAATAGTAGTAGAAGCATTTTTTTCTTTGTACAAACTAACGATGGATATCATCCTCAACTGAAGTGCTGCAGCTTGTTACCAAAGAAGCTAAATAGACAACTGCATAGGGATTATCTTGTATTTCATAGTTTTTAAAATATGAAGAAATTTCAAAACTTTCAATTCAACATAAAATTCAAATTTGTCCGCGTTCATAGCACGAAAGAAAATAATTAATATAAGGAATATTTTAACTTTGTTCTATATATCGCAGACACTGTACTATCGGCAAAATAATATAAAATATATTAATATATTAACATAGTATATCTACGTGTGTCATATATAATGTCAATATTTTACTATCAGTAATAGGAAAAAAAAGTATAACATTACTTTAAAAAAATATATATGAGCGATTAAGAATCGCTTTATGACGAATATAGTACTTCATAATAGTACTTTCAGCAATGAACGCAGTCAGATAATTTTGACTTTAGTTAATTCTTAATTTCAAAAGTCTTCTACATAAAAATGTATTTGTCACAATTTTTAAGTTAATTTTGCTTAATAAACCATTGAATAATATAATTAAATGTTCATTTTTATATACGTATTAGTGCTGCAATAATTTGAAATATTTACATTTTACATTCCCCAGAATGAAGGAATACGAGCAATAAACTTCAAATATCATTTCAATTAAAAGTATAGCTTATTCTGTGAAGTTAACCACCGTGACCTGTTCGGCTTTATAATTAAAGGCAGGATAATTTTCATAATAATGAAAACTTTTTTGTTGTAAAGTTGAGCATATTAGTTGGAATAAATTTAAAATAAACATGAATTTTTACAATGCATTATAAGTCATAAAACGATGAAGAATTTAACAAGCAATATACTAAACATTGTTCCAAAGCAATGTTGAATCTCGATAATTCAATATAATAATAATATACAAAATCTCAAATATACATAATCAAAGTGTATATTTACAAATTGATGCGCATAAAAAATAATGAAATTAAATACTTGCCAAAAGTAGATATAATTACTTTTTTTACCAATATTTTCTGTGAGTACTGTACAGTATTCATTCACACATGCACAGTGTTTAAAACTTCTACCCGGATAATGGCTATAGTCTTTACTTTATGTTCATATATACTATTGTAATAATATATTTTACTATTCAACTTAAGCGTGTGGTTTCTCAAAGGATAAAACATTTTGCAAATTTAGCGCCATAGTTTTTGAGTAGCAAAATATATGATCACAATCATGTGTATAGTACATACTACATATTTATTAATACTTAGTTAATAACATCACTACTGCAATAAAAAAAAAAAAAAATGACAAACATATGTTCTGGAAATTTTATAAACTAATATAGGCAATTAGTATAAAGCAAAACAAAAAGCACACAAAAAAGCAGTAGAATCGTAACACGTACAGTTTTAATGTACAGAAGACCTAATTTTAGCAGTAATTAGAAACAAAGTGGTAAAATTATTTTTTTGAGGTTTAAAAAAAAAGAAAGGGTAGAAAAAGAAAAAAAAAGAAAAAAAGAAAGAAAGAAAAAGGAGAGAGAGGAGACAGAAAGAGAAAGAGGGTTTTAAGACAGAAATTTGTCAGGCCTGCAACACTCAGTAGTGCTAACTACAAGGTAGTTAAGTTGAGGGTAAAAGATGAGTCTGTACCTTGCACGAGAGTTGTGGTTGTGGTTATCATAGTTTGCCTGACGTGCGTCCCATCTGGTGACACGAACTCGGCCTGCTCTTCTCGAACCACAGTTTCCCGCTGTGGGAAATGCTGCTGGCCCAGTGCAGGCGCGGCGGCTAACACAATATTTATGTACACGTCAGCTACAAAGCATGTTTACAGTATTCAAGCATTGAAGCAAAGCCACCCATATTGTAATTAATTATATCATATAATATATTCAAAGCTACAAAATAATCATTGAGCACTCTGATATTTTTAAATTTTTATTATTATTATTCTTTTTTTTATGTTAGATTGTGTTGTGGGTTTTAACACCATTTATATATTTTTATATCAACAATTATTATTTATATGTAATTAATTTTTCATAATTTTAGCATTATTATTATTATTATTTTTTATTTAAAGGACAGGATAATTGAAATGTTATTTATTTCCACCATAATATTATATATTGATTGTGTTAAGAATTTAAATTTTAAAGGAGGTAAAGCAAATGAATAACTAATAAAAATAATAAATAATGGAAAAACGAAGTGTTTTTGTGATCAACGTTAGTCGTCTCTCGTCTATATCTCTATATTTCCTAAGGTGTTCATCTCGCGCTGTCTCTCACTCTGTGTGTGTTACATAAGTGTAAAATGATCTTTTAGTCACATCATGAAATATGGTGATGATGAGATGTAGAATACTAATAAATATTAACAAAAAGCATTGAATAAAAAGTACAGAAAAATATTTTATAATCATAACCTGACGACCGTTTTAAGCGTAAAGCTTTTAAGTTTTGTCATATATGTGTAAGTTTACTATGTTTGAATATCACTGTGTCATATGACAATGCAGCTCAAATAGTTTCGTGTTTTAAATACGTTTCTACGTGTTTTGCACTGACCGTACAGTAAGAAATTCTTAAATTATAAAAAAAATAATCAACGTTCAATGATGAATCATGTATAATAAATTTTATATTTTAACACATCAGAATTATTATTATTTATTTTTTTTTGTCATGACCATTATGCATACTTTGTTTCACAGTAGATTGTACATTTTCCTATTTGTCTTACAAATTTTAGTTCAATTTATTAGTGTCCCATTCGTGATCCTTCCTAAAACCGCGTGAATGAAACTAACTTTTACGATGTCGAACTTCGACTCTAACTGAACAATTGATAACTTATTTAGAACAAAGCCAGTTAATGCTGTGTTTTTGTTATTAAATTTCGTAAAAATCACTTCAATATAAAATTTATTATTAGTTTTTTATTATTATTATTATACTATATTTTACAATTGAATTAGAGTACTCTAAATTGAATGAATCAAAGTTATTTTTTAGTTTTATATAACAAATTTAAGAACAATGCAAAATGCATTAAGGAGGGTATATAAATATGTATAAATAGCTTTCCTTAATTTTAACTTTAACGTTAAAAATTATGATTTTTTTTATTAAGTAAATCCAATGTTTAAGTATAGAACAGATTTGGTTGTGGTACGTATTGATTCCTTGATATGTGCTATTATAGATTATTTGTGCTGAACATATTATAGACGTCTAAAAATAATTGACATTCCCCCGTCTAAAGAATACTAAATATCTATAGTTCATTCATAATATATATAATGTAAACACTTTTTAAATTTAATTATAAGAATAAAAAGTACATAAAAAGCTTATATCACAAGTGCATTTTTTTTTTTTTTTTTTTTTTTTTTTTTTTTTACATTTAACTCCCACTACTTAGTAAAAGATCTTGCATGACATGGAACTATACTGTGCTAATTAGAGCGCGAAGTAATGGATATCAGCTTCGTTGCATAAATAATAATTAAATTAAAATGTTACTAACATTTGCGTATTATCCATTTTAACGTTGATTATTAATATTATTATATTTTCACTTCATTTATTATTTTATTAATATTTGTGGAAAAGTGTATAAGACAAAATATTGCTCTTTGCATCATTTCATGCATGCAAGATGCTTTACAAAAATGTGTAATGTAATAACCACATTTAGTGCGCTATCCATATTCCAATATGCTGGCAAACCCTCTAATGAATATATTTACGACTATCAAAACACTATAAGTATTATAGAATGATTATATAAGAATAAGCTTTTTTTTTATTGCTGGTTATTTTTGTTGAGCTATACTATATATAATTATATATACACACACAAATGACGAATAATGCTTACCAGGATCCTCCTTAAACTCTGCTGGGCTGGGAGGTGGAGTTTTGGATACCCTCGAGGTTTGCACCTCTGCACAAACAAAAATCAAACTCTACGTTAAAATTTATTTGTACCACAAAAGTGTTTCTCCTATATATGTCTTAAATTTATAAATGTACACAATCATTTTTAGCATAATAATTTTTTTGTGAGTAAACGAGTTTCTAGAAATCTAGTTACTATATACTAAGTTATACTATTACAATGACAAAAAAAAAAAAAAAAAAAAAAAAAAAAAAGAAGAAGAAGAAGAAGAAGAAATATATATTTACACACTTAAGCTCTTTAAACATATTTACATATTATTGATTAGTGTTCACTTATTAAAAATGGCCGAAAGTTGAGATTTGTGATACACATGAATGAAACGTGATGAATTTGTAACAATGCAAGAATGACTCTAACGAATAGCATAATATGATATGTAAAACCAAACAAGGCGTATATAGCATAAATTGTATGTTACAAACATTTCCTTGATGAGTTTGTTCAAGGCAATGAAAAATTGATTGTTAATATCAACAATTATTGAGTATTTTCTGATACATATACAAGCATTTATTAAATTAAAGTTTAAATCAAAGACATATAATCATATATTTTGTGATAATTTATTATTTCGGAAAATTATAACTCAGGTAAATTGCGTGAAACTATTTGTTCAATTCTTTTTTTTTTTTTTTTTTTTTTTTTTTTTCATTCTGAAAGAGTTTTACTTTTTATTAATGCATTGAAAATATCAGATTTTTAAATTCAAGTCAGTATACTTTATTTTAAATGTGCCCTACATGCAATAGAACTAATAATTATTATTAGGCGGATTTTATCACTTCTCGCCACCACCTTGAAAAATAATTGAAAATCGATGCTTCCAAATAAAAATAATAAACTATTTTTCCAATAAATGACAAATTAAACCCGTTTAAAATACGTCATAAATAAAATTTATTCTATATGACCTAATTTATGATTTTTTTTTTTTTTTTTTTTTTTTTTTACTAGTGGTAAAATAATAAAACAAATCAAGATTTTAAGATACTGAAAACTAAATGTAACAATATATAATATCCACAAAAATATGTGTATTACCATTATATACCTCAAGAATACAAAAAAATTATATTCCATACGATATGAAATTAACCAGCTCTATAAAAAAGATTAAAAAAAAAAATGCAATATTGTTCTCGTTCAATCCTTTGTAAGCGTTCAACACAAATACGATACTTCATATTAGTGCCACCTTTCCTATTTGCATACACTTTCTAGTTTTCTAAAATCAATATGTTTCTTGCCAAGTTCTATAAGTTATAACTACGTATCTAAGTATTAAATCCTTCGCACCACTTGTTGTTTCACAATATACGAATACTGTAATATACTGTGTAATTTAAATCCAATTTTATTTTCTATATTCTAATAAAATTCTGACAGAGAAAACACATAAAAAATAGGGGAGACGCAAAAGTAGAACAAATGTGGTTAAAAAATTTGAGGAGAGTTGTGACTAAATGGATGAATAATATGATATGAGGTATAACGTATAACCGAGAACCATATATCAATTTGGGTTTGTATTACTTAACTATACTATATACATACATAAAAAAATAAAAACGCGTGCGTTTTTTTGCTCTTCCTTCTTATTTATATATCCCTGAATGAAAGTTTGAGACCATATCAAGGACAAAGTTTCGGATTCTTGAGTGTAATAATTCAATAATTTTACCCAGGTTAACGACGTGTGTATTTTAAAGTTCGACGAACGAGAACGATAGTACTATTTTAATATTTATTATGTACAGCTCTGGACAAAAGTTTAAGAACGGGGCAGCGTCAGCCGCAGCATTTTCTCTTAAAGATAACATAGTGTAGTTGCGGGTTGCCTATACAAATAGTTCTCAAATTTTTGGCCAGAGCTGTACATCCAGGGTCACATTCCATTTAGTCAAGCCCTAGCAGGATTGATTTTATTTTGTTGTTTAAATCCCAATATTACATAACTTACGTGTTGTTAAGTAATTAGTGTTCGTGTTACAATTGATTTTGTATTGTCAGTGATTTAGTGGGAGGAGGGGAGGAGAGATAATAGATATATAAAGAAATAAATAAACATTAACAAATGAACTGAAGGTACTAAGCATGCGGATCTCCAACAAAAATCACACGAAATGTGCACAAGGAGAAAATTGAGCTCGAGCCACATAAACAAACAAAACGAGAAATTTCACCTGCGGTTTCTATCAATATCAATAAATTGCCTTATTTTATATAATTATAAATATAATAGCTTTTAATGTTATATTATTGTTATTTTGTTGTGTGCGTACCTTCATTTTCACCAAGTTTTGATTTTTGTGCTGTGTCAATTCGTACAAATTCATCTGAAATTTCTTGAAGAAGTTCAGTTTTGCGTACATCATCTTCCTCAGTTTGTGAAACCAGAGGTGATCGTGATTCAAGTTGAGTGACAACTTTGACACTTGTCACGTGGGTGCTCTCGGGTTGTTTGTATTCCTCAAAAACCTCTACGTAATCCTTCTCCTCTGCGACGTACTTGCGCTCCTCGTGCTCGTAAATTTGACGACTTTGTTGAGATTCAGGTTCATCTTTGGAAGTAGTTACTTCAATTCTCTCTGTACGCCTCTCTTTCTCTGGGCTTTCTTTTTGCCGTTTTTCTGTATAAGCAAAAGTTGTACCAAAAATTTGAATATATATTTAAAAACTTATTCAGCCCCCAAGCTGTTTGTTAATAATGCAAAATTAAAACATTGATTCATCTCCATTGATAACAATTTAGTTTTCTATAGCATATATATGTGCATTGTATTATTGTCGATTTCATATTGCTCTCACTTACAAATATTTAAAATTTAAATATTGCTATATTATTCTGGTTTAATTCAAATTCATTTAATTAGCAAATTATTTACTACAGTGTATTTAGTTTAGTAACAATAAAATTATAGTTTACGAAATTTTGAACCAAAATATTTAGAGAAAATTTATCATTCGCATTTTATATTTATAATTTCAAAGTGCGTGTACATTAAAAATAGTAATTAATTAATGCAATTAACTTAAATGATTAATATTTTAATTATATTATTAGCATATGTTTAATTAAATTTATTGATTAACCAACGAATTCTTTTTTTAAATGCATTCTTATTAAAAGTTTTCAACTAGTTTAAATTGTAGTTCATTTTGACAATAATTGAGTAATATTTAATTCGCCTCCCTAACCCTTCACCTCGAAATTAACCACACCAGAGCTTGCAGAGTGAAACTTGGTCACAACAATAATTAAGTAGTGAATTGTTTTAATTTATTGTTTAGGAATAATTAGGATTTCAAAATTTTAATTTTATCATTATTAAAATAAATATATAAAAAAAAATGCAAATTACGAGAATAAATTTAAAAAATAATTTTAATTGATTATAGTCTTTCTGTTCTAAGAATGAAATCAATGGAGACAATATAAAATACAACCATGTTACTGCGGCACCGCGAATCAATAAACGTAAGCAAGCAAAAATTACTGCATTCCAACATTCATATTATGTTAGCTTCCAGACGCGAATTCGTATCTAATGCGTTAATTGTTACCCGGAAGCGTTGGGATCACGCATGAGGCTCCGAGATGCGAAATTCGTGTTCAGAGCGGGTTCTTGGGTTGGTTGATCCCAAAGCGTTGAGCACTTTCTCAAATTCTACAACGCGTTTAGGTCATTTGTATTGGGTCAAGATGCGAAAACAAATTAAGATAGCTTACGTATATTAAAAAATTATAATTTAAACTTTTACCAAATACATGTTGTAGAGTCATTGTTTATCTTAATTGAAATATTGAATGCTACTTTAATTAAACGAGTAGCACATGTCACTTATGATTACGTTTCAATTGAAAAATAAAAACAATACAATAAATTACTATCAATGCGTGATAAAAAAAAAGTAATTCTGCAGTACTTCTAATTTTATTAAACATAAAACGAGGAATAAGGTGGGCTTGAACTTTAAACTCATTACAAACAGAAGATGATTTTTTTTTTTTTTTTGTATGATTAAATTATAAGACAAAAACAAAATTTCCCACAAAAGTAAAATTATTTATTTAGAACTTTATTCCTTACTAGTGGTACTAAAATATTATTATACTGATCATATAGTTCAATACTTTGTATCTAAAAGTCAGAAAACACAAAATAAATAATTCTTGACATAATTTGACTTAAGTTTCCGTTATTTGGTTTTCGCATCTTGATCATATAGGAATGCTATGAACGCGTTATAAAATTTTACAAATCGCTCAACGCGTTGGGAACAAATTTCTGTGCTACGAACACAATTTTCCCATCTCAGAGTCTCATGTGTCATGCCCAACGCGTTCGGGCTATTTTGAACGCGTTGGAAGCGGATTCACGCAACAAATATATATATATATATATATATATATATATTTATATATACCATGCTTGATTATTTGCTTCTAAAAAGCTGTGATTATTATTAAAGGAGGTGCAATTCATCTTTCCTCTCCCATTTATATTCTCATTAATGTATAATTTGGTGAATTGTTTGACGTAGATTATAAAAGCAATATGCAGTCTATTTGCAGCAGCCAGGAAAGCTACCAAAAGCCAAAAAAACGCCTACAAATGAATTAACAAAATTTGACATCCGTGCTTCGAAGAATGATGATTATTTTGTTTCAACATATATTTCTACTTTTGTTTTTATTTTCAACGCCAACTTTACTTTTTATATGTATATTATCTTCTTCATAATTTTATAGAGTTGCATAAAAATTTCACATTACAAAGCATCATCTCCATAGTTTTTAAATAATTTATTTAAGAAACAGGCAATCATACATAATACACAGTGCAAGGATTTAAAAACAAATAAAAAACATAATTTAATAATATTAGTTATATCTCAAACTTTAGGAGGTATACATGCATTTAATTGTAAACATGAAATTGGTTTTATTTTCGTACAGTGTACTCAAGATGCTTGTTATTGCTTTAGACTTAGTAAAGCAATACAAACACATGGACAAGATTATATAACTTTATTTTTTTTTATTGAAGTATTAAGTAATATTTAAACTTTTAATGTTTTCTTCACTCCTAAAGATGAGACCTTGAAATATTTTGAACAAAGCTCGGCAGATATAGCATAAGTATGCAAGATATTCAAATTAAAAAAATAATAATAATATGCAGCACAATACATTATATTATATAAAAAAGCATGAAAAGTACATCAAAGAAAGAAAAATACAATGACATATAATATGAAAATTAATTCTACAATAAGCATTGCAATGATAAGAAATTAAGAAAATCATATAATAAAATGCAATAATTAATATCAAAATTCTACAACATTTTTTTTTGTGTTTTAGGGAGATAGATAAAAATAAAATAAATAAAAAAAGTTTTTTTTTTGTTTTTTTTTGCATCATTGACATGCAAGGAATGAATGCAAAATTTTGATTGCAAGTCATTTAGAAAATATGTGACACATTCACAGGCACAAGTTCATTTTATAATAGAAATGATTGAGTTGCCAAAATATCTCAGGGGAGCAGTGCAACATTCTAAATTAACAACCTCTTTAACATAATAATATTTTAAATTTAAAAAATTAATAAATGTGCATTCTAAAATTTTAATGCTTTTAAAATATTAGCAATAAATTTATTTTAAATTTAGTGACATTTCACCAATAATTTATACAAAAATATTTAGTTTTTAGTTTTTCATTTTTTATTATTTATTTATTATTAACAAATTTTTACTAAACTAAATTCCCACCCAAAATCTAGTATGCTATTTTTTTTTATAATATATTGAAATATATTATTTACTACAACAATTTTAGAGATGCACAGTATTATTTAATAACCAATAACTTTGAATTAGGATTATTTTTATTGACTTTTTTTTTTTTTTTTTTTTTTTGCTGCTGCTTCAAAAATTAAAATAATAAATCAAAAATATAAGTAAAAGTAAAAAGCACCAAATGGCAACAAATTTTCAAGTCAATATAATGTTTAATATGTTTGGTAATAATGAAAATACAGTTTAAGTTAATTTAAAAAATAATAATAATTGAATGAATGTAGGAAAACAAAAAATTATAACAGTAGCATTGAGATAAACAATTCATGATAAAGTTTGCAAATAATGTGGTGATGAGGTTAGTATTAGTGTTTGTAATAAACATAATATTATTTATTTATTTATAATATATATATAATATATATATATAGAACCTATTCATCCGTACCTTCCTTGATGGGCACGATATTTTCTGATGCAACCAGTTCTTCAACAGACTCGGAGTCCTACAACAATAAGAAGTGAAAGATAGAGAAAATTTTTTGATGACAAGATTGACAATAGTCTTACCCTCATCATGTCTTGCTCGTCATATGTGGCGTCCAAACTGATGTTACGTCGCAGGGAGGTGTCTCGAGAAGGTCCTAACTCTTCCTTCAGATTCTCAAATCCAGACTGGTCAAGGTGAACTTTTGCTACTGCTTTCTCTACATCATCAGTTACTAACTCTACATTAAAAATGCACTGGTTGACAATGTCATCTCGGCCAATCTTACGCAAAGCTTTCTCCAAAGTATTGCCTGAAACATTAACAGGGGCATTTGAGTTGCAATGCCTATTATACAAACAGGCTTTGTGCTGTACCTGTGGCCTTGTTGCTGGCCTGTTGCATCCATAATCGCAACATGACCATTGCTTGCTGTGGCACGCTATCAGGGTATTCAGAGGTTATCAGGTTTATGTCGGCACTTGCGACACCCAGCTCATTAGCCAAAGGTACCCAGTCACTGCCAAGTAGGTTGCAAATGTCCGAGAGTCGGAGGTCAGCGCGGTGAATGCTATCAGGGTGAGCTGCACACAAAACAGAGCATGTTACACTCTCATAGTTAATATGATGTAGCCTAGACAAGCAAACTCTGAATACTTACAGAGGCCTCCCTCTCTCAAGAAAGTGTATTTTTTCTCAAGTTCTAGAACCTCACACTCGGACGGCATCTGAAGAGATTCAGGGGTAATATTTTCAGGCAGGACTATGTTCAATACACATATGGGTGTTTGCTGGGGCTCTCCCTTGGGAACCTGTAAATCAAAATATTTTTATTAGTAATAAAATATCACACAACTATTACCAGAGAAAGTGGCAGATTTTTAAGGTAAGAACGCATCATCAAATTACCCTGCCATTAAAATATAGAAGTTTTGACTTATTGAAAATGTTCACCTTTGGCTCCCTCATGAACAGCACTCTCCCAACCGTATCAGCATGAGGATCTTTTACTCTCACTGTGAAGGGTAATCTATTTTCTTTGAAGGCATGGAATCCTAGCTGTAGCTGGTCTCCTGATTTCGTAACAGGTACCAAGTTTCCATTAAATTCTACATATTGTGTTTTTCCCTCTAATACCTGCAACATGAAACACAACATTTAAAGGGTGCCGAGAATACTCAGTTTTGATTGGCTACTAACCTCGACATCTCTGCTCTTAGCCATCTCCGTGAAGTGCTCCTGGTGCTCTAAAGTCTTATCCTCTTTGTCATCTGTCATGCAGAAAACGCGTAGACGGGCCTCAAGTAGGTCTATGCGTTTTGCAAACACAACAAACCTACGAAAATAGTAGGGACAGCAAAATAGTAAGTCAAAATGTATGAAGTAGGTTTACAATATACATTTTCATTTATTCAAATATGACAACATCATTTATAACAAAAAGTAGAATTTAAAATAAAATTGACTAAGGTCAAAAAGAAAGGAAAAGAAAAAAAACTCTCTAAAATGGGAAGAAAATTTATTTCGCGTTATTAATATTAAAAAACTAAGGTGTTGCATTTATTGCCAATAATGACATTTCCTTACGAAAAGAAATGTAGGTTAAAATACATGTATAGATTATAATTATGATTCTATGAAAATCCAAATGGTCGTGATTTTATTTATAATTTTTTATTGTCACATCACGAAAGGCACTTTTGTACGTAGAGACTCACAGAAAAAAATCAATTATGGTGTTACGCATAAATGTTGCTGCATTGAGCTAGCATAATTATATTACGTATTTATTTTTGCCTATATGCTTAAACTTAAAACCATACTATGTAAAGCTGACTGCATGTCACTTTTTTTTTTTTTTTTTTTTTTATAATTTAATTAATGCAGGATCCGTATTTTCATTAAAATTTCTGGTATGTAAAATTAAAAGAAATAAAAATAAAGACTTAATTTAGGCGATTGTTATTTTCTCCTTATAAAAAGATACAGGCATAAACACATTTACGTATTATGCAATTAATCGCATTATGGGGAAAACAAGGTTAAAATAATATGTATAGAAAAAAAGGTATGTAAATATGCAACTGCAAAATAATGACACTGTTACTTACTTTGCCATAAATGGTACATGAATGGCTTCTTTATACAATTCAGTAGCCATTCTGGTGGCTTCGCCGATGTTCCGGCAGTCCATCAACCAGAATCGTGCGGATACGGTAGTAGTGAAAGAGACACAATCATTGACGAAGGTAAGAGGTGTGGAGCCAGTGACATCCTCCCACTGAGCTCGGGTTGTTCCTCCTATCACAAGAACATCATCTTATGTAGCAACTCCACGCAACCGCTGGTGGCACACACCCAAGCAAATGGACCAACAATACGTCTCAACTCAAACGTGAGTCGAGCTGTGTTGATGGTACACAAATCAAATTGCAATTTACACACAAAACATTTATACCATTCTCAACAAACAATTTAATTTATTCTTCTAATATTATATGAATCATAACAGTATAACAACAGTAAAAATAAACGAATAAAAAAACTTTGGTGTGTAAATGTACATATTTGATGTATATATATAAAAAAAAAGGAGGGGTGCATTCGCTAAAATATTATACGTTTGTCAAGCGTTAATGCGTGAATGCAGTGCACTCCTTTTGTCAAATTAATTTCATGATTATTATAATTTTTTTCTTGTCATTTTAGCATCAATCATTCATTGATAGAAGTGCTGGCATGCACACGAAGCATAATACAAGAATCTGAAATTTCTAATTCAGTATTAGTTTGCACAACTTTGAGCACAATTCCGTTCCTCGTGCTGCATGTGAGGTGTGCTAAAAAAAAGCAAATTATTGCAATCAAATTGCAATTTTTTTAAATTTATTTTTCATTATATATATATGTACATATATATTTGAAATATTAAAAATTGTGATCAAAGTTTCCAGTTATCAATTATTTCAATATATTCTGCATCACTAAGTATACCAAGTCTCGAGCACAAGCTATATAATAAAATATAATATAATAACATTTTCGTAACAAAACTGTGGGTTTATCTATCATGCCAAAAACATTTTTCTTTCTCATACTAATAATAAATTATACATAATATATATATATAATATAAAAATAAACAATTATTTGTGTGCATTTGTTTAGCAACTTAATAACTTAAATATGAATTAAAATACTCATAAATATAAGTATTCAACATATTCAAGTTAAAAAAGCATGCATATATAAATATAACCTAAAACTATATTGTTTAAATATGTAATCTTTTAATAATTAGTAACTGGTTTATATTTATTTTTAGTTAAGACCTAAAGCTTCAAATGGATTTTATACAGCTCATACAAATACTATATGGCCAAAAATATTATCATTAAAAATTAGTTTATTATTATTGTTGGGCGACAACTTAAGGCAGAAGTAAAAGGGTGGGAAATATGTTGTAGTAAAAAGCCAAAATAGTGGATGAAAAAGCAAGAAAAAAACAATAATAATAATAATAAAATAAAAAGAGAGAGAGAGAGAGAGAGAGAGAAAGATAGAGAGAAATCATTACGTTATTAACATAAAAAGAAGAAAATTAATCTGGGTTTCATTGAAAATTTCACTGCGTTTAGCCATATGTACGTAAACTTTCTCGAAAAGGATATTTTATATTTGAAAATACACACAACAATTGTGAATTTCACTTGTTTTTCTGTCGATGCAATCATCCCCACCTCTCCCAATCGGAAATAAAACAATATAATAGAAAAAGAGAAAATAATCAGTGAAGTTTTCAGTACCAATAAAGCAAACAGCAATAATAATAATAACAACAATGAAAAAATAATAAGCAATTTTAAAACATCAAATCTAACTTCATTACAATATAATACTCAACTACGTACTATACTTAATATATGTATTAAGAAAAATTAACTTATTTTGGTAAAGGGTACAAAAAATGAGTTGGGAATGTTATAGAGAAAGAACTGTCAAGAATATCATATGAAAAAAGTAAATGTAGCAAAATAAAATTTGCATATAGAAGCAGCAACGGTTTCAGAAAAGACCCTTTCAGGGCAACTGAAATTATTTTATTTATTTTAATAATTTAGTTTGTTCTTTTTTTATTATTATTATGAAGGATTTTTATTTTTTTAATAAAAAATTAAAAAATTCTCTAAGTTGTTAAAGTTTGCGGGAACATGTCTGCCGTGTTACGCTTTAAACTTGAACGTTTTCCGAGAACACACCTACTGTTGGCCATAGTCTTCTTCAAGCCCACGCTGTACAACTTAAATAAAATAAATAGAAGTGATAGAAAAAAAAAAAAAAAAAAAAAAAAAAGCAGTCTTAATTCCGAGTGCATTATTGGAACTCTAAAATATTATGATAATATATAAGAAATATGAAATGTGCAATAAAAATGCATTGGTGAAAGAAATTAAAAAGAGTATTGAAGAAACTACAATGCTATAAAACCGCTTTTTAGTTGTAAATACTATTTTCAGAGGAGCTTCATGGTCACTATCAACTTAAAACAAATAATAATAATAAAAAATATATATTTTATGTTTTTCTTCTCCTTTTTTTTTTTTTTTTTTTTGTTTGTTTGTTTAACAGATGGAAATGACTACAATTGTAGTCCGTACTCATTCGTATTAATTCAAATGAATAAAGAAACGTTCAAATAAAATAAAGTCCTTTTTTTTTTCCTAGTGGATAATTAAAATCACTTTCGTGCGCAAAATATTTTTCTCAATTTGATGCCTTGAGATCTGTAACTTTATATTTATTGATTTTTTTTTTTTTTTTTTTAAATTTTTATTTCAGTTATTTTTACGTTGTATTGTATGAAGAATTTATGTCTTAAAATATGGTGGAAAAAAAAATGGAGCAAATAAATGAAGCTAACCAATATGTTTTAATTTGAGGTAATTTTTCTGCTTCTCTACAAAACTTCCAAAATAAAGTAAAATGTTTGACACAGCAACTTCAAGATAGTCGCAAGTACCTATGGAGATAACTTCCCTTAATAACACGATTTGCATTGCTTTTAATGATTTGTCATTCCTTAATAATATTAGGGGTCTGCGTACACAAACCTTTATTAAAAGTGCAGCAAAGTAGTAAATATATTCCCTACCCTCCTACGTATACCTTCTAATGAGCGTCAATTCAGGTCAACAAAACAACACGAAGGTAATAAAAATTCAATCTTGCATGTTAAATTTTAATTGCAAAAGAATTTAAGTTTGAACTTTTTTAATATAATTTTTAGTAATAATCACAACATAATATAACCAACTTAATAAAAAATTTATAAAAGAACGTTTTCACAAATTTAGTGATTTTTTTTTAATGCACATATTTTTGGTGTGAAGCATTTAGTAGGAAATGCTTTTTATTTTTATTATTATTTTTATTGTTATTACTATAACATGTAAGAAGGTAGGGGATATATATATATATAATAATAATAATAATAATTATTCAAATTACGATGCATGATACATATTTTTATATTCCATGCTCCATGTCAAGCATTGGATGCATTTTAACACCTAATTTCATGACATTTTTAAGTATAAAAAACAAAGCAGTTTCAAAATATTATAATTTGAACTATAAAATATTTAAAACACTCCATGACACGATCTCAGTTATAATAATAAATCGAATTGATAGAAACTGTAAATGTATCAATATATATATATAATACTTATGCAATCATGCACCAGAGTACAAGCAAATCAAGACATTATATATTATAATCAATTTATTAATTTAAAACTTCAATAAATATTATATTATAAAATACTGTGCCAAGTGATATAATATTTGGATTAAATTCTATGAACATTTGGGCTTCTTTCAATTTCATAATTAATGAGAAACACATCTAACTATTACTTAAAATAAGAGACTAGAGAAAAGTGTAATACTGGGACTACGTTGACGATTATTGTGTAACATATGCAGTGTTTCAGCAGCTCAATACGTTAGCCAACTAATTATCTCAACCAATTTGAACATTTTAGAAGTCTGCCAGAGGGAAAGAAAGGGTCGGAGGGACAAGAAACAATTAGGCCTCGGGAAAAAAGGATATATAACATTTTATAAATTATTCCCTTTTTTTTCTACATTTAATACGTTTAAAATGCATAACATGTTGTTTTTTCCTTGACATGCATTTGAGTTTCTTAAAATATTTCACACTTTGATAACAGTCAGATACCTGAGTTTTTAAAGGTTGAGGGAACATTACAATAAACTCGCAAGAAATGCACAAAGAAAAGTTTATAAAAATAATATAAAATGCAACGCGAACGATTATAATTTAACTCGTAATTTAGCGAACTGGTGGTTTGACCTCTCAATTTTCAGAGTCAATAAGGTTCAGTTAGTTATTGCTCAAACATAGCAAATACATCAAATAATAGATTGTTATTTAAAAAAAATTATAAACATCAAAAGTGTGGTAGTAGTAATTTAAAGCACATAATACATTTGGAGTATTTTCAACACGAAAATGTAAATTCAGATACTATACTGTATTATAAGAATCGTTGTTGAAATTTTATCTCTTACATAACTTATTAAAAAAATCGTATGAAATCTACACAAGAGTCCACGAATTTCTCAATAAATAAATATTTATGCAAAGTTAGAAAGTTAATGAACTGCAAAAGTGATTTTTTTCCCTCTATAAAATAGCATTTGTCAGAAATTATAATTTACATTCACGCGTAAAATTGTTCAATATTTTGTTGAGAATTGAGCTTTATTTAAGTAAATAATCGTCTTTATTTAAAAACAAGAAATGTTTTTGAAAATTGCAAATTGTAGTAGGCCTGACTAAATGTCTGGCACACTCCTACAAACCTAACCCCCATTATCTAATAATTTTTAACGTAAGAACAAAGCTTATATTACAACCATTAAAGGCCCGCGCAGCCGTCTTATTTGATTTAATATTAAATTAGTTTAAGGAAATAAGCGGCTGTGATTGGCTGAGAGTTGACTCTTTTCATCCCAGCCGCTTATTTTCTGAAATTAATTTAATATTAAATAAAATAAAACGACTGCGCGGGCCTTAAGTCTTCATTTCAACTTTAACTTAAAAATATCTGAAGTGTATAAAAAAAATTATGACCATTTAACCCGTTTAAAAGGGATATCCAGGGACAAATGAAGAAAGAAAAAAAAAAAAAAAAAAACGATAAAAAGAAAAAGAAATCAAGTGTAATTGAACAATTGGCCACCGAATTTAAACCATTATGATATCACAAGTAGCAATGCTATGACTTGTTACGTTCTGTATTAATGTACTTATTGTAGGATTTTAAAAAAGAAGATTGAAAGCTGTGCATCACACTCAACTAACGGCGTATTAAAAAAGTGCATCTAAGAAAATGTTTGGTCAATATTTTTTTCTTTAAATTTATAATAAATAAATTTAAAAAAAGAAAATCTTATAAAAGAGGACTACTTTTTTTAAATGATTTGAAATCCATTTGTACTTCAAGCCTATTTGAGATTTTTTTTTCTTTTAAATCAGACGTATTCCAATTTAACAACTTGGAGATAACGAAACTCAGAATAATACTATAAATTAAATATTTTAACATAAACGGAATATTTTTAGTATATAAATTTTTAATTATTTAAAAAAAAATGCCTGATTCAAGACAAAGAGGTTTTAAAAATATAAAATAATAAATATATTAATAAAAATATTTTAGTTATAATGGAATAAAGAAGAGATATATAAAAAATATGAAAAGTGTTGCCCGTTACCTTTAAGAGATCTTTTCCGAAACACCCCTGGGATAGCGTGCGGCATCATATTCAAGAGTGAGGGGATAATATTGTGTTAGTAGAGAAAAATAATTTTGCCCAGTTGGCCATCAAATTATTATTATTATTGTATTATTATTATTATTATTTTACATTAAACTACCAATTTATTATTTAGTTCTTTAAGGCATACATAAAAAAGAAATGTAGAGAAAAATAATGAAAGTAATACTGAATAAATTTAGATGTGTGTTTCAGAAATAAAATTGATACACATTTCATAATTAATATAAAAATACAAAGCGATTTTTTTTCTTGATTTAAAGCAAAATAAGGGGCAGGGGGTATATGTTTAAAAAATTATAATAGATTATGTATATAAAGATAAAAGCACGAAAAAGTTAAGGAAGAATGGAAATGATGCAGGAATTGAATAGAACCAAATGGTATTAGGAGAAATATCAAAATGGAACCAACATTACGCGGCATCAAATCTTGGAAACTGTGAAATGTGGAGCCTATACATTCCCACATCAGCAAACCCTCCATTTCGTGATATTAAAAATAAACCAAGAGTATGATACATTTATCATCACAATATAATGCTATTTAGTTTTACTTTGAGGCGCTTGAAATAGAGAACTTACTGCAGCTAAAATTGGAATCATTTATATTTTCACAGTCATTATATTCATAATATCTACCATGTATGCCTTATGAACGTTCTTTTTATTATATATTATATGTATTATTTTAAAGCCTTAATATCTTATTTTGCTATGAAATCAATATGAGCGACTGAAAATGCGCACACATTTCACAATGGGGTCAAAAAATGTCATATCAAAATATACATACAATTGTACACAAAACAACAACAACAATAATAACCAAACAGAATGTTTTAAGAAATATAATATATTTTTATGTATAGTTTTTTTTTTTTTTTTTTTTTTTTTTTTCAATTTTATTGTTTTTTAATTGTTATGATAGCTGGGCATCTATAACTATGTCATCTAAAAACTAACATTAAACACACCAAATATACTTTGCAAAAAGAAAAACGGCAAAGTTTTAGGGGAAATGAAAGTTTCCCTTTGTTAAAGTAAAAAATAATAATAATAATAAAATAGTACAAAAAACGAAATCAAAATATATTTTATAGATATAGTAATAATTACTAACTATAGTACTCATTTCACTTACTTATATAGAACAAAATTAAGCTTAAGAAAAGATCTTGCGATCACTGCATTTAGAAAACCCATTGTGTAATTTTAATTTTAAAGTTTGAAAAAAAAAAAAAAAAAAAAGAACAAATATATTAAAATAAAATTTTATTACTTGAACAAGATCTTTCTTGTGGAAAAAAAATAGAGGAAGTTATGGTATATGTATAATGTATATATATTAAAAAAAAAAAAAAAAAAAAAAAAAAAAAAAAAAAAAAAAGCCAAATGAGAGGTAAATCAAAGAGGCTTACCTGTTATACTACACAGTAGTCTTAACGTTGGTGCATCACCAGAGTATTGGTTGATCATGCCCTTGTTAGCTGCCTGGGGTACGGGGATGGTCAATGTAATAGGCTTGTGGAACTTTCTGCGTCGTGGTTCCACTGTTACGATGGGAGACACTGCGACTCTGTTGCCCAGCATCTTAGCCACCAGTTCAGCAGAAATTGGTTGAGCCTGTCACCAAACAAATTCATACCATTGCACCACTCCAACTGGATGCCTACATAGCAATAACTCCAATACCTATCTATAAAAGCAAAGAACAGTAGATCATCTACTGAATCTAACTCTCCTTTACTTTACTATATTTGGTATTACAGTTTCATCTGCATAAAACATTCTGCCTCAGAGTATCAAATTAATTGGACCACTGACTATCACAAACTATCAGACTTCATCTCAGTGTTATTATGTATGGAAACTCCAAAATGTGTGCACGATAATTTCCTAACTATTGAAACCAGAAGGCTTTTCCAGTCATTGCGACAAAATGTTGATAAATTCCGGTTTAAGACAAATTTTATCATTGATTGTATTAATTTATTACTAGGTCTTGAGGCCCTCGTAATAAAAACATTTCCTTTTCTGCATAATTGCATATCGAGGGTGCTCCTCTATGATGACTGAAGTCCATTTGACCTTGAATTATTATTATTATTGCTGCAAAATGACCAGAAATGGAAAATTCAAAATTTTATCGACACTCGGACCAAATTTTATTTTTCACGGTGAAGTGGACTTTGGACATTATAGCGGAGTACCTTCGATGGTTAAATTGCATAGTACTGGACAAATATATATTGCTAATCCTATCATAGTGCCTCAGTTGCAAATTAGAAATAAATTAATTAATAAAAAAAATTAGGCAAACTAATTTTTCTCCATTATCCTTTTTAATTGTAAAAAGTCCTTGCAATTCAATTAAATGTTTCAAAAGTTTGAATAAAATAATTTATAATTGAAAGTTGTCTTAGCTCTATATTGTATATAAGTTATATGATATTGCAATTTTCCTTTGCATAAGGAAAAGGAATGCACTCATCATATTGCAGCAGAATAATTTAATGTAATAAAAATTGCATATTAGTATTAACAACAAACTATAATACACTTGACAAACAGGAAAAAAAATCTGCTTAACACAATTTTGACCATAAAAACTGTAAACAAAAATTATATTTATGAGAAATCTTGATATGAAAAGCATAGTGATCAATCAGCATTCAGTGGTAATCCTGAAAATGCTGATTTTATATTGTTTTTATTATTTTCATAAGACTCATTTTCAAAAAAAAAAAGATTTCACCTAAAAATATTGAAGTATGATGCTCTTCATGGTCAATTATGTGTTTAGTGAGTTATTTTCCATCCGTTTGAGCACATTGCAAAATTTATATTAGAGCCAGGTTTATTCAAACACACTCAAAACATTATGTTGTTGTATTACGATGCAATGGGCATTATGTATTTTGTTGTGGAATTCTTTGATACTCCAAGACATAAACATTTTATCCACTTTTAATATTATTATTCTAATCAAATTTAAAGAGGATAAGAATTGAAGTGTAGAAATGAAAACTCTTTGTCTAGCTGATTTATACTAAAAGAAAATAATATCTATATTATAGACATTGTTTAAAGGTTCTAACTTAACTTGTTTTAATTTATAGTAGATGTGCTTCATTACTGTCCCTTTCCACAAAATTTTTCTTATCATTATTATTACTTTTCTGAGCTATAGACCTGAATTTAATATAATTTTAAACAGGTATATGAAAACGTAAATAATAATAATAATATAAAAACAACTACTACTTTTTCATGTATAGCTTTCCTGTTTTCTACCCATGCTTCACAGAAGCTTAATTTTAGGTATGTTTTATTCTAACACAATTGGCCTTGTGAATCCAGCTACTTCCAAGTTTCCAACTGAGAGTATAACTCAGCTTTCTACTTTCCCCAATTTAATGTCTTTTGGAAAACTAACTAAAACTTGATAATATATTGTGTCATTAACAGAGCCTTGTCCTTTCCATTTGTTAGTTTGCCATCCCCAAATCATTCCATACTCAAAACACAGTATTATTATTTATTTTTTTATCATACCTGGCACTTTCACTGCAAACAAAAAATGCTTTAAGTGTTGTGATTAATCAGTTGTTAATGAACTATGTTTAATTTATCCTTGCATCAGACAAAAGAAAAGCATTATTATTACATATTTAAAAGATTTGCTTGAACATGATATTCACGTAGATAATTTAGCATGATTTTTTTTTTTTTTTTTTTTTTTTTGTAGATCAAATGAAGTGAGTATTATGACAAGGCAAATATATATATTATATATATATTTAAGCAGGAATGATATTTCTAGCTGTGGCTACAGTAGTTTGCCACTTGTGCTATGTGTCCCTTTGCCTTGGTATGATATATGGAACTGTGTTTGTGTGTGTTAGTGTGCAATGCTGAATAAGCATGACATTTCATCCAAACCCCAACATAGAAAAGCAGCCCTCAGGAAAGTACGAGAGGAAAAATGCAGGGTAAACAAACACAAATAAGCAGGGCTCGATCATTTTGTAAGACAAAACAGAGCACAATAATAAAATATAATTTAAATTATAAAAATAATGAAAAATAAAAAGCACAAAAATAAAAGCAACTAACGTATGTACGATATTTGTTTTAACGCCCAATAAATATTAGTTAAACTTTTAACTAGCGGTTTTTAACATCATGTAATAATTTAATTTTAATTAATGTCGAACCTTGCTTATTTATGTTTTTTTTTTATTTGTTTTGTTAATAGAAATGGGGTAGCTAACTACAAATTAATAATTTTCACCAATTAAGTTTAACTAAGTTTATTGGGCACTCAAATTTGAATTACATTTTTTATATATATATAGTTGAAAATAATCAAACAATTTTCTTTCTTTAATTTAAGTTAATTCCAATTGTAAATATCCAATTGTGCTTCATAAATATATTTTAATGACATAAAAGGATATTATTTAGTAAGTAAAGTTAGCTTCAAAATACAAATTTAAATCTAGTTAAGGATCACTCTTCACAGCAGCAAAAAAGTGTGCTTAATGAAAGCAAAAAAATAATGACTAGACTGCATTGTGAAATGGCATAAATATATTATTTTACTTTCATATATATCACACACTTATAGTGAGTTTATAGTATACTTATTTAAAGTTAATTATTTAAAATTGTGTATATATAATAATAATAATAATAATAATTAATAAATGGGAATGTTTTTCTTTGTTTTATTTTTACTCTGCAATAAATAAATAATATTTTGTAAAGATAATAAAGAAAGTGGATCATGCAAAAGCTTGTTCATGCAGCACACAACATATCTCAAACATACACTGCATTTTTATTTATTTCAGGTGATTTAATTGTGTATGGTGGGTGGTGATTGGAGGTAAAATCTGCCTTGTACTTGCTTGCATCACACTAGAATACTGTCAGACGGAATCAAAGAAAGTTTTTTTTTTTTATTGTTTTTTTAATGCAAGAGCAGTGGGCTTTTTTAGTTTATTAAAATCTATTGCACTTGTTTCTCTATTTATATGATTTTAAAGTATTTATAAAATATATATGCACGTCTAATTTAAAAATATGAAATATGATTATATATAGCATTTGTGATAAAGCACATACATATTTACAAAGAGGGGTTTCATTCAAAGCTGTATTCATCATAGCCTGCATGTAATATTTTAGTTTTTTTTTTGTTTTTTTTTTTTTTGTTTTTTTTTTTTCTTGTGGAAAGGGACTCAAAATGTTAGTGACACTTTTAAGTGCATGTCTGTAAGTGTTAAAGAAAGCACAAACATTTTTTTTTTTTTTTTTTTTTTTTATGTCAAAAATAATAAAATTTTAATTTTAATTTTAAAAAAAATGAACAGAATGAAATTAAATACAGTACTCAAAAATAGTACTCAAAATAATAACAAGCTGATGATACATTAAAAGAAAAATGTATATAAAAAGAAGTTGGTAAAAAGTGAGTACGCATGAAGTATTATACGACAATACAAAAATTAAAAATTAAATGCATGCATAAGAATTTAAATGTCATTTGAAAGTGTTAATAAAAAAAAAAAAAAAAATTGCATCATTAGCATGCATTGTCCAAAACATTGACTATAAAAAAATATGTGTTTCAAAATGAGCTTTGTGGCACACACACACACAATCAAAGCAAGCATTTGACCCAATCATCAAGCAAAGTAGAAGTAAAGCCTATTACATGGCTAAAGCTAAATTAAATTTATACATGAAATTGTATAAAGAAATTAGCTTCGGAGAAAAAAAAAGTGCATGTTAGTTTAATACAACTTGCAATACACAGTTGTAGCAGCATGCTTGGGATTCACACAACCAATAATAAATAATTTAAGCACTTGTATTTATTCTAACGAATATTAAATTTTATATAGAATGCCCATATGTAATTCTCACTCTAGCTCAGCTATATATCATCAAATGAGCATGGCTAAATTAATATTTTGTACCTCCCATAGACTAAAAAGTAATAAATATTTAAATAAGAAAAATTTAGGGTATATATATATTATATAGAAGCACATAACATGTTGAAAATTAATAATTATGTTTTCTTTCCCAAATATTTAATGTGATCACCAGATTAGTGAAAAACGTTTCTTTTTTGGGATATGATTTACAGTAATTTTTTTCAAAGGTCCCGTATGACCTTTCCTTGGCTTGAAGAGGTTTACCTGCAGGCCCACTTTGATCTTCTTGGTGAGTGCTCCCTGAGGGAACACAGCCTGCACCTGGGGCACCACGCTCGAGGACACCATGCCACCCTCAGGTCCAATCGCATGCACCTCTTGTCGTACTCGAGATACGATTGCAAAGTATTGTGGGAAATCTGTCGTCAAGATGCGAGTGATACGATTTGTGTTCAGATCTTCAAGTTGGTTCAGATCTGTACAAACATAACATAGAATATTGTTTTTAATGTAGATATATAAAACAAAGGCATAAAAGTGTCTTTTTTTAATGCATGAACCAAAAATTCATTATAGATTTGATGTTCAATATTGCATACACCTGTACATAAGTTCAAGCATATGAATGGAGCTTTAAAATAGCACAGCCTATTTATTGTAGCTGCGAACATACAAAAATGTATTTTGCTATAGATAAAAAAGGCACTGGTATTTTGAATGTGGAGAAAACTAAGTAAGTCGTTCAGTGCGAGTAATAATTTGGATGTATTAATGCATTTGTACTGTATATATTTACAAGTACATAGTCTAAAGTACATTTTTAAGTTAATTTTATTGACAAGGATATGTTGATTACTGTAACATTGTTGGTGTAACAATCGAAAAGCCAAATGAAGAATTTGAATTGGAGAGTTTAAATTTAATGAACTTAACAGATAAGAAATGACTACATGAAAAATACTATGAGTTTTGTTATTTTTGTGCTACTCACCTTCTCCATCAAAGCTCTCCTGCAGCACATCTTGAATGGCCTCCTCACTGGCCTCAAGTGTGTGTTCACGCCATGTCTCGCCATTGTCAGAGCGCAAGATGACAATTTCACGCTCTTTGCCACGCAGAGAACCAAAGTGTGGCACCTCAATGATCACAGGACTAAAAAAAAAAACATTACGCATTTCTGTAAGCTACAAGATAAACAAATAATGCTTAACAGGAATCTTAAAGCTAACAAAAAATAGGGGATTTGTTTGCTGTTGCAATTTTTTCTTCTTAATATCAATTAAACAGTTAGCCAATAGTGAAAGTAATGGGGGGAAATTAAATATTTCTTTACTTTTTTGAATGTGGAATTAGTTTGTTTTCTTTTCTAATTACAATTCTCTGTTATGAATACAAAAAGGGTAAATAATAATAATAAATAAAAAATGTAAAACTTACCCTAAAAACTTAGCCCCCACAGGTCCCAATTCTAGGATTCTGCTTGCAAGGGCCTCGCCTTCCATCAGAGGTGGAGGGTGAGTAAGTTTATCTTTCTTGAGGTATCGGCATGTGATTCGCATGGGCATTGCCGCCTTACGTGGTGGCACAATGACACGTACACCAGAGTGTCTGCACCCTCGCATGGCACCGCCTCTAGCGTCAACCATGAAGCTCACGAGGAACCTACACACAAACAAATCACGTGTCACGGAACGCTCAGCACTCACTATACATCATGCACTGATGCATGCATCAGTCAAACACATCATGTGGCACGAACAATCACTGCCATGATGTGCCAGTGACACAGAAGGGTATTACTAAAATATGCTATGCTTATTAGACTATTCTAATTGATAATATATTTATAAGGAAGAGATATTAAGGAAAATAAGCCACTATGGTTAGGTATAATAAATTTGAAAGGATAGGAGAAAACCAGCAAAGGCCTTACCATAGTGAAGAGTCCCATAAATTGGCGAAAATCTTACTAGCACAGAGATAAAAAGCTAATACATTTTGGATAGCTTTCAGCACTTAAATTTCAAGAGAAAATAGAGTGTATTATGCCTTCATCAGGCCTTACAGACGCCAAGAGAATCTACCAGTATCCTTCGTACTGATCCTTCATAGTTTCTCTCCAAGTCTGCAAGGACAGACAAAGTAGCACACTCCGTTTTCTCTTGGAGTTTAGTACCGCAAGCTATCCAATATGTATTAGTTTTTATTTATTTATTTATTTATTTTTTAAATTTTTTTTTCTTTTTTTTTTTTTTTATCTCTGAGCTAGTAAGATTTTCACAGAACTATGGGACTCCCTTCACTATGGTAAGGTCCTTGCTGGTTTTCCTCCTATCCTTTTCTTAAAAATTTATTGTATTTAGATTTAATGTATTTTTAATCATTTCTATACTTGGAAATAGCTTTATAAAGCTCTCGACTTTATTTATTTTATCAATTAAATCTATATCCATGCAACTGTTTCACTTTTTAACTTTAGTAATACCAGTCTGTTTTCAGAAATGTGTTTTAACATTTAAAGCATGCCTTGAGAAAAACAAATATGTGAAAATTGAGCATTGATATTTAGTAAAGAATTGAAATTGTAGTAAAACTTTTATGCAGCTGCCCAGGGAAAATTTTAGATTATGAAAACAAAATAGTAAAAATGTCACTTTTGATCCCAATTTTTATTTTCTCAATTATTAATTTAAAAAAGTAAGAGTCTGGAAATAATTTTCTCTTGAGACAGCATTTGAAAAAACTACTCTAATATGCTAAATTTTATAATATATAGTATATTTATAAAACAAAAAGAAAGAAAAATATAATTTTGATGTAACGTCCAATGGAGTTGCTTACATAATGCCACTGGACCAAGCATGAAAACACAGACAAATGCTCGGATATTTGGTTCTGCTGCACCACGGCAAATAAAAGTGTAGAAAAAAGATTAAAAAAAAATCCCCAAAAGAAGAAACAATTGAATAGCCACTTAAAGAAATTTATCAAGTGCATCATTTATGTTGGTATCATGCTCCAAACCAAAATATTTGTAAAAGAATAATAAAGAAAAACAACAGATATAGCAACAGTTTAGAGAAGTTTTTTTTTTTTTTTTTTTTTTTTTTTTTAATTATTATTTATTTATATATATTTTTTTGTGTGTTTAATTTTAACTTATACATAAACACTTTAAATGTGGACAGGACTTACGTTTTCCATTGCAGTTTCCTGATTTCAGTCACCATTAGAAAAAGGAAGCAAGACAGGAGAAAAAAATAGAGTTAGTGATAAACACACACAAACACACACAGTAGCACGAGGTTTACTTCAGCTTGCATCACCGTTTAATATTATTTCAGTTTATTTTTTATATAATTATAAAACAGTTTAAAAAAACATTTCCCAATATTTTTATGTAATCTAAAAAGTTATTTATCATGCAAACATTTTATGATTATTGTTTTATTTGTAGGTTTAGTTTAGAAATGTTGAAGTTGTGATTCCAATTAACTCATATCGCTATGTCTCAAAATTTACCCCACTATATGTTAACAATTAGGTTCTTGCAAAAAATTTCAAATTCTATACCAATACAGTACTCTGTATTTATATGTATGTATATCATTTGAAGCATGTATATTATAGTATGTATTTTATGTAGACCTGTCAGAACCAAATGTTGCCCCAATATGTTCTCTTCAATTTAACAATCTATAAAATAATGATACTAAAAATTAAAGATCGCAACAGAAATAAAGTTAAAAAAAATCCCACAAGTACCAAGGTAGAGAAAAATAAAATCATGCATTCTCTGTATGAATTTAATTTTGATTTAAAAAAGTGAAATATTTTTATTTTTTAAATAGGTCCAGATATGATTTCAAACTTTACCACCACCCTTTCTCTTGGTCACTTTTGTGACTTTTGTGCACCAATTACAGACTTGGCAGGAGTTTCGTAGGTTTGGTTTGCTAACAACAGCAGCTTGTTAAAACACACAAGCCAAACAAAACATTTTAGCATCTTTGTTCTGTATTAAAAATCACTTAATTGACCTTATTGAACTGTAAAATTGTGTAGGGTAACATGAGAAAAATTTAAGTTTTATATTTATTTAATTCTGAGTAAATCTCTTAATTAATAGCTATTACTCTATTTGATGATCTGATTGCATTGAACATGATATGTATATTGCATTATATTTTACTTTATTATTATTTGAATGATTTTGTAAATTTTAAGTACTTCCATAACAGTGAAAACTCACACTGTTACACTTTTCTTTTCAGTTCTGAAACAAAATTTCAACTCATATTTAAATAAATTCTATTTTATTTTTGAATGCTAACTTCATTATTTTAATGAGACACATCATGTTAGCCAAACATTAGAAACAAGAAGAAAATAAATTTTTTTTTGTAGATACTCCTGCAGATTTTGTGCTTACTTCTTGGCTGATACGCATGCAAAAGTTGACCGTCACTCACATCTTGCAATATGGACCAAATCAAATAAGTGCTTCAAACAAAACTGACAATTCACAGCAGTGCATGTAAATCACAACGGAATTAATTAAAAAAACAACGAGAAACAAAAACACACAGTTGCAGCAAAAATAATTTTGTTAGGCATAGTCCAGTTATGGAAACCATAAAATTAAACTTTTAGTTTCAGTATAAAAAACCCAATAAAGAACTATTATTATTATTATTATTAAAAAATATATTCAAAATATAAATAAGTATGGTAGTATACACTAAAAAATTTAAACAATGAATTATTAAAATTAAAATTTGTAAAATAGCAAATGACTTTATTAATATACGATCTACACTTTGTTATAAAGGCTAAATTACGAAGTATGGATTTTAATGAAGTTAATTCAAATTTGTCTATATAAAGGATAACCTATCTCATAACTGAAACTAAACAATATAGTCAGTTAATTAGTTGGTTAAAATAATTATCTTTTAGTAAATAAATGTACAAATATATGAGTATTATTATGGTAATTTGAAAATTTAAAGAAAAAAATTTATATAAATATCCGAGTTCATTTAAACTTTTTAAAGAAAAAGTTGTAGCATATTTCTTACAGTCGTAATACTGATTATTAAATGTGTAGAAATGCCAACCTTTCCCTCCACATTCCTGTTGTGGGGGTACATGTAGTCGCAATGCCATCATCAATCTCCAAAAAGCTGTCCAAAACAACATGGCCGCAGAAATCATCACAAAATAAAACAACATAAAATTATAAAATAAATGGATTAATAATAAAAAAAAAATACTTTAGTAACAAATTAAAAACATAAAATATTGTAAAATGTGAGTGACGTAAAAACACAACATGCGTTTCAGTTTGGTTAGGATTATTTCTGCACACAAAAATTATAAATAGACTTTTCATAATACCGTAATATTTAAGTCAAACAATATACAGTAGTGATTTTTATTTGTGTATATCGTTGTTTGAATGCTTATACACACATATATTATTTAGTTCAATTGTTAAGACAATTCTTCAACCACCTACCAAATAAGTAACTGGTATAAAAAAAAATGCTGTGGTTTTGAACTTTGATATCATGCATACGTTGTTGCAAACTCTGTGATAGACGACCACCTTGTGGCGCAGACGATCACAACAATAAACAGGGACACAAAACATGCAGCTCAACTTCAAATATGATTTAAGATTTAAGAGGTAGAACTCTTGTAACTCCCCGCAACTTTTTCACATTTGATTAGCAGATCAATTTGTTTCATTTAAAATTATAATAAGTGCATTATTTTAATTTAATTGTTATTTCTCTATCATTTTTTTATATCATACAATTTTATTTATTATTGTGTAAGTATTATTTAGGTATCACTGTTATCATTAATCCATAATTATGTTTAAAGTTTAAAGAACCCAAAAACAACACAGAACCTAACATACCATAAATTATTGTAACGAGGTTATTACCACTAAATACTATTTATCATATTATTTAATGTAAATATATATGTTATCAAAATCCATAAGATCATGCCTTCACTTAATTATCATACAGTATAATAAAAGTTATAGATTTAATAAATATTTAATATGTTTAAAAAAATTTAAGATAGATTATGAAATTGTCAAGCTGTTAAAGATGGAATAAAGTTTTGATTTAGAGTGAAGGTTTTGCATGCATTGCGCAGAGTGCATAACTTCAAGCTACGAGTGCGAGCTTGACTTACCCAACATGTACTGGGTGTCGTGCAATGTCCACATTGTCAGGGGTATAGTTGGCTGCATAGTAATGCTCCTTGGCGTGGGCAGGACTGATTGCATCATCAATGGCTGTAGGTGGGGCTGCACAACAAGGCAGCAGGAATTAGACACTAACAACATTATATATTTAAAGCCAGTTTTTCTTACTTGGGGAAGTTAATGTAACTAAACCATCATGGTTTGGTTTATTAAATTAGAAAGAAATGGATAGAAGAAACCAAAAAGGGTCTTATCATATGGAAGAGAGTTCCATAGTTGGGTGAAAATCTTGCTAGTGTGTGCTAGAGATGATAAACACATTGGATAGCTTTTGGCACTTAAGTTCAAGAGAAAATGGAGTTATGTGTATGCCTTTGTCAGTCAAGTGTCAGTTAATCAATGTGTTTATTACTTCTGTGCTAGCAAGATTTTTACCTTCACTATGGTAAGGCCATCACTGGTTTCTCCAATCCCCTCTTCTTTCAAATTTAATTTTTATTACTTTTTTATATTTAATTTTTCTATTTTGTGTGTTGAATTCATTTAACGGAGATTTGGCATTACTTTTAGTCAGAAGAACAGGCTCGACAAAAAGTGTATATTTGAAATACTATGTTAAATAATGAATGAAAAGCATGGAAAGAGAAGCTCACCAATTGAGTCTCTGTTGGAATCTCCACGTTCATCTCTAGTCACATCAATGGGAAGTGAATCATCTCCCAGGGATTTCATTTCATCGACAGTGAGGTAGCGATATGGCTGGTCACTCAGCATCGTGTCTTCACCTGCAAGAAGATAACTCACACTTCACAATCTGGTGCCACCTCTAAGAGTCAAAAGACCCCTATGCTCTTGCATTTATGTATTTTGAAACATACTAATCTATAGTAATATGTAAAAAATAAATAAATAAAAAAAAATCCTATACATTTTCTGCTTATAGGCACAATTAATTAAATAGTAAATACAAAGTGAAGATGTGAATGCCAAACCCTGCATTTTTCAAAGGAGTCCCACATAGTTGAATTCATGGTATTGAACCTTACTGCCCATTATTTAAATATTAGCTAGGATTTTTTTAACTTTTAGCATAAAATTTAATTACTAAACATAAGATATATTTCTAATCTGGAAAAAAAAAAAAAAAAAAAAAGCACTATTATTTTTTTGCATTATTTTCAAAAAGTCTAATATCCAGCATATATATTTATTTTAGGTATTATTTTATTTTCTTATTTATTTTTCAAAAGCAAATTAGTTCCCAATATTCTTTTAACATAAATACATTTTTTTTTATTTATCTGTAAAAGCACCCATTAAAAATTAATAATAAATATACTAAATATAGCAGAACTAAAATGGAGAAAATATTAACATGTGTGTTGAAATATATATCTAAACACAGTGTGTAACCAATGCAACCTGGAAAATAAGACACATTTATGGAAGCAAAACAACAACAACAACAATAATAATAAAATGCATGGATTAGTAAACAAGATAAAATCTAAATACAAATAAAAATGTTATAACAGAATCAGTAATGCCATTTGTGCAAAATGATAGAACAGTATAAACAATTCATGCTTATAAAAACAATAATATTTTGTGCAATATTACTTAACATATTTTGTCAAATGTACTATGTGCTTCATAAGTGGGTTTTAACGTACACACGACCACGATAAGAATTTTTAGCATTCAAAAACTCACGCTAAATTTGAAAAACACGCACTGGATTTAAATGGTAAAATACCTTAACGCGGTCCTGTGTACTGCTGTTTCTGTGATGCTACAGCATTAATCATATTTTTAATTTAATAATTTTGATTACTGCATGCAATTTTTTTTAATCATTTTGCATACATAACATTTAAAAATATCTTATAAAGTTATTTTATTTAGCTATTTTGCACTTAAGGTTTAATTCTTTAATTTTATAATGAAATCATAAATAAAGGATATTGCAAAGTTGAAAGTTATATTAAATATCCTATTTATATACATAAATTATTACATTAAAAAAATTCCATTAATTTGAGTGCCAAAATATTAAAATTGTTAAGTGCAAAATGCATGGATAATTTAATATATATCTAATAATGCTGGAACTTAGGTACATACAAGGTAGCAAAATTATTTGCCAATATTAATAAATATCACACAAAAAATAACTAAAAAAATAAATTATACCATAATTCAAAAAATGCAAAAAACAACAACAGTAATAATGGAAAGCCCAAAAGAAAGATACATAAAAAATATTTGAATAAAAAAAAATAATAAAAAAAAAAATAATAAATAAAATAAGCAGCCTTTCAATGTCCTACACCATCATCATCATCATCATATCATCATGAGCTTGGATACACAACGTTGAGAGCATAAAAACAACAATGAACTTTGGATTCTAGTTTTGGTTGATCGACTGACTTACGCGTTAGCAGCATTTGGCCCTCATAATAAGGCAAGTAGATGTGTTGAGCATGGGTAGGTTTTCCATATACAGCAGAATCCAAAAGATCGTCACCTGTGCAATTTTAAATAATCTTTTCTAATAAAAATCTCTTCTAAGAATATAGATTTAAACTATTCTCTGCATGAAATTTATTACATAACCTTTTCTTTATAATAAATCACATTCAAATAAGAATTTTCAGGCATTCAGTTGATGTCGTACTTTTATTTGCAATCCCCATTTATTTTATTTAAACAAAGGATTTGCCTACATTTCCTTTACAAACATTATGATACCCCTCCCCTTGCACACAGAGATCTAAACAATTAAATTAAGTTCATAACAAATATAATGAGGGACATTATTTCTGCTTCTTTCATTCAAAATAAAAATAAAATAAAGAGCTTTTTGATGGTGAAGGGTTAATATTGAGAAATTATAGAAGAAACAAAATAATAAAGACAAAATATTAAATATATATATAAAAAAAAGTAAAGATTTTTCTTCATGTTTCAATTCTGTTAGCCATATTTTTTACATTAAAATATTGGCTTTGTGAAGGTGATGAAGTTTGGCCAAGTGCTGCTAAGTATATCAACTATACCATGCTAAAAATAACTGAAATGTAGGAAAAACAAAATATTAACATGCTTGGAGCTTATTTGCTCTATATAAATACTGTACTTGTATTTTACTTGTGTGCATAATACACATTTAACTCCTCTGTTTTATTCCTGTATTACTAAATAAAAATGAAAACAGCACACAAATAATAATAAAAAAAAAGTAAATAAATAACTCAAAACTTAAACAGAAAATATACGAAAGCTGAAAAAAATGTCATGCAGAATACAAGAGAGAGACTTACCACCTTCGTCCTCGGAGTCGGACATGAAGGTTTCCTGCATAGTTTCTGGCGCCATCACTCGGTACTTCTCCTCCACGATGGTAGTTGTTGTAGTCGTGATGACAGTCTCCGTCACTACCTTCAGAGTCTCCACCACACTGATATAGCCCAACTTTTGGGCAATGGATAATGCTGTCTGTCCTTGCTGCAAATCACAAACACAATATTCCTCAGTCAATTTTACTGATTTCATTATGATATTTGCATTGGGAGACATTTACAATTCTTCGCTTCATACTATAAACAGTACAGTGAATTTTTTGGCTATTTTAATGAGTTCGATTTAAGTAGAAATTTAAGGTCAGGATGAAGATTAAAGTAAAAGATAGAAATCCCAGCAAGGGCCTTACCACAGTAGAGATGTTCTATGGAGAGATAGAGGTCTTAAGCGGCACAGATTTTAGTTATATAATGTTTGTAGAAGAGTACAGAAAACTACAAAAACAGAGCACAAAAATATACACTACTCTGTGATGTGTGCAAGTAATTTTCTTCTTTGATTGATATTGTCATTACAATGTCAAAAGCCCTCTTGGTTATACAAACATTATATAACTTAACTCCATGCCACGTGAGACTTTGACTTCTCCATAGAACTTCTACTGTGGTAAGGCTCTTGCTGGTATTTCTATACTTAACTTTAATATTTATCTTAATAAAGATACAGTATTATATAAAACTAAGCATAAACTTACGTTTGTGACAGCATTTGGTGCAGCTTTGTTCTCAAGCAGCAGGTTGATAATGAGAGTGTGTCCCTGTTGTGCTGCCTGGTGCAGTGGAGTGTATCCTGCACTGGTACTGCTGTTAACATCAACGCCATGTTGCAGCAGGAAACGAACCATGTTCAGCTGACCAAAGTGACTGGCAACATGGAGTGGAGTGTAGCCAGCCTGAAAGAAACACATTACAAATTGTTTAAACAAATATTTCATACTGAAACACTTATAAACTATGATTTCTATATATATATATATATATATATATATATATATATATATATATATATATATATATATATATATATATATATATATATATATATATTATGGATATGATAAAATTAAAAGGAGGACTATAGTGAACTATAGTGAAGAGAATATGTTCTATAGTTTGGTAAAATTCTTGATAGCACAAAGATAATATTCACATAAATAAATATCTCAGTACTAGCAAAATTTTCATCAAAAATCACGACATATCTCTTCAGGTCCTTGCTATGGTTTCCAAATCCTTTTACTTCAACTTTTATCACATTGAACAGCAATAGTTTATGTTTCTCTAATTTAACTTTTTTCTTATATGGATATATGAAGTAAATAATGAATGAGTTATTTTAATTTTTACCTTTGTTTTGGCATCAACTTCTGCTCCATTCTTGACAAGGATGGCAGCTACATTGACCCTATCTTCCTGAGCACACAAGTGCAGAGGAGACAACCCATTCTGCAAACAGACATCACACCATGTTATACCAAGATCGGGCAGGAAGTATGACACAAAAAATACCTTTGATTTATGGTTGGGGTCGGCTTGATGTTCAATGAGTAAGGTAGACATATCTGTGTGACCTTCCTGGGCACTCAAGTGCAGAGGAGTGAAGCCAGCCTTTGATTCAGCATTGGCTTTGGCACCATATTCAAGCAATGTTGTAGCAATATCCATCTAAAACAACATAACCATCAGCTTGCACATATTCTTTATATTTTATTTTCATGTACTATCACTCATATGATTTTTTTTTTAATTTGCACATGAAGTACAAGTAAAGTGATATGCAAACCTACCTGATTCTTCCTTGCTGCAATATGCAGTGGCGTATGTCCATTTTTAGCTGTGGCATGAGGGGAAGCTCCCTTATCTAGGAGCAAGAGGGCCACATTCTGGTGGTCATAGTGGCTTGCAACATGAAGTGGTGTCACTCCATTCTGCATTCACAGCAAATAACATCAACATCATATGACAATATAGCTGTTTAATTATATTCATGTTAAAACAAAAATGCATTTTATCATAAATTTATTTAACTTGCTAGAAATATTTTCAAAAAATTGTTTAATACTATAAATTTTATTTATAAGATGTCTAAAATGTCTTATTTCTACTTTAAGTTACAGTAAGCATCAAGAAAAAACAACAGGATTATTTATTTTATAAATTATGAATGAAGTAGCACTGAGTGGGGAACAACTGAGTGCTGGTTTATATATTAACTGGAAGAACACATTTGTTTACTATAGTAGGGGCAATGTATTGTCTGTCTTTACATCACCTCAGCACATCAAAGTATATAGATAATCTCCAAGTTGATTATACATACACATTTGGTGCAAATAGTCTCTTTTCAGCATGTGGGTTAATGCAGTTACTCTGTTTGATGTGATACAATAACAAAATATATGCATTTTATTTATCAATATGATTTCTATATGTTCTCAGTGTGAGAATGTGGCTTTCCGAGGCTTGCTGCCTAAAGGACATACATATGTGAGAGACTTACCTTGCCCTGTGCGTCAACGGGAGCATCACGCTGGAGTAACAATCTTGCCACCTTCATGTTGCCATACTTGGCAGCCAAATGCAGTGGCGTGAAACCCTTCTTGGTGGTAGCAGTAAGAGAAGCACCATTCTCGAGCAGCACTGAGGCAACCTGCCATGCCCACATACCATTATCTAACCTGCTTCAATTTGCCCTTATTTGGCTTTACCTACATATGAGCCATTGAGCCAACAAATGGACTTCAAAACTCAGATGATATAGACTACTCCTTTCTTCCACACAAAATTTTAGTACCAAATTGGTATTCATAAAAGGACATAAACTATATAATATTTCATTTGATTAAGTTCTCTTTGCCTAAAAATTATAATATTTTTTTTTTAGTTCCTTACAAAAAAAAAAAATAACAATAATAAATGAATGGAAAAAATAAAAGAAACAATGATAACATGAAAATTGCAAACTATTGCAAAATACAAAATAAGATAATAAAAAAATACATGAACTACTAAGATGCCTCTAACTACAGATTTAACAGAAATTTATAATTTTATAAAAATGAATGAACACAAAGACTATAGCATAGTAAAAACTTGGTTCTATATTGGAGAAGATATTTCTAATGGAAATGGATATGAGGTGAGCAATTTCAATACTCATTTCTTGCACTTGCAGTATACAGATTGTGTGCAGTAATATGAATGTGATGATCAACCTATATATGGCTAGCTTATAGCGGAAATAATAATAAATAAAAATTACAGGGACCTCCATTGTGATTGAGTAGAGAGGAGAAAACATACAGTACATAAATAATTAATTCACATTTTTACTGAAACACAATTAAGTAATTAAATAAATAGTGTCCTTGTACAGGGCAAAAGTCTCTGTCACACTGCCTTTTTACATCTAAACAATGGAGTTCCCCAGACTAAAATAGATGACCTCAATTGCTATAGCCATCACCAAAAACATGCCAATAACCAGGAGAAGAAAAGGGAAAGTTAGAAAAATTGGACAAAAAAAGCAATATTTTGAATAAAAGTGAACAAATAAAAAATAGTACTAATAAAAAAATGTGTTCAGTGTTTTTTGTTAGTAAAAGAAGAAACATGCAAATAAAACAAAGAAGAAAACAATTTATTTCATTTTATTTATAAATTTGTCCTCTTAAATAATATACTTTTTTTTCTTTTTTTTTTTTTTGAAAAAAAACAGTCCTGAACACAAATATAAATATATATAGGCCTATATATATTTTAAGTGAAAGATACAACATAATAACTTTTGTAACTTATGCAAAATGTAAAAAGAAAAATAAATAATAAAAATAAAGCAATAGAGTGCATAATACTTAAATTTAGGAGCCATTAAGATATGTGAGCATGCGTGATAATTATGCTATCTTGATGGCTACCAAGTGCTATGCTAACCTGCCCACATACAAGCAGTGTAGTCCAAATGTGTTTGTGTCTGATATACCAAATAAAGTGCAGAAGAAATTAGCAGCGGACAGAGTATACGACTAGAATTGAACACTCAAAAAAAAAAAAAAAAAAAAAAAAAAAAAATGGCACAATAATAAATAAAAACACTTATACAACAAATAAGTTAAATCTATATTTGCTTCCCCTATCACACTCAATCACAATAAGGCCACTTTTGTGTCTCAATTATAAGAAAACATTCCAAAAAAATACTTTTTAGTATTCTTATATATAATAATAATATTTCTCTTATAGAGAATTAATCTTAATCTTATTTAAAAATGGTCATGAGTAAAAAGCCCAAAATGTATAACATATTAAGGCAAAATATCATTTCATAAAGCACAAATCTGTAAATATCCCCCAATATATAACAAGTGCAACAAGTTATCACTCAGTATAGTAAATACTAGGCTGTTTATAAAATGGAAGCACACTCCTAGTGATTCTAGACTGAGTGTTTTTAAGTTCTGTGGAAAAATTCAACATAAATTTGAAAGCATGCTCTTTTGCTGTTGTTCATGCAAATTGAATCTCTGCAAATTTTTTGAAGTCCAAAATTGGGCAAATATTCAACTGCAAAAATGCATGCTCAAATTTATGTATTGAGGGATTTGAGCTTAATTTAAGACAATAAAGGCACTTCAAAATATCCCATTATTTACAATAGTATATTAAATAATATTCAAATCTTAAATAAAAAAAAAATAATAATAAAAAAAAGCGCATGAATTCTAATAATTAATTTGAAGACAATATATATTTGTGCATGCCCGAGCCCTCTAAATAATAAATAAACTGAAATAATTATAAATAAAATCAAAACAATTCAAGAGTGAAGTGAAGGAAGGAACTATATAGAGATAGTGAAGAAGCGTTTCGACCATAGCAGTTCATGGTTTACAGTAACAATTATGTAGGCAATGGACATGCTATAACATGATTCCTGCATTAATTTTCTCTAAAGAGAACAATAAGTTAGGACTCCTAAATAAAATATTCCTGATGTCTAGATCTAAACTTTTCCATAAGATAAAGAACATCTATATGATCCATGATTCTGCGTCCTACTAGGAACTTTACCTCTTCCTGGCCCTCCTTGGCTGCGATGTGAAGTGCTGTGTACATGTCCTTAGTGGTAGCGTCAACTGCTGCGCCGTGCTGCAGTAGCAGCATCACAATGTCAACGTTGCCGAGACGAGAAGCAATGTGCAGAGGAGTTTGTTGCTCCTGAAAACAAACATTATGCACTTATGTCTCAAGCACACCACACACTACAATTGCTTTAGAACAACAGACACACAATTAAAGTCCTATTCTGCCTACTGAATCACCAGCAAACTTCTGTTTAACTAGGAAAGGCCCTACCTTTTACAATGTTAAATGAGTGAGCACCTATCATGACTAAGGCTATATTATCAATTACTATATTTTATATTTCAATAAAAAATTACAATTGCATTCAAATATTTAATTAGAAAGTTAAGAATCTAATTGTTTCATCTGAAGTTAACAAATACAGATTGACTGAACTTTCTCTATAATCATAATGATCAACTCTCCTATCGATTTTCCTCTCTGCTTTAAGTCTTGTTTGAGGTGAAAGCTAAAATAATGGCACATTTTCTTTGTCTATTTACACTGCAAGATTTACATTACAGTATTATTAATGTTGACTTTTGTTTATAATTATTTAAATTAATTTCACTTCATTTAAAAAAAAAAAAAAAAAAAAAAAAATCGACAACTGAAATTCTCAGATTGTGAAATCTTGATTTTTAAGTTAACATAGACAGATTTATGTGAAATTAAAACAATTATTTATTTTAGTTGATGTAAATAGAAAATTACTTTAAAATATATAAGTTACTTTCGTTGTTCCTTATTCTTGATATGAAATTTAGCACTTTTTTTTTTCTTTACTACAATTTGAATTGGTTTTCTGTAGAGTTTATAGCCCACAATTATAAGTGTAATATCCTTTTTATTATCTACAAGAATGCTATAATCAAAAGAATTTATTTTCTCTCTGATTAAAAAAAAAAAAAAAAAAAAAAATCTTATCTTTCTTTTTGCATCTTCCTAATAGATAAAAATGATTTTATCAAGGCAATTTTTAAAAGAGGATTACTTCACATCTCACACCTAAACCTAAGAAAATCAAGTTATAAAAGCAGTCAACTATTCTTTCAAATATCACTCTCTAACTGCAATTAATTATATATTTACTAGTTTTCTACTGAGCTATAAAATTAAGTAAGAAAAATCTTGGAATACTTTAATCTGAATTAATTGAAGTTTAAAAGAAATTTCTATTGCTGCTCACCCATATTTTAATTGCCACATCAGTAGCAAATGACAATTTTTGCATAATACGCAAATCTAAGAGAAGCAAAGACATAAACTTACCCTTGCCCTTGCATCAACTTGTGCTCCGTTGCGCAGCAGGATTCTGATGATATCTGTTTGGTTGGCACGTGCAGCCAAATGTAGTGGCGTCTCACCACGTACAGTGGGCACATCAGGGTTAGCCTCGTGTTGAATCAAGTAAATGACAATATTCATGCAGCCCATGAAGCTGGCTACGTGCAGAGGAGTCAATCCAGACTGCAACACAAGAAATGATCATGAAGCATCTTACATATATGTTGTCTTAAACTTACTTTGTATGCATATATAAAATTATCAGGCTAAACTGTAGACTAACAGTGCATAGCGATAGTGATTTAAAATGCAAACCTAAAACTGAGCTCATTGTAAGCCCTGCATCTGACTTAAAAATTGTAAAATGTAATTAAAATTGGACACTTTTCTCAGAAAAATAAAAATAAAAACAGCATAAGACTGGCATATACCTCCTACAATTCTAGGTCAATTTATGCTGCATATTTAATCAAACTAAAGCACTTTATGACTATGCTAGTCACCTGTAATATAAGCCATGATTCTTATAAACTTACAAATGTCTATTTAAAATTATGCTATAAAGGCTAGTTGACACTATGTAGTAAAATCATGATGACATAAAATGTTGTCATTACAAAAATTTCATGCCAGCATAGTTTTATTTCATAGTGTGAACTTAAGGATGTAAAACTAGATATTAAATTTACTTCTCTTTTATTCACAACAAAGTGTTCCACAAATTTTAAATACTAGGCAAGAAAAAATTGCAATTATTATTTAAAACCTAAAATTTCAAAACACCTGCCTGAATATTATATAAGTTTTAGTATGTAAGCAGTGCCTGCTCAGAGCAGTGTTCCACTTAAGTCTACAATAACATATCCAGTGGACACTTTGCTGTGCAGCTTTTAACTATAAGAATAACAAAGAAGCTCACCTCAGTTGTTGCTTCAATAGAAGCTCCGTGCTTGAGGAGGAGTTCCACCACCTTGATCCTGTTCTTCTTACAAGCAATGTGCAGTGGGGTGAAGCCATTGAGGGCGCGTGCATTGGGATCTGCCTTGCGATCCAGCAGAAGCTTGGCTACGCGCACATGACCACAATGAGCAGCCACATGAAGTGCAGTTAGGTAATCCACTGTTACTTCATCTACTGGAGCTTTGTGGTACAGTAAGATGCGTGCTGCATCCACATGGTCACCTTGAGATGCCATGTGAAGAGGTGCAAGTCCATTCTGAAACAACAAACATAATTTTGGATCAGTAAAAAAATAAAATTGTCCCTTCCTTACTGAGTCCATTGTCTTTAAACTTTAAAAAGACATGTAAATGCGTACTTAAAAATACTAATAATAATAATATTAAAATAGTCTCATTAAAGTTTAAAAAATGAATTGTAAAGTATTGTATAAGAATATTTACTTAGTAAATAGGGACTTGATATATAAATTACATGAGCTACCTTTTTTATAGAGCCCTGGCTCATACCATCATAAAAATTATTCTCACTTCAAAATACTAACAATCAAACTTTCAGTATCTCTTACAACTACAAGTAGGTTGATTAATTTCACTAATTTAAGTTAATTGATACACCTGAAAAATTTGATTTGATTTTTAATTGGTATGATTTAGATAATAAATAGCTGTGTCTACAAATAAAATTATTTGAGTTCCTATTTTCCTCAATTGAAGTGCATTCTAATGTATCAAACATTTTCCTGTTACATGAATTTATCCCTGAAAAAGGTTTTGTATAACAGCTGTCAAGTCCTTGCATTGCCTTAGCACAGTTCTTTAACTACTATCATGAATGAACTTAAATAAGAAAAGTTTACAAACAAGATATTATCACCAAACTCAATTAGGTTACTGCAAAATTGAGCGTTGATTGGCTAAAGTCAGTCAAATAAATTGGTCGCAGTACACATATTAGCTAAATATTAAACGCTAGTCTTCTGCATGACAATATCTTATATAATATAGAACCTTACAAATAAGCTATAGATAGATAGATACCTTGGTTTTGGAACTGATTGGTGCTCCACGCTCCAGTAGCATGTCAACAACTTGCTCATGACCTGAGCGAGCTGCACAATGGAGAGGAGTTAGTCCATCTCGAGTCTTGGCTTCAATGTTGGCGCCTTTCTCGATTAGTAAGGACACCATGTTGGTTTTGCCCCATTTGGCTGCTACGTGCAGGGGTGTAATGTTGTGCTGCACAAACAAGAAAATACCACCTTCACAAACACATTCCACCTCACCCGAGATTTTAATGCAACTTTACTTCAAGGTGAGCTTGCAGTTAATTATCAATGAATGTAAATCACTGATAAGTGACTTGTACTCAAAGTTATATACAGTCCACTAAATCAATGAGTATGTCATATTGGTATATGATTTACCTTTGCAGAGTAGTTTACGTCAGCTCCACGTTGCAGGAGCAAGTTGGCGATATTCTCATTGCCATAGTGAGCAGCAATGTGCAGAGGTGTGAAGCCACTCTTGGACGTTACATCAGGGTTGTGGTCATTCTGAAACCATAAACATGAACCATAAGAATTGAACACCTTAAAACAAATCAGATAATTTAAGAAAAATAAGCCATTGAGGTTGAATATCATAAAACTTAAAGGAAATGACAGAGGAAACCAGCGCTGGACTTGCTATAGAGAAGACATGTCCTACAGTTCAGTAAATGTTTTGCTAGCATAGAAATAATAAACATATTGGTTTAGCATCTCTGTGCTAGCAAGTTTTTCAACAAACTATAAGAAGTATTTCTTCTTTATAGCATAACTCTTGCTGGTTGCTTCAGTCCTTTTCATTTCATAAGTAATCAGTATAAATTCTGTTATATCATTAATTACTATGTAATGTATTTAATACTACTCTTCTAAAGTGTCAATTTTTGTTGCATGTCATTCAAGTCTGCCACTGCAGAGTGTTGCAAAATTTGTTTACCTGGAGTAGCAATGCAGCTGCCTTGCAGTCATCTTTCTTAGCTGCAATATGTAAGGCAGGTAAGCGCACCTTGCCACGAGTATCATTCTCAAGTAGTACTGCCACTACTTTATCATGACCTTGTTGCATGGCCACAGCAAGGGGAGTGAAACCATCCTGAAATATAAATATATAAATATTTGCATGCCTCATTAATAAGGGCCACTTTCAATATCTTACCTCAGTTGCTAGGCTCTGGTTAGCTCCATTGGCCAGCAAGAATCGGACAACATTGTCGTGATTCTCTTGTGCTGCCATATATAAAGGTGTGAAACCATTTTGTGACTGGACATTGACAGAAGCTTCGTGTTGCACCAAGATCTTCACCACTTCTTCTTGACCAGCTGCAAAGTTGATAAATAAAATTAAATACATCCAAAGGTTTGATCAATAAAATGTAAAACACTTCATTGGAAGAAATTATGCTGATTGCTTTGAAAACGCACCTAGAGAAGCAATGTGTAAAGCTGTATTGCCCTTTTTGGTGGCTGCGTCCACTGTAGCTCCTCGCTTGAGGAGTTCTGTCACCACATGGACGTGGCCATCCTTGGAGGCGAGGTGGAGTGCATTAAGACCATTCTGCAAGCACCAAGCACAACATTGAAACACACCATTATAAAGTGCTTACACTTGCCTAAACACTGGAGCAATATAAAACTAATGTAACTAAAAGGTCTTTAATTTTACTCTATTGCAGGGTAAGCTTTCAAAATTAGGAAAAATTTCTCCAAAATAACAATTATTTGGTCGCTCATAGTATCACATATTTATTTATTTATTAGACATAGGTAGTTTACAGTAACATTACATAATATATAATGCAATATATATCAATGTTACACTACATTCGTCTCGTCAGTTTCACTTAATACTAATTATTAAATTAATGTAATGCTAGATACTATATACAATTTACATTAATAAAAATAAGTAAAAACAAAATTAAAAAATATATTTTCAATTCCTCATATCGATTTAGATGTGTCTCAATGATATTATAACCCACGATTTTCCGGCTTTGTTAATAATACATCAAAAATATTTATGTATGTAGTTTAGTATATTGAGGCTGTTTAATTTGCGCCTATAAAAAATTAAAAAAAACAACGAAGTAACGAGTATACAAACAAAAAATATTAAAATAATAAAATTCAAATTTATTTATTTGCATCAAGAAATCAAGTGTTTGATTGGGTCTTTAAATAATAATAAGAGAGAGAGAGAGAGAGAGAGAGAGCAACAATTACTACAATTAAAATATATTAATTGCAAAAACGAAAATTCATTGTGCATAATGATTTTGTACTTCTGTGAAAGTAAATTATCATGAAACTCAATTATTGTTTAAAAATTTACTGTCGCTCTTGCGATTTTTATTCTTGGTACACCTAGCACTGCAGCATTTCTAGTTGCAGTACATACAAAAGCAAACAAAATCAATAGTTGGCAGGCAGCGGGCGTAGCCGCAGGCAGTCAGCGTGTTACTCGTGCTGTGCATTTGACTGTTCAAATAATCTACGACATCTTAAAATAATCCGCCACACGACACGAGGACGCACCGCAAAAATCGAAAATGCTTGCGTGTTATGTTATTTACATTATTATTTGCCATAATATACTGCAAATTATTTATAAAATTAATTTAATGTTACACTATATACTTGTTTTTAAACTAAAAGAGATGATTAAAATTCCAAAATATCAAACAGAATGCACAATTATTTGTTTGAAGAAATATGAACATTTTGTCAACCAACAGCAGTTAATATATAGTAACAATTAAGTCCAGCCATTTGTTTAAAATTATTTATTATTATTACTTTTGTTATACGCTTACTACAAGAGATCAATAATTGTTATCAATTTATATATAAATATATCAATTTATTTACAATCTATATTATATATAAGTGAATGTCAGCGAACGTCTTTTAATTTTAATTTTGTATAATAAGAAATGTTATTATTTTTATTATTATTATTTTTTTACGCATTACATCAAAAAGTATCAAGTTGAGTCAATATGTATTATGTAAATTGTTTTATAGATATTATTTTATGTATGTATATCTTCATTATCTTTTTTTTTTCTTGTTTGATTATTGTCATAATATTGAAAAATAATTTTTATTTTAGTTATTTTTGTTTGAAATGAAAAAAATTGTATTCTAATTTAATCCAACCGATAAGGCAATTGCCTTGGTTGGACATGTATTATGAGTTAAAGTATAGTAATTTTTTTTTTTTTTTTTTTTTTTTTTAGATCTTTTGGACTACTGGAAGTATTTTTAGAATGTTGTTTTTTTCATTGCAGCAAGAGGGAAAATAAAAATCACTGCTATTAACTAGCTAATATGGCGTGTAAATATATATTTTTATAATGAATTTATAAATTTACGAAATGCGTGCAAATATATATTTTCATAATGACTATAGATTTACGAAATATGAAAATAATAATAAAAATCGATCAAATTATGGAAAATAACACTTTGACAAAAAAACGCAACAAACATAATACTATAGCAGGAGCAGGGGACCCAAATATTACAAACAAGTACTTAGTAGCGGCAACTACAATTTAATATCATAATGAAATTGTATGATAAAAGAGGACGTTATGATAACATTTAAAGTATTAATTCTAACAATCTGTTCATAAAGGGTACTTGTCTTTTATGTATTTTTAAATTAATAATGACTAATCTTTATAGATCTCTCATTAGTTTTTATAGTTTCTGTTAAAATTTCTTAGAGGATTTTTTATTTTTTTTTTTATTTTTATATCTTGACTTTATACACGTAAAAGTATAAAAACAGCTTGCATTCATACAGAGAGTACGCATAGCTTGATATTAGGTTAAAACGATAAGTTAAGACATTTTATTTTGACGCGATGCAATGCACGGAGCCTCGGCATATAAATATAGCGCGGGGTGTAGCGTGAGTGAGCGTGATGTTAGGCACGTCATTTGTGTAAGGTCTGCTTCTGACGAGCTGCCTCACTTTTGGGACAACGCCAACTTATCACATGGCCCAATTTCAACTCCAAGCTCACCGCGATGCCTTTGTAACTTGTTTCAGTATTTACCACGAGACACACGATGCTGTCCAACTTATTATAAAGGAATGGAGAGACAAATACCTTCATGAAATAGAATGCTATACAATATAATTTTTATCCGTCTAGTACTTATTATCATTTTTAACAGCATACAAATTAAAAGCGACTAGTAAAATTTGTTATTTTGGAGATGGTGGTGATTAACTTCTAAACTGTTTGGATGGAACAATTTCTTTCATGCTCTCCCTGAATTGAAACATATTTTTATAAGTGTAAATTTTTTAACAATAATCCAAATAATTTAAATATATGTCAATAAAAATTACAAAGAACTGTTAATTCAATGAGCATGCCATTGGACAGCATTAGTTCATTAATTTGGAATGTTGGCTTTGTGAAGTGGCGAGTGAGTACAAGACATTGATGGGAGCGTTGATAGAGAAACTGGAGTTGAGAAGAAGCTAACTCACTGCTCAAAATAAGCCCAACTTGCTTTTGCCACTTACTTAAACTACATAAATATTTAATTGTCACTTTAACTAACTTCTCTCTCCACAGGGACGTATGAAGTGGTGCAAACTTTGTTCTAACTTTCTATAAATGAAATATTTAAACGATCGCGGTTTGTATAAGAACTGCTTTGAAATTTATTTTTAAACGATTGCACCGTCAATCATACGCTTCTGTTCGCGTTAATTGATAAAATGCGTTACTATAGACTTGGTTTGTAATTTTAAAACAATTTCTTACAATTGTAAATAATATTGGAGAACAAAATAACAAGGGATTTAGAAACCTGAACTCCAATGCTAAGGCTCTAAATGAATATGTTTGTGTACTTACCGCATTTGAAGTGTTGATATCGATGTTGGATTTCAAGTATTCCAATACTTTGTCGAGGTTACCGGCTCGAGCCGCCCGGAGGAATGCCGTGTTTCCATCCGACTGAAATCAAAACAAATTTGCCGTCAATATATATCATCAGCTAACTTCGCGAGATGGGGGAAAATTTCACGTGCTTTGGGAGGTGACTTTGCACACAATAGATGGATGTAAAATTTAGTTGGGGTGTGCTTCAAAACATCATTCTACAAAGAAGCAGAGATTTGAGTACCTATAAGCCGCTTTCCGATTTCTTTATTCACATTTCAGAATTTTGGTACACGTGAGTACAGACCCTGTGATATAAAATTGTACAATGTGTTCGTTTGGAAACTTAGATTCTTCACGTATAAAAAAATGACATTTCCATTAGGTAATGGAGTAAAAATTATATCACAGTGTCTGTACATCACGTGGCATCACGCGAAATTTTATATCTGATACACGTGAATTGCTATTTAGCTGTACCTCAAGATTTTATTTCAATGATAAAATCCCTATATACCTTAATCTGATTATTTTATTTGCTCGCAAAGAAGAAGAAAACAAAAATCACAATGATAGGTTTATGAATACGATTTCCTTTACTATATATCATTTAATTGTATACATAAGAAGATTCCCAAGAAGATCGTTAAGTAGTTTAGCAAGAAATAATTTAAAATTATAAATTTCCTCTCTTTTGAAAACACACTGATGTAAAAAAATATATATATACTTAAAGTGAGCGACCAATGCGTATTAAATTAGCATTAATAAAAATCTATTCAAATTTGTTAGAAAATTTTATTTTTTCGTTCACGTTTTTCCATTATATTTATGTGTGCTTTGGTAATACGAATCACACGTGCTATATATTGTAAGAAAAGAGAGTGGGGGAGCAAGATCATTTTATATACTTTAAAAGAAATAACAAAAGTAAGTAAATAAAGCTTAGTTCCACACAAACCATAAAGCTATTAATTTTATTTTGTAACAGTTGGAGAAAAAAATAAAATGCAGTGTTATTTAAGCCTGATATATTTTTCTATTGCGGTGATATACGTACTCAAGTACGTACAAACGTACATACAGTACATACAGTACATTACATACACTACATGTCAAACATACACGCTACGGTACACGTGAATGAAGGGAAGAAGTTTTTTTTTTTTTTTTTTTTTTTTTCTTTCTTTGAAAAGTTTGAGGTCGATACTTCGCAAAGCACACACACGCACCTTCGTCTGTTACATATACACAAGACAACGAGGGAGTTCCTCAAAGCAATCAATAAACATTTAAAAAACGACTTTTATACTTGTGTGTACGTAGTGAAGAAGGAGGGATGGAGGGGTGCGTGACTGTAAATTTCAAGCCATGAAAAATGTATACAACTCGTTTCTATGCAAGATAAAAGATACACATTCACGCTCCGTATATAAAAGATACGCAAACAAACCACTTTGCATGGGGTTGGAAATATATTAAGAAAATTTTCCCTATATATACGTATCAAGAATAAAATTTCAAAAAGTGTATTTTTTATAAAATAAAATTATATAATATATAACAATAGTTTTAAATCGATATTAAAATAGGCCTGACCAAGAAAATAATTTCAATCAGAGATATTTAATTATAATATATTGTTATGTTACGCAGGGAAGTTTTGTGACGCTGAACAAAAGAGCACTATGAAAACAAAAGCAGTTCTTCTCCATTTACTGTGAATTTTAATGAGAACAGCAACAAGCGAGCGAGGCTCATACAAAATGCAATGCAAATACAGTTAATAATAAATAAAAATGTAAAACAAAGGAGATACAACCACACTGTTAATTACCAAGGTTCGCACTCGTACGTCCAAGCATAAAAAAAGCATTTTGCAAGCTGTGGTATAAATTATGCAAGAAACACAAATATAGTTTAGCTTTCAATTTCAATCTAGAATAAAAACTGCCACAGACAATGAGAGTACAAAAAATTTAATTTATCATTCAAACTACATTTTAATTATTATCAACAGAGCTTCTATAGTAATATTATATTATAGAGAAAAATAAATTTTATTGTAAATCCCAGTAATTTAGAGAACAAGGCACAGTCTGCCTTACAAATATAATAATAACAATATAAAAAGGAATATCAAGTTTATATAAAGAAATTCATTCAGCAGCATTATATTACTCTTAAAGTTTTTAATTTGACTAAAGTAAATTTCAATCATGGTCCTGCAAGTCCCATCATACAAGTGATTTTGGTTGGTAAGTGCAAAGACATCCATGTGTTTCAGGGGTTGTTTGTTTGTCCTATATTGAGCGAGTGACGTCACTCTTGTATTGTGCCAGGTTACACGTAACGAGTGTTAACGTGTAGAGAATTACGTAAGCCCTCTCAGCATTAAGTATACATATACACAACAAAACACGCTTGAAAGCAACCCCAATTAAAACGATATCGTCACAATAACTGTAGCAAATATTGGAGACAAAATAAGGACAATGTATTAAGCGTTGTCTTCAAATTTAACAGAGAAAAATTGACAACTCTAGTGAAATGACAATTGCAGTGAATAAACAAAGTAATTTATATTCCTCCGATGTTGAGATAAAATTTGTAAGTATTATTCTAAAAACCGTTCTATGAATATTATATAATAAATGTTTTAATGGCAATGAAAGTAAACGGCATAAAATACCGGTTAACATTAATAGTGAAAAAATATATACACTTTTTTTTTTTTTTTTCATTATCAAATATATGGGTTAAATAATATAATAATAAATGTGCCTTTACTATGTTAACTTATATGGAAATGGAAACATTTTTTTTTTTTTTTTTTTTTTGTAGAAATCTATTAATTTAATACACTTGAGTTACAAATCCGGTGTAGTTACTATTAATAAACTTTGTTTTTTATTGTTACGTTATTAGTTTTAAAATATTTTAAAATTTTGTGAATATTAAAAAGAAAAACAAATAGCTTGATCAAATGGTAAGTTCTCAAGTTATACCACTAGCATTATTGAACCTGGCTGTAAAATTAAAATACAAATGAGAGATTTAATTTATTTTATTATTTGCATGGTAATAAAGCTATACAAACTACAATAACTCAAGGTTATTATGACAGACCTCAGTAGATTTTTTTTTTTTTTTTTTTTTTTTTTTTGTCAGCGTATGCAAAAAGTTAAGGCAATTAAAGTGCATGACTAGAGCCGTGCTTCCCAGTAACTATAATGTACATTTTATCTTTCTGTATTTGTTAGCAATTTTATATACTTACACAAAAACTTAGAACATAATGCGGAGCATGCAATAGTTGAAGTATATTAAGCGGCATACGGATATGTTAAGTTCATATAATAATAAGTTAATAAATAAATGCATTCCATTTTTTACATATTTAGTTTATTATTTAATTTAATAATACAATACGAAATTATTAAAAGCTTTTATTTTGAATATGTTATATACATATTACTAAATTAAAATAGATGGTAAAATACAAATTTAATATATTATTTAGGTGTTACTTGAGGCAGAATTTTTTACTAACTTTTTATTTAAAATATAAACTTGCAATTATGCTCAAACTTTAAACACTACATTAGATTTGATCACAGAAGAATTCCAAAATCAATACCACCGGAATGGAATGGAATAGGAATAATAATATAATCTGAACTGCATTAGTAATAAAATAATTAATGTTCTGGTTCCCGAACAGTCTGGCTTTTCAAAAAGCCTACCGGTTTCGAGAATTCGTTTCATTCTAAAAATAAAGTCAAGGCATAGCGGTTTAAGTAACTGCAAGAATAACGAGTACAGTAAACAATGCCCCAAGCAAATGAAAGTGCACTTATCATACACATACCTATATAATATAAAACAACAACTTCTTATTTAAGATGTAGGTTTAAAAAGTGTGTTATGCAACACGTACGTGGTATTAGGTATCAACAATAAAATATGCGGTGTTAACATAAGAAATTCACCCCTCTTAAGAAAATGTAAATATTTAACACATTTGACAATATATCATTCGTCAAGTGTTTTGTTCTCGATGTTATCTACTTATTGAATAAATTACTTTGTACAAATTATAAAGCAATACAAACCACGGACAAAATATAATAATAATAAATAAATTATGCTATAGCCCGATGCCAGCAACATTTATGCTATATATATGAATTTCCTGTTTCCGGTGGACAGACTTTTTATGAAGCTGTTCGTATGTTTTTGACGTAAACCAAAATAATGCAATAACCAATTTTAGCCAAATTGAAATCAATAATTACGAGATAATGTAGCTACTGACTGAGGGAACTCACTTGATTTGTCAATTTACACGTTTCATCACGTGAGGTGGCACGTGTACGTCGCACGTACAAGACGACGATAGACAGCACCAGCGTGTGCAAGATCACTATTACAATACTAACACTTAACTCGAGCATTTCTATACACTCATTATTGAAACACCAAATTGGTGACTAATTAATCCACTCGGTCGCGGACAAGCTACTGTCAGTGTGTGTACTGTGTAATGCACGGGAGAGATTTGTCAGGATATGATTTGCAAGCGCGGCAAGCAGGTAAGTTGCAACCTGCTGATTGTTGATGCACAAGTCGCCGCACTCGCGAGATAGCCAGTGGGCAAGCTTACGTAGTAGTTTTACTAACTGTTAATTTATCGCTAGTTTACTGCCGGTACTCAAATCAATTACGTTTGGCGATTGTTTTTATATTTAAAACTTGTTTCAACCGGCAAAATAAAGAAATCAATATAAAGTGTCTAGGTTTCTTTATTGTCAAAATCATATCTAATGATTATAGCAGTGATTATTATTTCCGTCAGTGATAGTGTATAGAAAGAATATTGAATTAATTTTAAAATATCGCTAATTATAACGGTAATTATTACTAAATCTTATATTAAATTGATTGTAACTGCGATAATTATAATAATGTAATATTGATTTTAATATTCTTTGAATACAATAAAATATAAAATATATACAATAAATATAAATTGCTAACCTTACATTTGTATTGCTTTATTCACATTTCTCATCAGGGATTAAAGTTGTGATAAGATAAATTTAAGTTGATTGCGCGGAGAAAACAATAGCGACCGATATTATCTGTCCAACTGATTAAAGAAAAATATTGCTTAGCAAAGAAAGAATAGTTTTTATGTTGAAATCAATATTGACATTCAAAGTTTTATAGCTATACTAGGAAAGTTTTACAATATTTACGTATAGCAATACAATTTACAGTAATTAGCGACACGAGGGTTTAATATTTTTATATCGTTACGATAACGAAAATATAAATTATTTTGGAAACAAAATTAACTTTACTTATAATTATATACATTTATACATGCTAACTCACATCGAAGTAAAGTACTGTCCACACGGAGCAATAAAGTTGATTGCGCAATATTTTTTGAGTCTATTATCTTAAAGTATTTTAATTTCTCTACTTCTTAAAATAATAATAATAAATAAATACACAATTCAAGTTTTGGGGGAATATTGGACAAGAAATGAATTTTTGGGTAATTTGAATACAATTTAACAGCGTATGTACGTTTCTACACATTACATATGAGTACATTATAAGAAATCGTTAAATATACTACCTAACATATTATACTTTTATTACTCCTATTTGTTTTGATTGGTATCATATTTATGTGATCTTAAATATCTATGATATATAATGCTCAATATTGTTCCTATATTTATAAAGTTGGGTATAATATAATATATATATATAGGTATGCATGGATAAGCAATTCCATTCAAAGTAAAATAAAAGAAAGAAAATAAAAGTAAAACATCAAAGTAATTATTTAATTTGCTTTGCAGCCGCAGTATAAAAATGTGACAAAAAAATGTACACAGGGTACGTCACTGGCAATGATAGAACGTGAAATTGCGGTAAGCTTACGTGCCGAGGCCACGCGCATATGTAAACTCTATTCTTAAGCCTCATGTTTGCAAGAAATTAATTCAGCGTAACAACTATGTTAGAAACTATTTGACGTAACCTACTGTAGTTTTGTTTCGTCTCTAAATATCACGTTCTCGCATTTTTTTTTTTTTTTTTTTTCATTTTTGGTCAAAAAAAGAGAAAAAATGCTGTTCATGCTTTTACTTAATACGAACAGATGATAAAAAAAATATTTTCTGTTTTATATATTATATATAATAGGTATATTATGCTATTTCATGCAGAAATTTTTATTATTATTTAATTATAAGTTTATAAGGCAGAATTAAGGTCTGTTTACACTATGAAATAAAACTATATATAATAAAAAAAAAAAAAAAAAAAAAAAAAAAAGAATTTAGATCATTTCTCTCACTTAATTACAGATAGTTTTTTATTTTTATATTATCATTGCATCTTTTTTGCTTAAAAATTATCTGTATTTCTATTATTATTATTAAACATATTTGGTTTTACGGAACCTTAATTGTTTTAATTAATTTGGTCCATCTTATTTCTTACAACATGAAATATCATAAAATATTGGTGTAATAATATATTTGTATTAAATCACAGTTTTATTGCATAAAGTGAACTAGCCTTTAGAGCTCTCCAAATAAATATTTTTAGCACAATAAGATATAGCAAACTTGTGCAGCATAATTTATATTATAATAATATAAAAATATTACCAATCATAATTCTGAGAGACGGAGGCAAAATATAAGTTTTTACAGAAGGTTATACGCCAAATTTAAAACCATCTTAAGTTTAATAATTATTAATAATTGAGATTATTAATTTTTGATGTGAAGAACTCAAAGTAACAGACATCACGCAATAACTCAGCCAGAGTTCTTGATGAGTCATATTTGTACGAACGACAAAGCTAAGGTTTTATTCTTTCTCGCTCGCTCTAATCGTAGACCTGTGACAAGTTCAAAATATTGAAACAATATAGTAATATTAAATTTTGACATATAATGCAAAACATGTTGTTTTTTCACTTAGATAATGGTATGTTAAAAATGAACTTTTATTATGTTTTAAGTATAAATATAGTTTACATTATATCGATGTTTTTCGTTGTCAAGAGTATTTTATCTTTGTTTCATTTTTAAGTAACATCCTACTTTAATTTGTTTAGGTTAATAATTATATTTATGTAACATAATTTTTTACATTCTAATCATTTGTTTTACAAGGTAAAAATAATAATGAGCTTGAATTTTGAGAAACCAATCTCGGCAGCCACTTCTCAAACTGTGTAATTGGAAAAACTTGAGATAATTGGCTACAAGTCTCATTTAATCAAAATGGACTGTGTACCTAAGGTTGAGTGGAAAGCAACGACGAGACGAGATGCTACATTATTTGTCGCCATGGCAACCGACGTAGTGACGTCACACTTGCCCAAAGTGGTGAGCAAAACAATACGACTGAACGTGAATACAGCACTGCAGTACTGGCTGCCACAACAATTGAAAGTGAGAAAAAAAAGTAAAGGCAATCATTTATATAGATACGTAAACATTTATTATTTCCAATTCAACAACAATGAGAGAACTCAAGTGGTAAGAACAACAATGAACGCGAACTTTTATCAATATACTTTATATTATCAATGTCTTTTACTGCATTTTTTTTTTTTATTTATATTTATATAATGAACACAACACGAGGAGGACGAAATTAAATAGGAGGGCAATTGCTTATCTGTAACTACTATCCTGATTCTTTTCTACTTGAATTCTCCCAACATACATAGAAAAATATATATTGTGTACCTATAATTGGTAATTTATAAAAATAATAAAATAATGATAATAAAAAAAAACGATATAAAAAATCTAATTATCGCAAACAATCAATAAAGTGTTCTGTTTTAAAAATACGAAGATTTTTTTCCAAAATACCTTTCTTATAATAATTATTAGGAGAGAGAGAGAGAGAGAGAGAGAGAGAGAGAGAGAGAGAGAGAGAGAGAGAGAGAGAGAGAGAGAACTCAATACAAAAGTTAAAACTAGGGCGTGTCATCTGGTGCTGTGAATATTCAACATTAAAGTAAAAAATGGAATAATTTTCCACATTTTTGTATATTTAAACAAGTAGCATTGAACACGTAATATTGCATGATATTTGGAGCTAGCTCGCTAGTTTGCCGAGTTCATGTTTGTGATAACTCCTAGACTAGGCCCGGCATTAGCAATAATATTATACACAAGGGTGGGGTTTGCATTGTATTCAATATGCTACTATAATATACTCTGCTAATCAATACGAAAAGAAGTTGGGGCCACATGAGAGCGAGACGGCTGAATGCCCGCCTGTCTGTCTCCACATAATATCACATTTTCACCTCCGATTTGACATAATATTGCAAACAAGATCATAATAGATTATAAAAGTAATGCATGACCTTTTTTATGCGTTAAAAGTAAAACTTTCATTTATTCATATAAATAATATTTATTGTTTTATTATAAACTGCTTGTTAATCATAAACATTAGATGCCCATAAGTTCCAATTGTACATTAGTAAGTTTATGCCAAAATAAATGTAAGTTTAACATGGAAGGCCATGTTAAATAAATAAATAAATAATCGACTTTATTCAAAAAAATGCATAGATAGAAAAAAAATACAAATTTTTGAAAAGGCAAGGTTTAAGCCTGTCAATATGTCTGGCCTAACTCTACCACCTAACCCCTACACCTAACTAATGAAAAAAAATAAATAAAAATAAAAGATTGTCTCCTGAACCAATAAAGATTAAGGGATATGGTGGAAACCCAGGATGTAAAATTGAACTTGATGGTGACGAGCCAATATTTCTCAGTGTCATTGATTAAAAAATCGTCTCTTTCATTGGAAATAGCCCGTAAAAAAAAATTACATTCATATTTGTGTCAGGACCATACATGTATGGCTGTACTGTAGGCTTTTTATGTATGGAGGTAAGATTGCAATTTTATATTCTACTTTTGTACTATGTAAACCAATCTCTCTAGTTTTTTTTCCTGCAGTATTTAAAAACATATTAATGAAACCAAAATAATTTCTACATTATTTTACGCAAGAGTTAAAGTATCCATGAAGTCGGTAAAATTTTCAATTTCCGGTCAAACTTAGAGTATTTGAATTGAAACGAGAGCTCTGAAGCCAAGTTGAAGTTTTGATATCGGGGTGTGTCTCTGTGTATCTCGCACATGACACACTGATATCCCCCCTCCCTCTCCTCGTGTAACACGCGTGCGTGAAGCAAGTGCAACTGCATGGACAAGACAATGCATTTTCTCACTTGCGTATATGTCCCGTATAACCAAGGGAAAAATAAAATAAAAATACAGGGAGAGCAATATAATACTATAATAATTCTATACAGTACAGTCGCTACAAAATGTATCACATCTTTTGGTAACAATTTATCAAGAAACTATAGACATAATAGTAGCAAAGATATTTTCTGTCGAAGTAAATTTATGTTTGAATATTCAAGGGTGCATAATAAATTACATAACGTCAGCAAGTAAGCACGATTTCATGTTAAAATATGAGTGTAAATAGCACGGTTAATGTATAAGATTCCAAGTAATATAAAAGCGTGACTTTTACATTAAACGTTTGAAACTTGTACTGCAATATATTATTTTTAGTTCTGATATACATCCTGTATTTCAGTAAGGTTTCATCTGATAATAGGAAAAAACATAAGTTGTATTATTTTAACATTACTTCGTTGGTAGTCATATTAAAAATATATGTATATATAAATATAGCATGAAAATATAAAAACTTATCTGCATTATGACGAGGAGCCCGGAAATAAAAGTATACATTAAAAAATTATATCAAAATAAAAATCTACATCTACGTATTTAAGCCTGATGACATCATTTTTAAGTGGCTAAATATTTAAAACTCATTTTGTATAGCTATATTCTCGCTTGCAATACAATATCATAAAAGAAAAGCATCTTAATTAAGCCTGAAAGTCAAAGGTTGAATTATTGACTCGAAACCGTGTTTAACTATTTGCATACAATTAATCATGAATGCCAAAGTTCAAAGGCATCACACTTGAAGAACAAAGTTATTTTTTATAGCTCCCTAGTGAAAGCAATCTGATTCATATAAGGAGACACCTCTTTTTAAGTATGAAAACAGTCGATAAAAATCATAAAAGTATACGTAAATTTGCGACACGAATGAAAGTAAAAAGGAGGACAAGAATGAGGCTGGCATTAGCAATGATTGAGTTTATAGTTTAGCTTGTCTAGCGCTCGAGATTTGGGCCTAACGCCAACATAGCTAAAAGTGGGCGTTGTTTGATTCATGTGCTTGTGTATGTAGAATGGAGCTGAATAGCATATTGCAAAACATTGCCTCATCTAATACTGGAGCAAAATATGCAGCTTGCTCATAAAGCCAAATTTACCTCTTCAAATTGCATGATGGCTTTATGTCACCTTGTGAAATCAAAATAATTTATACTTCCAATATACTTTGTAAACGGAAACTTATCCACCTAGTGCATGCACAAATACATCAACAAATTTTACAATCAGGCTGACAATAAGCAAAATTGCTATATTGTACTGAATAAAATTCAACTATGCCAAATTTTTAATAGAAACTAGATAATATTTCTTTCGTAAGGAAATAATTATTACTGAACGTGAAAAAAATGCATATAAGGATTAAAGCAATTGATACAAGATAACGAAATATTAAAAATTTGGTTTTGCGGAATGCATAATTAGTATTAGGCGATGTGCATTTTAGGGTGCAGCTATAGGTAGAGAGAGAGAGAGAGAGAGAGAGAGAGAGAGAGAGAGAGAGAGAGAGAGAGAGAGAGAGAGAGAGCAGTAGAACCACGCCGCACCAAACACGCCCATCTCGCCTGCCAGAACCCAATCAATAAAAACATGGCCAACATAGCCACACGCTATTGCCATATACACGCTATGTCATTTATTTCCAAATACATACTCTCACCATATTTTATTAGAAATAAAAAGTCTAAAATTATAATCTTAATATGGAATGAGAGTCATTCTGTGCCGCTCCAGCACCAGTTTTTCCAATGAGAAGAGTATTGATTTTAACTTCACTCAAACTTTCTTTTATCTTTACTTGTTTTACGTTAACTTTGCTATTTTAGTTGAGAATAAAAATTGCAACGAATCATGCGATGTAATACTTATATAAATGAGCAAACAATACATGTGCAACACAACAATTTAAAATTGCATATTCTTTTACATGATAATACATTGCAATTTCTACTCTGCCGTATATATATATATATTTTTACAATATATAAATATTTTTGTTAAATTTAAGTTTACAATTCGTAAAATTTTGATTGAAAAATAAAACAAATACCAATTAAAAAAATTACTAAGATGTATTCTTACCTGGCCAGAAGTTTCAGTGACCATGGTGAGTATTAATGTTGATCAACCTCCTGGCTTTTAAACACCTGCCGCTAAGGTATCTAAAAAGCCGATGAGGTATTCTAAATTCAGATACCGATGATGAGAATTTTAAATAATTAAGCCCTTTAATTATATTTCAAAGATACAGCTGCCGCTGCCGCCGGCCGCTATTTTTTTTTTTATATTTTAAAGCCCTATTCTAATCTAGTATGTTAGGTTGAGTTGTCCATATAGCCCAAGTTAATACTAAAGAGAAGAAAGAAAAATTCACTTCTTTTGCCGCTGCAGCATTATAGAGTAAGGGTGGGGGCGGGTACGAAAGAGAGAGAGAGAGAGAAATAGGTATACCATGTATAGCACTTGCTATCTTCCTCTCCACATATTCGAGTTGGCTCGGTTATATTCGGAACTATAACATTATACCCCTCAAAGGGTGTCTCTCCTCTCTACAACCCCTAACTGTGATATTGAACGAAGGGGTCGCAGGACACGGAAAAATAGAGCGTAGGGGGTAAAAAAAAAAAAAAGCAGCCCTTTTTTATGTATGTAGCGAGCGAGGGGAATGCAGAAAATCAATAATACAATACCTCGCAACATGAATAGCTACACTTTAAAATCAACCCTATTGCTCGATAAATCAAAAATATTGTATTGTTCACCTGCAACAACCCCTTTTCTTTTCACTGCCTGCCTTCGCAGTTGAATTAATAAGTAATTCTCGTTTTTTATTCACTCATAGCAATTGAACACAATTAAATTAGAAGCATGTAATATGAAGAAGCTGTTGGAAGTTATCTAGTTATATAAAAACTTTATTAAATATTCATATTAACTTTATTTAATTATCGATGCTAGAAATTATGATGTAAATGTTATCTAATTTGTATTCACTGACAGAGAGTGCTTTGTATTATACTAAATTGCAACTGTACAGTATTAAAATAAAATATTAAGTATAAAATTTTGCATCTCAAAGTGTAAGATCAAAGAAGTGACGGCAGAATATTGTATAACTTTACTTGTACTATATTGTAGTTGTTTTTAAAAAAGCGATAATTTCAAATATGTTTTTGTAAGTTTTCATGAAAATAAAATTATCGATATGAAAATAGCGCGATGATGAATGTGCGGGGTGACGGGTAGCAAATAATTTACTTACCGACAATATATTTGAATCATAACAATTATACAATTTGAACATCTAGTACATCTACTGTATAGTAAAAAAAATGATAATGGTAATAATTCTGTTTACTATCAGCGAGTAGCCATCAAACTATGCATATCTATTACTTATAATACTTCATATAAACTACATAATAATAATAATAATATAAAATACATCTGGATTTGCATAGCTTACTAAATCTAATCCAAGCTTGATAACTAATAAGTAGGTTCTAATCTATATTATATAGAAGAAGAAAAAAATGAATGTGCCCAACTTTTAATTAATTTAGGGAAATTTTTCCATATATACTTTGGAGCGCTGAAAGTACTATTTGATTTTGATTTATTATTATTATTGCGATGAGAGGTGATAAAAATCACTTGTGAATACTTTCAACATGGTAGTTATATCATAAGTTAATAGGATACGTGCGCCAATATACATTTTTAAATTTAAAAAAAAAAGTCTTTGTAAAATCTAGCGAAAAAACTAAATTAATGAAAAAGTAAGCTCAATCAGACTATACAATATTTATTTGAGGAGTTAATTATGCAATAATATTTATAATTATGTTAATTTTAAAAATATTTGAATCATTGTTTTAATATCATTCTTCCCAAAATTGGATAAAATTTACCAAATATTAAAGAAACTTGAATGTATAATCTCATGGTTTTATCTCGTTATTGTTTTGTTCCTGTCCAGATCTCTTATTGTTTATTTTTATTGCAATGCCAAGTAATACAGATTTAGATTCAGGTTTCTTGCTCAATAAAAGTTAACAAAATATGCACAACTTGAGATACTACGATACACGACGGTATAACAGAGGTTAGTGTGAAGTCATTAGGCTGAAAGCTGGAGCAAGCGTTTGCTTCATCTTATTGTACGATCATAATGATCATCAATTAGACAGCATTTGTAAATCAATTATGAAAGCCAATCTAAGATTTTTATGTGACTTTTTAATATTTTGCTGTCTCTCTTTCTTTCAAATCTTCTGAACGTATAGCCAAAATAAATTTTTGTTATGTTGTTGTTTGTAATGTTTCAAAAAGTTGTATTTTTTTTATCTATGCATTTTTTTTAATAAAGACGATTATTTATTTATTTATTTATAAAATTATGCACAGTGTAATGACGCATGCACGGAAAAAAGAAAATGCGTAATTAATGCTATGCATTTATATTATAGAGCACAAATGTTGTTATTTTGGAATAGCTAAAATAGTTGTGATGTATAAAAAAATTATTTTACTGTCCAGCATAATTATTATTCCATGTTTCTAAAATTATATTGTTATGAATAACGACAAATTAAAACCGGGCTAGCACAATTATTACGTAATTAATTTTTTTTCCACACAAAATTTTGTATATTATAGTTCGACTTTGAGAAAATGTTCTGCAAGCACCTCAATACAATCTATAGATTCTTGACGATCATTAGTGATTGAAGTGTATGTATGAAATTTGGAGGACACATCTTGCGATATCCTCACGATCGCTCGTTATGCCCGGCCAGATATGACAAAACGTGCTCAGAATCGAGCCTCGCCTCTCGTCTTTATCATTAGAACATCAATTTTATTGTCCTGCTCGTGATTCATGGGCACGAGCTTTACAAAACTACATGATCAATATTAAGTGATTATCCTCTGTAACATGCTTACTACCAGTGCGTTGCCACGGTTCGTCTAAGACAAAATAACAATAATGAATTGTGCTCTATAACACCAGCTGCAATTCATCAGTAATTGATTTTATTTTGACTAAAAAGAATATCAAAATAAATAACGATAAACAAAAAATATTGAGGAAAAAAAGCACGTAAACAAATGAAATAATTTTGTATGTATAGTAAGAGTAATTCATTAGTTTTATTTTGCACTATAGTTTGCTTTGATATGAAATACTAAAAATATTTATTTTTTGCATCCTCTGTAATTTTGATTTATTATTTTTAATTTTTTTCTCTATTTTTAATTTTGTTGTCTATTGTATACTTCAATGTCAAATATAAAACAAGAGTATTTTTCTTTGTCTATAATGTTTGTGAATGCATGGTTCAGTTGCTATAGCATCTTTGGTCCTCACTGAGCCTTTTGTTAATGTGTTTCTTCTTCTTCTTCTTCTTGGCAATAAAGACCACATTATACATTTAAAAAAAAAAAAGATCGAAGAAACCAATAAATATCAGGCAAAATTACATACCATCGTTTGACCACAGAAGTTATGATTATAAGGTTTCTAATCTATACGCTTTACATTTACCACTTTTCTATTAGACAGTTGAAGAAAAACGCGTAAGGTCCTAACTAAAAATAAATCTATTGTATATTATAATACAATACTCTTTTATGCAAATTAGGGTAGGAACATAGAAAACATGAGACTTACAAAATAAAAGTCAATCTCTTTGATACACATCAGCATGAAAGTTCCCCTTCAGATTGACATGCACGAAATGTATCTGTATATTCTGATTTGTTTTACGAACGTAATTTTCAAATGCCTCATGATAAACATATTCTGCACTATGTAGAGCGCTTTATTTTTTATTTTATAATAGTTGCCCGACAATAAGGGATTTCAAATATATGCATATATATATATATATATACCGTGCAACTTGAAATTTTATTGCTATAGATTTTTTTTCTCCCATTCTAACTTTTGTATTAAAACGCACGTTAAATACTGTACTGTACTCGGTATAGCTGCGTTAATATGAGCCCCCCTCCCCCCGATCTCACATAATAAAAGAAGCACCAGAAATTAGTAATACAAGTTAGGTAACCTTTACAAATACTACCAAAAATGAAAATTAAATTATTTGACTTAAATTATTAGTTGCTTTGATGTCTGCAAATTCCAATTATTTATTTTTAAAGTTGTGATCCACTTATATTGAAAGTTTTGAAACTTGCAGTCACTAAATAAACAGATAATAGATAACTTTTCAACTTAATTACTTTATATAACTCATTGAAATTTAAGATTAGTTTCAACAGATAATGTTCGTGTCAAATTTACTTGTGACCTTAATATCATTGAAAATTTATACAAAAGTTGATGTTTTTCATGTCAATCTATAAGCAAAATGTAAAAATAAATTTGAAAATAACCAAAAGATATATACTATAGTATAATCAGAGATATAGAATCATGGAGGATGGGGGTTTCGTTTATATATATGGAATTTCATTTGCCACGTGTCTTTGGACAGACAAAATCAATGCTGTGAGGAATTATTGTCACGATCACTCAGATTGTGTAATGTCATTGGCTCCACAACAATTTTTCTTGTCATTTTGGTAAAGGAACAGTTCACCATGCGGCTAAGACATAACAAAACACCGCAGCGGCGCGCGCACAAGCGCAGTCTCGCTTCGATCCCAGGATACGTCAAACTCCAACCCTTTCCAACTAGCCTAAAAATAAATACCCGTTCCTCATTAAATCAATGTTGCCGCTACGTGACCTTTGACATATAATATACATCAATTGTAAATATCACAGTAAAGCAAGAAATTAAACACTCAAATCATATTTAGTTGTGTTTTTTTTAAATAAATGTTATTATGGCTCACGTTAAAATGTTAAAGTTTGAAATTTAATTCTGCATTTAAACAACCTGAAAGCAAAAATGTTTTAATTTTATTTAATGATTTTATTTATTTTGTTGTTGTTATTATTCATTATTTAAAATTCAATGTTCGTTTAATTTGATTTATGAGTTTAAATTACTTTTTAAATTAATGTGCTATTTACTACAATTTTTTTTTATTATTATTATTTTTTTCATTTACTCTAGTTCATAATTTTGATACATTTTTGTAATTAACTCACTGCATGTGTTATAGATTTTAAACACATACAAGCAGCATACATGTCTAAATGATGTGATGTATACTATTTTTTCATTATTATTATCTTTTTAATATAAGTATATATACTTCTATTGTGGTTCAACTTACTAGCAAAAAATATATACTTTAACAAATAAAAGAATTTATATTAACAAGATTCTATTTTATTGTCACATTGTATTTTTTTCCTCTCTGCAAAATATCTTTATTTGCTGTCTAAAATATATGTATATAGATGATAAACTTAAATTCGTAGTACTATAAATATAGGTCTTTATGTAAAGCGTATTTAGAAATCAGATTTGAAAGTTATCATCCGCACATCATTCAAAGGAAAAAATGTGAAGATAAAACATTCAATGTATTTGTGTTTGAAGATGGATTATCCTAAAAAACATGCATAAAAGGGAAATAGAATTCAAAGCTAAAATCCCTAACATGATTCACGCACCATTAATGTTTACATTCCATACAAGATTTGGCATTTTGTCATTACACTCAATTTTCAAATAAAACAATGAGTCATTTCGTTTCTCTCAAGCATGAAAAATTGCACAAATCCTGTGGTAATTAAATTTATTTCACCTTCTACATCTTGTTATTTACATAATATGCTTATATTATATATATATATATATATATATATATATATATATATATATATATATATATATATATATATATATATATATAAGTATGTATGTATGTATGTATGTTTGTTTGTATGTATAAGTTCTTGACATTTAATTTGGTATTTGCAGAACATAATTATATTTACTAAAGTCTACTTTACACTTTAAAATATGTATTTTCATGTATATAGACATAATTTTATGTTATCTTAAAGCACTGGTTTGGACTGCACATGCGCATTAACACGTAATGCTTTCATATGACATTATGTCAATACAAAACTGTTCACTGAGTGAACGACACATTAAACTTCTAAACTTAAAAAAAAATATTCTAAAATAATTGCAAAAAATTTAGTTCCAGGGCAAAACTGTGATTTAATGTACCGTGGGGAAAAAAAGGGGGGGGGGAAAGAGGATACACGACTGATTTAATACCTCGATTTGTGTCAAATTTAGTTAAATATTGATTTAATCTGTAAATTAATAAGCTAACACTATCATAAAATATTCCTTTGTTGATAAGAAACGGAATGACAAAAGAAAAATACAAATCATGATCGGTAACTTGTGTAAAATCGAGTAATATTGCGGTAAAATAAAAAGAACTCAAAATAATCCAAACATCGAAAAAATCCAAATATTATTTATTTTAAATAACTTAAATAAAAACGTGTCTAGGAGAAGTGTGTATACGACAAGTAAACGAGTATGATAAAATAATGCAGAAAATTAAAACATTGGATTGGCAACGTGGTTTGTAATCAGCTGTGACAATTCTTACTTCACATACAGAAAGAAATTTGTCAAACAAAAACAAATCTACTGATGAAATTATTTCTAATAATTTGCAGTTGTAAATAAACTTGCAAGGTTTTTCAATTATTGTTTAAATGAAATAAATAAAACAGATTATACATTCAGTACACAAATACTCTGAATCCAATTGTTGATATGAAAAACCAGCACTGATTTAATGTTAATTTTTCCTTCAAAGGTGAAATCCTAAGCTAGTGTTAATTTGAATTACTGTTGATTGACGTAAATAGAACTGCATCTGATGTTTCCAACATGTTAACAAGTCTGTATTTAACACGAGTCTCCATGTTCCCTCACCACGGAACATCATTCCAACAAATTACATGCATACAAAACACTCAATTTTCTTACCCCAAGACTGGAGAGCGAAGGAAATTTCTTTTTTAAATATTCACCAGCCATTGTAATATTATTGAAGTGTTATTCAAGAACAACAACTAAAAAAATGCACACAATTTCAAATTTTCACAACACCGCTTATATTAATTAAAATACTATCGTCGTTCGAATAAAAAATACATAAATAATGTGTTCGATTGAGGAGAGAATATTATTATTTTTTTTTCTTGTTAAACTAAGAAACACTATAATGTCGTTTACAAACAAAAACTTTCACTGCAATTTCACATAATCTCAATGTATACACATTTTTTTTTTTATCTAAATTTATTATTATTATTCTTTTAATTCGAAAATTAGGTGTTGAACAAATGTGACTAGTAATACTATTACGAGAGAGATTCTAAAACTCTCCTCTTCTCTCGACTAGTGGCTCGAAAACTCGGTCTGTGATGCTTCAACAGGAACCAAACTTTAAAAATAGCACTAAGCCGAAAATAGGCTACATTTAGCTAGCTGTGTATAAGCTCGAGTCTCATACACTCTTTCAACGTGAAGCTATATACACCGTTTTCATATCACTGCTAATCAATCACTGCTGCTATTTTATTATTCGTAGGGTAATGACATTCGAGAATACGATTAATCAAATACATGACATAACTTTTATTCATATGTATGTTACATTGTGTTCACGATAAATACTTTATTTTTAAACAAATCGTGCATGAAATATTTCCAAAATAAAAATTAGAATTAAACACCTTAATCTCCCCCACATCAGCATCATATTTTGTTATCTTTAAATTATTATTATAAATTTCTGTATAATAGTTTAGTTCAAAGCAACTATAACACACATTTTTACATGTTAAATACTCGTACTATTATTATTTATTGAAATTTGAAAAAAAAAATCATGAACAAGAGAATTTAGAATTCAATGTCATAAGTTCTGAATTAAGTAGTAAATATAAAAAACTTTGGAATAAAAACTATTATACATCAAACCGTACACAAATTTTTACTTTTACTTCAAAATACTAGATCAACATTTCAAAATTCCCCATTGAAATTAAATATCTTTGCCTCAATTTGATATTGCTGGAAATAAATTTATATTTCATAATTTACCTAATGTACGTATTTTTAAGGTACAGAGCAATAGGTATAGAGAGAGAGAGAGAGAGAGAGAGAGAGAGAGACTTTTATTACTGAGGTTAAAAAGTAAAAAGAATAAAATTTACATCAAGTTGAATAAGGTGCAGATATATATTTCAACATTGTTGTAAAATAAAGCCAAGATTTGTTTGAATACGAGAATGTGTTGTAAGGAGCAACAAATTGTTCGATTGAATAAGGAATACTTTTGTTGTGTTCAAAAATTACAATGTATTATAATATTTTTATTACAGTATTATATATTTATTTCTCATTTTGTACGTATCTTTTTATATGCATCATTGATTTTATAATCAAGACTAATTTGGTAGCAGTTATGGAAGAAACTACGTTTGATGTGATAAATTCTACTCTACAAAATTTAATATATTTTTAGACAGGTTTATTACGTAATAGGAGACTGAATAGCGGAGTTGCTCTCGTGTTTTGACTCGATGAAATATGAAATTGGAAAATACAATTTCAACATTGCTATCGTGAATACCAAAAATATTTCAATTTTCCATGATAAAAAGCAAGAGAGAGAGAGCATATCGACTGAAATTCCACAAGTCATGCAAAGAATATTTTAAATTCAACTTCGATCTAAAGTTATATTTGAGACAAGATTTTTATCGATGACGTGAGCAAACGTGGAGCATTAAAAAAACAAAAATAATGGCAATAAAAAAGCTATCGCAGACTATGTTGCTATAAACAAAATATATTGTTGAAAACGGAAAATGCCAACTATAAGAGATTGACGATTATCAAAGTGTTTAGTTATAAAAAGCGCGAAACATTTGTTTACGATATTACGTGAGACTCAAATTGTTTATTATTTAATTCTGCTTTGCGAGGTGTCTGGCGTGAGGCTTGAACGTATGTTTTGGCCTCAATAGCACATATATAGTTCTTTTTCCTTTGCATATCAAAATCACTCACTGATGTAGCTGCGTTGACACTCATGCGCATTATTATTATTTTTTTTTCTTTTCTTTTCATGGTTAATAATATTTTATGTTGTGAAAAGATTGCAGCGTACAGTACCCCACTGTGCAGGTAGCGATAGGACGATACTGCATTACACTGGAACATTCCAGCATTATTATTTAAATAGTTACTACCCTGGCTACTTAAATGCGATGGGTATACAGTATGAAGAAGATAATGGAGGAGTGTTGAAGCACCCTCAATATATCTCAACATTAATATTTCAGTTACACTCAAGTTACGTATGTATACATATTTACCCTCACACGGGAAAAAAGAAATTACGTAATTAATACTGCAGTGGATTATTACTTCGTTTCAATGTATTTTTTCCAGACATTTTATCACTAATAATTAATATAATTCAAACTATATATGGGTTAGGTTTAAGAGTGGGCCTAAATCTCGCACTTTCTATAGTGTTTTTGAATAGTGTTAAATGAAGACTACTATTTGTTTATGTCATCTTGCATTAATGTTACTATTTAGAAATGTCATTCATAATTATGCTGTACATTACAACAGAACTATTATGTTATTAATCACAGTCACTATACAATATAACTTAAGTTATATACCGTTATAAATATACGTTGCTGAAATCAAGCTGTACCAGAATTATATAACACGTATTGATTATTGACCGTGTAATAAAATACGCTGCTTAATATCTTCACTTTCAGGCAATTTTAGAATATTGTATACAGATTTGCAAGTAAAATACATGGAAAATAGACATCCAAATATAGTAAATAATTCAAAATATCACAACATGCTATCGCAATAGAGTATTCAAAATTAATTAATGAAATAAAACATGAATCTGAGCTTGGAATACAACAATTATATTTACTTTCAAAATTTTAACTTCTATAATACTCGAGAATTCGCCTCATTATAAAGTTGTAAGTACCACCTTGTTATAGCATATTAGAATTATTTAGCTGAGATTAAAAATAAATATTGAAAGCTAAAGTTTCTAACAAAAGTAGCTGGATAAATGTGATACTCTGTAAAATATATAGTTGAATTATAACTAATATAATAATAACACTACTAGTAGAACTTGTATCTCTGATTAATTGCAATAAACTGATTAACTTAATCAATAGGTTAATATTTATTCCAACGGTAGGGACAAGATTTACAGTAACAGATTAAACGTGAAAATTAATAAAAACACAACAAACTATTCATTAGAAATCTCTATAGAAGTTCAAATTGAGCACATTCGTAGTGTATCTAATGGAATCTCAAAGCACGCCAGGAAACAGTTTAATTGTGCCAACTTTGAAAGTAAAGAATTTAACTTGCCTTTAACGATTATATAAAAATAAAATCGTTAATTTGTAGTTACAATTTAAAGAATAATATATTAGTTTTATTTAGTATCTACAATTAATTTGAATCAGCACTATTTAGCTCCTGTGCACTATGCAACCAGTTGCGTATTTGTGTATACATTGTTGCATACCTTGCAAGGGGACTGCAAAAATTATGAGAAACAAATCAAATAAATGAGTATTACAGTAAATGCATTTTATTTTTAAACGTGAATTTTTTGGTATTTCATTCAATGCAAGGGTGGAAAATACAGTAAAATAACTCAATAATAAAGCAAAACTAAATGAAGCAATGACGTAACTTAAAATTATTAATCTTGATATGATAAAATTTAGCTCCAAAAGAACGTTTCTGCCATCTACCAGCCAATGCTTGAACCAAGAATGAACCACGTTTAGAGTTAAATAATACTGCTACGACACCGTGTGACAAGCGCTTGAACTTCAAAGCTTGGTCAAATTCAGTGAGGGAAGTAGGGGGGTTTAATATTATATAAGTATCATATAATTATAATATAAAACAATTTTTTAAATTAAAATTTCACCAAGTATGTTTTACTTAATTTTTATTGCTGTATAATACTAGTAACAACGTATGCAATGTATCTACCTGTCATACAAAAGGAAACTATTGATGGTAAATTTGTTCTTAATTTAATTGTTTTTTTTTAGACGTTTTGACTTGATTTTTTAAAATATATCAATAACAATCGTAATCGTTCAGTTACATCATTAATATGTTTGAGTTTACTTAAAATTGTATGCATATGACAATTTATTAATATTATTCTACATAATATATATTATATGACAGTAAAAGCTCGTGATAAATGTGTGTTTAAATAATAAAGGTAAAAGGGGAAGGAAAAAAATCAGCATGTCAACCAACAACCAACTGTAAATTTAAAAACAAAGTTGATAAACAAAAATAATAATAATATAATAGAAGTAAATAAACAAAGAGAAATTTCAATCGAAAACTATCAATTCATACAGTATATAATATATAAATAATACCTTTGCTTCCATTGATTTTGATTTTGTTTTTTATTGTCATCAAACTTTTCTCAACTTTTTCTGATTGATTTTCAATTGAATTGGGAAATTTCTATTAAAGAACTTCTATAGAGAATATCGTATTCTCCTACAAAACTTATTTTTGACGCTCTTTTAATGCATTAATCCAAAATATCTCACAACTTAAAGATGTAAAGAAAGAAATGACTAAATAATAGTAAACGTCTATAATCTTTTTAAACTGTAGTTGTTTAGTACCGACTTTTTATTGCTTGATCAATGACTTCGTATTATAGCTTATATTATATAGATATCACTTTTCTTTTTTCTCAGCAAATTTCAATAAAATCAAAGGTTCACTCATCATTATTAATTATTATAGTTTTGAAAGTCTCTCACTCACTCCAAATCCGTTTTCTGGAGACAGGTTACAGTAATTCTCTTGTTACGATTAAATACTACTTTAAAATTAGAAAATACTAAAAATATGTAAAAATGGTAGAATAATTAAGTAATTGAGATTTAAATTGTATATTTAAATGTTAAAAAAATATAATTTTACCGCAAAATCAATTTAATGCATTGGATTGTATTATGTATATGTTGGATGAAAGAAATGAATAAAAAGATTTTTGAATTTTAACGCTAATTTAATACGTACTGTAAAATGTATGCTATTCTTGGGTTAAACTTTTTTTTTTTTTTTTTTTTTTTTTTTTACAATAAAATTAACGGAATGTTTTTCAAAACGTAATAAGTTTCTAAAAAATAGTTAATATTTTAATAGCATTAATTGTACAATGGACTGCCATCTAAGCCGCCGACCTTTCAAGTTTAAATAAGTTGCTAACTACAACTACAGAGCTCTTTCATCCTTGGTAAAAATTTAAAAATTATACAAATCTATAGTGTCGGAGGAAAGAGAGTTGAAAATCAAATTTTGTTCCCCCTGAATCTAATTTGCAATGAAGTGAGAAATCGTTAACTGAATTACCTCCCTGTTCTCTAGAAAGTTAATTATCTAAGCAGCGAACTTTTTTTTCTAAATAATAAGTAATTTTTAAATATAACATGTTACGCTTACAGTGAACGAAAACAAAAATTGAGACACGAAAGTTTTTTTTTTTTTTTCTTATGATAATGAACACGCAAGACTTAAACAAAAAGTAATGCGGAGCGCAATATGTAAATAATCTGTCAGTTCAAAAGAAGGAGAAAAAAAAGTTAAGAATTAAAATAACTCATAAAGTCATAAATTACAGTCAGTGTACGTATACAAGAGGTAACAAAGTCATGGAATGGATTCTTTTTACTTAATTAATTTAATGATAATTAAAATCAATCATCACTACAATATAATATGATACATCCTATAATGACGCTCGCATCAAATATCGGAAATACATCTATTCTGATAGCAAGTTCACATTTTTGTTAGAGCCTATATTATAATATGATCTACTCGAACCGGTGAAAGAATGAGATCGTAACCTCGTTTAACAGCAATACGCGCCAATCCTTTATCATGTGGTTCCGGTAATGGCAGGTTTTATTCTTTCAACTGGAGGAGGCATAAAATAGACATATATGGAAGGGAAGGGGGAGCAAAAGCAACGAGAGGGAACAAATTTTCCCAATTTTACCGCAGTATATTGAAATGTAAGTGGATGTGATCAAAATTGCTTAAAGTTGGCATGAAAACATAGTTGCTTCTTTATTAGTCAACAATTTATTTATAATAGAAAACTTACATGTCATTTTTTACAGAAATGTAAAAAAAAAAAAATAAAATAAAAAATGCATTTACTTTTTTTGTCAGTGTAGTTGATAACTAATTCTGAAGACACCTTACAAGTTGAATAAAACTCGACTTTTATTACTGCAGCCCGTCTGTTTCAATTTATATAAACCCGAAGGGAGTGGACGTTCATGAATATTGTATTTTCTTGTTATACTCTATACTCCTTCAAGTGTATTGCGGCCACCTCGAATACGATGAAGGTATCTCTGACCCGAAATGTGGCGATTGAAGGTTTAAATAATAATAATATCGAATCTATCTCTGGAAAAGCAACTAAAATAAATTGCTATTGAATACAAGAAGTAGTTTGCTTTAGAATCATATGCCAATTTTTTTTTATTGTAAATAATAATTCATTGTTTTGTCGATAAATCAGTGCTGTTGATGCGCATTAATGATAAAGTTAGTGTTTTTTGTAATTATTTTGAGACAATAGCAACGACAAAGAAGTTAAACACAAAAATGAATGATAAACTCACAAACAAAAATCATTATGCTAGCCCGATTCCAACTTATTAGTTCATAGCAATACAATTTCAGCAAATATAATAATTATGCTGTAAAAGCAAACATAATATGTGATATTGAGCATAATTATTTAGATGGTCTTCTAAAATAGCAACATTTATGCTAATATGTAAAAATGAACCATAAATTACATAATTTCTTTTAACCGTGCTATAGTTCAATATTATAACGTTTTCATACGGTATAAGTATTTTAAGTATTTTGATTGCATAAATTAATACAAAAGATATAATTAAATTAATTGCAATTGTGAAAATATTAAACCTTTTAAACATGCCATTAGGTTTATAAAACTCTTTTGTTAACAGAACGACTGTAACAATGTTATATACCTCTTGCTTGTAACCCCCACCCTCGTAACTTGATTTATTTCATTTATACAAGACGCTCACTCGGTTCACTATCACAGTAAAAACCCAGCAACAACCGTGCATGTGGAAATTACTTATAGACTATAAAAACAAACCTTCTTACAATAAATAAAGCAGCACGAAGTCTTTTGTATTAATTAAAATTTTACCTTTTCGTGTGAGAAACGTTTGTTATTAATTTATTTATATAAAGGAATAAGTGAATATTTTAATTGTATATACGTTTTCATATTATATATTTGATATTTTATTACCATTGTAATTTTATTACTTTTGCTGCTCTTTTTACAACACTGTCACCGTCAAATTATTTATAAAAACACTCGTGATTTAAGCAAATTAAAAAGCTGATAAATTAAGTTGAAATTTACACGTTTACTTTACTTCAAAAGTTACAATTGCAACCTTAAAGGTTTATAAGCAATTGAAACGCCCGTTGAAAGCAGACTAAGATGAACGTGTGAATTCCCTGATCAATCAATACTGTCCCTGGTACATTATAAGTGTTCAATTATTATTATTACAACACAAGTATGTCAAACTTAATCTAATTTTTTAATACGACTTATCAAATCTCGGCTTTCATGATATAACTTTTTTTTTTTTCTTTTTTCTTTTTTTTTAATTGTTTTCTCTCTCTGCCCCTTGATATATTAAAAATCGCATACATATTTCATTATTTCTTGGAAATACCATGTATTGTAGATGGAAAGATTAAAGAACTTGGTATTAAACAGACAGACGTAATATAAAGCTTGCTGCGGTTAGGGACAAAACAATTTACGTCACTTATGCTGCATTATGTCATTGATCATAAATGTTACTATTTTGGAATTACATAAACAATTATGCTGTACAACATAACTCTTATGATGTGTAGCATAATTATTGTGCATTTATTTCTGTCTGTGTAAGAACAAATATTTTAATGTTACCATCTGTACGTTATTGTATAGAAACCATTACATTCATTCAAGTCTCCGAATGAATCAATACTATGATGATTATGCAATACTGGAAATTTAAAAATATTATAGGCATGCCTTCAAGATTATATTAATATTATCGTTTATTTATTTATATATTTGTCAATTATTATTATTATTTATACTTTTACATTTTTTCCTTCCCGCAACATAATATGTATATTGCATGCACTGAAACGGCAACATTAAGAAGATGAATCTAAATACTGAATAATGAACACGGTTTGAATGAAGCACAAATGTGGCGCCTGAGAATATGAACAAAGGTCCATTTTAAGAGACGCCCACGTGTTGCATTGCTATGCATTGCTGTTATATAAGCAAGGCACGAGTGATTGTCTCTGTGACAAATATACAAAACTGTTATAACTATAGTTCAAACTACTATTATGTATTGATATGATTTGGTTTGTGAACTTATTTATGTTGCAATTTATACGTTCAGTACAATTACATTTATCCAAGAAGTGTTTTTTGCGCTTGCCCCATTTGACTAAAGCATAATGGTAGTCAACTAGGGCACATTTGTATTAATTGCTCCGTTCCTTTTATTGTTTTCTTTTCTTCCTTTTTATTATTTACTGATACAAATAATGAATTATGATTTTAAAACAAAGAAAATTTTAATTTTTGTACTGACACGACAGGTCTTAACAAAACCTTGGGGGAAAAAAATAGAATTGGTCCTAATTTTAGAACGGAATGAAGCGATGAAGAAGAAGCATAGAATGACTCCTAATTTGAATCTTTATAAAAACACTTAAGTTTCTGCAATTAACAGCGATATTTAATTCTTTTAAGTACAAGAACATGCATGACCTAAAACTTTTGAAAAAAATAAATGGGGGCACGTGATATTTTTCCCCATCCAAGCTAACTGATATTCATTGACGGCAATACATTTGAAATTTTAATTTTAAATTCATTATTGAGTGATATTTATATTAAAATAAATACTCACGGTATTAGGTGGAGCCGTGGGATCACTCATAGTTGATATATGTTATATCCATATGACACCAGAAAAATATTACAATTTATTAATTGTAGTTCGCTTGTTCTCTTTCTTTCAGAGTAGCTGGGTTTGTTTTTCTCTACTTTATAGAGGTAAGTTACACAATTTTCAAATGTCTTTTTAGATTTGTTGTGTTTATATATATTATTATTTATCACAGATCACAGTATAATTATTTCAATAAAATCTTCAAAGGTGGCAGCACATTATTGTTATTGGTATACCACACCACAACCACCACCCTTAATATCCCACATGTTTAGCTGAGGAAGTGTCCGTACTTGCTCATGTCCGTGAGCTAGGAACATGGTCCATGCTACAGCATGTTCTCCTCATGGCACTACACATGGACAAGAGCAAAGCTGTAGTAAGAAGACACAAGAAACGTGAATCTTTGAGATACTAACACTGCAATGCAGTACTAAACTAACAGACCTCTGCTCTTATAGGCTTTTCGGTGCTCGCTACTGGCAAAAGAGGGGTACCCCAATATAAGAAGGGGGTTGTTAGGCGTGGTTTAATACCAATACCACGCCCATTTTCCTAGACACGCCTATTCTAATCAACCATTCTATTGGTTTATGTTATATAAAAATAAAAAATAATTTTGTATCAATTGTGAAGTAACTTGTCAATATTCGGATGAGGGGTATGATATATGAAGTTACCCCTCCCCCACTCCCCCGAAAAATAAAATTACATATAGGATTTTGTTATTTTGGTCGTGAAGCAGGTGGGGGTGCATTAGCACGTGCATTAAGTTGCAGTAGCTCAAGTGCATGTAACACGCATATGCACCACGTCAGTGATAAGTTATTAGCTACCCTCTACTTCTGGCTGCACCTTACGCTCTATTTCCCACAATAATCTACATATCTTATACCCATGCTGGCAAACCCTTGTGCCCTATCAGTTAAGGGATAAAGTTAGGACGCAGAAAACATTGGAATTGGAAAGTTACAACTAGCTTTAGTTGTTGTTGCTTTAATGCTTTTGGTAACAGCTTTAACCCCATGGAAAAATATAATAATAGTAAAACTTTATTTCAGTTTGAAACGATTATAAATTCAAATCATCCCATTGGGATACTAACTTTGCATTTTTATCCCTCGTATTTTAACACTTTTTTCATTTATTTTTATATTTGTTCTATTATACATAGATACTGTATATTTTGCACATATACCCTACGCATAAAATAATACTATATTATGAATCTATCTTTATTACGAAGCATATTTCATGCTTAATTTGTCTTCTTATACTTCTATAGAAAATAAATTGTCCAACGCTACTCATGTATAATACGTATTCACTTAAAAAATTTGTCTTCAAGAGTTTCAAATTTTCTCATAAAAGTATACAGCATTAAATTGAAATCGATTGACTTAAAGATTTCTTTCAGTATTATAGTAAGCAGGTATAAAAAAATCTGGACGTAAATCTATATTTGTAAAATCTGTATTTAATAATAATATAAAACTCCATTCAATTCCTTTCATCTGTGTGTTTCTTTGTGACGTTGATAAGTGAGAACTATGAAGAGTGCTCGGAGCAATTATTTCTCACTTTGGTGCTCAAAGAGGCGTAAGTTTGCTGCTGGCTGTCTCACTTGCAATGCATAGTCAAGCCTAATTACCAACAGGTTATTGGGGTGTTCATTTGAACAAGCATGCTACTACTAACCCATTATATTAATTGTTAGTGGTAAAAATATTTTAAAATGTAAAGAGACACGCGTTTTTACGCCGAACAAAAATAAATGCACCATATTTTTGCAAGCACTGTGACAGTAATTATTCAAAACAACATAATTTATGCAATATTGAATAATAATTATGCTGTTATTCAATTCTGAAATAGCAATGTAAATGTAACCTCAATTAATTTTTTTTCTTAATTTCTTGTATTAATGTTTTTTTTACAGTCTTTGGTTTTAGCTCTACAGATAAACTCAAAGATTATCAAAACTATAAATAAATAATTTTATGTAAAAATTGTACAGTATATAAGCTGTGAATTTTGTATACTTCTGCATTTTATTTGAAGTCCACGTGATTTTAGGTGATATAAATTTAAATTTGTTAGATCAAAATGATAATATTGTACAAAAATATGAAAATAAAATGGCAAAATATGGTTATCTAAAAATTGTTAATGATGTTACAAGGGAGGAATGTACAATACTAGGAAATTATTCAGCTACTTGTATTGATCATATTTTTGTTAAATTAAATAATTTGTTTGAAATTGATAATAGTTTTATAATTAAAAGTAAAATCACCGATCATTATATGACTGGTTGTATATTGAGTACTAATTTAATTAATAATAATTGTAATGAAAAAGTAAAAATTAAAAATTTAAAAAAATTCAGAAATATGATTTGTAATTATGATTGGAGTATATGTAATAATATTAATTGTCCAAATGAATTATATAATCATATTGTAACAGTTTTTCGAAATATAAGTGATAAATGTGAAAGTGAAAAATTATTAAATAGCAAGAATAGAAGATTAAATAATGTGTGGTGTACTGATGAAATAAAATTTCTTATGAAAGATAGAGACAAATATTTTCAAAAATTTAAAAACTCATTACATATGCCTGAATATAGAATTAGATATAAAAAATTAAGAAACAAAATAAATTTTTTAATAAATAAAGAAAAAAATAATTATTATCATTCTAAATTTGTTGAAATTGCTGGTGATATAAGAAAATCTTGGTGTTTTATTAATCAAATATTAGGGAAAGAAAATCTTAATATTGATAATATTATTATTAAATATATGTCTGATGTAAGTTCTATCAAAGATATTGCTAATAATTTTGTAAATCATTTTGTAAATTCAATTGAAGATGTAAAGATTAATTGTAATTTAATATTAAGTGAAAATTCGCTTAAATTTAATAGTAATTTACAATCAATGTATCTACCAAAATTAAATGAGAAACGAGCAGTTTATATTATTAATTTATTAAGTAAGAAAAAAGGACCAGGTCATGATAATATAGGTGTTCAGGATATTTTATTTGGTGGCGAATCATTAATTCAATATTTAATAAGATTAACAAATATGTGTATTGAAAGCTCAGTATATCCTGATAATCTAAAATTATCATTGATAAGGCCAATTTATAAAGGTGGGGATCATAAACTATATAATAATTTTAGACCAGTTGCTGTATCTGCTTTTGTTGATAAATTTATACAAAAACATATTGAATTATTATTGTCTGATTATTTAGAAGAATTCAATATTATAAATAAAAATCAATATGCCTATCAAAAAAAAAAGGGTACAGCAAAATGTCTATATGATGTTTCCAATTTTATAAATGAAGAATTAGAAAAAGGGCATCATGTTCTTTGTTTATTTGTTGATTATTCCAAAGCATTTGACACTATAGACCATGACTTATTGTTAAAAGATTTAGAAGAAATTGGAATACGAGGACCAACATTAATGTTAATTGCGAATATTATAAAAAATAGACAAGTTGCTGTCAAAATTAAAAATATTGTAAGTGAAATTAAAATAATAAAATGCGGTATAATACAAGGAGGGGTCTTAAGTGCTAAATTCTTTATAATTTATGTTAACAAAATTTTTAATTTACTAAAATATTGTAAAGCAAAAATGTTTGCCGATGATTTACTTATGATAGCGGCTCATAGTAACTTTGAAGTTGCAAATAAAATGTTACAAAATGATTTTGATTCAGTTTTGGAATGGTCGCATGATAGGAAAATATTAATTAATAGGAAAAAAACAAAAGTTATGCACATTTTTAATAAGTATACATATACTATGCAAAATATTCAATTAAGAGCTCATACTAATAAGTGTTTACATAATTTTACTTTAAATTGTAATTGTGAGTTTGTAGAACAAGTAAATAATTATAATTACTTAGGAGCTATTATTGATCAAACATTTGATTGGGATTTGCATATTATGCAACTGTTAAATAAATTGAGATCTGCAATTTTTAAATTAAAAACAGTAAGATCATATGTGAATGAACAGACGATGAGACAATTATATTTTTCTTTTGTACATCCACATATATTATACGGTTTATTATCTTATGGTTGTACTAAATCAGGTAAATTATGGGAATTGAAAAAAATGCAAATAAGAATATTAAAAATTTTAAAAAAAGGAAATAAGCTAAAAAGTGATCTTGAATATTTTAAGTACTTTAAGATATTGCCAATAGAAGAAATGTTTAAATGTTCTTTTATTTGTGAAAATTATTTTGAAAATTCTCATGGTATACCGAGAACTCATATTTATAGTACCAGAACAGCAGTGACCAATCCTTTATTTGTACCAAGAATTGTAAATAGATTCACTGAAAGGACAAAAAAATTTTTACTTCCTAAATTATGGAATCAAATTCCATCAGAATTAAAAAGTTTTGCAAATAAAAATGAAACGAAATTTAATATGAAAAAATTCTTTCTTGATAATTTATAAAATGTTGAACAATTTTTTGCTGTTTGTATTGATTAATGATGATTAATTTTTGCTTCTTGTATTATAAAAATACTTCTCTTAAATGAAAAAAAAAAAAAAAAAAAAAAAAAAAAAAATGTTTTTGTGTAAATACGTACTTTATTTGCTTTTGAAATATATATAATAAAAAATATGTATATGTAGTAATATAATATAATAAGACATGATTGTGTAACAATAAATGAACCAACCGATAAGGCTATGCCTTGGTTGGACTTTGTATATTTGTGTGTTTGAAATAATAAAAAAAAAAAAAAAAAAAAAAAAAAAAAATAAACGATTTTGAATAGCAACGTAATCATTTTGATTTTATATAAGCTATAGAATTATATAGAAAAAAAATCACTTATTTCATCGCTATGGTTGGAAGAAACGAATTTTTAATAACCACATTTATTAAAAACATAAAGAATAGTATATTCAAACATTAAAAATTTTTGAAGAAGAATAAAAGAGGAATAGGTTGGAGATCACTTTTATGTCATTTCGTCAAATTAAAACTACCAATATTTAATAATTCCCTGCTGTTCTCACTGTGACCAATTTGATCATTTACACAGAGGAGAGTGAAAACATTTTTTCTGTGTTAAAAGCAAACGTATGTCAGTGTTTGAAAAGCGTGTAAAACGTACTTGAATATACAATAGAATGTGATAAAAAAAAATAGCCTTTCAACTTAACTCTTTGCATGAAATACAAAAGGATTTTTTTTAAACCTTTTTGTAACAAAAAAGTACGTTTTCATTAAGAGTAGAGGAGAGTATTATATAATACGTTGATTGTACATGCATGTAATAACGCTAAAGTCAACCGCAGTAAAAAAGTAGCAAGCCCGCATGTATGCGGCATGAAGTTTCAAAGTATAAGTTGGGAGAGAGAGAGGATCGATCCCAGGACCGCTGCTTGCTCGCCCCGACGCCGCAGATTTTTACTAGGGCAGTCCGGTTCTATGACCTTTGTTGCAATGACCTTGCGTCACTCACAGCTTCTCTAATCAACATATCCTTCTTCTTCTTCTAAACTATTTCAACCCTTACTTTTCTCTCTCAATGATACATTTTATTGCCATTTCTCTTCCTCTCCTTCTGGTATCTCGCAGTAAAAAGACTGCTCGTGGAGATTACGAGCACATCTTTTGTTCCACACTTAATCCTTATGCGAGAGAAGCACCAGACAAAGGCGTGAATCATTATTATTGTCAGTGTATACAAGCGAGCAATGCGTGATAATTAATGGACGTGAGAGCCAGTCTGTGAAATATACGATAATAACTAGAGAAAAAAGGTTTCAACATGTAAATTTAATGCTAGTTCCAACGCATGAAGTAGAGAGAGAGAGAGAGAGAGAGAGAGAGAGAGAGAGAGAGAGAGAGAGAGAGAGAGAGAGAGAGAGAGAACCCAATACTGCGAAATTTATATATTAATATGCAATCAACTTTCGACGCAATCAATTTTTACGAAGTTGTAAAATTATATAACTAGGATTAAAATTACAGTTGAAAACTTTTCAGATGAACGTTTAGAAAAATTGTCCGCAGTAAAAAACAACCAGAAAAATCTGTTAAACTTCCGTTAAATACGACTAAGCCAATCAGGGGAAAATATGTCTACAAATTTACTATTATGCAGTAAAATTGTAAAGTATAAGTGAGCGAAAGAAGTAAACTGCCATTTTTGAGAAGGAGAAACTAAGTAAAAAGGTAAGTAGTGTTTTGCAGTACCTTTAGCAACGTTTTAAAAATCTTTCTCTCGGTAAGAGTAAAAGAGAGCTTCATACTAAAAGTTTGAATGCGTAATTCGACTTCAAAAATTCTATTTTAGTTGCAAGATATAAGTATACAAATGCCATAATTTTTTGTAGCTGGAAGACTAATTATTACTATGTTGTATTAATTAATGTACTAATTAGTATATGACATACGCAGAGCATCAAGTTGCTTTATTATTTGAAACTGTAGACATCGCTTATATCATTTTTTTTTCTTTCTTTTTGTTGTGTAGGACGTGGCTTCATTATCTAGGTTTTGTATTTCAGCTTAAGAGTGCTTCAGTTTTGCTCGTGCCTGCTGTACTGGCTTGCCACAAGGACAGGTAGAGAGAGCACTCAGCTACCGTACGTATCATGTTCATGCTCATTTATTTCAACACCTCTTCACACACACACACACACTCTACGTAACGTATACTGAGGAAAACATATTTGATGGCGAAAAAGTTAAATATGAAACTTTTACCATTTATCATACATGTTTATATTATCATAACGTTACTTAAAAGCTATACGTCAGCTTGAATATTGCTACCATCAGCAACCATACATACTAATAATAACTTTTGGGAGAGAAGAGAGAGAGAGAGAAAAAAAACTTACAAAATTTAGTTAAAAATATTATATTTTATATTAGTCGACGAGAAAACGGAAGCGTGTGACTAAATATCCTACAATATATGCAACCAGTTGGGTACATATGTTGTGCGGGTTGACGCGAAGCAAAACTTGCAGGCGCTAGTTGTTGTTTTTATTAATTTTCTTTTCTCTTTTTTTTTTAACCCAAAGGTGAGAAGCTTTACTTTGATTAAACCGTGTTCAATTTTGTATTTTTATTGTAATGTGGTTTCCAAAATAAAACTCTTTTTGAATCCGAATTTGAAAATCTTATGTATTTGTTTTATACTGGACATAAAAATAATCAGCAATTTTATTTATTTTTTTCAATTTTCAACTAAAATTTTATAATCAACAGGAATATATTATTAATAAGAAAGCAGGGTACCGACTTGGGTCAAAGATAGAAAAATATTTAGATGCATTTACTTAATATTCACAAAGAACCTTTTCTACACAGATCATGGCCTGAAAAAAAAATAATAAAAAAATAAAATTGATGACTTAAAATATCTTAATTACTTTTGATTTGAAAAACGTTTTACTATTTTTCCTCTACATAATATATATATATATATATATATATATATATATATATATATATATGTGTGTGTGTGTGTGTGTGTGTGTGTAAGAAAAAAAAAAAAAACTAGGCTGACTCAGGCGCTGAAAAGTAAGTTATATTTATTTGAATGCAATTTTGAAGTTCTATAACTGAATTATTTGATCCCACAACATGTTCGTTAAATCAAAAAGTCTCAATGAACATTTAATCCTTACCTCAGGGTTATTTTACTTTTCATTGCAATTCAATTTTGTTGATAACCAGCCTCGTCAAATATTTGAAAACGAACTAGAATAAATTATCGTTATATTATAATAAGTATGTATTATTATTATTATTATATAGGTTTTTATTATACATATTATTATTTCTTCAAATTAAGTCATTAAAAACGCTCGCAAGTCTGTGTCGTTTATTTATTAGGTATACTAGCCGGAAAGGTCATATAGGCTAACGAAATATTAAAGAGTGGTTTTGTTATATATATATATATTATATAACTTTATCGACTTTTCTTACTCTACTGCATGTAGGATATCGTTACTGCAAAAAGCTTTATGAACTCCACGCAACACTATATTGTACTATGGATTATCAATAATAAGATACTTTAGTTTGAAAAACTGGTAGATTTAACACACACAAAAATAAAAAATGTATATATTTATACACTATATCATTAGTATTATATACTTTTAAGGCACGAATCAATTTATGAACAATGTAGAAACGCTGATATCACGTCGATGTTCGATGTACACTACAGTATACATCTCAGGTTGCACAAAGTGTAGGTCAGGCTTAAGTCAGCCTTTTATCTCGCCTATCAATTTCTACTCTATAAAGAAAGGTCAATATTTTTTTAATTTAACATCAAGAGAATTGTTTGTGCTGTCAGAAAGGAAAAGATTACGGTTTCTTTGTGTGATATAAAAGGAAAGGTTTTTATCCCCCAGGAGAACGGTGTTTGTTCTTCAAGACAGCCAAGATTACATAAACAAGCAAAAGAGATGCATGCAGGCGTGTATGCAGCTGTAATAATTGTGTCACTCTAATTAATGCACTGCAGTGGCACCGGAGTGGCGCCTCAACACAACGGCGCCACGTCAACACGCCAAAATAAAAACTACTTTGCAATGGAAATGTTAGCTGGCACGGACGACAATCACAAATACCATGGCCAAATATTACTTTATATCTCAACTGCAAATATAATTTACTATTCATTCGGCACAAGGTCTTATTTTTATGTACATTATTCTTATCGACACTGTGATTGTTATTTATCAACACATTTTACGCTCAGTTAACTTTTTATTTTATTATTGACTTCCTTTCAATTAGTACATACATCACTTTATATGTTAGTCACACCTATAGCAATATTTCGTTGGAAATCATTTATATTATGCTATCTATAATTTTCAAAACCTTCATTTAAAAATTATAGCGTTAGTAAATACGTAAATCATTTTATACATACATAATTGAAGTACAGGTCCGGAAATAAAAATATCATAAGTAGTAATAATTAAAAGCAACAATTTTTTTAGTTATATCTTTATTTTTCCAACTACCATACTGTTTCTGTGCGGCTTTAGTTAAACTAATTTCTTTCATAGTTTCAAGTAAAAAAAATTAGACCGCAACTTTTTAATAATATATATATTTAATCAAAAAAGGATTTCAAGCTTAAGAAGTTAGAAAATTATCCTCTATTGCTTTCTGATTTCTTAGTGTTAAAAGTGCTGCGCTATAAAGTGTATAAAATCAAAATCTTTGCCGTGTTAAAGTGTTTAACATGTGAACTTATATTACTCTGCAACGTGAAAAGCTGATTGTATATAAGGTAAGTAATAGAGCGAGGGCCGGTGGTGCTGCAATGCAGGCAGTTCGCCGGGCAACAGGTGTGCCAACTTCGTCCACACTATAGTGTATGTATACTTTTGCTTCTCAGCTATGTGTGGGTGCTGCCTCCTGCATTGCACCAAAAATAATACAATTGATACGTGCAGCTACTTTTATTGAGCTATATCTTCATGTATATAGTATTGATCTCAACTAAATTTCAAATTGGCAGATCTTTTGAAAAGTGCACGGTCCGCGTGACTTGGCTATATACACCACGCTGGAGGCACGCACTGACTGTAATAACAACTTTCGTTGTGCGTATCAACCTATAAATATTTTTATTTTTATCATTTTGCACGGATGGTAGATTACATAAAGGAAAATATAGAACCCAACATTTGAATTATTCATATTTGCTTAAAAATAAATTATTCATGTATGAAATTCATTTCAACTCTACTGTGGTACAAAAATACACGGAGAAAAGGCTTGATATATTTTTATGTTTATACGTACGATTTGGATGGCAGGAAAGTGGGAATAAACAAAAACTTTAAAGAATGATCCAGTATGTTCTCTTATTTTAAAAATATCATAATTTCATTAGATTTATCTAGTATTTGCTATGCCTTTTTTGCTGCTTACAACGCACACATAAGAAACTTTGATATTGAAACTATTCTGAAATGAAATTACGTTCATGGCGAGGAAAGTACGTTTGATAAGTTTAAATAAAATGATAAATTGTGCAAATACAATTTCAATATTTTATTCACTTTTTTGAGACGTAAAAGATAGAAATATTAACAAGTTTAGAGAGAGAGAGAGAGAGAGAGAGAGAGAGAGAGAGAGAGAGAGAGAGAGAGAGAGAGAGAGAGAGAGAGAGAGAGAGAGAAGAAAAAGAAGATAATTAAATAAAGACCGAAATATGACATTTTTTTCTCATTATTGATGTTACAAAAATACAAAAGATGACAAAGATAAGACTGGCATTTCAGACACTTAACATTAAACTAGAATAATTTATACGATAAATAATGTCATATTCTCCAAATCATAAAAATGTAGATTCATTGTAATGACGAAAATAGTTTTTATTAGAGCATTTTGAGACATTAAAATATGCTATATACAATGCTGTTTTTATATTACGTATTTTTCACATGGTACTCTATTGTGTATACTATTGTCTGCAAAGTTTTTATTTTTCCATTTGTGTCGCCATTATTATTACAGTTTCATGCCTTTGTTCTGCTTATCGCTTTGTGAAAAAAAAGAAACAGGAAAAAAAAAACACAAAAAAACATGAGTTTTGTGTCTTTTTAATGCCTTGTTTATGCAATAATAAACTTAGCACGAAAATAATAATAATCAAGGGGTGAAAAATCGCAAATAAAGTACACAATTTAGCCTCCGACACTTCAATAACAACAGCATGATAAAATACACGGATTGATATTCCATATGAGCTCGGAATGCGCATCGTAAATAAGATTCAAGCACCGACTTTTGTACGCTTTTTGTTTGCCTCCTACAATGTACGTTTTACGATGTTTGGTGTGCATATCTCTGATGTTCAACTCAATTCACTGTATGACACAAGCAATACAATAGCACAAGATAACTGAAAAGATATATATATATATATAATATATAATATATATATATATATATATATATATATATATATATATATATATATATATATATATATATATATATATTATCAAGACAAGAAACAAAAGTAATCATTATTAGTATTGTTAAGTAGAAACAATTACTTTCTTTATCACTTTAACTATATAAAGAATACACAATGGTGTTGTTAACTTCAATAGGTGACTTTATAAAATATTATAATAAACCTTAGGGCACGGTGTTTAGTATTCCTCTTTTAACAAATCGATGTTAGCGGCAATGAACAATACCAAAAGAATTTAATTAGCATTTTACGTATACATAAAAGAGTGTCAAGTGTCCCTCATTTGAATTTTTTTCGGACTTGGTGTAGTAGGTTTTTAAAAATTCTTTAAAACCATAGTCACGCAATGCTAAAGGGTAGGAAATTAGAGAACCCAGCTTTTCCGCAACGCTTGAAATAGGTAAGGTGCACCGGTAAGCTCCATTGCGCACGGTAACGACATTTTTCCCACTGACTTCTGAACCTGAAGTATAGTTCGTAAAACAATAGCGAACGTATAATCTTTGCATTATTTTATGAACTATTATTGTAATGATAATATGATATAATGTCAACATATATGCTATATGAACTTAACCTATATAGCTGAAGAATACAACGAACTTACTGACAGTGAGACATTACAGAAGAGATATGAAGATTTGCATAGAAAATAGTGATACATTATTTTATATAGGTGTATCTGCTTTGCATAATAATAAGAATAAAAATTGGAAAAAAATTGCACAGAGAGGCATACAAAAACACATACTTTCTTGTCTATGAAGTCTGTGAATACAACAACCTGTCAAGTAAAATAATAACATGTTTACAAAGTTCAACTTTTTGTATCGAGAATGACGGAGAAGCTATTATTCTCTGGTCAATCTATCAAAAAAAAAAAAGTTATTCAAAACCACATTTCAATCGTAAAAGAATATTAATATTAAATTAAAACTATAGCTTTAAAAGTGTCAAATATAAAAATTTTAAATAGTTTTTCTGGTGCAAAGTATAGCACGTGTAAAGGAATTGTAAAGTTCGGTCAAATATAATATATTCTAATTTTTCCGAAAATTTTCGGTTTCAAGTTCATATCATATTTCAGGCCATAAGATATGAATAAACTAGTGCTTTGATGTTAGGTACATACCAGTATGTCACGCACGTAATTTTTGGACCAATCAGAACTCACCTGGAACAAACACATACTATATTAACTACATGCAACAAAGTCTAGCCCGCCTAATAATAATATTAACTCTTTTTTTTTTTTTTTTTTTTTCGTATGTAATTGGTTTTTACCACGCATTACTTAATTTATAAAACTCTGTTTATAATAATTTACTACTGTATACATACACACCCAATATACACTCGCAATTAAAAAAAGTTTGCGTGATACAATTCCAACTCGTATTGTATACTACTATACGTATTTTTTAACCTCACGCTTAAAATATAAATTGATAATTTATGACGGCTATATAAAATAATTTATTTAAAAAATATAGTAATAATTTTATGATATTATATATAAAATATGTGCACAAGTAATTAAAAATTATTAAAGTATGATGTTAACTTTTGATAATAATTACTTTATTAATATAGGTACTGCAGTGATTTTATATTTTTATAAGGGTTTCTTTTTCAACTGTTTTTTCAGATCGATTATTTTATTTTAAATTGGACAAATAATTGCTCCGTAAAGTGAAATGTAAGATGAGATTTAAGATTTTGATACGTTCCATGTATTTATACGTATATTATGTATTTTTGTACGTATATGTACTGCAATGTATGTAAGTACACGTACTGTCCCTTATATTATAACTGTACAGACTTAGACGTTATAATTTTGCACCCTTCTTTCTTCTTTCATAAAATTAGAGGAAAACGCAGTGATTTATCAGTACCTCTTTCCAAACACTCAATTTTAGCGATATATTTTTTTAGCAACATTATTTATGCTATTATTGTATACCGACTATGTTACAGAGCACAAATATTATGTTGTACAGCATAATTATTTAAGCAATTCCGATGTGGCAATATTTATGCTATATACGACATAAAAGCATAAATAACGTAAATTTTTCTTTCCATGCTGCGTAAAATTAAATAACAGTACTAGCAGATAATTTATGAATTAATAAATAATGTGTTCTTTACACTCTCCAACAAATACAATTTTTCTTTTTAATTTCGATTTGAAGGTAGATGAGTTTAAGTTGAGGTAATAAGCAAAATAGAATGTCTACGAAATGTACAACTAAGTTAATTGAAGTAAAGATGAGTTGTAAAACTACTGCCTTGGCAGACATGCATAAATCGTCAAATAGCATATTGAGCATTAAATTATCGATAATTTAAATTTTAGCGCCAATTCTGAGCCAATTTAGAAAATACCATAAAAAAATCTAAACATTTTGCAAAGTAAAATTAATTTTTAAAAGTCATGAAATATTTTAAAATCAATAAATCCATTGTCTTCCCGGAGATAATCTGTGTAGAAAAAAGTTGTTGTAAATTTATATAATGACTATTTTCAGTCCAAGACTGTACCCTGTACTTCCTTCAAGGCAGTAATAATAAATATAATATTATCATCATTAAATATATACATAACATAAATGATTATATATACAAAAGTTATAATAATAATTAGCTACAAAATTACGACGCTGTTAACTAAACACACAAAAGTTTCACTTGTTAATCTACTGTTTATATCTCAAGCCATTATGTTGCATATTTAGTGAGTTAGAAAATTGAAAGTTCAAGTGTCAAAATCTTGGTGTTGCTTCTCGTTGGCATGAAGCAGAGCCCCCTAATTTATACGTAGGTACAAATTATCATTGAGCCGTCGGCAAAATTACTTCTACACCAATGAGTAAAATTAATGACATCCCTTTCTGCTCTCTGTACTGTGTTGTTATTGAGAAGCACACAATTAACTGAAGCTTCATTATTTGCCTTATTATTACGCACCTTTTTTTATTAATGAGGATATAAATAATGACGACATAAATATAAATGTCAACTCGATAAAAAATATATCAACGCAGTATATTGATTTTATACACTGGTGTTCATTGGTGTTGTAATTTAGTATCAGTTTGGATTTTTGAGTATTCAAATAAAAACAGTTATTTTATGAACCATAAATAATGCAATTTAATATGCCGGAGAGGAGGGGGGGGGGGGAGGAAACACGAAAGCAAATAATATTATGCAAAATGGCAATAATAGAAAATTGAATAAAATTTCTTCGCCATTTTAGTAGAAATCAATCTGTCAGCTTGTATAACCAAAAACACGAGTTTGTTTTTGTATATACTGCATTGCGCATTATTGTTTAGTAAAGTATTACTTTTCATAGTAAAATTTTATATCGTCATAAGTTTAGGAGTTTACTTTGCACAGAAACTCTTTATAATTACATTATCCCTGGGGAGAATTTAAACATATTATATAATTTTACTAGCTAACGTTCTGATTTTCAGGTAAAATTTATTTACATTTCCTTTTATATACATGTGATATGGAAAACAAAATGTACCTTACATTCCAGAAAACATTCCACACCTGTATAAAACATTCTAAATCATAAATGATTGTTATCATCTATTTAGATGAAATTTACGCCAATTTGCAGGAAAGGTCTTCTGTTTTTGTTTTGGCACACATTTTTGTGTCTATTGCAATAAATTTAAAACTAAGATTACCACATTATACTTTTGTCTCCACGTTACAATTTTTTTTTTTTTTTTTTTTTATGTCTACCAAACTTTATAGCAATTTTTTTTTTACTTCTTTGATCCATTAACACACGCGAACTTTTTTTTCTCTTCGTCGTATTTTAAATTGTCTATTTTAGTTTATATCTTTAGTCTGTAATTTACATTTGCCAAACGAAATTACATTTTCAATTTTTATTTCTGTGCTAGCAAATAATTATCAAAAAGGCTCTCTGATGTGTAGATATTAAAAATCATACACAGCAATGAAATCTTTATGAAGACACTTCCTTGATAAGTAATGTAATAATAAGAAGACATATAAATTGAATTTTCATCTTGAAATTTCTCGTTATTAGATGAAATAAAGTTCATATTCATAGCGCGGAAGAAAAAAAAAACTAATAATAAAAAAATAATATTTAATAATAGGGGAGGGGAGGGGGACTCTGATAATGTAAAAAAACAAACATTTGAAAAGTTTAAACAATTTTCAGTACAGACAAGTTAAAGAGAGATCAAGTTTCCATGTTTAAACTTTTTTCTTTTCTCTATAATATGTTGTGTACAATTTAGTTTTTACTAAATACGAGCTTGAAAGTTGTTCCTTTTTTTCAATTGGTGTATGTAGAAAGGAAAAGTGTATTGACTTGCAATATTTGTTCCATATTTTTTTATAATTTGAAATATCATACAGTGTAAAAAAAAAGTGAAAAAATTCACTCCTTAAAGAGAGAGAAGAGAAGAGAAGAGAGAGAGAGAGAGAGAGAGAGATTAAAAGGAGAAGAAAAACGAAATTTTAAGAAAGGAAAAATTAACATGAGCAAGAAAAAGAAAAAAAATGAAGACAGACAAAAAGTTTAAAATTGTTGTGATTAAGTAAATTACTCTACATAAAAATGTTCGCGATAGGAGAAAAGTTCTCATTATATTATATATATATAATATATACATAATATACTTTGGTGGTTTACGAAAGTAGGAGGTGGTTTTGCTCGAGCAAGGTTAGCCAAAGTGGCTCGAAGCTGCCTGCATTGACGTCACTAGCACGTACAGTACAGTACGTATACACTTCTGTACAATATACATACAAGCCAAGTAAAGTTAACACCCCATGTAAGTAGCACGCCTTGCAAATCAATTTCCTGCTATAACCATGCAAATCATCTACACTAATTAGTATATCACATAATACACTTTAATTACGCTTTCATAGCCCAAGACTTAATGACAAAGCATCAAATTAATCAAAATTGATTGGGTGTCCCATACATATTATATATTATATATAAAATGTATAACGTTATTAAGTGCCTAGCAAATATTTGAAGTCTCCTTCATCCACACCTCAAAACTAAACACATTGCTCCAACATCCATTAAAGTACAACGTAATTGATAAACTAATCGACAAGGGCGAGGGGTATTCATAATACTATGGGACAACCAATCCATTTTGATTGATTTGATGATATTATCAATAACATATTATGCTTTCGTATACAACATACTCTTATATGAAGAAAGGTGAGGTAATCCTACAGTTGGTATAAGATATTTAAAATCTAAGATTATTAAAATGAATTTTCTTGAGCAAAAAGACTTATTACAATTTGTCTTCTTTCTTTATAGTTAACTATTTCAACTGATACCACACAATTTGTGGTTTAGTGCTTTTTGTCTTATTGAAAGCAAATAAAATGTTCAACGTAAAAAAAAAGGAGGGAAAAGAATAAAGAAAAGGGGATAAATGTACTATGAAATAAAAAATATTAACGATTGAATATCGAACATTGCATGTATAAAAAAAATTACAATTTATTTATACTACCTTGCAAATAAAATGGGAAAAATTTAAGTACAAGCAAAATTATATAAAAAAAACACGTTAAAATTCATTTGGTTGGAAGTAAAAAGGAAATCAATGAAGGGTTTATTGAACATTACTTGAACTATAAAATTACTTTTTCTTTCTTTCTTTTTTTATTATTTTTTTTCTTGTCAGTTTGACTATAACCAAAGTACCGCACTAACGTCAATAACAATCGAGCACGACTTCTGTTATATTCTAATAAGAGGAATAATCCTTTGTCCTTAATCAATTACAACTAAAGTAGTCCGCACCTCAACACTTGACGTACTTGTAAACAATCACAAGGTAATATAGTTAATAATGTCAATATTTGACACAGGAAGACGTATTGGGAGCTATAAACTAAACTATCATATCATATTCCCCTTATATTAAAAACACGCTGTTTACCAAAGCTTCAACATGATTTTATATTTATTTATAATACATAATTATAATTCCTTCTATATATCGTCGGGTTAGAGCACAAAACGTGTATCTACAAAAGCAGCAAAGTCGAAATTTTTATCTTTTTATATAAGGTTTTGAACCGTGTTGCTTTTGAAGATACACGATTTGTGCTCTTACCCGACGATATCTACATTATACTGTATTATATTTGTATTTTGTAGGATCAAGGATGGATAATCTTTTGCAATTAGTCCATTAGTCCTTTTGACAAGTAGCAATAAAATCTTCTTTTTTTTTTTATTTTTATTATTATTATTATAATATTTTTAAACGTTATGTCAAATAGACTTTTTTTGTTTTTTGTTTTTTCAAAGTTTTTGAAACTCTTAGTTTTTTAAACTCTTAATTTGTTTTAGAAGCATGACATGTTTTGAGCATGACTGTAAGAGTGCTCCAACTAAAGTGCGAGTTATTCTATGAGAATATGGATGGAATACATTTTATCATAGCCAACAATTCGTTGTCAATATACACACTAGTCCACGTGGCGATCCTTAATTTGGTGTATAGTTACGCGATATTTTACCGTTTGCCGGCAAAGCAAAGGTGAGCGTCACCTTGACCTACCGGAGAAATATACCAAAAAATCGATACTTTTATATGTCGCGTCGCTTCATCTCTTACTGCAGTTTTTATATGATATATAGCTATAGCTTCTTACAGACCACAATCATTAATGCTTTTCTTTGTGCATTGTTTCTATAACACACGATTCTACATTGCAAAGTAACTGACGTTGTGAATGGTCAATTAAGTTCATTCTAAAGTTGTAAGCTAGAAAAGTTACCCTGAAACTTGCTTACGAAGATAATTTTTGGTCATTATTCAGTTTCCTGATATTGCTACAAGAAAAAGGGCAAAACTGCCTAATTAAAAGAAAGTACAGCTAAAAGCAGACATTAAAAGTTTTTTGTAACTTTATATGAAAACTTACTATTACAGATATATAAAAAAGCAGCAAAGGGGGAATAAGAACTTAAAGATTTTATTTATCCAGACACTCATTTGCATGAAAAAAAAATATATATACAAGGTTACGTAACAACAGTTAAAGAATAGATATTCTACAGAATACAAAGTAACTTTTATCATGGCATAGTGCATTTATATCTATTTCGGTGAACAATACATTTGAACCGTAAAGAGTTTATAAGATATGGAATATTAAGTGAAGCTAGATATCATCTAAGTGTCTCTAGGCGTCTGGCGACGTGCCAAATTGCCCAACGTTCGGATGCACATCAATTGTATGTGGCGTCTTTCTCGTTCTCACTCCTTTTTTTGTCTCGTCCCGTCCCGTCGCAAAGAGAACGAACGAGAGCACGAGTAACCCGCGAGAGCTACATGCCTTGCGGTTTTCTAACATGTCGATATCACTTAACTACTCCCACAAGCCACAACACTTGTATACCACATCATTTATCTCGTCCCTAAGGGCAGCGTACCACAGCAACTCGATTTGTTACTATTCACATGTCAAATAATAACACACTGATTATGTCACATTTTAAGGCTTGTAATTGGAGTTGGGTGTATTTCTGAAATTCAAACATTGATATATATATATTTATATTTGTTTCCTGTTGTTTGAAAGCCAATAGTACGGGTAACAACTATCCGTGATAAAAATTTCAATGCCCAACAGTTAAACATAAATATGAGAAATATATACGTATTTTGTATTATAATTATACGTATTATTTTATACGTAATCGATGATCGTAATGTAAAATTTGGAGTGGGGACCTGTCAAAAAATTTATACATTTACAGTTGGCTTACCATTAAGAAGCACTTTAAAAAAAACTGCCTTTCTTTATACAACTTTTAGTCTAATCCCTGCAGCATAAGAATTTGAATTTTCACACGGCATTCATATATTCACGGCAAATATATTCAATTATTTAAATTAGTTGCGAGTGTACTCTATGTATGATTGGTGAATCTGATTTGCAAAATTTCACCATTGTTAAATAAAATTTGAAAATATCAGGGTTACTCTATGACATTTGATAAAGCAAAAATAATCATTTCTATGCTAAGTTCCACACCTGAAACTTCCCCATTCTCGACTAAATTGACTGCTGTTTGTATTGGAAAGTATAATATATTATATATGCAAAGTCGTAAAAATTTGACATTCTGAGCAGGTTTTATTCAATTTTGTTGAAAATTTGATAAGACTTCCACCTATCAAAAAAAAAATTATTTTGATTCATGCATATATACAGAATCAAGATTTGGTAAAAACTTATAAAAATAAAAGCATAAAAAAGAAGAAGAGCCTTTTATGTATACTTTTATTTCACTACATTTGAGTTTAATAACTTGATTGTTTTGGAGAGAAAAAGTGGAGTCTACTTTCCAGTAAACATGTTTGACGATAAGTTCTCCAGATGTCACCACAAGCACAAGGTTTTAATAATTTTTATATTTTATGATACATTTTCAACTTCGTATGATTTTTTTAGTTTTTTTTTTTTTCCGTCCTTTTTATGAAAAAATCGCAACCAACCTATATGACAACAACTGGGTGGTTCTTTTTTTTTTTTTTTTCTTTTTTTTTTTTTTTTTTTTTCTTTCGCTCCCAAACCCATGTGCTGTTATCATCAACGTCCAATCAATTCTTTGTTTTGTGAGCCTGACAAAGTTATGTAAATACATGTTTTGTATGCCTCACACTCGAGCCATACTGAGAGCAAAATAATACGTGCAGCATCGTACACTCGGGACAACACATAAAATTGTATACACACGTCTGTCTTTCTCAATAACGTCACTCCACATTCGTATAATGTTATTCCTTTTTTTTTTTTTTTTATTTTTTTAATACTTATATTCAAAGCTGGTTTTAGTCGTCGAATGCATAATTCATGCTATATTTCCAACCATACTTAAAAACAAAATTATAACACCGCAAAAACACGCAATAAAATTATGACAATTGAATTATGAATGTATAAGGAGATAATATAGCTTTAATGTCCTGACAACTTTGCTCATTTGCATTCAGTACTTTTTTTCAAAAGTAATTGTATATGTACACATCAGCATTTACGTATAAAACACATTTTATTTTTGAGTCTCTATACACCACTTAATTGTTGGTGATTTTATATGCAAAACAAAAACTAAACAATTGAAACAGGCAAAACATAAAGTAAAATTCAAATTCAGTATCATGAGTACAAACCATATTACCATGGTATTTATAGTGTTACATTACCCAACTAGTCATTTCATAGATATATCTATATACAGGAAATTTCCTTAATTTTGTACTTCTCTTTGTAGTTCGTGGATATAAAATATCATGTAAAACATGAAATATGTATGATCATACAGTTTGTTTTTTATATCAAAAGTAAGAGTGAAAATTTGTATATCTCTGATTTTTTTTTTTTTTTTTTTTTTTTTTTTTGCAAAGTTTTGTGATATACCTTTGAAAGTAAAAAAAAATTACAAGTAAGATTGGCATCTAGATTGAATTTTTATCCCCCTTCTTTTTTACTTTTGATTTTTTTTTCTCCTTATATAAAAGCAATTTGCTTTGAAATGTAAAGACGCCACGAACAAATTTGAAAAGAAATTAGATTAAATGTTCTCTTCTACCTTTGCCAACAAAGTTTGCAAACTTTTCTCCCATGCGTAATTTCAATCACGAAATTTGTTAATTCCTATTGGAAATTAATCAAAGAGTAAGAAGCAATTATATTAGAACGATATAAATATATGTACATATATTGTCGATCTATCAGCTTTAATTCAATGTGGCTGACGCTGCCAATACTAACAATACATTTCACTCTATTGTTAATCACAACACACCAAACTAATTTAATAGAATTCTTTACACTTAACTTGGGCGGGGGAGGCTTATACAAAATTAATATATCTCAAATTGTGATATGGAATTTCAGTGAATTTATTAAAATGTGAATGGGGGAGCTTAATTGTACTACATATTATAATATAATAAATTTTGTTAATAATAATAATAAAAATGCGAGAATATAGCTTATTATCATATATAATTGAAACGAGAGAGAGAGAGAGAGAGGGGGGGGGATAGGAGGGGGAGGGAATCATCGCGTAATTTGTAGGAAATTATTTTTTCTCAACGTGACATGAGATGACAAGAAATCTGTCGTTGTCATACGACCCAAAAATTTCTACATAAATTTAAATTCTCTACATAACAAACTATAAACATACTGTAAACTTTGAAATGTGAAACAATAGTACTAAATTTTTGTTTCTTTGCTTTCATTATAATGAATTACATTAATGACTTGTGCATTTTAAGGAAAAGTTTGTTTAATATGAGCTGTTCTATATAAAGTTTGTCATACAGCTTCCAAAAGAAATTTGTAGAAAGTTATTGTTGTAAGAAGAACAAGAGAGAGCGAGAGAGAAACGGAAATAAAATGAAATTGTATGAAAGCTAAATGAATCGCAAAATTAAAAAAAAAAATCATTTCATTCGCTATATTTTTATTAAAATACGTTATAATGTCAAGTAAAATATACTTCTTTTTCAAACAGCGCATTATTGCATACAATCTTATTTCCTTTTCTATTTCCTTTTTTTCTTTTCTTTTCTTTCCTTTTCTTTCTTTCTTTCTTTCTTTCCTTCTTTCTTTTTTTTTCTTTAATATAATTTTGCTTTGAAGATTTAATTAACAATTTTATTTCAATATCCTGAGCAAGGAAAGGGAAGGTGGAGTTGGGTGCATGAAAACTCAATAATTGACAGCAAAACATCAATAAAATTTTATAAAACAATGATTATAGTCAAGCTTATATTATAACGAGGGCACTCGGAAACTATTTAATCAATGTAACAATGTTGAGTACTCTCTTTCTCTCAGAAAAATATAATGTGGAGTTTTAGTGCATTGATAAAATAATAATAATAAAAAAAAATCATTTATGTACACATTTTGTCATATAAAATTTTACATTATTGCAGTAGAGTAAAGGCAAAAAAATAAAAATAAAATCTATGACAGATTCTGTTGTAGAGCACACACAGCGAACAAATCCCGATTAATAAAGTGGTTTCAGTAAAATAAAACATAATGTATAACGTTGGTTCATTCACATTACCCAATTATTCATTAGCCCACACGGCTCGACAAACCAATACTAATAAATTACAAGCGGGTGACGCAAAATGATAGTTACAAACGCGTCACTTAATAATTTTATTTTCCCCGCTCAATACAAATACGTCAGTACACAGTGTCGCGGCTCTTAATTAAGTCAAATATAATTGATGATGTTTTTCAAGCACATGCGACAATATCCATGATGTATGTACAATAAATTGTAATATAATCGGTACTGTACCTAAGTACATAATTTTATATCATACTTTTAATAGTATGGAAAGCAAGTTATAATTTCATTGCTAAAAGTTTTGAGAGAACTAGAACATCACGTAACAGATAGAGACAACCCAAATAAAGAAGAAGAAGAAGAAGAAGAAGAAAAAAGCTAGTGGATTTTTATTGCAGTACTACTGATGCTAAAGCTTTTTCGATATAGAGGCATTTTAATATTATTGAATTTTGCATTTCTCTACATTATGGTTACTGTATAATAAAAATATTGTCTATTAAAAAAAAATTCGAACGGAAAAATATACACTACAATGATATTTAACTTTTAAAGTTTATAGTGTTTTCCTGCGTCAAAATTATTGCTAAAAAATAAATAAGTACAAATGACTGTGGTAATATATTTTACCATTAAAAAACTCGCACTATATTTGCAGTTATCTTTATGAGAAAAATACTTTCTGAATTCAAATGGTAAAATATATTAATACAGTTGTGTGTATATAATACACGACTGTATTAATACTCGGTTAATACGTAATAGTCGATAATATACTGTACTTTACTTTATTCTCTCTCTCTCTCTCTCTCTCTCTCTCTCTCTCTCTCTCTCTCTCTCTCTCTCTCTCTCTCTTTCTCTTTCTCTCTCTAATTTTCTATTTTTTTTGTGACATTATTTTCTTTTTTATAAGCTTAAAATAGGGGGGTCATATTAAATTTTCATGACGAACAGTGAACATTATAACTCCCCGTTACTGCAAGCTATCATAAGAAATTAAAAAATAATAAAAGATTAAAATGAGATTAAAAGATTTTATAACGTTCTAGGACACAAAGTATAATAATTTTATATATATATATTTATATACAATATTATATATAAATACATAAGAATTCATAAGAATTTAAGCAACAAAATACAAATTTTTAGTTACTCAAAGTATTTAATTCAGCTGAAATAATAGTTAAATAGTTAAACTTTTTCACACAAAATAGTTGTGTCGCCATAACTCTTTATTTACAGGACTCGTCAATAATAAATAATAAATCTCCCATTATAACCAGTATGAGAAATACAAATGTATCAACCTAACAGCAGCAAGGTAACTTGGCGTATCACAGTCACTTGGACACAGGTTTATGCTGGCGTGATTTTATTTTATTTTTTAAATCAAACGTTTTTAACAATTGTCTCGTTGCACAGATTTTCTTTTCCTCAAATTTGGTTTGAACTCAGCATTTTAAATGTTTTTTTTAGTTCAAATGACATGAATTGAAAAATTCTAGTAACAATGAAACTAAGTGGTACCATTTTATTTGGAATATACAATTAAAAAATGCTAATAATAACGAAAAGAAAAAATAGCTGTAAAATAGCTCCTCAAAATAAATTAGTAAAAATAAGGATAAGCCCAACAGCATGTGATATAAATGAACGAAATGAGGTGGATTGGTGAACCGCGTTCAGAGATTACTCTGACTTACATGGCGCATAGGCCACTACCACTAAACTATATACCACTACCATATAGGCCACTACCAACTACCACCATAGCCAGGACAGACTAGGGACTTGAAACACACCTGTCAAGCCTAACCACTTCTACCGCTTTACCTGTGACATACTACCATAATGTGCAGCAACGTGCGGAGAACACGAGTGTGCATTCAGTGCATACTAAATGATTAGAACATTCAAAATCTCCTATATAATTAAAGCTAACTGGCTGCAATCATAAGCAATAACCGCCAACGTAGCAAAATTTCAGACATTAAGTTCTCAACTATTACTATATTGTATCAGTGTATTTGGTCTCATGCATTAAGTGATTGGGGTGCTAATCAATTCGGGGTGGACTGTGCGTTAGTCTTGGTGGCGCCTCGTCTACTTGAGGACAATTGAGCAGGTTGTATCTGCGCCAAAGCTGCTCGCTCGCCTGCTATCGACTTTTGTGTGCGCTACGCCAACACTTGCGCCGCGCGCCTCGCTTGTGCCGCAGTCTTACATAACAACAAACACTCCAAATCAGTCTCACTTTATCTGTATTCTTATTATGGGGGAGGGGAGGGGGGAACAGACATTGTAATTACAATATTACCTATCTTTCATGTGAACCAGTTACTATACTCTTCACATAAATTTCTATTAACAAAAGAAAAATATATATATACGAGTCCGTCCGTTGCAGAAACAGTTTATTATTATCATTCTTTCTGAATTGAATTAACATTCATTGTCGACGAAATAACCTTTTGAATATTTTATGGTTACCCTGAATCTTTTATTCATTGACCTTTCACCCTGAATTTGACCTGACTTTTTTATTGTTAATGCTAGCCTCAAATATTTGGCCTATGCGTCAGGTAACCTTACTTTTAATTAATTTATACCTGGTTACTTTGCTAGATTGGACGACTTGATTCACAGATATAAAAAGGGTTAATTTCAGGATTGACCTGTTTTCTTAAGTTAACTTTACACGCTTATCAATTGTCGTTTTCTATGTTTTTTCGTAAAATAATAATAAAGGCTTAAGTTTCTCTCTCACTCTCTCTTCTTTATTTACAATAAATCTGCAGGCTATACGGTTTGATTTTCAGGGCTAAGGTAAAATTATTTTAACTAGGTTATTAGTAAGTTTCCAAAATTAATTTTACAAATTTATTTCATAAAATCGATTACGTAAAGATTAATTTAAAATCACGCATCAATACTTAAGGTCTGATCAAATTAAATATCAAAATTGATCGCTAGTGCCTTGGTGCTAAAAGCATGAAATTTTAAATGAACGTAAAATTGCACATTGTTGCTCTCCTGTAAAATTGCGGAAAATGCAATAGTTTAGTTTTGCCATTGACTTCATCATTATTAGTATTTTACTTGAGTAATTCCAATTGGATATCTGATAAAGCTGTGTAACAATGTAAATATTCACTGCAGCATTAGTTACGTAACTTCCTTTTTCCGTGAGGCAAAATTGAAGTCTTACGTAATAACTTTGTTGGTTGCAGTAAATCATTACCAAAGACATACATTTACAATGTATTATGGTCCTTGTTATTACGTAACATTATTAGAGCTTACTAGCCAGCTCTACGGGAGGAGAAAAATTTAGCATATATTGTATATAGATAAAACAATATGAAAATAGAATTCAGATAATCTTTCTCTTACTGCTTAGATATTCAACTTCTCTAAAATTCAAATTTAGATAATAAAAGGGTTCGGCATTGATAAATAAAATTTTAATTTAAGTAATTTTACTTTTATTCATGATAGTTAGAATACAAATGTAGCGTAAAGTTATTGTAGAAATATTATTTTGCAGAGTATACCGTGCTTTCAGTCCATGAAAATTAATTCACTTATTCTGTATGCCGCAGTGTTCCACCAATGTCATCTATATAAAGGAACGCTTCAATCCGCAATGAAGTAACAAAAAAAAAAAATAATAATAACACCGATATGCATTATTAGCTTTATACATGCTCGACAACATAGCGAGATTCATTATCGCTTAATTAGCATTTCTGTAATTAAATATATTCGATATGATATTTTATGCACGGACAAATATAAATGCACAATAACTATGTTACAGCACGATTTCAACAATATTTATTATTTACTCATTATAAACAAAATTTATGCAATTATGGAGTAATATATAATTTTATGTTACACCGCGTAACAAATATGTTATACAGCATTATTATTAAAATAATATGCCAAAATAGCAACATTTATGCTATATGAAGTAAATACAGCATAAATCAACATTATTATTATTTTATTATTTTTTGGTTAAGTTGTATTTTTCAACTTCTATACTTAAGATTTTGTACAATTGTGTTTTCAAGATTTTACAACGCATTTTTCTATACAAATTATTATTACTAAAATGTGTAAACTTTTCAAATATAATGTAACATTGTGTAAAAGACTGTTCACAAGAAGCAATATTTTTAAATAGCTATTTAATTTTGATATTTTTGGTGGGGGGGGGGGGGGGGGGAGGTAGTACAATTTTTTTTTAACTTTGCAAAACTTTTCAACAACCTTAAGGAAAATTTGGAGAATATTGGATACTATATCAATATTACGTAATCACTTTTCCCTACGTTTAAACGGGAGTTGAGAAATGTTATGTAACTTCAAATTTCTTATTAACTTTCCCATGTATAGTTTTACACGAGATGTACGTACATAATATATTACTACATGGAGACTAGTACATCAATGAAAACACAGTAGTTTACTAAGCTATGCTTTATGCTTGAATTTAGAGTATACAATACTCTAAATTTAATGGTATAATGATGCTATATTTATAGGAAAAAGTTTTATTTAAGCATGGTTCATTATTATACTGTATTATAGTTGTTTTATATTATAAAACAGACGCAGCATAATTGTTTCAAATTAATACTTCTGCTGCTGTTGCTTCTTCTTCTTCTTTTTCTTTCTTTCTTTTTTTTTTTTTTTTTTTTTTCTTTTTTTCTTGTCTTTTTTTTTTTTCACAAAGAAGTAAAGTTCAAGAACTTAAACTTGGACATTTCATTTCAAAACTTGAAAGTTTCTTCCTGCCGTCACTATATTTTTAATCAATAATCATTTAATCAATAGTACAGTTGAAGTTAATTTAATTAGCTTTAAAATATAGACAAAGACAGAGAGAGAGAGAGAGCAAAGGTTTTCTCTCTTTCTTCTTTTCTGCTTGTAAATATTTTTGATATTTTGAATACATTACTATATTAAACAAAATTTTAATTATAAATTGAAGTTTTAATTATTATTATTTATATACAAACCACAATATTTTGTCAGACGAGTATTTTGACAAAAATCATACAAACAATATAAACGTCTCATTTTCAAATTCAAAATGACATTCATTCATTCATTTCTTTCTCCTACAATTATAATACAGCATTGCATCAGCTTAGATTTACTGTCTCACAATGCACACAAATAATAATAATTGTCAACTCTTAATTAATAAAACATAACATGAGTACCAAGACAAGTTCCATGATATATGATAAATGAACAATATCCTCTTGTCACTCTAACGTAATATTTCTTGTCAACATGCTACAACATTTTATTATATTTATTGTTCTACAAAAACTAATTATTTTCTAAGTTTTTGCTAATAAACCATTAAATTCCATTGCTTTTTTATTTAATTAATGACACGTTATTTAACAAATACAGTATTTCGCGACCCAGCACACCTATCTAAAAAATACCTCAGATTTTATCAGTTTGAAAGAAAAAGCATTATAATATATATATATATATTACAGAGTATAATTTTATAGTCTAATGTATTTTATGTATAGCAAATATATACGATGATTACTTTTTATAAATAAATCCAATTTAAAGTTTCTGAAATTTAAAAAACATTTGCGAACACCGAGCGTGTTAAGAATTCTTGTCGTTGGTAAGAGAAAAAGTAATGGATACATTTGATGACAAAACTTTCATCATAAAATTTATTATACTTTTAATATAGATGAATAGCATGTAATAATAATGGTTAGTTTATCATTTGGTGTTTGTTTTTTTATGATGAAAAACAATACAATAAAAAAGAAGAAGATAATTTTGCAATAAAGCGTATGTACAGTACAGTATATAATAATTTTTTTTTTTTTTTTTTTTTTTTTTTTTTTTTTTTTTTAGTTATTTACAACACTTTAGCAATAACTTTAAAATTATATCTTTGGTGTGCAACTTTGTTGTAGGCAAAGAAACGTAAAAACTTTGATGGATTGAGAAACTATAAGCTTGTAAGATTAAAAATGACGTGGCGATGCTTTAGTAAATCTTATTACATTTGTTACGCCGCACTAATTGATTTTTATTACCATTTGTTACACCGACGCCTAAAAGAAATTGATATTTTATCGATCACAAAGCAAAGATAGTTGGCAAAGGAAAGCTGTTCATTTGTCAAGAGAGCTATATACGATGTCGTAAAAATACAAGCAAATCAACGCCACGCACTTACATTGTCTTTATATAATACACATTTTTTATATATATTTCTCGACAGTAAACAAAAAGCAATTAATTTTCAGGATTGAATTTAACAACACAATATTTACTTGGAAATTTTTAACAAAATAAACCCGAATTATGAAATAATATTAAAATTATTAATGTTGCAAAAAATTAGTATTAGGAAGTTTTTATTTGTTTTTGCCGATATCGATTGGGGAACAGCTTCTATATACCTATTTCAGTGTGTTCCACTATGTAGCACTAGGTATAGGTATCACCTTTACTATCTCAAATTTACATATAAATAATTATACCTCCATATACAACGTATTTTTATTACTTTATAAATATATATATATATATATATATATATATATATATATATATATATATATATATATATATATATATAAATTGTAAAATATAATACAAAGTTCCGCAATAACGTAAGTCCGTATGTCACTTTGTTGCTCACGCGATAGTGGTTTATTATTTATAAAGTTTTTTTTTTTACCCTTTTTTCAGCTCTATACATTATACTTTAAAGAAAAATATTGCACGTTCTTTTGCAAAATACATTTAATTTCTGCGCAATTTATTAGTGTAAGGAGGGGGGGGGAGATCTATAATTTAATGCATGTAAAAATCTTTATTTTATTAAGAAAACCCGTATTCATAAAGAAAATGAAAACTTGCATTATTTACTTAAAACACACGCTTATTGATCCCCTCCGTATTATCAAACGTAATTTTAAATAAAATTGCATAATCAACGCACAAATAAAAATTACAAATAAAAAAATATATGCACTAAAAAAAATTAGAAGGGTTGAAAAAGACCAACCTCATCGCTTTTTCTCCGTTTTTTCCTCCCCATTGGAAAGTTGGCTCTTCAAGTGCTGCAGAATGTCACGATCGCGATCCCAAGTTAATTAACACACGCCAACAAGACAGCTAGCAGCACTCATGTAGTAATTACTCGACTGCTGATTGAGATTTGTCCCTAAGAGACGGTTGAAGTTGAAGGAGAATGATTCTCGTTAATACCTGGACTTGCACCGTGAGAAGATCAAGTTATGAGAAACAGATATTTGAGATGTCAAATCAAAATCACATTTCTACTCTCACGATATCAATAACTTTGGGCAAAAAAAAAAAAAAAAAAAATCCTATATTATAATAAACTTATAATATAAACCTTCAAAATATTCTCATCATTCTCCCTCCATAAATTTACTCGAAATTCTTTTTTACAATATAAAACTTTAATGTTTTACACCAAACTAATTTCATGCAAATTACTTTCGTAAATTAACGTTGTCAACTTTTTACCCTACACTTCATTACATATATATCATACCTTGTAGGACGGAATGTTGTTTTACATTTCAAGCAAATTAATTAATGGCTTAACACCAACGTGAAGGTGTTTTCAAAAGCCGGGGCACTTTTTTTTTTAACTCACATAAATTTTGACAATTAACTACAATAAACATGAAAGCTACGTGCTTGTAACAGTAATGTGCTTTTAATTACACACAATGTGCGATAAAAAGTTTCAGGACAATTTATTTATATAATCTGTATTTAATTGCAGCCGATCGATATTGTGCTAAAACCGAATGATATAGTTTATCATGATATTTCCAAAAATTTACACGTAGTTTTCCACAAATATATGAAGCTACAAAATGGGATGCAGAACACTTTATTTGCTAAGCTATAAATTTTACTTTTTTTATATATTTGTTTCTCTCCACGTTTACTTCCAATGCTCCAAACACTTTATTCGTTTTAAGTTTTGAAAGTTTATCAATTTGTGCATAGAGTATTTTATTATATGTAACACATTGAATCGTATGACGTTATACTTTTTAATGATGTGTTTTTGTGTGTATTTTTACGCACGTGGATGTGTAAGGAAAATGTAATAGACGAATTTTTGAAAACAACATACGTTAACGTTCACATTTATTTAGCGGTATAGGTATAAACTAACAGTATTTGAATTTGGGCTGAAAATACTACAGTGATGATATAAATATAAGTTAAATAAGAAAAAATTTTTTTTTAAATAGTTTACATACCACGAAAGACTTTAAATTAGGATTTTTTTTATTTAAATCTACCACTAACAAGGCTAGTGTTAATTTCGATAATCTCTCTCTCTCTCTCTCTCTCTCTCTCTCTCTCTCTCTCTCTCTCTCTCTCTCTCTCTCTCCCTCACACACACACACACACACACTCTCTCTCTCTTATTCAAACACACACACACACACACACACACACACACACACACACACACACACTTATGGTCACGGGTTTTGAAATTTTTATCACAGGTATTAGTGAGTGTCGAATGACATAAAAAAGTAGAGGGCTCTTCTTTGAATATCATGAGAGTTACGAGTCTGCTAATTACAGCCCTTAATTATTTAGCAACCCTTTTTAAATTATTAGTAAAGTTATAATATTTTAAGTATATAAAAAAATACAAATCTATATGAGCTGGTGAACTTATTGATCTGCTTGAAGTACACATGCGATTGTCATGTTTAAGTGGTAAGTGAAGAACAGACAGACATCTATCAGATATTAAAAATGTCCTCGGCATGCTGTGACAAATTAGACATGGAACACTGGTTCACACACACACACACATGACGCATCGTGCAAATCATATCAATTTCCGCAACATACACGTCATTCAATTTCAATCAAGAAAATTAACTGCGGCTCATTATATTTTTATCATCAAGTTTTATATGTCATCGAAGACGTAGATATATATACATATAAAATATGTCAAAAACAAGCAAACAAGTTGTAAAATTGTTATATAAATTTTGATAATGCATTATATTTTTCTTCGTTTCCATAATGATATATAAAATTTAACTTAAAGAATTATAATCATTTGAAACATACTGTACTATTCTTGTGAAGGCTGAGGGGTGTGAAATGTTAATTCAACGTTACAATTAAGATACAGTTCATTGCGTTTTCCCTTATTTTTAGGTAAGAGTTGTAATAAAATAAAATAATAAAAATACAATATTTAAAATGCAATGCATGCATCTCAAAGGTTTAGTTACGGTTTCAAATGTAAGAACTTGACAATCCAAGGTGACAGGGGACGGTAAGATTTTCTCATGCAATTTACCTGTGGCTGGAGACACGGGCATAAACCAGAGCGTACACTCACCTGAAAACAACAAAGAATACGTTAACAAAGTTCATTTGAGGAGAATGATATGAATATGATTACAAAACAAGTTAATAGCATTTTGCAATTTTAGACTATACAATAAAACAAAAATACACATTTTGCTGTACAACATAGTTATACGCTATCTACAACATAATATTTTGTTATTGGATGTCTACTGAATTATGTTGCATACAATGAGTGACTTTGAAGCAAAGCAACTCTTGTGTACTGCATAACTGAGACAAAACTTTCTTTCCGCGTATACTAGAATTTGTATTTTATTTTTTCACGTACGTTGTATGATGACGTTTAAATTCTTAATATATACGATTGCTGTAGGCATAAGTAAAACCAGAAATAAAGTCTAAAACAAAAGCTAATAAATCAGCAAAAGAATTTGAATTATGGTGTGATGAAAAACGTTTAATATTTAATTTTTAAAATATATTAGCATAAAATGAGATTTCCATCCCCCTTTACAAACATTGACTCCAACTTCATTTATTGATTTTCATCAATACTGTCTTGGGACTTTTCAAATATTATGTTTTGGGGATCAGAAGAAAAAAAACTAGAAATTAATCTCAATTATCAATAGAAAGCTGGTTCAAATTAAATTGGTTTTAGATATTTGGATTTATTTAGAGTTCAATTTTCTAAACTAAAAATGTAAATAAATACCTTCACTCAATTTGTTTTTGTTGATAGTATACTCAAGAGAAATAACCATGACTTTTATACAAATATAATAATTTTTACACTTATAATAAATATACCAGTAAGTCCATGAAAGTCTCGGTCCCAACACGTAGGCCTAACTTTTGTGAAAGGAGCTCATATTACATCACGATCAATACTTAAATTTAAAAATCTGATTAAGAAAACATAAGTATATAAAACATACTTTGGTAGAATATTTTGATCCCAACTCAAAATTTAAGGAAATTGATGTACTTATTCATATCATACTCACTCAAAGTTGGAACATTATGTATATTAAATAAGTTTATACGATATTGTATACAGTATATAAAATATCTGTTATAGATAAGGATAAAAATTGATGTCCAATGAAATATGTATTGTTATTCTATATTTATATATTATTTTTCATTGTTGACTAAACCAATAATAATAATAATACTAATAATAATCAATAAATACAATCAATCAATAGATCAATAGATAGATCAATCTATCTATATTACTATGAAAGTATGAACTGCCCGATTTAATAAAATGTCTTATTTTTTATCGCAGTAGGTTATCATATTTCATTAGTTTCAATATCAACAAAGATTTAAAAAAAAAAATTTGTGTATCAGCGATTGAAACGGATTCATCCCAATGAACATTGCATTGAGGGAACGAATTTTGCAAAATGATAACAAGAAACTGGAGATGTAATACGATATGCAAGGAGAAATATGAGATATTTGCTTCACTTGGGATATTTAATATGGTCACCTCACCTCACGTGACCAGTACAGGCCAGCAGCGTTCGTACCAGAAACTTTTATCCTCATACCCAAATATCAACTTGAAAGATAGATATGATTTTGTACAATTCTCAACTTATTTTAATATCATAATTCTATATGAAGTATGTAAACTTAAGTTCTTTGCTACCTGGAAATGTTAAATTATTAAATTATTCTGTCAATCTATACATAGGGTGATTTCTCCCAATGATCTAGGCTTGCGCCTTGACGCCATATGTTATATGTGAGGAAAAAATAGCATTGACAAGTATGGGAAAAAATGTTTGTTAGTTAGTTTTATTATTATTATTTTATTTTTTTTTTTTTGATTATTATTATTATTTTACATTCGGGGAATTATTAATAAATAAACATTAATTTCTGTGTGATTATGACTTAAAACTATGTTTGTCCTATGCTGGGCAGTGTACTTGTCCTCAAGCATGGCGCTAGCGCGCCTTTCCATATTCAACTGCCCTATAGTTATATATATATATATATATATAAAAATATATATATATATATATATATATATATATATATATATATATATATATATATAATATGACCTTTGAAGGTCATTGCAGATCACCATGTCACCTTTTGGAGTTGCCACTCTTCCAGAAGTGATAAGAGTTATACGAATCCTGAAAGTTTATCACTTTCATATTAGTGGATCCAACACAACAAGTATAAAGTTGACACTGGGAAATAAAGCTGACATAAAAATTTATCCTAACAAAAATAACATGAGCAGGTAATAAGTTTTCCTTCATAGTGTGAACTTGCTTTAAGATTACAACACGACAAAAGTCACTTAAATAATAATAATAATAAAAAGACACTTTCTCAGTACAAATAATAAACGGCTTTATTTCAGACTCTCAAACAAATTATAATTATACTCATGTTACTCTCATTACGGGTAACATTGCCGTGGTTTGAATAAAAGTTGTCAATGCAGAAAAACCTGATATTTTGCACAGTAAAACAAAATATGCAACAAAAAAGGGGATCAAACATTTTAATCATTTTAATTTTACTCCTTAGTGTGTTCTCTCCCTCTCTCACCCTCTCTCTCATATGTTCATTTTAATATTTCTTTTCTTCTTTATCTGATGGTCACAGGTCTTGAAAGTTTTCCATAAAAAATTGTTACCATTGACTTTGGAATGACATTAAACAAAAAGAGGGTCAACTTTTGAATATCGGAGATATGATCTTTCTAACAACCGTTCAAGAACAGAAATCTTCGTGTTAATGACCCAGGTCGAATATAAAAAATCTCCTAGTTTATTTAAAAATTTCAAAGTAAAAGATCTTTAAATGAATATTTAAATATTTATTCATATGTATAAGTTTTAAACTGAAACGTGTGTACAACCATTCTCGTATTACCTACTTCCCTCACAATACATTCTTGTAAGTTTATCCTGTAAGGTAGGCAAATTGTCGGACCTTTTTTTGTTGTTTCGCTTATACTAAAAAAGAAGTGCAAATATTTGTTGTTTTTTTTAGTAAAAACTCGTACCTTATAATTTGATTTAAAAGGTACAGTATTTTCCAAGCGACCTTTTGTTGTCAGCAATGTAATTGTCATTAGATGCACACTTTAATAAAGAGAAAATATTTAGTTCAAAAGAAAAAAAAAAGTTAGTATTCAACTATTTTACGTATTATAAGAAGCTACACTCATAATTGAAAAAAAAAATCTTGTTTTTGTTTCATTTTTCATACACATTATGAGCAGAGTTTTATAAAAACTGAGATTGTGTCTTCTGTGTCTGAGATAGGCCAATGTTTGATGTGTAGCCGACACTCATGTATGTAAAGTATGTAGACCACGTAAAAACAAGTGAAATTACATTTGCGTGTACTCAAGTGCCATCTCGAGGATTTCATTTCAGCTATCAAGACAATGTTAATAAACTTTCGCTGCGGCAAAACCTGCTAGGCAATGAATTTGCATGCCAGCAAAATGGTGAAACGTTTTTTATCATATAAAATTAAACATTTCATCAAACTTTTAGCATTTTCTCTCTTTCTTTAAAACAGCAATGGAATTCAATGCTAAAAGTGGAAATTTTGTGGAACACCCACTTTTTCATTTGAACTTTGACATTTCACATGCGCGCGTGTCAGAGAAATGTAAATAATTTTATATTATTACATTTTTTAAACCCAATGTATTTCGTTACGCGGATATTATATTGATGGTAAAAAAAAAAAAAAATGTTTTTACTAAGGTAGTTTGGCTTATCGCTTAAGTTGTGTTCTAAAAAGTTTTAATTCATTTCACAGCATAACATGTTGGTTATGCATTGATATTATAAACAACACGCAACGCTGTTTACCTTACTGCGGGTATTTTCAATATCACGATTTATATTTTTATTCACTTATCCTCAGCTTATTATTATTTTATTATATTGCATACATTATGTATGCTTATCATACTCCACACACCCCCACCCCCACTTATCCAAAACCCTAACTTCTGAGCTTCCGAGAAACACCCCTATAGTCAGCTTCGACCATTAAAATTTCCAGACTTCTATCCTCTATTATGTCTTTCAGATGACACTGATTCAAGAAAACGCTATAGATCAATGGAGCTGATGCGCGCACCGCGCTGTATAAACAGGATTGGCGTGGGACAAGGAGAAAAACTTTAATTTCAGTTACTTCTAACTTCTATACCCTTAGCATTGCCATTTCTTTCTCTCTCTCTCTCTCTCTCTCTCTCTCTCTCTCTCTCTCTCTCTCTCTCTCTCTCTCTCTCTCTCTCTCTCTCTCTCTCTCTCTCTCATACTTTCTTACTTTCTTACTGAAACAGCTTCTGCAAAAGCCAGAAAATTAGAATCAAAGAAATTCTGCATAATATATGTTTTTAACTAATTTATTAAGTCATTTCATTTTTTAATCTATTAAATTAAACAATAGTTGTTATTGAAAAACTAGCTACATTTTTGAAAGGACGAGGTTTAGGTCTCACTAAACTATAATCACTATTAACGTTATAATCATTTTATTGCGTTAGAGATGACTGCATTTGATTGCGACTAGCTTTGATGGGCTAGGTCCTAGGTGTATATACTGTTGACGTAAAGACACGCAACTCGAAGAGATTTTTGTCACTTCAAGTACGAAACGACACACGAAACTTAAGTTGTTGTGCAAAAATCTGAATTAGGACTCAATCATTATCGTATACAATAAAATAATTTACATTCTCAAACATTTTATTAATTTTTTAACCATTATTATTTTAAAAAATAGCGCTCATTATACTTCAAATTTGTCCTTGACCATTTGACTTTTCAAGTCTTCTGATATTATAAATAAATATACGCATTTTGGAGCACAATTTCTACAACAATTATTTATATAATAACATAATTTTTGTTATATTTGTGTATAGGAATTGTATTACTACCAGAGCTTAACTTTTTATCACATGTTTTTTTTTTTTTTTTTTTTTTTTTTTTTTTAAATATTACAGTTTTATGCGTCAGTTTTTGTGTATTCAAAATCCCAGTTAAATTTTCTAATTACTTGAATCCTTTACAGGCTGCTGGCGCCACTCATTTTGGTGGTGAATAACACTAGAACTATGAGGTGGTACCAAGATTCTCTTGGTAGCACTAGCATACTATTACACCATCTAGCGACAATAGTATGTATTGCTCAATAATACTACTTACCCCATTTCTGACAATCGATAATACAGAACCACGTCATTTCTCATAACATTAAATACCTAATTATTATTTCTATAAAACACCCACTTCTCAGATCTTTTTTCGGCGATGCATGCAAAACTTTAAAGTTTGGAAGCATTTAGCAAGCTGTAAATTTTTAATTGGTCTGAAAAAAAAATGATGTGCAAGATATCAGATATATCACAGAACGACATGAGACATCTAGAGAGAGAGAGAGAGAGAGAGAGAGAGAGAGAGAGAGAGAGAGAGAGAGAGAGAGAGAGAGAGAGAGAGAGAGAGAGAGAGAGAGAGAGAGAGAGAGAGAACCCATGGATTTTTTTTTATAAATGTATTATATCATAAGCAAGGGATTATTAATAGCATTTACGCAGGCTATTGATCACGTAAAAGCATTATTTATTGATTGCTGTTTCTTCAAATCAAAATTATTTAATAATGTGCATTTTTATTTTAATTATTACTATTTATAGAAACTTATTTTTTTCTTCCTTAAATCGAAGAGAAGTAACACGTCATAAGGATTTCATGTTCATATAACCAAATTGAAAATTACTGTATCGTCATCAATAATTGCTTTAGCATCAATGGAGGGTATCGGTTTAAATTTATTCTTTAAAAAATTCTATGGCTTAAAACAAGTAAAAGTATGTCTTGTACTTTTCATTTAAACTTCTGCGAAATCGGTGGGGTAGTTTTCCCACGTTTCTCCGAGCGCTAAACCGATAAGCTCCATTATGGTTCATTCATAATTATGAAAATTATTATACAGTATAGGTTTAACTTTTATTTTAGAGCTATATATATATATATATATATATATATATATATATATATATGAATAATGTGACTGAATGAATAATATGAAAAATAGCATATAAATTAATAACTTGAGCACACAAGAAATGTCTGTCAGGTTAATTGTACAAATTGTAATGCGCGTGATCAATTAGCCCAGGGAGGACGATTGAAAGTCAAGAGGCTAGCTCACTACTGTATGCCTGGATGTAAATTGAGAGCATACCAATTTTATTGTCACCGCTGAGAATTTTGCTATTCTCTCTCTCTCTCTCTCTCTCTCTCTCTCTCTCTCTCTCTCTCTCTCTCCTGTCCATTTGCTCACGGAGGGAATTAAACTACTTAAACAAGCATAGCCGCTCCGTTTCATATAATCCCATTACTTGATGCAGTTTAACTAAATTAATTAACTGCAATCTAAAACTATGCCATTATTAATGAATGCCAATTAGTTTCCGTCTGTACTCAACTTAGAAACTTTCAGATTAATAATTATTCAGACTGATAATTATTTACAAAATTAAGTCTCGTGATGTTACTTTTTTTTTTCTTTCTTCTTTTTTTTTCTTTCTTTTTCTTTTTTTCTTTTTCTTTCTTTCTTTCTTTCTTTCTTTCTTTCTTTCTTTCTTTCTTTCTTTCTTTCTTTCTTTCTTTCTTTCTTTTTTTTTTTTTTTTTTTTTTTTTTAAGATCAAAGTTTAAAATTATGGGCAATCCTTTCAGTACCTTCTTTAAATAATAATTATTATCGCATAAGGCTTTTCCAGAGCTTATATAGATACTACCACACGCTCTAGATCTAAAAAGAAGTATCATTTTTATTTTGAATGCTATGGGCTGAAAAAAATACAATGAACTGTTATATTATATGGGGTATATACAATGAGGAAGGTGAATTGAAATTTTTTTGTTGAGTTTATGATATTTTTGGAAAGAGCTTTAAAAAATTTTGAGGCGCTATTTTTTCTTAGGACGATTGGAACATGCGAAGTATTTTTAATTAATTTTTGAAAATCGACCTAAAAAGACTCTGACGTCATCATTCCACTTTTTTCTCGGCAAATACTAATCGTTCGAGGTTCAGTAACCAGTTTAATGAAATCAGCTCGTTCTCAGGATTTCAAAAAAACAGGCTACTGAACCTTTTACGGTCAATACTTTCCGAAATAAATGCCTGATTGATGACGTCAGAGTCTTTTTAGGACGATTTTCAAAAATTAATTAAAAATACTTCCCATGCTCCAATCGTATTAAGAAAAAATAACAACTCAAAATTTTTTAACGCTCTTTTCAAAAATGTCATAAAAAGTGGGGGTTAAAAAAATTCACCTTCCTTATTATTAACAGAATACAATAGAATGGCTATTGCAAGCAAAATTTTTACTTGTTTGACATCACTGTAAAAACATATGAGTATTCACAACTCATGTGGCTGGTTTCAAGTCTAACTCATAAATAGGTTGAGAGAATTCACATATAAATAAAAGGTAAGGATCACGTGATACCGACCAAGCATGTGAAACGATAACTCATCAAATATCAGCATTTTGTTGAACTAACTTTTGGAAATATGGTTTCTATACTTATTTATGAGTCCAGACCAAAATCCAACAACATTTATAATATTTATAAGTTGCAAGTACGTACTTCAACAAATACTTCGTGAAATTGTTATTTTCATTTCTACACCTTTATAATGTAATGATATTCACTTCTGTCAAGTATATTCACTTTAGTCAGCAAAATGTACAAATGGTAGTGTAATTGTATTAAATTTATTCCACTCTAATATATACATATATATAGCATTGAGATTTTCAATATTATATATAAACGTACAACGTACAGTTTCATATTAATTACCCCTCAGAGAATCTCATTGATATAATACAAGAGCTTTGAGTTCACATTGATATACAGAAGCAATATAGAAGCAATATTGAGAACAGCGTATAGAATACGCTTCAAGTGTTTTTCATGTATTTACGACAAATCACAAACACTGAGAGAGATCTTTTGAATAAATATTCTATTGAAAAACAAAATGACATTTATGTATAAATAAGTATAAACATGGCAAAATGCTTTTTGAAATTGAAGTACAAGAGACGGCAAACAAATCTATAGCATTACACTAAAATATACACAAAAGTTAGGGTTTGATATGTGTCAGTATACGGCATTTGGCTTTACATAAGTATAGCTGGGGCCCCAAGGGGCCTTACTTTGCTTCTATACTGCAGTAGCTCATCGCAACTACTTCAGATTTATTTGTTTACCCTTCTTTAGGGAATAAAGCATTCATTTCAAAGGGTTGACGAAGGAAAGAAAAAATAAATAAATAAATAAGAAGGAAAAAAAATAGAAAATAGAAAATAAAAAATAAAAAATAAGAAGATAAAATAGTAGAATTAGGCGATCGATCGTTTGGTAGCTATGGCAACGCGAGTCCGTGCGTGGACTTGTGTCATCTTGCTCTATAGCAAGCGTGCGTCTTCGTGTGTTTTGATTTTTGTGCCAGCTTGGCCAATTTCTATGGCTAAAATATTGTTTTATTCATTTCTTATAAAATAATATATATCTATGTTTGTTTGCAACTGTCATCAGCTCACACTTGGAATTAGAGATGAGAGAGAGAGAGAGAGAGAGAGAGAGAGAGAGAGAGAGAGAGAGAGAGAGAGAGAGAGAGAGAGAGAGAGAGAGGCAACGACAAACACTATCAAAATATATTAAGTCATACAAATTTATAATATCAATATGTAATCAAATAAAACTCAATAATTGTATTTGTACAATTCTAAGGCAATTATAAATTAAAAAAGGTATATGTTACTGAATATTCCACAGGAAAATTTGTAACATATTATGCAAATAACAACACACATGTATAGCAAATGAAGTATATGAATGATCATGAGAAACAATGTGTAATAAAGATTCAAATTGTAAAACTGTGAGTAATAATATCACTTGAAAGTAAATAAAAAGGTTCTGTGGTAATTACATAACTTGAAAGTGACAAATTATATTAGTCGATCTCAAAATATCACTTTTTTTCTATCAAGTATTTCATATTTCATTTCACAGCAGTTAACTTTTACAATAAGTATTATTTGAAAGGAGCAATGAAAAAAAAAAGTTAAAAAAGTAATTTTTCTCTCACATAAATCACCTTTTATTTGCCCCTAAATGTTGGCAATGTGCCGGTTGTCTCAAGTTCATGAGTACATGAAACCTGGCATTGCTAACATAATGTAACATCATAATTGGCATGTAAATAATATGTGGTGATTGTGGTGATGTTTAATCTCAACAATATGCTTGTTCTCCAAACTAATTACAGGCCACGATAAGTGATCATATAATTCTCCCCGTAGTTCGGTGATTTTTTTATTCATTGAATTGTTCTCCAATTTTAGATTAAATTGGGGGGAGGGTGGGGGGATTTCTTCTAAATCTTAAAATTATTGATAAAAAATCATAAAATTGATACCTATAATACATCTAACTTTTTATTATAACGTCTATAAAATAATTATACTTCACTGATACAACTAATTTTAAATTTTGCTGTACACGCGATTGATAGTATAATTTACCTTTATATCAAACTATCGCGAAAACTTAGCGCAAATTCTTTAATTATAAAATATAATGTCACGTGTATATATATAACCTGCATATTGAGTGTATGCGCATGACTTCATATTTAATGCGCTTGGAAACCATACTGGAGTAGCGAATAGCATTGCTGAGCATAGGACAAACTTCGTTTTAGGCAAATTTCTTTTGGAAATGGATGAAATTTGTTGTTGTAGTTATTTTTCTCACATACTTGATTATACTAATTCAAAATATATTTACAGCATCAATGCTCTAAAAAATATTGCATGGTGTTTTTAAACTGGCAAAATGAGTTATTTTCCTATGCCACCCATGTTATTTAGTGATCTAATAAATCGGGCGTCATGAATGCATGACACTATAACGTGTATTATATAATATATATATATATATATATATATATATATATATATATATATATATATATATATATATATATATATATATATATATTTATATATTTATATAACAAGCAATAAAACCTGATGCCAGAACTGCTTTTTTTGCTCGACTAATATTATACACAGTATATTTTCAATTCAAAAATAGCTTACCACTTATAGCTATTTAGTAAATTTTAGTAAATTAATGCTAACTTATTACTTGAGATGAGATTGCAAGTCCACCCCACCTGTAGTCTACTGTATTTCACCTGACTAAAGGTAGAAGCGGGATTAATATTTCGACTTACTAATAGTAGGGTTGTTGCCAGGGGGCCTCGGTTGAACTTTATTGCCAAAAATAATAATAATAATAAAAATTATATACTAGCTTTCAGTATATTTTATTTTCCACGTAAGACTTTGAGCTTTTTTAAGACTTATTGTATCATTGGTCTCTTAAAATTACTGTAGGTTACAGAAATACACGGTTTCATACAAAGTTCAGTTCTAGTATTTCATTTTGTTTTTCCAGTGTAATACATAGAATTATTTCCATTATTTATGAGATTGTAATACGAAATAAAATTGTTAACTCAAGTACCTTGTCAATTTATAAGTTACAAAAAAAAATGATTTCAAATTTATAATTGCTTTGAAAAATCGCATGATATGCATAAAAAATTATTGATTGAATAAATTTAAATATTTCTCAAGTTCTTGAAACAAGCCGAACTATAGAATATCTTGGTTTTAACAATAAGCCGAGGTGTATGGTTTTTAATCGAGAATATAATCATGATGTAAAGTTATGTAACACACAATGCAAAATTTACTTTTTACTTTTTATTGAAAACGTAGCTATCATTATTTAACTACATTTTGGTATAAAAAAAAAGAAACAATACGTTCGTTTCTGTTGAAAAAAAAAAAGAAGAATAATAAATAAAACTTTACTAAGGTCTGGAGGAAAAAGATTAGAGAAATGATTAAATGAAAAGATGTAGTGAAACAAAAAAGAGAGTCAGAATATTGGTGGCTAGAAAGATATATTGAGACGGCAAAAAAAAAAAAAAAAAAAAAAAAAGACAGAGAGAGAGAGAGAGAGAGAGAGAGAGAGAGAGAGAGAGAGTAGACGTGGTGAGAAAACGCAATGAGAAAAGTACAAACTATACTCTGAGTCAACGTAGAATACAACTGATAACTGGAAACCAACACAACACGAGTAGAGTGCTGATGCTGTTTGTATCAGACCAGACCAGTCATAATAAAAAATGCATTTCAGGTAATTTAAATAATAATAATATAAATTTCTCTCTTATAAATAATGATGACAATAAATATTAAAGAGCACTTGCTCATGATTACCAAAACAAAGCACGTATTCCAGACGTTATTATGTACGTATGCCAGATTTTTATGATTTTAAACAGTTATAGTAACAACCTCTACTTTTTCTAGACCAACATCGCTTAGCAAAATTATGTCTTAAAAATATATAAACACATAATAGGCTACTGTTTTACGATTTTCTAGTGCAAGCAGCCAAGCAGCGTGGTAGCCACTTAGCCTAGTTGTCACATTGGTATAGACTAGCCAAGTTGGATGTGATGCTGCACATTATACTTCCCCGTGATTTACTCACAGACGCTGTGGGTGTTGGCACAATACTACGATATATAATTTATCAAATGTTTCCGACATCAACTGTTCCAAATATGACTATTATATTCTTTTGTTCAGGCTTTTATAATACTTATATGAACAAGTGAAGTATGTAATTTGAGAGATTCAAAATGAAGCAAAATTATTTTAATTGTCATAAAGTTATGGTGTTGTGACAAAATATAGTTGCAAAAGAATACTATTTTAAGAAAGATGTGTAATTTCTTGACCTGAAATGTGATTTATCTTAAATTGATTTTTCTAATGGTAATTTTGGAACTTGATTGAAAGATTGAAAAAACTTCTGATATTGCATTAATAATTTTAAAGCGAACAAAACATTTTTCTTCGTGACAATTACAAAGAGCAGAAAAATAAATGACCGATCCACTTTTCTTTTCTTTTTCGTATACACGTAAACGAATCGTCACCATCACAAATAAATATTGCGATCCTTTCTATAAAAAAATTTCAAAGCAATATTTTCAAAGCAATTTCAAAGCATATATTTTTAAAGCAATATTGAAAGCTCAAAAAGCACTTTTTTTATTATTATTGTTATTATTTTTTTTTTTTTATCTAACCCACACATTTTCCCCTTTGACAATACAACAACACGTGGTTTTGACATGATGTAGATAGAAACAAAGGTCAAATCAAAAAGGGGGAAAAAACAAACTAATTTATTTTTCTATATAAATGTAATTTAATTTTAGTTTTTGTCTTTTCTTGCCTTTTTTTAATTGGTTTGCTGACAAAGTTAACAAAAGCGACAGCTTGCAGCTTTGCCACAAGCCATTTTCAAGAATTAGTTATTATGCTGCTAGGGTGTTCAATGTTCATCTGATCGAGAGAGAGAGAGAGAGAGAGAGAGAGAGAGAGAGAGAGAGAGAGAGAGAGAGAGAGAGAGAGAGAGAGAGAGAGAGAGAGAGAGAGAGAGAGAGAGAGAGAGAGAGAGAGAGAGAGAGAGAGAGAGAGAGAGAGACCATAGTATGGCGATACTCTTGCCTATACCAAACTTTTTCATTATCCAAGTTTTACATTAGAGAAGAATCTTGTTATGTAGCAAAATTTTAACCCTTATAATTAACAAAGAAATTTTACATTCACAGTTAATTTTATTATCATTACTATTTTCTGATGATAGTATTCAAGCATATCAAAATCGTTCTTAATTTGTATAACACAGCAATCAAAAAAAAAAAAGTTATCAACTTTTCATTGCAGATTAAATCAATTCAAAATTGAGTTTTTACTATCACTTCCAAATTTTATTAGCTTTTGTGAAATTATTGTACTCAAATAAAATGTATCCAATCATAATAGTTTTTTGTAGTTGTGTTGTTTTTTAATAAAGGCGATTATTTAATTAAACTTAAAGGTCGTGTTATAGACGCAAATCTGCTAGTAAATCAAAATCAAAAAGTGTCTTATGGTTGTCTAAAAAATTATAATTATTATTCGCGATATTAAAATGAAATATAAAAATTTGTGTCCCCGTTTTAAAATACACAAATATAATAAACTCTGCATGATGCTTTGTAAGAAGATGCAATATTTATGAACGATCAATTAATTGCAATAAAGTATAATAACAAAGATTACATTGCAAACTTGTTTTGGTAAGATTTTGCATAGTAAAAAAATCAAATCAATTAATTATATTATATTTAAAACTAAAAAACTTTATAAGCACTCGGAAATTAAATTACTTTGCTTTTATAACTACTTGCATTAAAAATATATTGCAACGTTTTTTTTTCCCCTGTACTTTTTCTTCTGTTGTAGACAGAAAACCACTAAAACTGTTTCTACACAAAAAAATTATGTGAAACCATTTTGCAATTAAAAATTTAATAATAATAAAAAAAAAGAAAGATACTGTAAAAGACAACGTAGTATTAAAAAATTACCATGGGACAGCATAATACGCATGCAATTAAACTTAAAAAATGATAAACAAAATTTTACGAACAATTAAAACGTGGCATTCATGAAAGATTTTATCAAAGGGATGATAAAAAGCAAACATTGAGTGCACAGAATACACGTTTTACTGACCCCAAACTTGGTTATATTTCATTTTAAATTAATGATGAAATCGTAAGCACCGTTGTAATAAATTTTTTAACTACTAGCTTGTTATTATTAGTGAGCTACAATATTGGGCTAGCTCTAATAAAAAAAGGACACTATTAGGCTTTTGATTACGATTTTTTCTGCTGTTGATATTAATTTAATGTTTCCTCCCTTAGTTAATATAGGGCAAAGAAGACATAAATTTAACGATCTAGCAGAAATATATCCAAAACAAGAGACTGTCAGAGCTTGTAAAAAAAGAAGGAAAACAAAAATATATTGAAATGTTAGCTCATACGTTGAAACTTGGAAACCAACAGAACAGGGAAATAATTCTTTCGCGAAAAAAAATAAATGCACAATAATTATGCTATATCCCCATTTAGTAAAATACATTCGTAACAACATAATTTCTGCCATGTTGATTAATAATTATTCTGCAAAGCAAAGTACAGAATAATTATTAATAAACTTCTATCAATAGCAACATGTATGCAACAATATACAAATGCAACATAAATTACGCCTCTGTTTTGCGTCACTTGCTATACTCAAATTGATAACAGTTATTGTGACGCCATGATATTCGTCTCCGATGCAAAGTAGCTTTGTATTTTCTTTGAATTCCCAAACCCGACAAATGGTCTTACACACACATGGCCCTTATTAATTCACCGCTTGGTATGCATGTATAACATATCTGGTAGAACTACGAAGATAATGGATCCAAACTTAGCCTAATTCTTCCACGCAGCTTTTCAAAATATAGCTTTTATACATTCCATTCTTGTATACTAAAATAATCTACCTTCTTTTGTATACGTTAAGTATACGTTAAAGTAAAGCAAACAAACAAACAAAAACAAAAATACACTTATACGAAAAACAAATTACTTTGAAAATTTTCACAGCAAAGTACTTGATATGAATCATATTTCTTGGAGCATAGAAAAATGAATTTTAGATTTTTACTACATGCTTTTGCTATATTCAGTACAAGTAGTTTTTTTTTATATGGTTGCACTTTTACCACTACATAGTGTTAACAAGATAGTACTATATAAAATCGAATTGGGGGGAGGGGGGTGAATTGGAGCCCCTGGAAAATATTCATGATATTCAGAAAATAATTTACAAGAAATAGTTACAGATTTTAAATGGAAAATCAGATATTTTAAACAAAAGCAAAAATGCAATATCAAGGGGGAGGGCTTAAGATATTATTCCCTCGAACGTTAAATTTAATGGGCCGTCACTGACTTTAAGTGAACATTGAAGGAAAAAGACATAAAGAATTGATGAAACAAAATAATGGATCTTATCGGAGCTATAGTGATAAACGAAATAATGAAAACAAACTTATTATGCTCAAATTTTAAAGTTTTAAAATATGCAAATTTCCTCTCACTTGTAAGTGGCATTCAAAATTCAAACTAATAGGTTACGTTACTGATAAAATAAATTATATATAAAAAATTTTAATTGAAATAAAAATTGCTGACTTTATTATTCAAATACTAAAAGTTTGTCGTCAAAGCTAAATTTTAATTAAAAACTTGTCTTACTCTTGCTTCCCATAGTTCAATATTTCAAACTTTGGTTGTTCATTAACAAACATGCAAATCATTCAATCGATCGGCAGAATTTCATACGTCTCACCAGCTACAGTTGATTGCAATCATTGATGCAATATGTGATCTGGCATTTTGCAATATTTTATACCGTCGTGCATGCCACACGATTCGATAAGATTTAATTATAAAACAAATTCCATCTACAATTTAATCTAATTGACAATTAATAAACTAGAGCGTTTATTAGAGCAAATATGTGATGTGATACTAGAGTATACGGGCTGATGCATTTCCCACCTGACTCTGTATAATTACCGAAGTGTCCTCTCGAATACTGAATATGAGAGCCCACCCACTAGGATATACACAAACAGTTGATGGGAAATATATATATTATATAAGTTCTTAATTTTTTTCTAAATATTTTCTTGAAAAAAATATGCGATAATTTCATAGAGGTCTCACATAGTCCCATAAACCCATTTTTTATACTACCCCCTTGAAATGTTTTTCGTTTTCTTGTCAATAAAACCAAATAAAATAATATTGAAATAAAATAAACTTCATAACTATGGGTAAATTTACTCTAAATAAATGTTAAATATTCAGTATGTTTATTTTATGACAAATAACATCATATTATACAACCGTGCGACTACAAAATAAAGTATAACAATACATTATTGTAAGTTATGATTCCAAAACTTGATACAATCACTGTCTTGAGTGATACCAATTGAATGACAGTGTGTAAAAATATAAAGGTGAATAGTTACACACTCAGTTAGTAGAAACATTATTGCACGGTTTCTTGGTGAACGTTACGTGTCATGAATATCTTGAGAACATACAGACCGCGCGGTATATCCATGTGCCAGTGCGCATACACTTACATATATATGATATAACCCTGACTCGACACTGATGTATATATTCAGTCTCCATGTCACGCTCTTATCATATCATAATACATTAAATAAGTCAAAAAAAAAAAAATCTACTATCACGTATTTCAGTGAGATGTTTAAGAAGTAGAACTATACCTTAGACTTTTTCTGCATTGTATATATTATACTTGAGGTATAACATTAATCATAATGTATAACGTTTGTCTTTTAATTTGTTGTGGTATTATTATTCAAATCAAAACAGCTCTTATCTTTATAATTTCCTACTTGGACATATATTCTTACTTACTAATCCAATATACTGATATTATTCATACACCGAGGTATTTGCAATGCAATGCAGACATTAAGTCTAGTGGTCTCTTCACACGAAGCAATATTTGCATTTTGTAATAAATTGAATTGCATCAACATTTAATGGTTTTGAATGTACACTGCGTGCAATCAAATTTATTGCACATTAATTACCCCGTGGGGAACTTCTTATATGGTATAAATTTTAGATGACATGTATCTATAGAATTTTAAAGTGGATCCTTCCCCCCTTTTTAGTAACACCTAAACGTCTTATAATAAAGCATGATTAAAAATATATATAACATTGTATTAGGCACGGGAAAAAAAATATTGAAATTAACATTGGGCTCAGAGAATTTCAACTTCAAGGGCTCGTTATTTAAAAAATCAAATATTTAAATTTTACTCCTGGAAAGTCACAACAAAAATCTATATTTTTCATCTTGCTAACCTTTTTTTTTTTTTTTTTTTTTTATTATTTTTTTTTTTTATTTAAGTGATCAGAGTAACTCACGTTAATGCATGTATTGTCACCATATGCCATTTGGCATGCAATACTAGACACTAAAAGAGTAACTTAAACTTTATTTACATATTTGTTTGGTATGTATGTACATTATTTATTTCTAGATACTTCATCGTAAAACTTATAAACATTTTATTGCAGACGAAAGCACTTTATGAAGTAAAGGTACTTTATTTTTTCTTCTCTCTCTCTCTCTCTCTCTCTCTCTCTCTCTCTCTCTCTCTCTCTCTCTCTCTCTCTCTCTCTCTCGCATATATTTTTCTAAACTGTAGTTTATACAAAATACAAGAAAACAGTTGTTGGGAGAAAAAAAAAAAAAAAAAAAGCCAAAGGCTTACATTTTTATCTCTATTGTAGCTGGTTTTTAACAGGGAGAAATGTACTATAAAATGTAGTGGAGGTTTCAAGGCACTTGAGAGGGAATGACTTGGAGTAAAACACAACACTACTTGTATAGCAGCTCCACGAGAGTGCAGCAACAAAATGCAAGGCATGCTTTGAATGCATTCAAAGTGTCACCTATGTTTAGAACGTAACATTAAGCCTTTAATTAATTTCCGGAATGAAATATTTGAAATTGACGTTACTTCAAAAACAGTAGTCTTTTAAAATGTAAATATCGTGTTCATCTCTACACCTATTTACACTGTATAAATAACATATCTATATTGCATGTACTCTAAAACATGTTCACTTCTAATTTAAATCAATTTGCTAGGGATATTGGTTATACAGTAGTAGCTGGCTTCCATTAACAAGATTGGCTGCTCCTCGCTTTTACATCAAAAAAGAACAAAGGAAAAAAAAAAAAAAAAAAAAAAAAAAACGTACCTTTGACGTCAGGCTTTGAGTGAGTTTTAAAATATATGTTATTAAATTGGCTTTACTTTTCTATACCATGGACTGTTCATAGTTAATAAAATAAAGTTTCCAAGTTTTTGTTTATTGAGAGCTATGTTTTCTCATTCAAATCGTGCTTGTGTTACACGGAAAGAAGAGACTCAAGTATTAATTATATTATATTATACAGCAAATATATTTTTCATTATGAAGCAAAGTAAAGCTCGTCTGCAAGATTACGTTGATTTACAACTTAATATCGTACTGGTTACGGTCAAAATGCATGAGTAATGCAAAAATCGGTTGACTAGTTTTTGAACCGTAACTTATGAAACGTCCAACAATATAGTTTTTTATTGCTTGAGTGGAATATATTTTAGAACATTATAAGTTTTGATTTTTTTTATTGTACTTGTAGAATAGAAAATAGCAGTAATATAATAGCACTAAGCTAATTCGACTACGGCAGTTTCACATTATAATCAAATATAATTACTGTATTTTATTCATAATCAGCTTGATTCCCCATTCGAAAACATTCTACTCGGTTATTTTGTCAAGCAAGCTCGGTGATGATTTCTATAGCGTGCCATTTATTCATCTTAGCACTGTTTGTTTTTGCTATACTGATCTGCAAAAGCCTCGCAGTTATTGAGCCATCATCAAATAAATGGCGGTCCTGCTCCTACAGACCTGCTATTAGGAACCTATAGGGTAACAAGTATTGGAAACTACGTATCCCCCCCCCCCCCCCCCCCGCCCAAAGGGAACTTTATAGAAACTGCTTTTATAAAATTAACTGAAATGTCAAAATCGACTCCACTTAACTTCGTAAATTACTACTGAGTATGTACGTAAATAAATAAACCCAAATAATTAGAACCAACCTTTTGAAAAACACACGTAATATGCGGTTAAGCGTATTAAAAGTAATGAGATTACAAACCGACGAGGGTTTAAAAAAAATGAAAATGTGATTCCCATCATTTAATTTACATTATGCATGGTCAGCTTTTAGCCTAGGGGTATATTATACACGTTAACGTAACAGGCACGTACAATTTTGTTTATTTAACTTCATCAAATATCTATGCTCATAATATTCCAACATTTCCTCCGCTGCATTTTTTTTTTTTTTTTTTTTTTTTCTTCAAATCAAAACTAACGTGTACTAACATACAATGAATACTGGTAAAAATTGTAATAAGTTTTTTTATTATTATTTATTTATAAACAAATTCATTGAAAAAATGAACTGTATTTTGCTGCATGATGTATTGTTTAAATCATACTCAAGTTTTTTTTTTTTTTTTTTTTTTTTTTTTTTTTCTTGCTATCAATAAATAAATTAAAGAATATTCGACATTTATGCTTTTGTCGTATATGTTAGAAAGATGGATAAAAACTTAATTAAGGCAGCCCTATCATACAAAATCTTGACCGATATAATATAATGCTATATAATGATAGTTTTTTTTTTTTTTTTTTTCACTTTGGGAATTTGAATACCAATTATTAAGTAATTAGAAACTGAAATTAATACTATTCAGTTGTGAATAGTAAAAATGAACAAAATTCAATACACACACTTATAGGTAATAATATACACGTGTGATTAATGTATGAAAATAGTACATTACGTACTAAGCGTTAAGAAAACTGAAATAGGAAAACAAATTAAATATAAATAATAAACTGAAAATGATACTATATTTAAAGCAGCGAGTCACAAACTGCATTAAGATGCAGTGCCTGCATTAGGCGTACTCACAGCTCGACCGCCAGCGGCTTTCGTGCTATTTGGGTGCATGTGAGTTTATAGATAAGGCACGCGCGGTCCACACGACACCCATCACCTCCACACGCACGCATGCAGCAGTCCCATCAATCCATATAAGTGGATCTTTTAATTATATACGTAACTAGTATGCAACATTTGCTCTCCACATTATACAATTGAAAAATGCCTTAAAGTCCCACTCTGTATTTAATTTCCTGTAAAGCGTTTTGTGAAATAATAATGAAATAAGCTCTTCATTTTTTTTTTTTTTTTTTTTTTAAATATTTCTTTTTATTTTATAATAAAAAAAAATGGCAAGAAAAAAAAAAGGAGAAGGGGAAGGGGAAGAAGAAGAGCACGGTGTTCCATTACGTAAATGGTAATGGGGGTATAAAGAGCGAGGTCATGGTTCGAAGAGAGTTGGGTGTCAATAGTAGTCAACAATTCGTGTACCCACCCCGCAGCTTCAGCTCAAGTACTCGTGGACACTTGCCAAGCATATCAAAAGTGTGAGAATCATGAATTGGCAAGTAATGACCAACTTACTTCTCTCAGGTCTCAAAGTATATCACATTTGCATATCACTGCTTCAAACAATCAAAACTTCAGTGTTATATTTGATATGATAAATTATTGAATAAATACTGATACCTATAATATATTATATGAATTCCATGTAATGATTACACATAGTCTATGAATAAATATAGTAACTCTACTCGATTTCACAAGATTTTTTTCATATGAATTGTTTCACATGTTACTACTATATTTAAAAATAAATAAAATATACAGTATATCATTATGTCACATTTTACTCACGGTAAAGTCTTCTTTAGCTTTGATGCCCATGATATTGAAGCAATAAATAAAACTTATTGAACATTATTGTGTTCAATAATTGTTAGCACAGAGCGACAGAGTATAGTGATGCTGTACCACCATACGTACCACTATATAGAGAGTGTACCCTATAGCCATATAATAAGCCTACTAGATTCCCCCTTTAGTCCCTTCCATTTACTATTCCCGTCTACCATACACTATATAATATTGGAACTTTTAAACTCCCCCGCTACATAATATCTAAATTATAATATAAACTTCACGCGTCTCCCTGCACCTTTTTTTTTTTTTTTTTTTTTTTTTTTTTTCGTATGGTGAGGTGTATTCCGTCACTTCACAACATTGTTTTTAAACAAAAACAAAAATTGTTTGAAAAAAAAAAAAAAAAAAAAAAAAAAGTCTGGCAATGCTGTTAGAGAAATGTATTCACTTGAGGGAATAAGCCATGAACAACAGACGACATTTTATGTCCATTAGTGGAATTAATTCCTCTTGCGAAACATAACAAGACAAAATTTATTATAAAGGCCTAGTTGGTTTTGTATACTGCAAAATAAATTATATTTTGCTGTTCTAAAATTCTCAAATCCATATCCTATAGCACTCTCCTCCCACGTACCAAAAATATCAAATCTCAAAATGGCAAAATCGGCAAGTTTTAAGAATAAGCTTTAAAATACTGTGAAAGTTCAAAAAATATTGAAACGTTTACATAATTTTATATAATTATATAATAATCGGAAAAAATTCTGTTCTAATAATCCCTTTTATTGTTTACAAAAAAAAAATAAAATAAAAATAAAAAACTAATATATTATAGTATCCAATAATTCTTTCACATGGAAAAAATAAATTACGTAATTTATGCTTTATTAAATAATTGCTATACTGTAGAGCAAAATCAAGTGTTGCTATTTTGTAATACTAAAACATAATTAATTATGCTGAACGCCTTAACTATGCTATGTAGTATAATCATTAATCAGTAATCACTATACAATATAGCATAAATTATGGTGTTATGCATAAATGTTGGTGCATAAAGCTAACACAATTATTACGTATTTATTTTTGTCCATGCATAATAATATAATTAATATAAAAACTTTTAAAAAACAGAAAATTATTAGCTTGGAATAATTATTACTTATTTTCGATTTAGATTTTCTGTGCCATAAATTTTATTAATAAAATAAAAACTCGTCTACAAAAATATATTCCTACATAAATTTTACAACTCTTGCCTATGTATGTATATATATTTTCCAATTAATAATACAAAGAAACTAGAACGGAGAAGTCGGGGGAAAAGTTCTACATAACTTTGAGCGCAAGAATTTTTCAATATCTATATAGCTGAGTTCCACAAGAAGAGTCATTTATATGACCCTATACTTAGTTCTGGAGCTAGCAATATCCTAGCAAAATAATAAAAAAAATAATAAATGGAAGTCATTTCCGTGAGCTATAGAAGTGCATGCAATAGATGCTGCACATTAAATGTAATGGAACGTTCGCTTGCAATGTTCAGTGCATGCCAAGTATATCCAGCTGCACTCATATGTTGCATATCTCGCGGGGCTATAAGCCAATGGAAAATATCTCAACAATATTCTCATAGTTTATCAGACATAATGCATAGATGGTGAATTGAAAATCTTACTTGTATACGCCTTATAAAGCCTGTAATACTATAAAATTTGAAGTTCACTACCAATATACTGAATCATATGAATTAAAAGGTATTACGTAGATAGGTTTAATAATACATTATTCTTGTCGCAAAGTTTCAAGATTATATAAATACTAATTATAAATAGAATACTACTCTATATAAATAGAATACTTCCGAATATGAATATTTGGATGACAGTAATGAAATATTAGCTTAATAGTACGCGTGAGATCGGTTTAGTTTAATTTACTTAATTAGTTTAAATTACTAACAGCTATTATATTCATATAGTCATATACTATTCATCACTTCTCTAAGTTCCATTACATTTTGTTTAAATATATTATTCATGTTGTTTTGTAAGGAGAAGGCTAAAACAAGATAATTACTTAGTTTTTTTTTTTTTTTTTTTTTTTTTTTTTTTTTTAGCCAACTTTAACACTTTTTTTTTCTTGTCTATCAGGAACGATGCCAATAATGCTGATCAATTTTGTCTCACAAAAATGAACAAACGATTATGTGTAGCAAGTTCCCCTTATATAAATGTAAATTCGCTTATTATTATTATTATTTTTAGTTTTAACAAACTTTAACAGGAATAAAATTTATTCCAAATATATATATATATATATATATATATATACATATATATATATATATATATATATATATATATATATATATATATATATATATATATATATATATATATATATATCACATATTTGTAAAGAGTACATCATTTGTTATTAAACTTAATTCATTCCCTGTACAATGTATAGCATAATATTCCTACAGACAGAATAAAAACCACTGAACGTTTCTTAATTATGACGAGATATTATTCATATGACACACCGAATGACATCCGAATGTATGTTGTTTCTATTGTTACATACTATCGTTTAATACTACGTAAAAATTATTTGGTAAAAAAAACTGACATTATGATTGAAATTTCTCAAAGTACAAATTAAAACGGATTATTAAGATGATTTTAAATGTTAAAACTAGCAAATTATTAAAATTTGCATAACAAAATTTTTAAGAAACATAATGGTCAATTAATCGCATACAAATAAATTTATAATCTCTTTGTACAGTACACGCTAAGATCTTTTGTATTCGCACGTATAGTTTCAGAGATAAAAACGAGTCCAACACTAAAAGAGAAGACGTTACATTAAGTGTGATTACTTAAGAGATTTTGTTTGTAAATAAAAACGTTTTTTTCTCAACTTGGATGAAATGTTACCAATCACGTTCTGCTACGTAAGTAATACCGTGGCTTACTTTGCCAGAATGATCCATGTAATGTTTGCGAGGCGCTTATTTCAGCCCTGTATATAACGTGTTTAATCTATGTGTAATGAAAATCAATTCAGTTTAATCAAAGCATCCTATATATGATTCAATATAAATGCTTGCTACTTTGTCTCCTATCATCGTAAAATTATGAAGCTATTATTACCAGTATTTGCATAAATTATACATAGTTAATAAGTATGATATTAAGTATACAGATAATTACCAATCAATCAATAAAAACTGTGTGAAAAGTTTGATGTTTGATTTTATGTACTACATACTTTCCATTACCAGAACACATTTGTTTAAAAAAATTATTTTTTAATCGAACTACATCAAACATGAAGCGTAGAAAAAAATGTAGATGAAAATTAATTTCACTTAGTTTATTGAAAAATATATAATTTTTAATATGTTTATTTAATTAGTATTGCGTATGTATTTGAGTCCGGACGTAGTTATTGGCAGATATTTAATAGGAATTGAAACTTTTACTATATACGTTTTAATTAGTGCTCAATTTATTGCATTGTCTAAATATGTTACGCTTATTTAACCACTAATTATAACTTGCATAAATGAGTAATATTCAATGAGCTCACGTGTACGCTAGCTCATTTCATAGCACAGATGTATTATATTATAAATATCAGCTAAATTGCCAAATGGAAGAAGAAATTATGGACATAGGGAATTGCAATTTGAACAACTGAAATATCAAAATCGCAATTCAAAATAACCAAATTAACTATAAAATAAAATACATACATAGAAAATTCATTGCTTGACACAACATAAAACATAATTATATTGCAACTAATTTATAACTATAAGTATATTTATGTTATATTTAATACTGACAATTGTGAGGGGGAAAAAAGTCATAAAAACAAAAAGAATTTATTTTAAATTCCAAAAGTTTGTAAAAAGAGGAAAAAATCTTACGAGAGAACCTCAACAAAGAGCAAAAAAGAAAAAAAAGAAGAAGAAAAAGCTATGGACAGTAATTTAAAACGCTTAATGTGCGTGTTTACTGTCGCTATTGAGGGAAATCAACTAGTAAATATTTAGAAAATCATGTTTGTTATTTGAAATTAAGTGACAATCAAGATGAGGTGGCGCTGTATTTATTTACCTCAGTAGTAGCGGCAACGGGGTGAGCAGGTTGTAACGCGAGCTCAATGTGTTGTGGCCTCGAGTGTTTGTGGGGTGACACCGCGACCTGGTGATGTTGATGAGCCTTGTGATGCACCCCATGGTGGTGCGAGGGTGTATGTGGAGAACCCGCACAAGAGCTCGGTGTCACTTGACCTCCTGAGTGCCCCGAGTGACCTGAGTGACCCGAGTGACCTGAGTGGCCACCTATGTGACCCTGATGTCCCTGGTGACTGGAGTGGCCAGGTTGATGATGGTGTATATGGTGCGCAGGAGGATGATGGTGTGAACCATGGTGCATAGACTGTTCAGCATTTAACGTAGGTTGTATATGTGTTACAAATTGCGCCATTTCATTATATCGTTATATCATTCAGTTTTTAGTCCTTTGCTTAATTTTTTTTTTTTTTATTTCATTTTAAGTTTTTTTTATTATTATTACTTTTATTCTGGGCAGCAAATTTACACACGTCGGTATTCTACGATTGTTGTAAACGTTATCACAAGTAAAGCCTTTTCAGGAGAAATTTCTTATTTTATTATTGTAAAAAGCGCAGGCGCTAAATAATATTAAAAAGGATATATAAAACAAGAGTGATGATACAACATGCAAAAACCATCCAACTTTACAATTTATATGTAATTCAATAACGTTGCTATGGTAAAACTTTATTCACCACATTATACACCGTGTATTATAGAATGGAGAACATTTTCAGCTGTATTGAACGTTTTGAAGCAAATGGTAGCTTTCTGAGGTAGACGTTGATTGGTAGAGAAGCGCGCGAGGGAGTGCGTTCGCCAAAAGAGTAAAATCCGTTCTCTCACCACCCCCGCCACTGCAATTGACCAGGGTTGCTGTTCTCCCTCTCTGCCTTCATAAATTCAAATTGTGTAACAAATAAGATAAAACAATAACTGATGCTTTATTATTAAATGTTTTGTTCCGAGGTATTAAATTTTAAAAAGAACGTAAACACAATACTAAAACAGCGTCCGCGCGTTTTTAATGTTTTGAAACAATAGCTTAATTCCAATGTTGAAGAGAAGGTATAGTGACGTTGAACTGAAACTTAGTTGGGGGAAAAAATCCCTTTCTTTTCATTATTTTTATTTTTTTCATATCATCATTATGATTGTACAGTACTTACGTCAAACCTCTTCAACTTTTCTGTGGGAATAATAAATTGATGATCATTATTTTTATTGATATACAAAAGTTCTTTTAATAATTTACATTTGGGTAGGGGAAAAACTTAATTCAAAAGTTTTATCAACTTCAAAATACATGAATTTACCCTCCTATCCTTCGTGCCCTTCACTATTTGCATGATGCTAACATATCAGAATAGTTGATTTGTAGGATGCATTACAGTATTAAGAGCATCGATATAACCATACAGTACCGTCTCTTTAGTCTCACAAGCTGGGGTTTAAAAAATAGTAAAGTAGGCAACTTCTGGTATTCATTATTTCAAACAAAATAGAATCAAAATTGAAAAGAGGGTTGCTATTTTACAACTTTTTATCTCAGTTTGGAGGGTTATATAAGAATGTATGATGATCATATATCATCAATAATCAGGAAAGGAACATTTTGTTTTGAGTACAGAGGCTGAAATGAAATCAATAGAATAAATAGTATTTCATCGTTTATGACACTTTATTTTACAGAATAATAAAAATAAAATAAATAATAAAACTAGTCCTCCAACCGAGTGAGAGTTGAGTCATAACTCATAAACGTGTGGATAAGAAAGTATAGAAAATAAATCATAATTTGCTATTTCCCAGATGTTTCGCAAGACTTTAACTGAACCATAAATAATAGTGAAGTATTATAGATAGACTTTTTCATTCATGATTACAACAATATGTAATTTGTTTACACATTATACTCAGTAAGTTTCTCAAGAGTTACATTCAAGTACTGCACTGGCATTTTGAGAATGAAAATCGTCATTTTACGTAACATGACCTTCACAAAGGTCACATTATAGCATTATCAACTAAGCTTTTTTAAATTGCACAGTGATTTAATATTTGTTATAACTTCATTAAAAAGGTGAATTAAATATAAAATTCACTTTTGCCCAACTCAAATAGTAATTTTACATCCTATTTCAAATTCTTTAATTCTATTGGCGAATTAAGACAATTTTTTTTTTTAAATAATTGTATCTAACGCATTGCAAATTTACATAAATTTCTTTTAGAGCATTCTAGTTCTTGTTCATTGTTGTTAATGTTTTCAATGCACAATGCGTTTACGACTGACAATAATAGTGTAACATATTATAATGATGTGATGTTACTGTAAACTACCAACGTCTAATAAATGTAAATAAATAAATATACAGAATGGTTCCACAAACATAAATCAAAACATCAGTGTTTATTCGAGAAATTCAGTCAAACTTGTTTGTAAAAAATTAGAAACTTTATTGACCCACGCAGTTCATAATATCAATAAACAATAAACATAGTTAAAACAAACGTTTGTCTAATCATTATTTACATTAAATAAATAAATGGTACACAAAATTGAAAATGATTTCTCATGTACCTTTAACGACTAACACATACAATAATATGAATTTAATCAATATAGTCTTCGAAATTTGAGTGAGTGGTATAAATAAGTATACATTAATTTTGTGAATTTTAGAGTTGGGATCAAAATATTCTGCTAGAGTATAATATTTTTTATGTGTTTTGAAAAAAAATCAACAATAATTAGACAAATTATCGTTATTTAAATTTTTAAGTATGATGGCAGATTGTCAAATATTTTCGCTGTTATATAACATGGGCTCCTTTCATTTAATTATGTCTTGGTGCCTTTTTTTTATGTTTTTTTTTTTTTTGTAGCGATTAAGTAATAATAATTTGTGAAACTTTTGAAATCATCATTTTGACATTCATTTTAAATGGTACCATATGCAAATTATATTTTTATTTATTATTAATTATTATTAATATATTTTTTTTAGTATGAAAATTTGTAACGGATAAAAATACAATCAAATTTTTATTTAAGCTATAGCATACAGAAAGGAACAACATTAAAACTGTTTCATCGAAAAAGAATTTAAAAAAAAAATGAAATAGTTTAAACATTTTAAAACGTAGAAAGGAGCTCGCCTGTAAGTTAGGCTTTTCTTTGTGCAGCACTGCTCGAAGAGTTGCCTGCCTGCAAGGAGCTAAAAGAAACGCTGCTACTATTATACAATAGTTTTTTTTTTTTTTTTTTTTTTTTACTTAAAATTTTTACTGCTTCAATCTCAACTCTATACTAATCATATTCAGGTATTTTGTTGTATACTATGCGCATTGGAGAAAAAAAGTATTATGCCATAGCTTATTGTTACATACTGTTGTTATAAAGCTAAGAATATCGTAAGCTATGTCATGCGTTTTTATTATTATTATTATTTTTTTTTTTTCCCCCATTCCTTTTCTTTTCTTTTCTTCTTCTCCAATGTGCATGGTTTATTATATATATCAGAAACAGCATGTAAAAACCGCGATTCTTGTAAACTTAATAAAAAATATTTCTATCCCTTTGTTGTGATATTATTACATTTTCTTTCCTCATTTTGCTTCACCTGAGTTGCTTCAACTTTTTCTTCGCCACTTTGTAACTTCTTAAACAATTTTGACATACTGCTCTGACAGATTTGTAATGATAAAGTGTATTTTTCTTTTGTTCTTTCAATAGCTTGTTTGCCAGCTATAATACTAATAATAATAATAATACTTGATTGGGTATAAAGGAAAGAAAATACAAACAGAAGTGCGGCCACTGAAAGAAATATCAATAAAATAACTTAACCCGTCATAACAGAGATGATTTAGTGGCAGGTAAAAAACTTTCCCAATATCTCTCAATTGTTTTATGAAACATTTACAAATCTATACATTCTTCACGAGTCATGCCTGTGAAACCCGGCGAAATTTAAGTGACTTACAGGCAGGGACCGGAACCGGAACCGGTTCCGGTTCTTAGAACCGCCAAGAACCGGTTCTTCAGAACCGGTTCTTAGGCGGTTCTTAAGAACCGTTTTTTAGAACCAGTTCTCAAGAACCGGTTCTTAAAAACCGCTTTTTCAAAACGGTTCTAAGAACCGGTTCTTAAGAACCGTTTGCAATATTTTAAGAAAATTGCAAAGAAGGTAAAAAATAGCATATTTTATTAAAATTTCCGGTTCCGGTCCCTGCTTACAGGTCGAGTTATATTGTGCGAAAATTACTCCGGCTGTGTTTGCTTTATCGAAGTGAAGGCAGTGATTCAATGGAATGCAAATACATGAACACACTTTTTCAAAGTATGCTTAACAAAAATTATTTTCTCGTATGCTTAATTGAGAGGCTTATTCTTATTATACTTTTTTTTTCTCAAAAAAAAAAAAAAAAAAAAAAATGACGCTATATTTTGTTACCCGATAATGCAATTAACGGTGCGATATTTTTATCACATAAACAAAATAATAATAAAGTAAATAAAATAATTAAAAACAAAACAAAAAACGATAATATATAACCCATCGTTAAAATCACATTCACACACACAATCAAAATGAACAAATGAGCATTGTTTTTATTTTACATTTTTGTTCAATTCTAATGTTTGTTATAGTGTTTATGGTAATTATTTACAAGAAATACACTTACATAGTTAATGAATGGTTATTATATATAATTATAACTTCTTCAATTTATTATAAGTATTAAAGCTCTGATAAAGTAAGGTAAGCACTATTTAAAATAGTCTAACATTAATTAAATAATTATTAGCTAACATAGGTAATTAATATACAAAATTTATATGTGTTCACTGATTTGTAAAAAATGATAATATAAAGAACATTTGACAATACGATCACATTTTTTTCCTTTCTCTATATACATAAAAAAAAGAAAAAAAAGTATATTTTTACGTGCATATTGAACAGTGTTGCTTTTAACTGTCAATTAAATTTAAGAAAAAATGAAAGGGGGGAAAAAAAAAAGGAAAGGAAAGGAGAGGAGAGGAGAGGAGAGGAGAGAGAGAGAGGAGAGGAGAGGAGAGGAGAGGAGAGGAGAGGAGAGGAGAGGAGAGGAGAGAGGAGAGGAGAGGAGAGGAGAGGAGAGGAGAGGAGAGGAGAGGAGAGGAGAGGAGAGGAGAGGAGAGGAGAGGAGAGGAGAGGAGAGGAGAGGAGAGGAGAGGAGAGGAGAGGAGAGGAGAGGAGAGGAGAGGAGAGGAGAGGAGAGGAGAGGAGAGGAGAGGAGAGGAGAGGAGAGGAGAGGAGAGGAGAGGAGAGGAGAGGAGAGGAGAGGAGAGGAGAGGAGAGGAGAGGAGAGGAGAGGAGAGGAGAGGAGAGGAGAGGAGAGGAGAGGAGAGGAGAGGAGAGGAGAGGAGAGGAGAGGAGAGGAGAGGAGAGGAGAGGAGAGGAGAGGAGAGGAGAGGAGAGGAGAGGAGAGGAGAGGAGAGGAGAGGAGAGGAGAGGAGAGGAGAGGAGAGGAGAGGAGAGGAGAGGAGAGGAGAGGAGAGGAGAGGAGAGGAGAGGAGAGGAGAGGAGAGGAGAGGAGAGGAGAGGAGAGGAGAGGAAAGGAAAGGAAAGGAAAGGAAAGGAAAGGAAAGGAAAGGAAAGGAAAGGAAAGGAAAGGAAAGGAAAGGAAAGGAAAGGAAAGGAAAAAAAAGTTTATAAATTTAATATTATATACATTCATATAAACTTATAACTTGCAACTAAAAGAAGAGAATCACATATATAATTAAATTATTATCTGTGTTTTAAAACGAGAAGCAAATTTATATAATATATTTTTATTTCGTCGCCTTTATTTTTTCTATTTTTCGAGTCCCCCATCGCACGCTCATGTAATTGAGATGCATAAAAGCATGCATGGTCATATATTAGTAGAGATAAAACTATATTTAGATTGCTTATATAAGCCTCATGAAATGTTAAAGCCCGAGATTTAAGTAGAGAATAGAGGAGAGAGAGAGAGAGAGAGAGAGAGAGAGAGAGAGAGAGAGAGAGAGAGAGAGAGAGAGAGAGAGAGAGAGAGAGAGAGGACCGCGTGCTTCTCGCTTACACATTTATATTCAAAACTGGAAATCCATAATCTATTCCGGGTACAACATAAAAAAAAGAGAATAAGAAATTGAACTGCCATATATAATACTAAAGAAGTGAAAAAGAAAAATAAGAATCATAAGTTATGACATTATCTTACTTTATAACCATTTTTGCATCAGATATAATATGCAAGGTTCAAAAAAAAAAAAAATGTAATTATAAATTGACAAACACTGAGTATTCCCAATTTAAAAATTTACAAATAATCCCAGAGCATGCAATATATTATAGCACAAATGATATCATTACACTATATCTTAATGTCTTTATGAAAGCAATTTGTTAATCACATACCGCAAAAAAAAAGTTAAAAATTACACGATTGCAGCTGCAAACTTTTAATCTCTCTCTCTCTCTCTCTCTCTCTCTCTCTCTCAAATTTAACGTGGTGAAATTGTATTAAGCACGATGAAATCTATATATCTTTTAAAATACATCATCGCAATATAATACACTATTTATAATTGTACATACAAAACGGTCGCTATCAAATCCACAGACTATTTGTTATCAAACTTTGATCTCATTTACAGTTAAATTAATTATGTAAAGAGATTTTATTATTATGCAAATAAAGATTTCAATACTTTATTTGTTATAATGACCAATGATGAATTGTTATAATGATGGTATTATAAACACAATAGCTCATTGATATTTTTCCTTTTGTTTATTCATAATTAAAATGATTTCATTGAGGTTTATAAGTGATCTGTGTTGGTGCACGAGGTGCACGTGCACGCGCACCATGCGCACCATTGAGGCACCACGGTGGCGGTACGTTGAGCAGCTACAGCTGCAGCAAGACTCAGGCCGGCGATAGAGATGAGAGCGTGCCCGGCAAAGGCTGCATCGATTCCCGGCAACGCTACCTCCCTCCCATCTCGCACTGCTAAGCTCTACTCAACCCCCCACACCTCTTCCCACCACCACACAACGCGCGCTCGCCGCTGCTCCAAAGCCATACAACAAAACGTGAATAAAACAAAAGGACAAAAATCTCGCAAACTTATATATATACTTATACGACTCACAAAATTACAGGAATGAAATTTAAATAATAATGAACGCACATTTTTCTTTGCAGTGAAGACCCACGCAAATCAACTTGAATGTAGAAAAGAATGAAGAAAAAAAATCATGTACTTATAGTGTACCACAAAGTATGGTATTGTTGGTAAGACAATTTATAATCAACATGGAGTACAGTTTGAGAGAGTGGAAAACCCCGTAGCCTGAGGACATTACATAAGAGAGTAAAATTTCGCACTTAAAAATATTATCACACTTCTCTAAAACCAACGTTTAGCTCTCTCAAAGGCTTGTTTCAATCCTCATTATAAAATATTAATTACACCACTTACTTAATATGAAACAATTTTAGGCATTTTATAAACTTTGCAACTTAGGTTACATAATATACGCATGTAGCTGCGATTTCTTATCCAATATAAGTCACATAAATCAATTACATATAGTGATCTTTTTATTTCTCTCTCTCTCTCTCTCTCTCTCTCTCTCTCTCTCTCTCTCTCTCTCTCTCTCCTCTCTCTCTCTCTCTCTCTCTCTCTCTCTCTCTCTCTCTCTCTCTCTCTCTCTGCAAATAGAACTGAATGAAACTTTTAGTGCTAGCTCTGAAACTTCCAATTTCCCGGATTCAAATCTGATATAATCCACTTAGTAAGATGGTTGTGATAAACGTTGATATTTAAGAATAAGTTCTGAATTTTATGTGAATTTCTGTTTTAATATTAAATATAATTATTACGTAGTTGCCTGTTCCTATAAATACAGATAAGTATTTTAATCACTTAATAAATATATATATACATATATATATATATATATATATAATTTTGTTGTTGTTGTTGTTGGTTCCTCTATATTTTCTAAAAATCATAAATATGCATTTATTTACTTTTAAGCATATTGAAATATTTTTAAGTGTTGTTTAATTATTGTTAATTTAATGAATGGTATAATTATAAATGTAAAAATATATAAATATACTATTTATATTTATAAAAAGCTTATAATAATGTAAACTCATTTCAAACTATTTGGTTCAGAGAAAAGTGTATTTCGCCTTGAATGCACTTATTGTTTGTCTGTTTTTGCAGTAAATACAATACAGTATTATATATTTTATAAGTACTAGTGAGATAAAACGTATGCATTGAATATAACACCTTGTGTTGCATATATATATATATATATATATATATATATATATTATTATTATTTCTAATTCGCATTCGCAAATATTCTTTTTATTATACGTTGTTGTTTTGTGCAAATCTTATGATTTACAACACATCTGTTCACAAATGTGATCAGATCGCAGTGCGTCTCCTTTGATCTTTTACGAGATAAATCTCGGACACACTCAATTCAACCCTGTATGTTAGATTGCTCCAGAAGGTACATCACAATATAAAGAACATAGGGAGCAACGGGTTGAGAGCTCATAGAGAGGTCACAGTGCTGCAGGATGTACGCACGTGTACCAGGTTGAGAGCTCATAGAGAGTGCACAGTGCTGCAGGATGCACGCACGTGTACCCAATCTTACTATATACTATTGTATTGTGTGATCGTAACTTCGAGACACGAGGATCACGTCACACTTATCACCTGGAAAACGGACAGTTAACATGCAAAAGATAAGTATTATCAACATAAGCATATTACATTCATATAATAATGCAAAGTGTCACATAATAATATTTAAAAATAAATATAATATTCATTATCGTATATTAATACTACAAATATTTGATTTATTATTTTACTTAAATTAAGTTCTTATCCTAATTAGCTAATAATTATATACATTGCTAAAGCCGCATTATTTAAAAGTAATAAATAACAAATCTCACTGTTCTAGCAAATCAATCAAATCAATCAGTAATTTGCATATCAAAAAAAAAAATAATAAATAAAATTGCACTGCCGAGAGAATGTGCTCGTTACAATACTGCAATATAGTTTCTTATAAAATAATGTCATTGAATAGGACGAAATAATATACAAATAGTACATAACAGAAATCTAAAAATTATTATCAATTAAATACCAGCTCTTGAAAGTAAAGCAATCTCACGCTATAATTAATCCATTTCCTCTTTGCTGGATTACATTGAGTGACATAATTCTGATACGGATATAACATGATTGACATAACGTTTATATTTTCCTCGTCGATTGATTTTATCTGGAAATTTTCGTAGTGTACCAAAATAACAAAAACACTTCACTTTTTTTTTTTTTTTTTTTTTTTTTTCTTTTCTTTTAATTTCATTTTTTTCATATCAAATAAATACGACACAAATATGTCACAAAAAAATTTGTAAAAAAGGAAATAAATTGGAAGCTTTCAATCATGCTTTCGTTCTAGTTTTTTTTTTTTTTTTTTTTTTTTTTATGATTAGAAATGCTTAACTCTACAACGAGAAACTTATTATTACCTTTTTCAAACAACAATAGTATGCATTGTATAATCCATTGAAGTAAAAGTATAATAAATAAGTATAAAAGTGCATAAATTGTAAAAAATATTCCAACTATAATTTTTTACTGCGATAAACATTTTATGAGAGCTAAGTAAAAATGAATCGATAAATAAAACGATAAACCTAGATCAACGACGCATCGGGAGCAAAAACAGTACACATACAAGACAGCTACAGAGCAGCAAAATAAGCAAAGTATAGAGATGAGCGAATATGCGGTTACGTCACAACTCGTATCGTCATATAACATTATGACATTTGTCTGTATATAAACCTAGAAACATTTAATATTTCTCCCCTCTGTTAATTTTCATTGCTAAGTGGCGACGAGCTGATCAAATCGTAATTAGCAACTGGACTTTTTGTCTTTCTTTTAATATAAATGGCAATAACCAAAACTTTGTTGGGGTACCGTGCACAATTTTGAATTGCAGCCACGATTTGTTATTTTAAATCCCTAAACCGTTTCTCTCTCTCCTCTCTCTCTCTCTCTCTCTCTCTCTCTCCAATCTTTATTATAACGTTGACTTACTCCGAACATTTTATTGGGATTAGCTGATAAAAATCATACAATGAGCCTCATCAAATTTGATTGCAATTTTCTCTCAATATCTGAAAACTATTGACTTTTAAATATTTTGATTATATTACAACTTTTTATAAATATATTTATAAAAAAATCCTAATATGAAATTTAAAAATAATAGAAACTAAACTAATAACTAAATGATGGTGTATGAATAATAATAATAATTTTGACAAAGTCAGGGCCCTATAGAGTGAGCCCACAGCTATGTTTTATTGTATAGTAATATAAATATGAATGTAAAAGTAGCACCCAAGTTTGTGCATTATATAGTATGCAAGTGTTTTGGCTTTTTCTGTCTGTTATAATTAACCTTGACGAATAGTATAATATTGTATGCGATTGAAGGAAAGAGAGAAATAAAGAAATTTTTAGTTTGAATTTGAACAACAACAAAAAATAATAATAAACTATACTATACTATACTATAGTATAACAGACATTACCAAAAAATAATAATAGTAATACTAATAATACTACTGCGTATAAAATAATTTAACTCGAATATTTTTTTTATAATTAATAACCTTAGATGAATATAGAATTCATTACAACGTTACAGTTGAATGATAACTACATATTCGATCTCACACGATCAATTATAATGCAACACCTTTGTGCCCACATACACGTAATCTCAAGCAACTTTTTTTTCTTTTTTTCTTTTCTTTCACCCCTCACAAAAATTAAAGTATGTACCACTCCAACCTACTTGATATTGTAAAGTACGCAAGTAAAACTTCACACCTAGCGGGGACGTGACTCACCTGTAAACACAAGAAAAACAAAATTAGCATGTTATTGCATTTCTGTACCTCAAACTGACGCCAAAGTAGCAACAATAGTATGCAAATATTATGCAATAAGTTTCAAGTAAGAGGCACTGTAAAAAAGTTGACAGCCTATACACATAATAAGTATAAAAAATTGTTTCTGCGAATTTTTATGCCATCACGGATGTATTTTATAATGCTATATATGAAACATGTGGAAGTCACTAAAAAAAATATATATTAATAATAAAGGGGAAAAAAAAGGAGAGATAAGAACTAAGTCGTTTGGTAAAAAAAAAAAAAAAAAAAAAAAAAAAAACATAAATGTGTTTATCAAACCTTATAAAGTCAGGCAAGTCAATATTATACTGTACAAAAGACACGCAGTCGTATTTTTAGTAATTGTTGCAAATATAAATCTTTAAATTTTGATTCAAAGGTGTTTTATTTTTGAGCTCTGATAATTTTGTTAGTGTAAAACATGTACTGTAAAATTAGTGAGTAAAAAAAAACAATAATAATAAAATAAAAAATAGGGATAGGACATTAGAGGTCTCTTGGCCTTTCTTGCGCCTTACGTGATTGGTTCGCGCGCTCCATGCACCGGTAATTCCTAATGGGACAATGTTGTATCAAGATTTTCAATTTGTGTCAGATTTGTCATTTTCGGTATTTGGTTTTCAATTATGGAATAAACTCTGCCCCCCCCCCCCCCCCCCATTCACTTTATAATTAATCAATAAATATTCTTTAATAAAAAAGTTACATCACACCTATATTTAAATGAATTTTAAACTTTGTTAATTTTTAAATGCCAGACTTTCGTGTATTATAAATCAATAATATAATTATTATGCTTTGACATCATAATTTTACTGTAAATAATTACTAAAAGCAATGTTGTGAATAAATACTACTATTACTTTATAATAATAATGACAATTTCTTACTACCTAATTATATTATTATTCTATTATCATTATGTGTCCTAATTAATAACTACACAGTACAATTATCATTCGTAATTATTATGAACACGTTCTGTCAAGAATTATATTATATTATATAATTGTATGTCAACTTTGTAAGCTATTGTTCGAAAATTATTGTATCAAAATAATGTAATAGTGACCAACATAAACCTGACAGCAAGAATTTCAGAGGATCACTGCAGTGGGTTTTGTGCCTTTTTTGGCCTCGCAATACAAATTAATTATCCAATAAAAATTATTTATCTCAGATTTGGCAAAACTCACAGTATGGACAACATTTTACAGATAGAATTAGTGTCTTCCAAAGGCGTAATACACCAGTACATCACACTGTAAATATCATTATAATACATTATTGCAATATGTAATATAGTAATTTGTGGTACTAATAATTACTACTTTTTGTTGGTAAGTCTTGGAATTATTTTCATATTTCAACCAGGTACACACGATTGTAAAGATAATATACTTGAACATTCAAAAACTCGCACTAAATTAGCAATGCAGTTATATGAGACAAACGCGCTGAATTTAAATGGTAAAATAAAATATTATCATCACAATCATTACACGCGATACGCTATTATACGAAATTCTTTGATATACTATAATGCACCCAAGATTAGTTAGTGGTAGAGACACAATATCATACAGATAAAAATGAAGCTTTTCTGGTACTATTAACGAAAGATGATTATTTAATTATAGAACAAAACAAACTACAAGGTATAGGTGGATTAATACCTACATAAATATGCAGGTCCGACGGTTTATAGCTCTTGCTTATTGATACATTATAACATAAAATCTCTTGCTAAAATTATTGCTCATCCCGGTTGGGATTTAATATATTTTACATAATGTAAATATTGTATAATATATAATTTTAATACTTTATAGAGTTTATAGTGTTTTTGATGTGTTCATAAAGTAATATTATATATAACATAAATATAAAATGTTTACTTTATAATTCGCGTAAACTCCTCTTTGACATGTCTTTTAAAGATAAATAAACGATTTTATTTTATATATTTAAATAAACAATAATGATCAACTGTACTGTACGTAGCATTTGCATAAGCGTGGGAAAAAATTAAAATTAACCATTTCATATACTGTTAAATTTATGTTGAGAGAGAGAGAGAGAGAGAGAGAGAGAGAGAGAGAGAGAGAGAGAGAGAGAGAGAGAGAGAGAGAGAGAGAGAGAGAGAGAGAGAGAGAGAGAGAGAGAGAGAGAGAGAGAGAGAGAGAGAGAGAGAGAGAGAGAGAGTCAATACATTACACGCATTTATAGCGTCGTAATTTAAGAACATAATATTTCAGTCTGAAATTTTTGATACCATTATTATACACTTTTTTTTTTTTTTTTCCCCTGCAGGTATGTTTTTTAAACAGCAATCAAACTTCTTAATTTTCCTATTTTTAAATCAGAGATAAATCTCAATTGAAATTAATTTCATAAATTTATAGGACACACTATTGTTTCATTTGATACAGTGTATAATAATATCGTTTATTAATATAGATATTTAATAGGACTGTATTATTATAATATTTATAAGTAGCAGAATTACGTAATAGATATATTATGGTAATAGTTAAGACCTGTTTAATTAATGCTGGGCGTTTGTACGTTCTCGACAAGTATTGTAATATGCATGATGTAATATTGGCCGTCATCTGAGAACCGTTGCCTCGACTACAGAATACTGAGAATGAAAGAAAACTTTTTTTTTTTTTCCTTTTCAAGTTTTTTGTACTATAAGTTAATACTGTTCTACAGTACCAGCATACTTATGGATTTCATTATTAAATATATTGTTACCAAGTTTAAACTTTACAGCATTAATAAAGCTTTTATTGAATTGCAATCTCCTATACATATGAATAATAAAGAAACTTTTTTTAATTGATTTATAAATAAAAATAATAATAATTTATAAGAAAACAGTTCTGAAAAAAAAAAACTTAAAATAAATGAGTAGATATATAAAATAAAAAGAAGCTCAACTATTTTTGCAGCCAAGAATTTTTTTTTTGTTCTGCCATATACGTATTACGTACATAGTACGTAGTTGCTATGAACTGAAATTCTTTAACCATAAAAACATAAAAGTTTTAGCAAAATGAAAAAATACAAGTAGAGAAATAAAATTCCAAGAACAGTAATGCTCTGGGGAGATCAAAACTAAAGCCAATATAAACTATAAATATTGAAGCTTGCTTCTTTGCACTTAACAAAAATAAAGAAGAACAACAATTCAGTATTAACCTCAATATAAATATTTACATTTTTATTTTTTATTTCTCTGCTTAATTACTTTTTAATTAACCCGACATTATCGGCATAGTGAGCAAGCGTAGAAAAAGGAGCGATCTTTCTCATGTCCAATCTGTTATCTGTTAGCATTGCTGAACCATCCTCTCTCTCTCTCTCTCTCTCTCTCTCTCTCTCTCTCTCTCTCTCTCTCTCTCTCTCTCTCTCTCTTTCTCTCTTTCTCTCTTTCTCTCTTTCTTTCTTTCTCTCTCTCTCTCTCTCTCTCTCTCTCTCTCTCTCTCTCTCTCTCTCTCTCTCTCTCTCTCTTAAGAAACTACTGATCCGAGGCCAGAACAATTTCCATGCGAGAGAGATACAAGTTCGTATTTGAAGTCGATAAAAAATATAATAAAAAAAAAAGCAACCGTAACAATCATTGCTCGCGTTTTACAAATAAATATCAATAATAGTTTGGTTTTATTTTGCTCAATTGTATCGTTTCTATATAAAGCAATCTGTTGCTATATACTATAAGTACATAAAACTCTTGAGAAGAAAGAAATTTTTCAAAGAGCTGCGATGTTTTATATATATAATATACTGAACATTACACTTAAGTTTTATACTCTCGTTTTATAGACATGAAATAAATTTGTTTATGTTATCATATAGCTTCTTACCTTAAATATTATGCACTTTGTCAAAATATTAACTGTAATTATCAATTAAATTATAAGGTGTCACTTTTTTGTTACCAACTTTGCATAACATACTTATGCACGATATACGCAATGTTTGTGTTCTATGTTTACTTTGCTGTTTTATGTAAATTTTAATAGCAAATAAAACGTGATCTTTTGAACTCACGTTTAGCATAGTACATTCTATATAAAATTAATGAAGATAGAATTATTGAAGACATACGCCATTTTTAATTTATGCACTTAATATGTATAATCAGTCATTAAAATCTGTTCCCCAAATTTATGTGACTTCAACATTCATTTTGTCATACATTTGCTTCACGGTATTGATAACATTTGATTTTGTTATCTTACAGAGTATGAAGTAAAATAAAGATCTATAATACCATTGAAATTTTACATGTATTTTTCTCATAAAAATAACATTGAAATATAGAGCAAATTTTAAACAAACGAATTTTATTTTATTTCCATTACACAAACTTTTTTTTTTTTTTAACTATTGAAATTGCATGAGCACGTTTTTCTCATAAAAATAACTTTGAAAAGTTAGCGTAAATTTTGGAATGGTATATAAAAATATATTATCAAAATCGTGTGTGTTTACATATCATGCAGATCTGAGTGAAGACCAAGGCTACAACAGAACTACAACTTTGGAAAATGCAGCTGACAATTGCTTGCCGACAAACAAAATCATATGCACCTATTGTATACACATTACACACTGGTGTTAAAATATTATATACTCCACTACTGCCTTATGGCAAGACAATGTATTCATATGATGAGTTGAAGTAACGTAATGCTCCATATATATACATGGTTATACAATATAGAATAAAATTGTATATCATAGCTTACAGCCCAGACAGTTTGATAGAAATTTTATATCACTATACTGTATAGAACGGTTTAGACGAAGAAAGAATTTTGATTGTTTTTCGTTAACTTTACTACAGCAAAGCTATTTTTTGCCACTGAATAACTAATGCGTATAACTGCAGTTATTCTATAATAAAGTAAACGCTCAAAAATTAGTATACGTATTATGTCATAGAATTGAATATTATAATTTATATTGCACATCAAAATTTGCAGAGAGAGAAAAAAAAAACGCGTATATTTAAGGGAGTAGGGGACCGACGTCGGCCATTAAACTTAAACTTTTCTCGTCAAAAAAATATGAAATTTTGCACAAAGATACTTCAGCTTGAGTCAATTTCAAATATATAAAAATTTTGGGGGGTCACCGTGCAAATTAATTTTATATGTTTTTTTGAAATTTTAAGCCCATAAGGCCCAATGTTAATTTCAATAATTTTTTTTTTCGGGACGGTCAAACATCATGAAATTTTTATCACGGCTAGGTGTGACCCTTAGCTACACAATAAAACTAAATGTAGACCCAAAACACTCCTAGTTTTTGAGATATATAAGGTCGATACCCTACTCCCTTAAATGCATTGCATCCATTGCACAAGCCACATTGTCGATTATGTCATTTTGATAATAATGATTATAATGAATCATTATAGCAGTCATATAGCATCATACTTTAAATTGAACTCGGTGCTCGTGCTGATGAGGAAAACAGGTTGTGCATTGCAATGCAGTATGACGTAACGTGATGATGCAAGTGCACTTTAGTTTATATATACACCGATAATACTCTGAAAATCCCTCCTCTGCATCAATATTTTATTCAACTGCATGTGGTGACTATATTATATGCAGCTATCATCGAATCACAGTAAATATTACGATATTTGCACTGATGTAACTATATTGTTGTTCATAAATTTAAAAAAAAAGTCTCTCCCTTCTTTCTTTTTTTGTATCAATAAATGAAGTTTAAAAACAAAATGAGCCTTTTTCTTCCATCCCGTTAACGCGCGCTAACATTGACATAATTTTATTCTACGTAACTATTTGCATAAATGTTGCTATTTTGGAATCGCATGGTTGGCTACGCAACATAATTAATATTTAACATTGCTGTAATTAAAATCTTACAAATAAATGTTGCAGAAATCAGAGCAACATAATTATTATGTAATGTCAGTATTTGTTCGCATGGTAAGTATCGACTCAAGATTTCACTGTTTTGGTACAGCAAAATTACTTGTCACTGTACTGAAGATATGAAGCTCCACCACAAGGACCCTTTACTGCACAAAATAGTATTGCGAATTAATAAAAAGTTCTCACAGCAGTTACTTGGCTGTACAAGCGCATATTTGCAATGTACTGCATGATATTAATTTGTATAATTTTCTCTTCAGTTTGCTTTTATTTTATTTATTTTTTTTTATTTCTCTCATTTTATTTTATGCCTGCAATTTTTTTAAGGAAATGCGAAAATATCGTAGATATTTTTGTATATATTTTGTGTGTGTGTATGTATATATATATATATATATATATATATATATATATATATATATATTGAAAATATTACAACAAACACAATCGGTTAACAAGCCATTAGACTACAGACAATGTTTTATATCGTTTATAATATGCTTTCCCCTGAGCTCTGCTCTCTGATCGCAAATACATAAGTTGTGACCATTATATTTATACTAAATATGTAATTGATATGTGTGAAATATAAAATAAATGCAATGTATGCAAATTAAATGCTCTTTCTATAGAGAGTATAGAGATTCCATGCAAAAAAAAATTATTGCAAATTAAAACCATTGCACCGTGTGAATAAATCATAATTATAAAACGTGAGCTATACGAACACGAACAATCATTTTGTGTCCTGAATTAAAATTATTCTGTCTGTCTTTAATAAAGCTCTGGTTTTCATTGTTTTACTTCAACTCGAATACATTAATAAAACATGGAAATTAGATTCATTTACGTGACGTCACGTATAGATCATGGGCGATGTAAAGAAAGTTTAATATGTATATAAATTTAACGTCTTCAGCTGGACATTATATCATGCAGCACGCGTTGTTCCTAACTGACTATTTAAATTTATATATACATTGATTTTATGACACACATCATATATATTCTTATATTATCAAGTTGTAAAAATGCTTACTGGTTCATCAAACTAATGATGTCTTGTAAAAAGTCCAACACAAAGAAGTAAATAATTATCTTTCAGATATGGATTTCAAACTCACATGACATTTTGAAAGTTGGTAACGTTTGTACACACAGTTGTAATAATAAAATTTACGATTTAAATTCTGCGAGTAATTTTCTCATTAAATAACATTGCAAATTTAGTGCGAGTTATTGAATGGTAAAATATATTATCACGAACATGTGTCTATTTTATTTTAATATACGATATAGCTTTATTAATATTATTTATTAATAAAGTTGAAAAAAAATCTAATTAATGACTAAACAATTAAGCTGCTAAATTATAAATTACGAAGGAAAATTTTATGGAAGACTTTATTTCATAACGAAATGCGATTAGTGAATCAACTATACGTCATTTTAATAATTTTGAATTTATACTTTTTTTTTCCTAGTTTAACTGTGAGTGATTAATTTTTTTTTTTTTTTTAACAATTACATTCAAATTAATAGTAGTAATAAGATTTTTAGGCCAAGAATAAAATATATTAGCAGTGCAACAAACTTGCGGCATCTAGCGAAGAAAGTCTCAACTATGAGTAGGGTAGGTAGAAAGCTGACGTCACACAGTATTCAAATCATTAGCATGATGTACTGAATGAATCACGGCGTGTAATTTTATGAAAATTATTTCTATGTTTACGTAATCACATTGACGTAATGCAACAACATATATAGAGGCTGGAGTAGTATATGACACGTTGTGCACGATAAGTTTGGAATAAATTTTAAGATGACATCATGCAGTATTAGTCGTGATCTGGAAATATATAGACTATAAAGTTTCAGAACAAATGCATTACTGCATGGCGTTTGCAGGATGTTCACACAATGCCATATTTACATTATGCAATTAATTAGTTATCAAGGAAATTTAATGCTTTTTTTATTAAAAATTGCAGGCTAATTAAATTTATTGCACACGTTGCTCCGTGTTATACACGTACAACCTTTTTATTTTATGTATTTGACCAAATAAATAAAATTTCAACTTATCATTTTCATTGCTGACCCCATGATTTTAAAGGTCAATCAGGTCATACAAGATAAATTCTCTATATACGTATATGCACAGGACCCATTAAATTTCTATTCAATACGGCTGGCAGATTCTATATAGTATCTTAATACATTATAATTTTTGGATTTCAGAATTATGGCATATGAAATAATTGCATTAGTTTCTTTCTCTTTATTATTATTATTTTTGTTTTTAGAGAGTTTATTTTAACAGCGCGTGTACTTTTTTACCATGTGGAAGGCAGGTAGAGTTATAGTTGTGTGCCTATCTGACAAAAGCTTGTAATTTGTGATAAGCGGGCATTCCACTGCAAGTGAACCACGTAACATACATATGACGATTTCCTTCTTTCCTGCAAAATTATGTAGCTATTTCATAATATGTGACAAATATTCCATTCTTTATGAAGTATAAAAAAAGTAGCTAACTAAAATAGTAATTATAATAAAACATGCGTACAGATCCCATGATATAATATTGCATACTTATTGCAATACAACACATTCATATGGAGACTTTAATAAACGTTAATCCTCCATATAAATACATAGTATTTCCTTAAGATACCGTAATGATTGAAATTTTACATTAATTATAGTGTCTCTATCAGTGCGTTATATTTTACTGCATAAATTACTTCTGTATATTAGTTTTTGTTTTAAACATTAAAAGCCTCTATTTTATCATACATCTATTATGTAAATTTTGGTCGATAAATTCATATTTTATTACGGAAGTTGCACGTATACATTATTAAATTTGTTCAATTTTTATATGGTTATCAATCAATTTTTAATACGGGAAAAATATATGTCTTTACGTTAAAAATAGTTCGTAAACCTTGTTCATATTGCACTCTCATTTCGTATTAAGCCATTTTAATTAAAATGCCAACGTTAATTGTGATTGGAACTCTAGGAAAACAGTTTAAGGAGACGAGTATTTCCATCACACTGAAAGATCTTCTTCTTCAATTTTTATTTTTTATTTTTTTAAGTTCATACAAGGAACACGAACTGCATAATTATGTTGTACACGCATTGTGTTTAATAAATAAATTGCATATTTCAAATTCTGACACAACTTAAAAATTGAACTTATAAAATATAATTAGATTTATTCTTCTTCTTTTTATTTTTATTCACAATTTATATAATTTTAAAGAAACGGTGCAACTTAATTGTATGAAGCACCATGATGTAGAATTTCTACTGTTTAGGTTATAACATAATAGATTTACTTTCTTTTTCCTTCTGTAAAAACGATCTATGTATGTACCTAGATGTATTATCATCTTTTTTCAGCTGTAAACTATGTAAAATATATATATATAATTATATAAATACACATATAAAAAATATGCATATTATTAGCCATATTTCAATAACAATTATTAGTACTCACAAATTTTATAAAGAAACTCAAACTTAAAATCAAACGATACATACACACAATGTCCTGTTGCGTTTTAACATTTAATATACGCTAGTTAAATAAATTACGTTGTGCTATATTAACATAACCATCAGTAAAATTATTACTATTTTTTTTTTTTTTTTTTTTTTTTAATAATACTACACTTAAATCTCCTTTACTGCTGAATCAACTCTGAGGTTCCACATATTTAACAAATTTGCGCCAGATATTGAGATTGTTACCGGTAATTAATGATAATATTGACAATGTATTGCAGCTCGAAGACAAATTGTGAGAGCGACGTGTGAGGAGGTAAGGTGGCGGGTGGCGCACACACTTGAAAGTGGCGGTGCGAGATGGAAGGTAGGCTCTCGAGGCAGGTATTGTGTTGTTAACGCTCGGTAGATTAGATTGATGAGAAGCAGCGGAAGTTTACAGGGCGGAACTTCGCTCGGGTGTCTACTTATGCGGGTTTTAATACAGCATAATGCATGAATATAATATTATGAATATTCCTCCAAGTTAAAGCATGCTAATACTGCAGTGTTAAACATATACCCAACATTATTTGTCATTTGCTTACATTCACTAATTAATTTAACACAAAACTTGTAATCCAATTTAAAATAACCTCTTTTTTTTCTCTTTTTTTATTATGATTGTTTTTTTCTTCTTCTTCTTGAGAGAAGGGGGGCGGGAATAAGATTTGGTTGACCTGGTGCTCTTTATATAAAAGAAGAGCTGCATCTAGCGTAACAATTGTAAAACTGGCGTGCGGCATAAATTTTATTTATTCACTTACCAAAATACACGTCATTTAGGATTATGATTATATTTAAATCATAAGTCATAATTCTATGATTTAAATACAGCATAGGAAGTAAAAAATATAAATCCGTTGAGAAAAAAAAAACTCTCGGTTGATAATAATAATGCACAAAAATTCATAATTTTTACCAGCAGTATTAACAATAAGTTATAATATTATTATATGAAAATAAAACCAAAACAGTAAAATCAACAGTATTTGAGGGTCAGTGCAAAGATTTGCTACATGCTATAATATATAACTCACATGGTTGCGTCTGGCTACTAATGTGAGGTTACTTAGCAAGATCTGAACCATATTCATATAAAGTACTTGAAACCTTTTTTTTTATTTTTTTTTTTATATATAAAGTTTATAAACTTATTGAGGCGAGCAGGCGACATCAAGCGAAGGCAAGTTCAATGCCTCGCTTATTGATGCTCTATACCGATGTGGTAACTCATAAACATAATAATATTCCAGCTGCAAATTAAGTCTAAAAACACCAAAACTTATTTGTGAGGGATGCTTACGTAAGATACTAAACGAAACGTCCAATCATGCATGGAGCTTCAAGATTAATAACTTGTGGTTGTGGATGTGTAACTGTATACACTGAACAATGCCAAAACCAAAGTATATACATTAATTATTTATTTATACTCTTTTTAAACTTACATTGTAACAATGAAATACAGGCTCGATTGCTTATAATAATATATTTGCCGGTAAAAACTAATAGCGTACAACTGAGAATTTTAATTTAACAGTTCCATAGTCTCCTTAAATGTTATATTACATTATTGGCTGCAAGTAAAAGCTATATTATACAAAAATTCAGGCAACACGGATATACATAATTTATGCTGCATTTTTCGCATATAGCACAAATGTTGCTGTGTTGGAATTGCATAAATGATAATGCTGTAATTGTTAAACAAGGACCTGGTGATGTGCAATATCTCTGTATATGATTGTAGGAGATATAGAAATGAATAAAACATAATTTTGAATTTTATATTTGGGAAGCAAATTCAATTGAATACCAGCAATTGCTGCGCAGCATAATTGTTATGCAATTGGTGAATAAATATTGCTGAAATCAGGCTTATTTATATCCGTGAATAAAGCAGTTTAGGCAGTATTCTATTGTAATACAGCATTTTTTTGAATGCTTTTTTTTTTTCAGTTGACCTACAAACGTCGTAAAAAAAAATTAATAATAATAATTCATTTATTGGAAAACGTAAGATTTATTTTCTTCTTGGTTAAGGCATGATTTAGTTTGAGTGATGAATAGTATACATTATAAATGTACAGATATTGTGCTATAAAATTTTACTCTGCATTAACTTATCAATACATTCATATACGGAGACTTGAATTAACGCAGTGTTCCATATTGTATTTCCATATAAATAAATAAGTACATTAAGATTACACCGTAAAGTCAATTCTAAATTAAAACATAAAACAGTCCCATACAAAACAGTTCAATTTATATATAATTTCTTCTCTTACATTATCTTTAAGCAATTGGTTTACTTTGCTGTAATAAATGTCAGGCAATAAAGTACAAGTTTATGTGTGTACAAGTAATTAATTGCAAGTAAAATATTACACATTTTAAATAAAAACTAGAGTACATAATAATTAATTGATATATTTTATTAAGTCTTCTTTACGTAATACAATTGCAATGGATACATTTTTTATAGTTTATATAAACGTCAAAAGATTGCACTAAACTTCTTGGAAAATAAAGATGAAATTGCAGGCATTAAAATGATGGCGCCAATAATTTTACTGCTTCGTTTGAACAGTTTTTATTTATATGTTGTTGTTTTTATCTTTATTATTACTTTACTTCATATTTTTTAATTGGACATACTTGAAATTTAAAAAATACACCAAAAACTCAAATCAAACTTTTTCAGGATAACAATTCATTTGTTGATAACGATTACAAGATAAAAGTTTTTAAAGGTGCACAGACACTCTGGCTTTTTAGAATCTATACTAGGTACAAAAACAATTTCCAAGTTGTTAAAATCTGATGCGACTATTCCTTCTAATTTAAACATTAAATTAAAGTTCGATTGTTGCTTGGCCAAACAACGATCAGCTGACTTTTATACTTAAATTTAACGTCACTATATATCAGGTATTCCAGCCCCGTTCCAGCCCCATAAGAAATTTCAAATTTTATTTTCATTGTTGAGAGGTCACGATTGCCATTTAAATGTATGTTATTCTAGTGAGGTTTTCAACAATACAGAAATAATTCGGTCAGAATACCTGGTATATAGGGACGTTACTTCAATTTATGTAATTTTTTAGCTTTATTCAGCACTCAGCCACATTTTATGGTCAAAATGATGGTTAAACAATACAGCATAAATTTTGTTGTGTGTATATAAATGTTGCTGAAATGGAATCCCCTGATTTCCTATCTAAATAAGAAGTACTAGACGTATGCTCACATGTTTAAAGGTAATAGAAATTTTCATCGCTGTTAAACTCCGTTGTGCTCATAATTATTACGTATTTATCTTTGTCAGTACAGATTTTTTTTTTTTTTTTTTTAATATTATAATTAATACATTAAACATATAATTAGATTTTTATCATAAAGAAAAGAATATAGCAAATGATGATATTTAAAATGCAAAGATAATTCAGTTACAAGAATTAATTACGGTTTGTTTGTTTCAAACAATGTACATGACGGATAAAATAAATTACACAATTTATGCTGCATTTATGTCATGATCGCAAAAATGTTTTTTATTTTTGAATTGCATAAATAACAGTACTACACAACATATTTATATTATGTTACCAGCATAATTATTATTCAACAAAGCATAAATTATGTTATGAAGAAATGTTGCTAAAATTGGGTTAGCATAATTATTATGCATTTGCTTATAATTTATACATAGTATTGATTTCAAATAGAATCGCATGATGTAAGTGACATGTGGTAATTTCAATACATTGTACAAGTTTGAATGTTGTTTGGTGATCCGATTGACTACTTTTAGAACAGCATGTAATATGAATGTTCGCTGCGATAAATTGGTGATGATGTCAGCGGCGCGGTGTCAGGTGAATGCTTGCTTTGCTCACTCGCGAACTTTACATGAGAACCTGTTTGTCCCTCCCTCTGCAAGTCTGCCCGTTTTACATTATAGGCTAGCTCCCATGACCACTCACCCCGAACATGAAAATACCACAATATTTAGACTTGGCAAGAAATCTACATACTTTTCCACAATATAAAATTTTTATTGTAGTCTTTGAACACAATATTTATTTATAATAATATAATACACAGTCTTGTCTTGCTTTTTTTTTTTTTTTTTTTTTTTTTACAAAAAAAAAATCACGTATTACGTAATATGGTGCTTTTATCAATTACATTCAGTACTACGGTCATACATCTAAGAATGTATCATAAATAATATAACAAATATGTATCACTCGATTTAAAAAAATATATATAAAAAAAAGGTACGTAGACAATTCGCTTATCGTAATAATATAGTAATATAATAATATACCTCAATTATTATAACTTGAAATCTTGATGATGTATAGTTTGTCAGAGCTTAAAAATCAATGACGTCATAGTCAAAAAAACACAGCTGCATGTGCAGTGGCTGGTGCATCCACACTGCAGCAGAGATACGATGATGTCACGAACATAAAGAAACTCGCAGGCTTTATACATTATTTTTATTTCATGTCGTGGGTAAGATGAGCATAATGCGGCAGTGTCAAATCTCAGTAATTTGTGATCAACAATTATTTTCCCAGTACTCACGTAACGCATGTATGAACTTAAAATAGAAAACTATATCAAATACATCTTGAACATTGGGTGTTATACTAATACGACCTTCTACAGATGTGATTTTTTTTTCTATGGCTGCTTGACTATGAATAGTAATTCTCACAATTGCAAAGAAATGTACTAATTGAATGAAAAGAGTAAGTTGCTTTTCATACTGCTGCGGTAGTATTGTTAGGCAAATGAGCCACATCCTGTGCTCACACATACAAAAAAAAATCGCTACAGAAATAGTACGTCATCTTAGATGTGAATCAATTTCACAACACTCTTAAATATTATTATTATTATGTACATATATTAACACTGTCTTAGTAAATAGTAACCGTTTCATCTTATTGTGAACTTTCAAAAGAAGTCCATATATTTGAAACCTTATGCATATCTAATAGTCAACCTCTAGAACCAGGATGCATAAAAAATCATTCTCACGTTAAATACTATTTTTCTACCGTAATAAATACACAAGAAACAACCATTCATATATATAGTATAAATTGATGTTAATTAATTAAATTATTAGCTACTACATAATAATTATGTTAAAACCTATTGACCTATGTCAAAAAAAAAAAAGGTATGCAGCAATTCATATGATGCATTTTAATAGTTTCACTCAAATATTTCTACGTTATAGAGACTACGTTACAGGCAACTACTAAATTGCATAGACTGTAGAGAAAAAAAATACTGTCATGAGAAAATATTAAATATCTAAATTTTACATAGTATTGGGATATTAAAAAAAAAAAAAAAAAAAAAAAAGAGTATTGCTCAGAATCTCTATAAATAATGTTATATGGATGTATGTATGGTTTCAACGACTTTTAATAAACTAATGGAAAATTTATCAGCATTAATTTTTATGTAAAAGCACAACACGGGATTTTTTTTTTTTTTTTTTTTTTTTGCGAGAAATTTTGGATTAATTCCATTAATAATCGAATCATTTTAATTTTGTTCACATGTACAAAAATATAAAACTAACAAATTCTTTCGCTATCAATTTGCCCCCCCCCCCCCCCCCCAGCACTCACAGTCAGTATATAAATAAATTAACTTACTCTTTATTGTTACGAATCTACAAATTAATATCTATGCGTCATTCCTTTATTAAAGTTGTCCGTCCATCAAAAACATTCAATTCAAAATATCATTTATTATTATAATTATAATTCCAGTGACTTTAAGGAAAATTATAATTATTAAGATTATATTATACCTATTGGCAAAACACGGGCTCGTTACGACGTCCTCGCCTCAGGCTACAGCTAGGATCAATTGAAAACCGTTTCAAATAATGAAGTAATAAAAATATTAATAAAAAAATATATATATATATATATATATATAATGTTTATTCAATTAAACTTTATTGACTCTTTCAAAACTGGCCGGCATTACGTATTTGAACTAAAATAATGCAAAGCTTTGCAATGTAACAAATTATGAAAACCAGTTCATTTGCATAAAAATCCCTTATAGAAAATATGTGTGTTGTCGACTCTCTCAAAACTAACCTGAAACGTTAAAACTATTCTTATTTTGAAATATTATATTATAAACATTTCAAGCTTAATAATCTCTTATAAATGAAGGCAATCAAGGGGTAATTTTTGTTCAAATTGAATTGAATACTTCCTAATAACTCAATATCAAGTAAGCGTTAATATTCAGTGTCGATAATTTTCATGCACTGCATGGTAATATTATTGTCTCTCGCCCTACCGGTACTCCAATTGAACTAACTTGGATGTAATTTTCTTATTTCATCAAGTACATATTTATATATATATATATATATATATACGGCATTCACAAAGGGGAAGGGAGAGATAGTGAGAAGCGTGCGAATTTGTGAGGTCCAGACTTCATAAAGCGCGCGGCACACCCACATTTTGTAGCAGCACGTACGTTGCCCCCAGGTGCATCAGCTACACGGAAAAACATTTCTGTAAGAATAAAATAATTTAATAACAATATATATACGGTATAAAAAAAAATACATATCAATTAAAATATATATTTTAATTTTTTTATTTAAATATAATTGAATTTCCACCCAAGATACAGTAAAAGGACAGTAGAATTATTTTATATGTTATGCTTTACGACAAATATTATAATATCTTATGAGCAATGATAGGAGCCTAATTGTGATACTCGTTACGTTCTAACAATTGGATTAAGCCGTGGATATAACCCGTTCTCTCTCTCTCTCTCTCTCTCTCTCTCTCTCTCTCTCTCTCTCTCTATCTGTTAAAAATTATTTATTTTAGTTATAAATCAGTAGCATTTCAGCATGGTCACGTCAATATCTTTTAAATCTACTTTTGCATCAGTTACTATAAATCAATTTTTTGATTAAAAGATTACAGTTAAAAATACAAAGAGATCAAAAAGACTTTGCAGTATTTAACCTAAATATTTTAGCCCTTCGTATTTAACTGAAAATATAAAGATGTCTGAAATCATCTTATTTGAATTTTCTATATAAGTGTTGTATTGTTTACAATAAATCAAATTAGCTTTAATTTATTTAACGATATGAACCTTTTTTCAGTGTAACTTTGGTACATAAGCAGTCAGGCAAGCAGTATTTGATGACGTCAGCGTTTCTGACTGCAGGAACGTGACGTCATCATCATAGAGTGACTCATTCTCTAGATCCCAGATGCACACAGTCGTGGAAAACAATTTAGTAACATGTGTATTTATATTTATTTAATTTCACCTTGTGAAACTTGAAGTGAGATTTTTTTTTTTTTTTTTTTTTAATCCAAACAAAAGAGAACAAATAAGCCGTTTGTCAAATTTCATGCAATGCACGATTCAAGTGTCACTTCATTCAATTGCTTGCTAGTCCTATATAAATTATCAAAATTTTCATCTCAATGCTATTTATGATAAATAAAATAAAATTTTCTCTCTAAAACAGATATTCGATACTAAAAACTTTAAAACTATAGGTACAAAATTTAATCACTACAAAATTTCAGTCCACTCCAAAAAGGAGGTATAAAATAATAAATTATTTTACGGAGTTCTTTCAGTAATAAGTAAAAAAAAAATATCAATAAGATTTTATGAATAGAACTTAACTATTTGACTTAATTGTAAAGTTGTTGGAAAGCATAAAATATATTTGCATATAAATAGAGTGCAAGTTAATTAAAAACGGAGTGGAATGCTCTTGGGAAAAATAAAAAAGGTTACAGAAGACAGTTTAATTAATCAAGAGTGTTTACTCACAACGGTTATTAATTTCTAATATATTAAGTATAATAATATACATCACAAGTCAACAAGCTGGAAAACAAAATGTAACGATCAAGGCCTTTAATTAAGTACAATCAAATCAAAAATATTATTCACATTCCGTATTTAATAATAATCTTAAAAAAAAAGTATATATATAAATCATTTTTGGAAGCTATTTCGCAATACACATTACGTATTCAACTTTGAGTATTCAACTATATATATATATATATATGGAATATCATTTTTACAAATTTGTTCTTTTTAAGGTCAAGTTTTATTGTATAGTATACAGTAATATAAATCTTATAATTATGGTAATTCTGAACATTTTACTGCCTTACCTTTGTTATACTGTACCACAATCAAAGGTCTCAACAACATAAAACAAAACAAATCAAAAAGGGGGAGCATAGATTTTTATATATATTTTTTCCCAACTAAACCTATAGTATATGATTTCCCCTTCTTCAAATCCTCCCACATATTATAATGTAGCTCCGCGAGATTATTTATTGCTACAAATATAACGGAGTGGTCTGTGAGAGTAGTCATTCAATTGTTGAAAAATATGAAAGAAATAAGAGCTTGTCCTGCCGTCGAACCTTGCAATTACCTCTCGTCGTGTATGTTTTTTGTTTTTTTGTTTTTTTGTTTTTGTTTTTGTTTTTTTTAATTCTAAAAATATTGACTCCAGCAGTTCAATTTAGAAGTATCTTGGGACGATTCACCATTCCACCTCATCTCATTCATTTCTATTAAATCACACGTTGATGGGTTATCCTGTTCTGTGGTGTAGAACTTTTATTTTTTTATTTTATTATTAGTTTTTTTTTATCAAGTTTTGAATACACGTGAATCGCAACTATTGAGCAAGCATATATTTTTAATTATTATTATTCTTTTGTATTATGAACATACAATTTTATCATACGGCGATTTTGATTTACAAAATGCTACAAATAAATACAAGGAATTTCCATGGAATGATTAAAAAAACATGCATTTACTAAAATTCATTTTTAATTCACATTCACACTCCCATGTATAGTATAATTTATTTACAACGGTATGCGATATAAATCGCTTGCAAATACTTGTATAACATGGCAGTTAACATAAAATTAAATTGAATAATCGTCTTTTTCAAAAACATATAGACCAAAATATACCTTTTGGAAAGGACGACATAATTTTCCAAGCTTTTCTCCTTGAGTTGCAGAGGTCCCAAGTTGTAATTCGGTACACATTTTAGAAACACTATAAGCTGTGTGTAACTTTCTTTCTTTCTTTCTTTTTTTTTTTTTTTCTTTTTTTTTTCCCCTATCTTTTTTTCTTTTAATGCCAAAACCTGGCAAATCACCATTTTAAATTTTCAACCCTCGGTGGTGGGCCTTGGAAATATTGTTTGGGTAAAGGTTACATATTTTCTAAAAAGCCAACTCATCAGATCTAAATCAATTTGGTTCAATTTTCTAACTCATCAAATTTCTAACTAACTCATTTGTAAGTACATCAAATATACTATGGGATTGGGAGCTATATGATATTCATGGCAACTGCAAATATACTAATGGGCATTTTAATTACTCTTGATATAAATAGCTTATTATCATGATGTCGTACTTGCTTACTATCAGTGCTCATATTAGATGACTTACTCATATATACTCATGTAATATTCATATATCATATTCATAGATACCCTGATATAAGTACTGTATAATCATATTCATATATTTCATGTAATGGAATTCTATATAACTAAGAATTGATATCGACAAACACAGTATACCTTTCTAATGTGTTGATATTATAATCACTTCTTCTTTTTTTTTTTAGTAATAATTCTTATTTAATTTTAAAAGTATCAACACTTCAATTAACAAACAATATTGGAGGAATATTCAAAGAATCAAATCAAAAAAATATTTTCACAAGGTAAAAACGTTGAAGATAATATTATTTGATTATCGCTTAAGGTGTTTCTAGGTCGTTAATTTTGTTAATTGTAAATATTTGCTTGTTTTGTTGTGTGGTTCGTTGCGTGTTTGGAAGTTTTATGACTTGGCAAATAACATGAAACTGGAGAGAGAGAGAGAGATTACAGCGACTCATGAACAAACATCATAGCCGAACAGTGGTTTACGTCGTCGCGTCTATACTGCAAAATTTTGTAACATTGATTGAAATATTCTGCTGAAATACGTCAGCTATATAATGAAATACGTAAACTTAACAGAATTATCAACCAACTGCACTGCACAAGGGGGAAAAATAATCAAGAACTGCATGACTTCATGTTCTGTAATATATACATTATATAAAGTATTTCCATAGGTCTTGCGACGAGTGACGGAATGTTGAGTATCCCCTCATTTATTCAATTAAGACAAAAAGCCTGTATGGCTTGTTTACTCTGGAAGCTTGTATGCCTCATTTCAACTCGCATATCAAATTCTTAAATTAATAACGTCTCCCATTACATTTGTATTTTTAAATGAAACAAGATTTTCATACCAGAAATACCGTCGAAAGACAAAATTCGAATTCTTGTTTTATTATTATTTTATTATTATTATTTTCCTTATTAATGCATTTACGTAACAATTTTGAAGGTCGAAAAAATATATATATATATATAAATCAACTTGCCTTTTTCTTATATAAGCCATTTATATTATTTTTAAGTTTTTTTTTTTTTCTTTCTTTGCATGCTATATCATTTATTTCTTAGTTTTAGGCCAATAAAAAAGATGGAACTAATATTGCGTTGAAGCTACAGTGAGGAGCGAAGCATGAGGCTGTGTGGAAATATTATTATAAATATTACGTACAGTATATTATGATAGTACAGGCACTGTGATGTCAAATTTTAATGTATTGCCTTATGGCAAAACAAAACCATGTATTAATATGGAACATTGTATTAATTTAAGTCTCTAAATCAATGCATGGTTTTTCCATAAACAAATATGAGATTAACATTTAAATCAACATTCCGTGCTGTACACTGAGATGCAACATTTTATTCTATTATTTTATGGACATATTATGACACAATACAATATAAATATACAATACATTCCTATGAAAACTAAAATATCGTAAAGTTCCATACATGGTAATTTCATTATAAGCAACAGAATAATATTTTATGCTACAGTGTCGGTATCTATAAGCACAGATAGGCTTTTTTTTTTTTTTTTTTTTTTTTCTTGTTTAATGTTTTCGCTCTTGTAATCCATACTCAAAGTACCAGGTAAAATAACCAATATTGTTACAGTCATTGGCTTATGTAAGTACGGCTACGTCACTTCGTCCTTACAGACTGCTTGTATACCACGCATCATGGATGTGATTGTTATCAGACAACAATGATATCAACTTGGCAGTATTTGCAGGCTACTTTGCAATTACATTATGCTCTTATTGCTATTAACAAAGTACGCGTCTACCAATTGAATTTTTATCACTCGTCAGGGTTAAAAATCCGATAGCGGTTTGAAATGTAATACGGATATTTCGATGGTTGCAAGCTCTCTCCACTATAAACCGTGGACCTTACGGATACACCTTGTACTTATGTGAAGAAATGCGTTAATTAACTCTCCATTGTAACTACGTAACACAATGTAATAACAAAATTATACTGCAATGTCTGCACAATAAAATGTTAATTGGAAGTTACTCCATTATTTCATCTGCAATTTTGTACTGTACCTTCATGGCAACTTAAAGGTACAATTTTTTTTCAAACATGCACATTTTTCTCTCCGTTAAATGCTTTATATATATATATATATATCAGGGATGGTATGGTATGTAAGTCGGTTATTATTCAATATACACGTAATATTATTGAGCATTTTAGGTATAGCGTAATGCTATTAATTTTTCCGTAAATTGTCTACCATTAACAATCCTTTTGCTGCAAATACTAATTGGAAAAAATTGAACGCCAAGCAGGTCACTTGGATGACGTCATCTAGAGGGCACCAAAGTTAACCTTGGTCAGAGGAATGTTGTTCACTCACAGACACTCAATTCAATTACATGCAGGTAAAGTACTCGCCAAACAACCAGCGAGCGCTTGCATGTTCTTCTCCCTATATTCAACACATATTGCAAAGCAAATTAAATTAATTTCATGTGCTAAGCATGCAACCAGAACCTTTTTAGAAGGTGCTTGTATCCACCCCATCAGAGCTTAGATTTGAATAAACGATAAAACAATAATAATAATAATAAAAATAAGGCCACCTACGTAATCGTAATTTATATAGTATAAATTTCATTTAGCATTAAGGGAAAACAAATTGAAATTATCAAGGAGATTATTATAATTATTTACCTAATTATTATAAAACTTGCATAATAGTGTTCGTATATAAATTTGTAGCTAACTGTTTACTGTTAAGCTGTTGGGTTACAGGGAAAGGTGCACCATGTATTACTTTTTTTTTCCTTCTATATCCTCGAAGGCAACACACTGCATTCATATTTGCTGCTTATGTTAATGCTCTATATAACCACATGGTATTTTCATCCTAAAGAAAGTAGAGTATAATTTTGCTATCGCAGTTCTGAATAAGTCCATAATAAATTTAAAAAAAAAAAAAAAAAAAAAATCTGCGATATTCAAAACTGTTACCAGTAAGTAGAATATCTGAGAAATCAGTCAATAATTTTCTATTTGAGTCATAAAGATGTATTAATTTTATAAACTATAAATAAAATTCAGAGTAAAAAGTTTTTATTGCTATGCTATAAATGTCTATTACTTTGATGGCTATAGTATAATGCTATGTATAATAAATAGCATTCAAATTTACAGCAGTATAATATTTTATTTTATGTTTTCCGTTGGCGCAGATTGAGCAATATAATATATAGAGGTCAAATGTCGTACGCAATGATTGCAAACATCACAAAAAAATGTCTGTCAGCTTATCACTTTAATTACTCCATATTTAACTCCGTCAGGCAAATCACATTAGCCGACCACAACAATGTACACTATTGAGTATGCAAACTTTTAAGAATGTAATATTTTATACTTTAAGTAAAAAAAAAAAAAAAAGTTAACGGTGCTTTTTTGGTATAGTATACTAATGTATACACACAACTTTGTTTCCAAAAATTAAATGACAGCTTGAATGCCCCCCTCCCCCACAGATTAACCTTGCTTCAGCGTAATAGGATTTAACATCCCCACCTTAATTTAAAATAAAATGAAAACATCGAATTGATATTCCGCTACTAGCATAATTAATAAATGAAGACCACAATGATTGCCAATAAAAGCAATAATATTTTTAGACCATGCATCTTTTTATCCTACTTCTCTCTATATATTATAATAGTAATTAATATATTTTTTTCCTTTTTTTGTTTTTTTTTAATTTGAAGTGCCTCACATAAAAATGTAGAGAATACAAATTAGAAAATAAGAAGACAATAGACACTGACATTTCTAACGAATTGCGTGCAAGTTTTGCTGTAATCATCAAGTTTGTGTATATAACCCATTGATGAGGGTGCAGCGAGAGGATATGAGCTCACATATTATGTAGCACTAATTACTGAGTGGGCGTTACCACATTCTCCAGTCATCCAAGTGCATTATATATCACAAGGACACTCCAAATTAATGTGGAATCTTAAAATGAATGATTCACCCTTTTAGTCCACAATAATATTCTTACTCACTGCAAATTACTAAATTATAAAAATAAAAATGACGAATTACGCACTTATTTTTTTCTATACTTAAAAAATACGCAGGATCGTCATAGCAATGATGAGTATTGAATGTTATAATGTTCTTGTGCAGTTCTTGAGAATTATTTTCATGTTCGTGAGGGATAAATTAGACCAATTAACTCTACTACAAAAGTAAAGAGAACTGTTCAAAGCAAATTAAAATTTCTTTGTAACCTATTTTAGTAAATATTGTACTTTAATTTATATTTAGACTTTCAACGTTTAACTTCAAAATTTATATATTTCATTTATATTCCTCCGTCTATTAGGTTTATTTACATCTTGGGAAGAAAAAAGAAAAGAAAAAAAAAACATGCACAAAAGGGTGTTACAATAAAACTTCAAAATAACATTTGAATCTAAAAACTTAGTCATATAATAAAATTGTCATGCCTTCTGGGACCCGTCATCGTCAAAAAATAATAATAATAATAATAAAATTTAAAAATATATATATAATATACATAGCTAGTCAAAACGTACAGTTTGAATTTTAAATTTTATTAAATTCTTGCCACCAATATTTTTTTTTTTTTATGTTTCGTAATCTCTCGTGGAACTAAGACACCCCAAATTCTTTTATTGCTAGGTGCACAGTAACACGTAAGTTCTAGCATTATTGATCCAGGTACAATAATAGTTATATATAATAATTAAATTGGCATGTGGTCGCTAATATCTTAGCAAGGTTAATACACGTCATCTCATCATTCTTTCATCTGTATGTCAGTATTAACTTCATCCATCTCGATATTATATTATATGAGACGTAATCGCAACTGTTCATCATATTTATATACCTTTCTAGTGAGGCAAACTTGTAGTGCAAAATATACTGTCATCAATGTAAACAAGAGAGCAAAATGTAATATGTCTTAATTAGACAAGGCGAAGAAAAAATAATAATAATACGTATATTTATGACTCGTGCTGCTTAATCATTTAGCAGCTGCCACACAAAAAAAATAATACTAATCTAAATCATGCTTACTTTGCTTCCTCTTATTGATATGATATATTTAGTATTTTATTACATTTTGTAAATAAGCAATAAAAATAAAGTAGGGAAAAAAATTAAATGAAGGAACACAAGATTGGTATATATACAAAAAAAAAAAAAAAAAAAAAAATCTGTGCAATAAAAAATTAATAATACAACACATCATAAAAACGTGTTTGATAAAATATTTTTGATCATTTGATCTAACTGTAGTCATGACTTGTATGTACGAACATAAAAAAAAGTGTATTTTTAATAATTAATTTAATAATCTATGATGCACGATTTACTTGATGTGAAAGAAGTAAAATATACAACAGACACGTATTTCAGAGAAATTACTGTTGCCACGTAAATAAATCTTTCTTGATGTGGTTTCAAGACTTTGCAAGTGCATATCAGGTTGGTGCACGTGCACTTTTGTTACATCACTGGTGAGGAATCAGTAGCTCCCACAAACGTCATTCCAAATTATGCGTTTTATATAATTATATACGTCAACACATGTTTGCGTAGTAAAATATTACCTTCATACCATATTAAAGTCAGGATCAGTTTGTAGGAAATTTGTATATTTTGAATTTAATTAACAATTTAATAACATAAGAAAATGAGAAAGACATTATTATATGAAAGTAATAACATTAAAATGTTAAGTTAACTTTATTACAAACTAATGTACAGTTCTTTTTATTTTTTTAACTTCATGAGGGAAGTTTATTAATAGAGCAAATGTCTAAAACTTAAATAAAAACAATACGAGTAAACATAATTTTGCTGAAATTGTATTTACAATTCTTCTTTCTATACTGAAAGCCATAAGAAGCAATAGTCGAGAATCACGTAGTTGAGCTATCAATCACTCCTCGTCACCATTACTAACTTTGGTCATCACGACACTTGATTCTCGTACATTGTTATACGTAATATTCTTAGAAACGTGCAAAAAAGTTAAAAGTCGACATTATTTGGCAATACAATGTAGGCAATTACTGTACTGAGAAGTATATACACGCATATAACAAGACACTTTCTTTCTGCAACACAAGAAATACTACCTAACAAAAAAAAAAAAAAAAAAAAAAAAAAACTCCCAGGATATTATATGACGAGACAGCACGAAAATATTATTTGCTTTAATATAATAGAACCTCATTACTCAGAATATCTCATGTGTAGAGTAAGCTAATGTTTATTAACCCGGCGAGAACAAATATAGTTGCGAGCACAGTCACGCACAATATTATCACTCCATACGATTGCACTTTGGAAATGCAAATATCAACCTACGCTGCCACCGTGACAACACAAAAATTAAGTATTCTTTTCAAATGTTAGTTCACACACACACATTCAATAAGTTCCATCAAAATAATAATAACAAAAAAAAAAGTACAATAAACAACAAAATATTTTGATGACCCAAACGTTAATGAAAGTCCCTAAACGATCGCACCTGAGTTTAAAATTTATTTGCACAATATACTTAAAGACGTAGAACACCTTGAACAAAAATCTTAACTAATATCCTAAAATGCCCAAATATCAACATTATTTTGGCCGGAGTCATTGATTTCTAATTTATTTTCCATTTCCAAAATGTCAGTTGCGGGTTTACTACGTCACAACTCGCCTGGTCCACGCGCGCGGCAACAGGCGAGCTGTGACGTAGTAAACCCGCAACTGACATTTTGTAAATGGAAAATAAATTAGAAATCAATGACTCCGGCCAAAATAATGTTGATATTTGGGCATTTTAGGATATTAGGCAAGATTTTTGTTCAAGGTGTTCTACGTCTTTAAGTCTTTTTATACAACACGTTGTTGCAATTTTTAATTTGTATTTAGTCTGATATTATTTAGCATCTTAGCTGCGGTATTTTCTATTTTTGTCACAAATGGACCACTTGCAATGAAATATTTTTAATTGTGTCAACGTGTTAAGTGAAAACGTTTTTTCCATAAGAAATGCATTAAGAATATTCAATTTTATTTTAAATACTTCGTTCATTGCAAGTGGTCCATTGTCTCAAAGTTTAACTCTCATGGTAAACTAACACATACCATATTATACATTGTCACCTAAGAAATTTAATATGATAATTGCAATTGAAAGAAAAAAAAAAAGCAAACTTATTTTATTTTTACAGCTCACAAAACTACAACTTGCTTCAACGTATTATAATTTTCAGTAAACTTCAGTGTTTCACAGTAAAATCTACAAAGATATTAAACTCTTAAAAAGTAAAAATTGAATTCACTGCTATGTATTATGATTTTAATTTTCTGTACTTCGTAGTGATTTTAGAGAAGTTTTTGATGAAACCGTAACCATTAGATAAGAGATAAACTAATTATTGAAAAAGACATGGGGCTAATGGGAGTAATTTTAAAAATTCATAATTGTGCATGGTAACTCCCAATTTTTTTAACATACATATATATTTGCACTTCTTATCTAACATGTGGAAATAATAAGTTTGTCTGCCCTTGCAACTTTCAGTGTTTCATTTTAAGCCGCAAAAGCCCAAGCCATAAGCTCACTGAACAATATTTCAAGATATTATACAGTAATACATACACTAAACATCACTCTGGCAACTGAGCGTAGATATAAAATTATGGTATGTATAGTTAATTTACGCTGGCTGCCTTGTCTCTATAAGGCTCCAGTAAAGTGTTGTTTAGCAATATTTTCGTCACGTGAACTCCAGCCACAGTATGCACGTATGCAACTTCGACATAATTGATTTAAGTTTATTCCTTCTTTTTTAACAAAGTCATCTGTAAGAAATACGGGTTATAAATCTTGTCTTACGTATTCATTTGATATACATAATACAAAGCAGACAATAATAAAATTCTGAGAAACTTGTTTTATATAACTTTTAATAGCGTTGTTTCAATATTATGCCCACAAGGAGGAAAAAAAATTAGCTACATGAGTAAAAGCATCTTTAGTCTTATTATTAATTGATTGTCTTAAGATCTTTTTTCCTCTACTTATTTTTAAGTATGATAAGGTTGATAATTGAATAATTTGAAATACCGAAATCAACCTTACATTTTGTATAATAGGGCATTCGTATGAAGTGGTGTATCTGTGAGATCTGAGAAAAGTGAGCAAGTTGCAGATAACAATCGTACACGAGTGACGTCATGAGACAAAAGCTCGGCTGTATTAAGTGAAATGAAAGCTGTTGCAGTTTTATGACGTCTATGAAAGAGCTTTATAATATGCCTTGCGTGGGATTTGAACATCTATAACCATCCACTTCACTTGATTTGCTCCATCAACATCACTAACACGCCAAATTACTATCAACTGCACTCTTTTCTCACAATGTCTTCTATATACTCATATGTAAATGTGAAATTGATTTTATTCACCTATGGTGACTTCAGTTTATGGTGTCACTAAAGAAAAAATATATATATTTACATCCATTTCTAATTATTTAATTTAAATTTGTAATCTTTTTTTTTTTTTTTAATGCTACATTATGTCAATATTCATTTGTGTATTCCTAACGCAGCGCTATTTTATTATTATTATTATTTTAGTAATAAAAGTACTTTTTTTTTAAAGTTTTGCAATAAATTATGGTAAGCTTTTGCTTTAAGTAATTAAATATATATAAGTATATATGACTGACGCCTTTAGCGTAAGTTAAGTACAATATAAGTACAGTACAAGAGTAATAAACTTTTTTTAAGAAAAGTAAAATAGGGGTTTGATGTTTAATTACCGTATCCGCACACAGTATGTTATATGCATAAATATACGTCTTATTTTTATCAATGCAACTTCACAAAATGTAGTAATGCAAAAAAAAAAAAAAAAAAAAAAAAATCAATATAGCGCTATAGATATAAATTTATGCTGCAGTTAAAAGAATAAGAATATTTATTGACCCAGGCAGTTCATAGTAACAATCAAAGTTTATCAAAAGGTAATGTTAATTATCCAAAATCGACGTTTAATAAACTTGTTAGATCGAGCATCCGTCTTCTATAGGATATGGCAACGACACAGGATCGAGTTACTGAATACGCACGATACGCTTACCCACACTCGCAGCTGGAGATGATAATTAGATACGCAAAAATAAAGACAGCAAAATAAGGACAACCTACACATCCAAATGTTCATAATTCATAATAGAAATAAGAAATAACCAATGAGGTGTCATATTCGCAAATGTGGTGTAAATTATGATCCTTATTAAAAAAAAAAAAAAAAAAAAAAAAAAAACGATATAGGACAACATTATGAGAATTAAATTAGATATGAAGCAGAAAGTGCGGAGTGTACTATTACACAATAATACGAAAGTAATACCTTCTCCACTTCAGTACTTTCTTGGCTTCTCACATTTCAAATGTATCACTTATCTATGCAATCTCCCTGCTCCCCCCCCCCCCCCCCCAATAAATTAAAATATACTTTATTTGAATACCCATATAGGTATTCAATCAAATAAGGCAACTGGCAAACACTGAAAGCCTAAAAGTATTTATTATTATTTTCATATCAACAGCAATCACAAAACACTATTATGCCACTACCTATGTATAATGTATACATAAATACATACCCGATGTATATAATGTCCATGAAGTGACCTCAAGAATGGCTCATATTTTTGCTATGACAATGCTCATACCTGCCTGCTAAAAAGTAAATATGTAAATTTAGCGGTGCGTTTTAATCTTGCAAGTCAAATGAAATTTGCAAGCAGTATTCGAAACACGTTCCTACTATTGTTCAGTGTTTACCTTTTTCATTTTGCACCTCATACACGGTTGAATTTTAGCACTATGTTTTAAATAATGATATGCACCTTTATACTGCCTAAAATAGAGATAAGTAATAATATAACATTTTAAATTTTCATTGATCTTGTTGCGATTTTTGTATGTTCTGAAAAGTCAAAAGCAAAATTATAAAAATAATACATTAAAAAAAAAAAAACTCACAATATTGCAATACATAAAATCATTTACAGGAATTTCAATTGGATAAAGCTGGTCCGTATTAAAAATTTACTCCCAATTTATACCTTTTTCTCTCAGACTCGAAGAAAGTCGAAACTAAACATTATACTGTAGATCAAGGTCCATATAATGAAGAGGTTGAGCTCAGCACAAAACTCGCGCAGTTGATTTTATTTTGTGATGGATGTACTTGATTCTAAGCCAATACGATGCCGTTCACCAGCGTTCACCAATTACGTCAATGATAAGGTGAATAAAAAAACACCCGGTGATATGACGTCTTTGGTGAATTTTTTTAAGCTGCGCGACCTCGGCCAAAACTTTTCCCGGAGCATCTAACCTCTTATATAATAATATGGACCTAACTGTAGATAATATAATATATATTTATATATAATATCTATATTGTTGATTCAAATGAGGCTTATAATGCAACTAAGATTGGAAATAATATCGTTTTTAACTTCAATAAAACCGTGCCGCAAAGCTGGAGTTAAAAGTGCACGACATGCACGTACATTTCATGGGCACGTCAGAGAGGGCGGAAATAACCGGCACAAGTTGCGTCTATATTTGACAAAAATGCAATTAAAGTCATGACCACTGACAACCTTTCAGTCAATGCACCCGAGTGCCTCGCACAGCCTTTCTAATACGATATATGAGCATGTAACCACGGCCGGCAAACAATACTTGATGCAGTATGCTAGTGGCAGATTGACGCCGCAATCGATCAAATCTCCTCTCATATAATTAATATATTTCAGATTATTTCTGGCATAAACATTACAATTATATTATACCCCTTCTATATGTACTGCTATACTGCTATATATATATATATATATATATATATATATATATATATATATATATATATATATATATATATATATATATACACGTAAATATAATGTTAACATTTAATGTAGATTGCGTCTATTCGCATATCGTAACATAAAAATGTATTATTATTATTATTAAATAAAAGGAATTATATAAAACAGTGGTGATTATACTTAATATCTAGAAAGAAAACTTCCACATTAATAAAAAAAAAAAAGAGAAATTTTACTATATAATATAGTCCTTAGCTTCTTCGTACACAACCTAATATTATTTCAATGCTCATTCAGCACAGTTTAAAATTAAAGATATGAAAATAACTAGACATTGCAATTAACTAATTAGTAATAAAAAAAAAGATATTATCATAAGAGCATTAATCAAAAGTACGTAACAAGGATTTGTTCGGTCAATGTTGATATTTTACAGTTCATATGAACGCACTGGCCAAACATGTGGCTTAATTCTGAACAAGTCTTGAAATTTCATGCGTTCAATATCACGTTCCACTTGCCAGGACAGGGGGAAAAAAAAAAAAAAAAAAAAAAAGAAGAAGAAGAAGGTATATTTTTGTACTTGAGATCCTCGTAAATGATTTACATACATTCCGCTGAATTAAATTACGTTCATCTACATTTGAAATTCAGGATGCTGCTTATTATTATATATATAAATATATATGATTACACAGTTAAATTGTTTGGCTCAAACTTTCAAAGACTCCATTCACTAACCACGTGATGTAGGTGAAACTCTGACATCTACATAATTGTAGTCGTTTTGTAAAATTGCAATAAATCAAACTTCCCCACGCCTACCGTTTTTTTTTTTTTTTTTTTTAAGACTTTTTCAAATCTTTGCTCCAAATCATAATAACATTCAAACAAGTCTATATTTTTTTATACTATACTTTCCTTTTTTATCGTCTCTAATAATACTATTATACTAAAATTGTACCGATAGCCAAGATACAGATTCGTTGCATTTACATTACTAAAGAATCAATTAAGAATGCACTATATAAATAAAATTGGTTTGGAAGTATGATTGAGACATAATACTAATTATATACTGTACATCAAAATATTAATAAAATAAACACTATAATAATGATACAGCTATCAATCATAATTACTAAACACCTAGTAATTACACGAAAATATGTAGATGAATTCCGATTTCTCATATAGAATTTTTTTTTAAAAATGATAAATTATTGTAATATTTTTTATTTTATCCCACACGTGTGAAGCACGTGAGTTAAGATAATTCACAAAACACAAGGTTAATTTTTTTTTTCTGCCCGCAGGCCAATACATTAGGCGAAATCACTCTACCTGCTTGCCTCACAAAATACTCGCAATTTCATTTCATCGGTAAATTGAGGCTTTATAAATTAATTATACTTTATACCATTATTAGTTTTTTTTTGCTACAATAAACGGCACTTTTTATGTAGACAATTTTTTTAAGTAAAATAATAAAACAATAATTGGATGAATAGCTTGTAATAATAAAAAAAAAAAAAAAATTTATTTGATAAAAAAAAAAGAAAGAAAGAAAAAGAAGAAGAGGCCTCTAGATTCTAATAAGTTGTAATAACAGATCGTGATGCATTTTCCCAATTATTTTTTTAACATTACAAGAAGTTATACCCAAAATAAACCAGGTAATGTTTTTAATAACAAAAATATAATACAGAAGTACTGTACCGATATGCGTTTTTCTTAACATAATAGTAATTTTCGAAATTATAGGAGCTTATTTCTCAACTTTATTTCCACGTGACTGATTAAAATAGCGTTGTTATCGTAGCTCTGCACTTTACGTACGAGTAAAACTTATCACAGATTACCTCCCGAAGTTTGTTAGCAGGAGGTAACCTCGTGATATGTAGTTATAGTTACTCCACTTGTACCATGTGATCATCAGGGGCGGAATATCCTTCGAATTTTTGTTGAAAATTCAATAAGCCGCGGCCAATGTGGGCCAGACGAGAGGGAAGGAGAGAAGGAAAAGTGAATAGAAGAAATTGAATTAAAAAACTAATGAAAATATTCTATATGCCGGTACATTAAAAATAATAATAATAAAAAATAGACAGGCATAGACCCCCGTTTGAGGATTAAGGATGGGGTGCCAAACTTACAGTTTTTCGATCAACCAATACGCCATGTGTAATCAACGTAATGCGATCCGCATTGCAAAATTACTGACACAGTTCTCAATTTCATGCTTTATATAATATTCTATTTATCAATTTACGGGACTAAATAAACCAATACGTACTTTAATATATTTCCGGCTAGATAAGTAAATTAATTTAGTGCATCTCCAATGTTTCCGCACGCTATATACAGTATTATATGATCCGTTAAACATTGGTTTGAAATGTTTACATTAATTCTTGCCCGTTGATTTTAGAACTGATATTTCATTAACATTTTATTATTATTTATGGAGAACTTTGCAATTTTAATAATTTAACAATATAGTAATTAGAAGTACACCTAGAAGAAGTCGAGAAATAAAATTGATCACCCTTTAGCTTGATTCAAAGTTAAGAACAAGTATTCAAAAAACGCTACAACTGTTCGAATCCAAATTCCAAACCCCTATATTATTTTTTCTATTCATTTTCAAATTTCAATATAATTATTTAACATTTTACGGGTGAAAAATAATGTCAAAATTTTGTTTTACCTAAATACAATCATGTAAAAGAATACAATATCTACATTATATTATAATGTTATAAAATTCTTAGTTGAATGCTAAAGGATAGGAAATTAGGGTTCTTCTTGACAGTTTTCCGCGAGCACCTGATTGGCTACTCGTCATCACTAGTAACAAGCATTGAATTTTTTCACCGTAATAAAGAAATCTTTACGATGGGGCAAGACTTCACCATGATATAATGACTTCACTGTTCAAAAGTTTATAAAACTTTATTTATAGCTGGTCATTATACAGGCACCTTCTAATTAAGATGGTCCTGTCATTATATATATTTTGAAATTATTTTATTTTTGAAATATAACATGGTCCTTTTATTTATTTTTTGCATCGTCGTCACCCAAAACATGTGAGTAAAAAAAAATAATAATAACAATGAGGAGAAAAAAAAAAGAGGATGAGACGGAAATATGAGCAATAATCTTATTGAAATGAGACGAGACATACATAATAGCAGCTTGCACTGGAAGTAAGGGAGAAGTGCTCGCGGGGTGACCATCACACATCTGCTGGTTGCTTGGCATCCCCGCGCAAGCTTCCTGCTTGCTACCCTCTCGCGTACGTATCTCGCAACAATACCAATATTATATCCCAATAATAAATTATATTACAAGACATGGTATTCCATTCACACTGAATGCCGTTTTACAATTACCAACAATCGGTACCAAATAAATATAACAATAATAATAATAATAATAAAAAAAAAAAAAAAAAGCTGATATAACCCAAGCTGCATAAGTCGAAACATTGAATTTTTCGATTCAAAATTATTGTTGCCCATCAATTTTTGGAGAAGTTTTCTATTTTTCAAACATTAAATACGATTACACAATCGCGTATCTCTCTTTGGTGGCAGTAAATAACGGGACATTAAGAGCCGGTTACACACACAAAAAGTAATGCAACATTGAATATTATGTCGTGTCGTACAGTAACTTTCCTTATTTGGCACTTGGGAATCTTATCTCCTTACTGCCTTATAAAAATCTTTCGTTTAAATAATGGATGTTGTAGGCACCTCGTGTACATTTTTTATATTGGCCTTTCCAAACATAAGATTGTGCCGAGTTGATGCTTTTCCAATCTATTTAAAGTTTATGACCGGAGTGCACATGGAATTTTTAATTTAGGCTCGACTATAATTATAATGTGTACTTAACGTATACACATTAAGTAACTATGATTTCTGTTTATTCATTGATGTTATATCACTTTATAATTTGCATGAAATTGCAGGCTTATGCTTGTATGTAGATGAGCAATTAAAATGTTTCTATATAATATTCCAGTATGCAGATAATGACAACTGTACAAGTACTTACGCTACTTTATTGCCTGATTTCATTATTACAGTATTTACAATGCAATCACATGGAGATTTTACTAATAAGTGCTGCAGAAGTTAAAAAAAATAATAACAAAACCATAATGTGTTTGGCCGGTCTTTTAACTAGAATATACAGTACAGTGCAGAATAAATCTATACATATTACATATACATACATACAGTGTGATATAAAATTTAATTGTGTTGCCTTTGACATTGCCATGTATTTAAATGGAGATTTCAAAAAAAAGAAATTCTCCAAATGAATGAATCGTATTTCTATATGCCATGGCAATAGTTTTTTTTTTTTTTTTCTTTCTTTCTTTCTCTTTGTTTATCATAATAGTTATAATAATATTTTAATATTGCTGAAACAAATTAGTTAAATATTTGATCGCATTAACCAAATCTAAAGTAAAAAGCACCAGAGTGGAACATAAACTTATATGAATGCAGAGAAGTTTTTCCAATTTAAGTTTGTATGTTTACCTGCAATTTGTACAGTATGCATAAATTTATAATCATTTTAATATTTAATTAAGTGAACATTATTAGTCTTTATTTCTACGGAGACTTCAATTAATGCAAATCTCCCAAAAATATAACGATCAATAACGATAAACCGCAGGCAAGAAGCGGGGTGCAATTATGAATGTATGTATGCATGATATATATATACATACATTACCTACAATCAAGCGAAGGTACGCCGAAAAGGGGGAAAAAAAATAATAAAAAATTAAAAAACACTTCTCAACCAAAGTAATAAAAGTAATCGAGAAGTTCGGGGGAAAGTATCATAATAATTAGAGGTGTTTAGCCTAAGTAAACCGGTGCTGCTGGCAATCAGACATATCAGCTGGCGGTAAACGCCTACCTGTTGCTTGGTCCGAGGTAGCGTCTCTACGTTGCCATTGACAACCGGTGCTATCAATTGTTGACCACCGTTTTGTTGCTGCTGCACAGGCTGGTTGTCAAGCTGAATTTTCATTAGTGCCTCCTCAATTGATTCACTTTGATCAACCATCATTTTTAATTAATTAATATTAAAAACAACACTGCACAAACTTGATAACCACCTTCACTATTTTGACACTACCGCTTAGTGATCAACAAATCTGGCCTTACGTCACTTTAGCTAATATTTCTTAATTATTAAAAATATATAACCAAGTTCTTGCACTCTTAATAACACCTCCTAATCTGATACTTTTGATTTAATCGGTGTTACATCACTAAAAAAGTTCCCACCGTGCATAAATCGCATGCAAAGCTAAAGCTCAAACTCGCTCACTAACTTCTCATTCACATAGCAGCACTTCTCACGTCTGCCGCCTGATGGACTTTGTTCGTAAAATATGCTATTTACGATTGCTACGCTATGATATGCGCACGAGTGCAAATTTTAAAGTTATAAAACAAGTTGTGCGCATGAAAGTAATGTTGTGCTCTTGGCTGTCAAGCCGTGTCAAGCACACATCCCCAGGTAATATTATTTCGTTATGTGCTGCCCCTAGTGGGCTTATTTTACACTGTTTGAAAGTTATATTTTACCCGCGAATCAAAATAAAATTTGTAATGTTCTTTTTCTGGTTCTTTTTATTTAATGTCGCTTACTTTTTATTTTATTTGTTTTGTATGACTTGAGCAATTCAGAAGCTTTATTTATTATTATTCTATTCATACCGTATATTTTTATTTAGACTGACCGATAAAAAGATCTAGTAACTCGGATGGTTACTGTAATAAATATACAATAAAAACTACACACCTATGCATACATTACATTGTATAAAATACATTTATCATCGAAACTTTTGTAGCTTCTTTAGCGGCGCGAATAATATTTTATCGGCATAGTAAGGTTAGTTCCATCATAGTTTATTTAAAATATACTAAGGTTCCATTCAATGGTTTACAAGGGGGGGGGGGGAAGGGGGGCTTAATTTTGAAAATAAAATATTTATTATTAATAATGTACAAAATTTAAATTGTAATGTATGCTATAAAAAAAAGTACTTTTAGTAACCGTTATACTCCAAGTTAATCGAAATTAAAAAGAATTACGTTAATAATCATTGTCCTTCTGCATGATCAATTAGCTATAACGACAAAACAATATAATATATTGCATAATATAATATATGGCATATAGGACATTTCATTTAATACTATAGTTTTATTCATAACAACACGCAGCATTGCAAAATTAATGTGTTATACAATAGCGTGTATGGGAAGCTGCTTTTTATATACAGATCTGTCGTGTTTTACTATATGTTACAGTTAATCATTTATACTTCTATTGTACATCTTGATCATGCTGCACGAAATGTTGTCTCATTTCCTGATTCCAATGTATAAATATAAGTACCATAAACCAAACATTGCCTTATCGAGAACTGCTGAGTATTTTTATTTTAAATATCAAAAACTACCTTTTACCGCCTGGGACAGTATATTTTAAAATATTATGAATTTTTTACTTTACTGGATTTTGATAGTATTTGTGCCAAAAAATGCTGAATGTGAAATAAGTGTAAAGGTATGATGAAATTGACTTAATAGTTTCTATTGGAAATGTAATGGTATACTTTCTTATTTGTAGGGCAGTAGGGAATTGGACGTAAAAATCTGGGAATGGCATAATTCTACACTAGGCATTGAAATAGTGATGTGGAAGAAAATTCCTCAGCACGGGGAAATCCAGGATGGTATTGTTTTATATTATATAGATCAACAATGATAAATAACAATCATTGTTAAGTCATTGCTATATTAATTTTCTATAGGTAACAATTTTTAATTTTGTCTAACAAAAATCTTTCACCCAGGTAAATTAAATACCTTAAAGCTGATGAAGAAGAACAATCAAAGAGTCAAACGCTATGAAAATCAGGTATATAAATTAGATCATCATAGTTAAATGTACTTTTATTTATTTGTTTATTAAAATAATTCATTTTGTTACGTGTAATAGAGCGGGTTATTTTGTATTCATGAAAGCCATGAAATTTTCTTTTCTCTGTCTCAAGTTCAAGTAAACTACTGAACTGATATATTATAACTATTATAAGGAATAAAAAGATTATACCAACGAGAGCAAATAATTGTGAAATGAGGAGACCTCAAGTATTTTTGATATCATTTTTTTAACCATGAATATTGAATAAAATATTATTGCTATTGAATTAGGGGGGGGGGGGGGGGGCGGGTAATGGGTAATATTGTTTGTGTGCAGGCAAAGATATGCCTTGAAATTGGAAATATTATTACTTGTCCATTTTCGTTAAATTTGATAACAAGTATGTATGTGGCATGTTAATTATTTTATTAATTTTTTATTATTATTATTTCGAACGTTGATTACTTATGCAAATCGCTTATTTCATAAACAGACTAACGAACGAGGAGCGATCATTTTTTTTTTCTCTTTCTAAATATCTCTCACTCTCTACATTTATCACATTTTATTTCTTTTTGCTCTTGAATTTACTGCAATATGAATATTAAGCTCGTTGCAGTTGATTGTAAATCGAAACTAAATTGTGGTGATGGAACATCATTTTGTTATGACCTCTAAATTAAAACCATTTATTTGCTATTTTTTTAGTATTAGATTAAAATATTTACATTGCACAAACAATAAATCTGATTGCACGCAATTCAATAAAAAGAACTAACTAAATACTTACAATCAAATTTATGGCACATTGAAATAGTATTGCACCACTTGGACAGGCTGTTAGAGTCATTGCGTAAATTTATCTGTATATAGTTCATGAATTCAATTTTAATTAAACATTTACATTGGTAATTATGTTTAAAAAGTTAATTTTAACAGAAAGTGAACAAACGATTATACGTATTTGGTGAATATCAGTAGTTCAAATCGATTATGTTGCATATCATTACATTTAATTGATTTATATCATACTTTTATCATATCATAGCTTTTAATGAAGTGCATAATTTTAGAAAATTTAACTTTATTGAACGTTTGATTCCATTAAAATGATAATAATGAGGATGCAAATGAATTATAAAACCTCATGTGTAAGCTGTCTAAAAATACTGTCATATGCGTCATTATAGAGGATAAGTGCACTTCATGCACAGCGTGGCCCTCAAAGTTCGGAAATTGCATCTAAATAACGATTTGACAGTCAGCTTCCTCTGTGTGCGGAAGGGAAACGATTTTTTTTTTTTTTTTTTTTTTTTTTTCACAAATTAAAAATTTAACTACTACTTTGGATATTAAATATTCAAAAGGTAATTTTACAAATTTATAGATTCTTATTTTTTATTCTTATTTGTTTTTAAATCAGCGATATGCATTATTATTTAATTTAATAAATAAATAAAGCAAAAAAGAAACTTGAAATAAAATTGAATATCTTTGCAATACGATTAATAAAATGTTAACTTTATAAGCTGTTGTATTTTGTGGACGATTTGTCATTAAATGCAATAAAAATACTACCTCGTTATTTGTCAGTAGTCCACATACTCTATAGCAAAGAAATGAAATTCAAGCCAAATATTGTCTATATTGATAATTTTCATGATATAATGCAAAACATATATGACGATTCACTGCAATATAGCCCATTTAGAGGCTTATGCAGAAAGTAAAATGTTTTCCTATTGCCAATAATAAATATTACGTATACGTATAGGCAACTTGTGAAGCCTTAGACAATTAAATGTGATGGAGTGTTCATACAAAACGTTGGTATAGAAGATTATATAACTTGTATTTTTTTCCTACAGGTGGGTTCAGGTGGACAGAAAACAGCGATATGGAGCGAGCTGTTACGTTTGGTTGTACCACATGAGAACCCTGTTCCAAGAGCGTCATCTCAATCTGTCTGGTGGAAACTACTCACTCTGATGGGGTTGAGAGGTCAGTTTGCTGGCCTCTCACAACCAAACTCACCTCAAGTCACGCTCTGGAGCAACGGTAAGCAGCGAGGGAGTACGTGGCATTGGCACACTGGACAAGGGGATTGGACTGCGTGGTCATGGAGCAAAAATAGCACGTACAAGGGTATTATAATAACTATTGATCAATATAATTATAAAGTATATAATATGATAACCTTAAACCATCATTGTTATTATTATTTATCTTTTTGTGGAAGTTTTATTTGTATAAAAAATTAATAACGTTTCAATTGAAACATTTTTAATATTTTTATCACGGACAAAAATAAATATGTAATAATTTTGCTAGTCTCATTTCAGAAACATTTATTCTTAGCAATGTTAAATTTAAATGATATACTGAAAAGCAAAACAAATATTTTGTACTGTATCATTATTTATGCTATCCCAAATAGCAACATTAACGCTTTATGACAAATGCAGCAAAAGCTACGTATTTCCTTTGTTCATGATTTATAATTATAAATTACCCCCCCCCCCCCCAATTCAAAAATTGAATCAATTACGTTAACCAAGTGGTAGTTGAAATGTACATTAATTACGTGACAGGTGGTGCTCTTGAAGATTCTCTTGTTGAGGGAGGTGGTCTCCGGTACCAGGATGCTGCGGGTCACGTCAATGATGCCACTTGGGCCAGAGATACTTCCGGTGCAGTTACATGGCACGTGCAAGGACAGACAGTGCAACGAGATACCCAAGACGTAGACCACACGCAGTCCAGGTGACGATTAATTAACTCATTTTATCCTTGCATTAGTATGCGTAATGGATTCAAAAATGGGTTTAAATTACATTAACCTATTTGTTGTCAAAGATATTGTCGATGCAAATATTCCTCATAGATTTTTAAAGATTGCTATATTTATGCTATCGATAAAACTGCTTAAAATGCGAATTTTATTAGTATATTTTATCCAAAACTTGGCTACAGGATTGCTTATATAATTAATTTTGCATGCACAGGGTATCAAGAGCTTCACGGGGGGCAGAAAATGTTGAAACCAAAGCGCCAATAGCTAGTGACCAAGCACCACGTGAGCGCTTCTACGCTAAGATTCAACAAAGTCTACTCAAAGTACTAACAGGAGTCCCTGGTAAGGATCGTGGACAAAATATTGCAGTTGGCAGAAAACATTGGCTTGTATGGATTGCTGAGCTTCTTGCACGCGTTCGGGGAGTATCACAAGGACAAACTCCCAAAAATGAAACACCAGAAGAAATTGATTTTTAATCCTCTTACAAAAACTTATAAAACAAATAACGCTGTGCTAAAAAATAAATAATTAAAAAATAATAATTATAACATGACAACTCGCAATACATTCATCTCAAGAATTATTTAATTTAAGTTATTATTGCTTCATAATTACATATAATATTTCCATAAAGTAAAACTGCAAGGGGAAAAAAATGTCTTGGAACATTGGGTTGATTTTAAAAAAATAGAAAATCTATTTTTGTCATACCTTTCATTATTATTATTACTTTTTATTTTTATTTGTTTTTGCCTGCATTTTAGCCCTATATAATATTTAGATACTTTTACCAAGAAAAAAGAAGAAGAAAAAGTCAAATTTAAAAGGACACAAAGATTTTTGTTAAACGTATAGCGGAATTGTTACGGAACAGACTTTATATTTTATAACATACTCTTTTTACTCTTACTGATTTATATTTTATGTATACAATATAAAATTTTAGTATTATTAACAAAAAAAAATTGTCAATTTGAACATTTTCTGTAATTTGAAAATTATAAAAAAAAAAAAAAAGTTACAAAGTTACAAAGTTACATTTTTTAAATTATTTATTAATATTTACCTTTCATGCTATATCTGTTATCATGAAATTTGGTGCAATTGACTCAACGTAAAATAGAAGGCGTAAAAATGTAGATAGGTGCTCGTCAACGAATTACAATTAATGTTGTTGAGTTTTAGATTTGCCAGAATAGTTTGATATTTTTGGCAGCTCTTTTACCTTGACCAAGATATAATTGATAATTGTTTAGCCCTGATGTTTGAAATGAATGGAGAAGATCGATGAGTGGATGCAAAATGCAAATTAGAGAGGACGTGGCTGAGTGGAGGGTCACAGCTTCCACTTCCGCTGCAAGACCTTGTAGTTACACTTGGCTATAACATATTGCTCAAAGCCTGTAATTAAAATAAACGTTCGTATGCAGTATTCCATCATCAATTTAAAAATAAATATATTTAATCTAGTTTTTATTTTATATAGGATCTTGGTAAGGAAGAAAAAAAGACGAACAAAAGGTTGCATAATTTAATTTAATACATATTAAATAATCTCAAATGAGATTATTTATTTGATTATACGGTATATTGGTTCATAAGCTCTATAACTTAACAATATAAAAATATACAACAACACTCATAATAATCATAAATTAATTAATACTAATAGAGTGGCTTGGCAATGTACTTTACATCGGCAACTGTTTCGATGTATGATGCAACACAATACAAGTGTACACTGCTCGTGCAATATTTATATAATTTATAAAACCAGATATTGCGGAAGTGATAAGTTAGTATGAAACACTATATTCTGTGATTTTTCAAATTAAACAACAAAAGAGGGGGAAAAAAGTCTTGGAAATTGTACATTCAAAAATTAAAAACATGATTAAAATATTCCCATATATTTCCGATCGATGATTCATTTCCTACAATTTCTCATATAGGGAGTTCCAGGTGTCAGCTTCCCATAACTGATAATCAACACTGCATTTATCATTATTAGATAATTATATTAATTGCAAAAAGTGGGCTTGAGTCGTATCCAGAGAGAGAGAGAGAGAGAAACAGAGAGAGCACTAATAGACTCCACAGCTATTTTTCCTGGTAATTTTCAGGAAATTTTAACTTTTTTACTTTATTAGCATTATTTTTATTATTTTTTTTTGCTTGAAATTTATGTAGACAAGGTTAACATTTTTTTATATATACAATATAGAGCATTGACAGTTAGTCATTGTCATTCACTCTAGTTTCAAATTCATTGGATCAACATGAAGGGTCTCTTAAGCATCTGTGCATTTTTCGCCATTGTTTCATGCGTATTCGCAGCGCAGGTACTGTACTGTTTATACGTATGTTGTATTGTGTGTGTGTGTACAAATTATACATACATAATGTATGTATAATTTGTACATACAAATAATAATGATGGATTAGCATAAATTAAAAATACTTTGGTAATGCTGATCATTGATCAATAAAATTATAGGAGATTGTAGCACAAAAAATTATTATATACCGTTTCTTTTCATTTATGCATTTTTTTTCTTGAAAGAGTTTGATCTTGCATTTATTTATTAGTTTTTTTTCTTCTTCTTAAATACTGGAAGTATTATATTATATATAAAATATATATTATATATATATATATATAATTATATATATATATATATATATATATATATATATATATATATATATATATATATATATATATATATATATACATATATATATATATTATTATTTATTACCCTGACGTGAGACTTGCAATTCAAATTATTATAGAACTTAAATGAAAATTAAATTGACAAGAGAAGAGTATTATTAAAACTTCTGAAATTATTAATAAATCAAACTTATTTAAAGTTAGTTCCTAATTGTATACTGTAAGTTATATTTCATGAATATCAATTTGTTTTTATTATATTTTTTTAGGTGTTCGATTATGATACTGTAAATAAATTTGGTGAATGGATCGATGAAGGTATGATGAAGGAGTAGAAATGTATAATTTGATAAGAATATAATTAAGGGGTATATTATAAAAAAACTAAAGAGTTTATTTTCTCTTTAAATTTTTTACTTAAATGTTGCTTTATTTTTTATAATATTGTATTTGCAAATAACAATTATGTTTCTGCTAGTGATAACAATATTATGCTAATGTGTAAAAAGGATTTATTATTAATATTGTTTTTATTAACTCCAGACAAATAATAATAAAAATTTGTAGCTTAATGAAGAAGAGTAATATACTTTTATTTCGCAACCACATTTTGTCATACTGCAGTTTTTGCTGTAAACATACTCCTCTCTATTCAGAACTAAATAAATTGTGAAAGGGCGAATTATAGGTCTGCTGAGAATTTCTTACTCATTCATAACTGCAACAAAGTGCAAACATAGATACGAGGATAATGCATATGAAAATTTAAATACATTAAATTAATAGAATATGCTATACATATGTATAAAAGAACAACATGATAATAAACATATTGCAAGGGATGAGCAAAATAAAGAATATGGAATATTTTTGGCGTATATAGATATCAAAAATATTTTCAAATAAAATTAAATCAAATGTAGTATAAATATAGATCACCAGAGTACAATACGGGAAAGAACTGCAACTTAATTGATATACAGCATGATGTTAAACCATAAAATGTAAAATAAAGAACTATTTTATTGCAATTATAATAGAGCAAATGACGGCCTTTTTTCTTTATTTTTGTTATTATTATTATTTTTTTATTTAAGAAAATGAAACTGCACACAACATAAATACGTTGTTCAGAAGTTTCAAAACTGATCAAATTTCTCAATTTAATATACTAATAAAGGTAAAAATAGAAATTTTTGAGATAAAGTTAAAAATAATGTGATTGAAATAGGCGAGAAGTTGCTGCGTGAGACTCGTGGTGTAGATACTGTAACAAGGATCGTTAATGGAATAAGCCAGGGCGTGAAGACTCTGCCTGGTCTTTCCGGTCTGACCAATGTTAACCTCGAGGAGTTGCTAACCACGTCAGCGTCACTCGCCATGGAGATTCTAGACAGTTTGGTACGTAACGTATTCTATCACATACGACATTTTCACTGTCAAGCAATCCAAGATACCTTATTATTATTATATCATATAATATAATAATTATTATTATATTATATGATTAATTATATATTAATATATAATTATATATATAATATAATATATTATATATTGATATAATTATTTTATATCATATTTGTAAATGTAAAAAAAAATTTAAAAAATTAAAATAAAATAATATTAAAAGGGAGAGGGGGATGAATTAGAAACTATACACAATATAATATGGTTTATCAAGTATTGCATGTACTTTGATGTAAATTAATTTGAATTTTTTTAATACGCAGTTACAAAAAAGGTCTGACCATGGAAAACAAAAATATTAATAATATTAAACATGATGACATAGTAAATACTCACTTTGAATCAAAATTCCAAGCTATCAATTAAATCAAACCCATCCTTGAATTAATTTCCGCTTTTCTCTCTCTCTCTCTCTCTCTCTCTCTCTCTCTCTCTCTCTCTCTCTCTCTCTCTCTCTCTCTCTCTCTCTCTCTCTCTCTCTCTCTCTCTCTCTCGCTATGTATTTGAAAATTATTAGATTTAACCTTGATAGATAATACAAAATAAAATCAATTCGGCTGAAGATTATTTTTCTTTTTTGATTGTTTATCAATTTTACTGATTCAAGCAAAATAAACGTTTTATTACTTTATATAAAGTTTTGTTTAATTAATATAGTATATACCTGAATCAGTAATATGCCAGTGTGTTTAAAATATTAAAAAACCCACTATATACTTTCAGCAACTAATAATTATACTAAGGTTTGTTTATACAATTTAATTCAACATTCTTAAGTCAGATTTTATAGTGCAGTTAGCTGTTTGCGCACCCTATATTCTACCAATTGCCTTGTAGATTTAAACACAGGGGTAGAAGTGGCTTTGACTCTTATGCAGGGACTTTGAGGGGAAAAAGAGGGGAAGTTCCATAAGCCCAATGTTAATTCAAAATTCTTTTGCGGGGACAGGTCCCCTTAAGTCCCCCCTCACTTCTACCCCTGTTTAAACATATTATATAACTTTGCACAGCATTGTTGTCAAGGAGTGGGTGTACCAGGAGGTTTCATGCGCTCCATTGAGGACTGTATTCGCGAGCCAATCCTCACCCTGGCTGGAAATATCAGTGAAAACAGAAAGAAAGGTATGCTCTCATTTAAAAGGTTAAAAATAACAAATCAAGTTCAGTTTGTATTTATATTTGGAAGATAAGATTTTACGGACAAAAATAAATACGTAAATATTATACTATATTTTTACATAGCAAAATATTTAATTCCTTAGAACAGATGCCAAAATGCATAATAAATGTATTAAATGGCATAAATATTAATGTTTTACAGCATTATTATTTATGCTGTTCCAGTTTAGCTGTTTCAATTCATGCTACTTTAATTACGTAATTTTATCTTTCCTTTTACTATTTATATTCATTTATGAAGTTAAAATTTAGGGGCTGATGCTATGGGTTCTTTTTTTAAACTTTTGCGTCATTATTTAAATGTGATTTAAGATCAAATTTTAAATAGCTGCTTGATATGTAATCTAACAAAAAAAAGGAAGATTTGTTTGTTTGTTATAATATAATGTAATTATATAATAATCTCATTCATATGGGATAAATTTTGCAAAGCATTTAACGATTTTAATTAATTTTCAAATTTTACAATGACCTACCGTTTGTCGTTATTTCCTATTGTCTATTAAACAACTTGCATGCCGTTTTTTTATGGTCTTAAAAAATTCTTTACGAAAAATGAATAATATTGGTGTATATTTATAAAACTTCTTGAAAAATGCTCCTTCATACTTAAAATAATTTTTGAAATTCAAATTTTATTTGAAGTAAAGACGGTGGCCATTACGCCGAAAGACGGTTCGCGTTTCTTTTGTTTTTTTAATTGTTGAAATTGTTCGAACGATTTCGCAGCAACTGAACAATTTTTTTCAACGGCCAAATTTTTTTAAAACGTCTGTATTTTCTCAAACAGCTTTTTTAAAAAATTCGGCCGTTAAAAAAAATTGTCCAGTTGCTGCGAACTCGTTCGAACGATTTCAACAATTAAAAAAACAAAAGAAACTCGAACCGTCTTTCGGCGTAATGGCCACCGTCTTTACTTCAAATAAAATTTGGATTTCAAAAATTATTTTAAGTATGAAGTAGAGTACTCTAGAAGGGGGTACTTCTAGAGTACTCTTGTATGAAGGAGCATTTTTCAAGAAGTTTTATGTACACCAATATTATTTATTTTTCCCAAAGAATTTTTTAAGACCATAAAATAACGGCATACAAGTTGTCTAATACCAATTAGTGCAAAAATGGCACAATATGATTGGTTATAATATTTGCTTCCCGACACAACTAAGTCAAACTAAAAATATGCTTGACTTTAAACCAAGAATTGAGAAGTTTATTTTTAACAATCAAAAGTTAATACTATAAAAGCTACGAATATATTATGGTCTTAATCAATTTTGCGTAAATAACTACAAATTTACTTAAACGTCCGTAAAGGAATGATCACTCGTTCATTTAAGTAAAAAAAAAAAAAAAATCTCTGTACATCGATGATTTACTCATTATAGACATCGATCTTCTCATTGCAATTTTTATTAATTGTGAATTTTAGTTAAAAAACCTATATGACGTAAGCTTATAATTAGAAATTGTGAAATATGGATAGTTTTAAATTTATTGTTTGTATGTTGAAAATAGACTTTATTGTTATTTTTTTATTCAAGAAATATAAAGTACTTCAAAATGAGTACTTAAATATATATTTTTTTTTTGTCTTCTCCAGCAAGCATGGCAACTCCCTTAGTATACTCGAAGCATTTAATGAGGGCAGTTAGTGGAGGAATGGTAAGTTTATATAACATTAAAAAAAAATTATAAATAACAAATTGTGAGCAATTATACAAAAAAAGAACTTCAGTTTTTAAAAGAGAAATGTAACTGTTTGCTCTATATATTATCATCATTTATTTATTTCTATAATTAAACAAATAATAATAACCATGATCTCCTTATATCATAATAATAACCAAGTCTTACGCAATTTCAGTGCGCTTTGAAATGCGCATTTGACGCAACTAGTTCGGTGAGTATCTTCAACTAATATGAATTATGAAATAATAAGCATCGCATTCATTCACTGGTTCATGTATATTACTTCCTTAATTTATATGCAAATATATATATATATATATCGTTTATTTTGTTTTGTTTGACTGAAAGAAGTACAGTACATACATACATTGTGTGTTATAAAATTGTATTGTGGGGCTAAAATATTATTCACATGACGCGTAAATTTGACGCGCGTCAACGTGCGTCGACGCGCGTTACAAAGCTGGAACAATGTAAACGATGGAGCCGTTCACATAGCTTTTGAAAATTACATATATGAACGGCTCCATTTGTTTACATTGTTCCAGCTTTGTAACGCGCGTCGACGCACGTTGACGTGCGTCAAATTTACGCGTCATGTGAATAATGCTGTGCAAGTTAAAGCATAAATCAGTTAAAGACATAGATATTATTGCATTGCAGACGGAAGACGGCTTGCCAAGTGCATCAAAGATAATTGTTGCTTTACGTAAAACAGTCAAGCCCGAAGCTGCAGAGGTTTTTACCCCTGCTCTGCAAGTGTGTGACGGGATACTCAAAAAGGATATCATAGAAAGAGGAAGTACGTAACTAAAGCAAAAAATTGCAATATATATATAATGTTGTTAATTTTTGGTATGCAAATAAAAAAATATAATTTCTCCCAAGCTATAGTAAGGGCTAGCAATTTTCTCCTTTTTTATGCAAATAACCTTTTTTTACAAAATTCAAATAAATATAAAATATATCTGTTTTGAACTGTAGCTCCATTAAGTGAAGAAGACAAATGTTGGGCTGCAAATTCTTACGCAGATTGTTTACGAATCCAAGTGGCAATGGTAAATTATATTTCATGTATCATTTTTATACTAGCAAATATTTAACAAAAAGCATAATATAATAATATAAAATGTTTAATTTATATCAAAATATTATGCTACATGTACTTATTTTGCTGTACTCTAATTATTTAGAAATTTTAAGCTAGTAATATTTTGTATTTGTTCGAGTAGCATTTTCCTATTATTAATTTATTATTATTATTATTGCAGAACTGCCCTGCCGAGAGGAACCAAGATGGTAATTTTATGCTCTACTTTTTTTGTTGAGACTTAAAAAGTGAAGTCAATATAAAAATACAAAAAAAATACGGGAAAAAAATACAAACAATAAATAAATAATAAACAATAATTATACCAGTACGCTTTCAGCAGCATTTATTCATAACAACATAATTTTTTTAAATGTTAATAAAACTGCATACAAAATAAGTATGTTGTTTGCTTCACTATTATTTATGCAACTCTATATAAAAGCATTATTTATGCCCTACATAAATGCATCATAAATTACGTAATTCCTTGTATCCGTGTGTCTCTTTACTTAAGTCTAGTTCACACAATTTTCATATTTTTTTAATTGATATATGAAGTAACGCTGAGGTGTAATAAATTATCTCTACAAAAATATTACATGTAGTATTGTTTAATGCACAAAATGTGTCAGCATAAAATTTACTTCATGGTATACTGTATAATGTCTGTACAGGAACTCGCTAAGAAAACAATCAAACAAAAGGAATTGAAAAAATACAAAACATATATAATTGCAGTTTGGTTAATCAAATTTATTGGACTACTATTTCTTTTAATTTTGTTACGATAAGGGAATTACTTTTTTAACGATAATACCAGATGTTAAAATAATTTATTAAACATGTCATCATTAATATATAATACATAAATTGAATTGCCATTATATGAGAATGTTTCGTATTCCATTTGGACATTACAGAATTGCTGAGATAAAATAAACATGATTAAGGTGGTGTTCTAAAATGAAATTTATACTGAATTCAAACGTGTTTTACAGGTGCTGATTGTCCTATCAAACTCGGCAAGATATTCTGGAAAGAATTGCCAATGAAAGTCCGTGCATTGGTTGATGGAATAAAAACAATGTTCATTTAAAGATAACGACAAATAAAGTCAAATGCATTTCATTACCATTATATAGTTTTCTTTTTATTGACTAAGTTAAGTTCCCTAAAACCTAAAACCACAAATAATATTTGTTATAATATAAAATCACGGTTAACGCTTTTTTTTTTTTTTTTTTTTTTTTTTTTTTGCTTTGCTTTTCTTTTTATAATTATGACATATTGAAAGTAATTACTAATTAGTGATGTGAATTAAAGATATAAAATTTCAAATTTAAAAATATTTTTAAACTTAATAACATTATTTTTAGTAATAAAACCCTTATAATTAGTTTGGTGTAAAAAATGCATTGACAAAGTGCATTCAGTTCAAAATTGATAACCTAAATAAAATTAACTTGATAATTTTGGTATGATGATCTTCAATGAAAATGTTATATGTTATATGTATTTTGATAAAATAAATTGGGAACTGAGAATTATAAAGTTGACATGTAACAAAGAAAGAGGGTGGGGACGTGGCATATTATGATGAGGGCTAACAGTGTATATGAGTGATATGCGGGTCGCGACAAGTTTGATACTCCTTGTCACAGTGGTGCGTCACGTTCAAGACAGTGCAACATGGGCTTCTGGCCGCCGAGTACTCTCGCTCTCATCGTACTCGCCTCGCATCTCGTGAGTTCAACTTAATATCAATCTTAATTTTACCACCCATTTCAATTTTTATAAGTAAGCCACTGTAACACTGAAAGTACTTTATATATGAGAGCTCAATTTGTCATTAATTTATGACTAATTAGATTTTTTTGAGAATAAATATGTTTTAAGATATCTTGTTTGCGGGTGTGGAATCAGTAGAGTGTGGCGTGGGGGGGGGGGGGTCAAGTCTCATAAAAACGTTCAAAATAGTTAAGATAGGGAATCGCACCCGCCAAAATTGTGACCTGCTTTCATCTCTGACCAAACGGTGATACTAAATACTAAAAAGATAGTTTTATTGAAAGTCACCATTGTTTGGCTTGAAAAATACCTATTTTTAAATTTAATTTTCAGGATTGTAGACTTTTTGAAAATATGAAAGAATTAATGAAATAAAATCATGCAAAATCTATACTTATAGTTATAAGATATTATTATGCAAAAAAAAAAAAAAATGCTAGCCTAGAATTGAAATATAAATAATATTATGAGTTTGATTGAAGTAATTTGTTGAATTTTATTTTAAATTACAGTTTATAGATCAGGCTTTTTTATTATTATTATTATTTTTGCGTTAAAAATAAAAAGTATTTTATTTTCTAATTATTTTGAATGACTTAAAACAATTGCGTGTACGTATATTTGTGTTATTTTGCTGATAAATAATCCAAATTCATGTACTGTACACATCAGACATTAAATTGCAAACTTCTTGAACGTTTTAGGTTGGTGCAATAGTGAGCAGAGATGAAAGGACTTTCTTCAACGAGGACTCTAACAATGTTGGTAGGTCAATCTATTAATTTATTTATTATTTATTCATTTCATTTAATTTTCTCAAAGATCGAAATTATTAATTAATTTCAAGTTTCTTATTTGTTTATTCTTTCACGTCATACAATTTGTTAAAATATTTTCCTCCATGTTCCATAGAAATCCTTGAAATTTATTTTGATATATTTTACTGGTGCAGTAATAGATTATCTCTGGTTGTTTTATAATGTAGGAGTGGGTGAGATGGAAGAGTTGCCAATTTCGTCCTTGACATTCAAGTTTGCGGAACCCAGTCTGAAAATACAGAGGTCATTAGTGCAAGAAACTCGAAAACCACAACCCGATAAGGAGCCTATTTACGACTTTCAAACCAATGAGGTATTTCCCCCCTTAAATATGCTATGAATTTCAAAATTTGCATGGAAAAAAGAAAGAGAAACAATAACTGGCTCAAAACAATGCTATGGTATGCTATGCTAGCGAAGTTAAAAGCTCTGTTGTAAAAGTTTATTTGATGTGTTGCACAACACATAATATAGTAAAGTAGAGTAAGCAGAGAACAATGATCATAACAACGAAATATTTTGTATACTGTAGTATTAGCAGAATAGCACGATATATTTTTTAACGCAATTTGTGAACATTCTTTTTTACGAGTAATAAAAAAGCTTATAATCACATGTTTCACAATATTATTCACATCTTTTCATTGCAATTTATAAATATTAAAATGAAATTTGAATAAACCAGAGCTTATTCGAGTAAGAACCTTATTTCAATCCAAGAAGGTTTTTAAATCTGAATTCCAGATATTTATTAATTTATAATATGCTGTTGTCAATTTATTAATCAAGTACTGTACGCGTGCTATACTTTCACGCAGTGGCCATACTTGTACTTAAGTATGTAATTAAATTTTATATAAAAATCTTATTTTATTACTATATATAACATGACAGAGAGAGAGAGAGAGAGAGCAATATTGCATTTTAGAATGCATTATTGATATTGATGTTATATGTTTTTAATTTATAGCCTAATTATTTGCAAATAGGGCTAATTAGCAAGTAATTCTTGAGTCATTTTGTGCACTAACTTTTAAATTGCGTTTTATTATTATTATAATTTTTTTATTTCACTTTTAGGAATACGATGACGAGGATGACAACCATTTTTCTCAAGAAATGAATATTAATGGAGCAACAGGTATAGTAATCAAATAGAATTATTTACTAATTAGATTTTCACACTTTAAAAAAATGCTTATACTGAATGTATTATTATTATGTTTAGGTCAAGGTGTAGTCGAGACGATTCCTATTGATTCGATGCGTGTCAAGTTTGATCCAGTTATCAGATTTGGTCACCCAGTACCTGGACCACAGCTAGATGACCAAGATACCGACTATCCGGAATTGCATTGTGAGGTATGCACCAAGTTAACTTTGCTGACATGTTTGCTATTTTGTTGTATGTATACTTTTTGCACTATAAGTTTCAATACAGGAAGTTAGCAAAAAGTATTTTTCACATATACAAAGTAATGTAAGAAATGTTGAATTTAACTATAGATTTATATTATATATTCTGATACCTGTTACAATAAATAAATAATGAATCAATAAACTGCAATTGTAAATAACGAATTTGTGTGCCTAATTAATAGTAACTTGACAATACAGTCACTACATCTTTGGAAATATTTAACTATATAAAAACACGTCAGACACAGAGAGCCACAATATGTACTTAAATTGTACGGTCATTTTACTAAACAAATGAATGGGAATAACATGTATTTAGATAGAGTTTTGCGTCAACTGAAATCTCCATCTGATTGCATTGAATGACCATATTATACTGTAATCCAACATAAAATCTTTTTTTTAGTAAAATGACAGTACAGTAAGAATATAATGCAATTGATTCATTATTATTATTGTTATTTGATGCCTACCAACTGTACTGCCTACGGCCTACGCAATGTGATTTTTTGAGTGTTATTGAAAGGGTTTATTAAACAAATCATGATTTTGAGTAGTTGATAGTCGATTGCAATAGTTTTCAAATTTGATAATAAACATATATAATCATACTTACATAAAATAAAAATATTATTTAATTAGTTAAACATCTAAAATATTTTTGAATGTTTGGAAAAAATTTTATCATGGTGTTGTTTGGCTTGTACAGCGTCGCTGTGTGCTGCCCGCTATGCCTGCTGCCATGCTCGCTGCAGCTCGTCATTGCAACGTGCAGTTGATTTACAACCATCACAACTTCCCAACTTTACGAGGTAAGCATAGCAAGAATACAAATTTTCAAAATATGCCTTGTATACGGGTTGTAGCTAAAAGGCTCGTATCTCTAAATTGCAAAAAATTGGAAAATTATTTCTTATATTTGATACAATTTGAGGGTCAATAGTAGCTATACCGATGACGCGTATGCCAGGACTCGTCTCTACATCAAATAAGGTAGAACAAATATTTAAATTAGCTTGGAGCCTTATGGAGCCTTTCAACATTCGTGATTTAAAATTATGTACATTTTTTTTTAAAGATATTTAGAGTAATGGTGTCGTTAATTGCAATGAATAATAATAATAATACAAAAAAACATCTGTCCTTAAAACGTTAAGTCTAATCTTTGCTATACCTTAATTTTACTTTCACCGTAATAATTTTGATAATATAACGAAACATGTGGATGCTTCTATTTATATGGACTGGATTTAAGGGAAAATTGGTACAGTTTACGATTGCAAAAATAGTGATTTTTTGGCTGTACCACAACCTACTGTGAGTTTGCTTAATATTTTATGTCACTTGTATAGCTTCAAGCAATACTCCTAGATGTATCATAATTTTTTATAAATACAAAGTGGATTGCGGAACAGTAGGCCTACCTGTAAAACTTGCAGAAGTAACCGATATGTTTACATAATTTTTTTAATATGTTGATTAAGCACCCACCGATAAGACTTCATTGTCTTGGTGGGACTTATAAAACGTCTTTTTTTTATCAATAAAAAACGTTATAGAGATCCTCTCTCTCTCTCTCTCTCTCTCTCTCTCTCTCTCTCTCTCTCTCTCTCTCTTTCTCTTGATAATTAATAATAATTATTAATGACTTATGAGACGAATACGTATTGAGTTTAATTGATACAACATTCAATCTTGGACGAGTGTACTGCACAGCTGATACATTTTAATTTTTAATACTGCTTAGAAATAAGATGATTTTTAATTTACCATCTGTGAGTACATGATCGTGTACCTGTTGTGAAATCTCTAATTTAATTGTTATTATGATACATTTTATTATTATATAATAATAAAAATAGATCAACTCATAATAGCTCTATATTGCCTTTTTTGGAAATAACAAGCGAAAATAGAATAAAGATTTGCATATCAGTTCTGTAATGACAAAAAAAAATGTTTAGTGCAATTTGTATTGTGTATAATAGAATACACGTAAATGATAAATTACGCAATTTACACTGAATTTATGCCATTATAGCATAAAGGATTCTAAATTAGAAAAAAATAATAATTATGGTGTACAACATAATGTAACATACTTATTATTGAGTATAGTATAGATTTTGCTTCACTATACAAATTCTGCTGAAAATGAGTTGGCATAAAATTGTCACGTATTTATTTTTTTTTCGTGTATATATCTATATATTGTACGATATATTATATAATATAATATGATTTTTTTATAATATATACGATGACTTTATTTTAATACTTGTTATGTAACTTGCAAATTCATAGAATTTTCTATAATTGGAACAGTAATAGTTTGGTTGATATGAGCCCGCATTGACTGGCATAATAATGTTTGATACAATTTGTTTTGCAGAGAATGACACGCGAGAAGGTCGCTCACCTGAAGTTACGTCACGACGCTTGCAATCATCACCTCGCACTGCAGTAAGTCATAAGCTCTATCATGCATAATTAAACATTACATGCATATGAATACAAAACCATTAACAGATATGAATATATAACCCTTTTTAGAAACTCAAAACAAGTGTTTGTTTCCTAATCTATATTAAATGTAACGTTATTAAATATTGCCTATTGTTTTTCAGTGTGGTTCCAAATGTGTCCTAGAAGAATTAAATTTGGTGAGTCAAATATTGTCTAATCAATTTACCAGCTTTGTTAAAAAAATGATAATATTAATTATAATTAATAGTACAATTAGTAGTTTTAGTAGAAGTCTGCAAGATCTAAAGGGAAATATAAAATTTCACATCAACATAGAAAATTTAAACCAAATACATCATATAAATTTGAATTTATTTACATGGATTATTTTATAAAATTTATATGCCTTCTTCTCTTGTAGTTGCATTAAAATATTAAAACATTTCTTACTTACTGTTACATTAAACAATTCAACATGAAATAATTACTTATTTTCAAAAGTTTGATCCCCTTCTCTCCATGATATAAATTTTATTCACATACAGATGCGTGAACGAGGTGTACCTGACGTGGACCGAGTGACGGGACTATTGCTGCAAAGTGCTGGTCACGTCTGGGTACTGGCACTGCGCGAGGCCAACGCTATTTGCTCACGAGACATTCAGATTGCAATTGACAAGTCAAAAGGTAAAACCATATAATAATAAACCATATTATTATGGTAAAACTTAAGCTTGCGTGGTTTTAGATTAGCGACATAAATACAAAATGTTACTAATTGTTATACATTTTACCAACACTATAGAGGTAACACTTCATGAATATGTATTTGCAGGTATTTGATACGTAAAGGATATATTTAAATCAAAGCTTCAAAGACTCACCAAATAATACAAATTTAATACTAGTATATTGTGCACCAAATATAATGGAGTCTCATGAGAGGAACGCAAGATAATGTGTAACTCTATATAAAATTAGCATGTTTAATTGCATTGTATTATGAAAAACAAACAAAATATATATGTATATTATATACATTTAATAATAAGTGAAGTGTGAACTTATTTAATAAGAATTATATTATTAGTTATTATTTCTGGATTGTAAAAACACGTGAGATGAATTGTTCTATAAAATAATTATATGTATTTTTAATAATAATAATTATGTAAATATTAATAATATTGTAAAATTTAAGGGCACTCATCAAAGATTTCAGAGAGACACAAATGCCAAATTTCAACTTCATTTATGAAATGCATTAGGTTGCAATTGATTAAGGTAAATTACATATTAATAGTTATTTTATGATTTAAATATTCAGATCTTAATTAATTTGTTATGTTGATTACAGAACTGTCCAGAGACGAGCTACAGAGAAGGTATTCATTAAATTATACATTAATTACTAATATAGATCATGTTTATTTGAAAACAAAATACAATCTTGAAAGAGCGAGATGTAGAAGTGATCATACATCATTTCAATGTTTAGAGTTGAAGCTTGTAACATCTGTGTACTCATATCAATTTAAATATTACACTCATATATATAATTCTTAAGTGCTGTAATCATTACATATTTATATACATGATAAGTTTTACTACTCACATTGGTGTTTATTGAAAATGTGCCAAATCTTGATTTATTTTATAACATAAAATAACTAGTTGTTTAGTTTTATTTGTAATGTTTCAGAATGCCATACTCTAGAAGAGGAAGACGAGGAATAAATTAGATACATGACTCATTTCTTCTAGTAACATGGTTTTCTTGGTGGGACTTCAATTTTTAGTCATTTTAGCTTCTTGTATATATTTCAGAAATGGTCCCAATACACAAGCAAAAAGGTGTCAGTGGTAATGGATGGAGAATCATATAGCTTATTATTTAATAATTAAACATGGTCATGATCAAACACGTGATTAAACGTGGTCATCACATTATAAAACTGATAGTAGTAATCTGATATCTTGTGAGGTTATATCTATTTGTATTAGTTGAAATATATATTTCATTGCGAGGTATTGGAAGACTTAGTCACGTTATACTGATTTTTTATTACTTCGTTACGTTATACTCACTACTTCAACAAGAATTAATGACACTACGTTACTTGTTACATCAGTATTTGAAAAGTAATGACACTACGTTACACTCACTACTTTTTAAAGTAGTGAAATTACTTTAGGTGTTACTTTACTTTATTCACTTCAAATAAATTCTTAATAAATAAAAATATTTTTTTAAACATGTTAAAAATATATTGTTGTTGTTTTCAGATAAATTATAAATAGACTGACTTAAATCAAATTCATATCAGTAGTTTTGAATTTCTATATAATGACGAAAGCATATGATTATGTACTCATAGATTTAGAAACTTTTTTTTTTTTTTTTTTTTCAGTGCTTGAAGTATTAAAAAGTAGTGTCGTTACATGGCAAAAATTACTTGAAAAAGTATAGCATTACCGTTACTACTACCAAAAATTAATGAAGTTACGCTATGTTTTAACGAGAAGTAGTGAAATTACGTAACGATGTTACTGCCCAAGTCTGGGTATTGGAGACGTTAATATGACTTCATAAGATATGGCAACTTTGAGTTTTACATGTATGCTTTGAATTTACTTATTTGTGAACTAAATATTGAACGATAATGTATGGTAATGTAATTCTTCAATACATTAATTTTAATTTCTTCTCTTTGCCAGGGTATAGGTGAGTGGTGGGGTTTTCATAAGGGATTATAAAATATATTCATTTTCATGACTTTCATTGATAAACATGTATACGGTAGCTATTTTATAGTATATTTTATGTCATATGATAGCATTAATAAACGACGATATGGCAATAAAAAAAATTACAAAACATTTTTTTTTCAACCCCATCTTCTGTTAACAGTTTAAGTATCGTACCCAGAAAAGCAGGTAATCTTATAGTTAATAATTAAAAGTCTTTCAAATGTAAAAACACACAAAAACCTATTCTATAACTACTTAATTGGTTTCTAAAAAGAGTTACATTCTAATTTTAGGTGGAAATCATATCTAATAAACAAGATAACTGCTTATTTTAAGTATTTATTTAACAACTTATTTTAATTATTATCAAAATTTATTGTTTAATTTATTCAGTTTTAAAAATCATTGGTCCTAAGCAAACGATATCTAAATATAGCTTGGTTTAAAAAAGTAAAATATAAATTAATTTTATATACTATTATATAAGAAAGAAAAGATATAAGATTTTATTATGTTCTATGTCTTTACAGAGTAGAATAAGTCAAAGACAACTACAAAAAGAATAATTTCGCAATGAATAAATATAGGAAATTATAAAGAAAGCACCTTAATCCACACAAGCTCTGATTGGTAAAGATGCAACTTCAGTAGCACCCAATACAGCGCGAGTACGTCGAAAATTATTTGTATAAACCTTTTGTTGACTTATGTATTCCTGATATTAAAGTAAACAAATGTGAAGTTTTTTCTATCACTTGATTGACTGACTGACTATACCATAAGTATAATGTTTATAAAATAATTATGGAAACAAGGATTTATATCAAATTACGTCGACTAATTGGTTATATTTCAATATTTATATTGACTGTCCAAAAAAATTACAAAGTTTGGTCCTTATCGCATAGGCGCACATAAGAGTAAAAGAGGTCAATGAAGTTTTTGCGTGGAGCTCCAGTCCAGTTTTTCAATTGAATATTTTTACTATTTCTAAACTATTTATTTATTCTTGTTTTTAACTTGCTTTTAATTAATGTAAAATGTATATTATTTTAAATAATTTATTCATTTTTTTTTAAATTATTTTTTCTCTTTTTAGATATCGGTTTGTATAAACAAAAGGGTGATTGAAATCTAAATATTTTACAACAAATGAGTGACACGCAAATCTCAAAAGCAACCTCTTACTTACTTATGTTTAGCCAATCAAAGAACTATCATGTTGAGTTAGGTCAAGAATGAACAAAATATACTGCACTAAAGTATATTATTCTTCCCTGACCTATCTCAAACAAGCCAGTTCTTTAATTTGGCAAAACGTAAGAGTAAAATAATGTTCTTCCTTGACCTAACTCAACAAGCCAATTCTTTGATTGGCAAAACATAAGAGACTAAGAGGTTGCTTTTGCTTCTTGCGTGGCGCTATTTTTCTGTCACATATTCGGATTTGAATTATCTGTTTGAAATTTTTAGAAATTGACTGAATACAAAAAAAAATACTAGAGAGAGAGGGACTAAAATTTAAATTCATTTTATTTTAGATTGTATTCTGATATTACGTACTGTACAGATATATTTACATAAAATATGTTCTGTAATGGAAATACCATGTATTCATACGGAAAATGACGTCAGAGAAGTTCTCCATTTGAATGCATAAAAAATATTAAGGAAATAAAATAAAATTTTATTTGATAGTAAACCTCTTGCTATATTATACAACTGCAATAAATCTTTCTAAAATGAGATATTTTATACGACTTGATTATTTTGTACTTATAATTAAGAGCAACAACAAACATTTATTTTTCCTATATTTAAAAATAATTACAAAGTTGATAAGTTTTAACAGAAAAGTAGTGCCACGCAAGAATCAAAGCAACCTTTTACTCACTTATGTTGTGCCAATCAGCAAAACTTGCCTGTTAAGCTAGGTCATAGAGGAACTTATTTTATACTTAAATTATGCAAATCAAAGATCTGGCTTGTTGAGATAGGTCAAGAACGAACATTCTGTCCTGTACTGTAAAGTGTAGTGTGGTATAAAATGGTAATACATGACCTAACTCAACATGCAACTTCTTTGATTCGTAAAACATAAGTGAGTAACAGGTTGCTTTGCTTTTTGCATGGCACTAATTTTTGGTAAAATATTTAGATTTTAAAAATTCTCTTTGATATAGTAACCGATACCGAAATAATAATATTACACAACAATTGTGTATAATTAATTATTTATTAATAAAATTATTTTTGAAAATTATTTCTATGTTGCAATAATAACGTTTTTTCAACTCACATTCAAAAAAAAAAAGAAATATATTTAAAATCTGACTTAAAGCCATAGACCACATAAAACAACATGTGCTTTTTAATGAATAAACAAGAAATGGGATTTTCAAAACTGTTGACAATTTTTACCAGAATGTTAATGTAGCCCCACGAGAGAACGTGAAAATACTGTAAAGTATGCAATTTGCGTGTTTATTCATGTTTATGACGTCAGAAACATGAAAAAATTAGTATGAAAATGTTGTGCGGGTTGCATAAATCAAATTTTCTGATCACTGCTACGGAGCTACAGTTGGGTTTTGAGACAAACTAAAGTTATTTATGAAAGTCCCATCAAGTGTTTTGTGATATAAATGCTTATGTTTTTCTCTGGTCTATTCCTTTAATATATCAGAAGAGTAGAGCTACGCAGTTGCAAATAAGACCTCTTACTCATTTATGTTTTACTAATTATAGAACCACCAAATTGCGTAAGGTGAAGGATGAAATTGTTTTAAAATATAGGAAATGTGAAAGTTTTTTATTGTTTTTGCTTTGATGACAAAAAAGGAAATATAATAATAGTAGGGGTCTTGTTTTGTTGCTTATTCTAAAATAGTACGTTATATGAATCAAAACATTTGTAAAATTGTGACTTTTGAGTTCATAATAATTACACGATGTTTTTAAGTCTAAAAATGACGTCACTGATTTCATCTCATTCTTATTCCCACATGCAATAGCTGTAATCCATGGCGTTTTTTTTTTAATAATATAATATTAATAATGCTCAATTAACTCAAACAGTTTAAATTTGCTTAAGAATTGATTTAGGACAATGTTTTCTGCAGAATATGATATAAATACTCATTTCTATATATATATATATATATATATATATATATATATATATATATATATATATATATATATATATACACATACATACATACATATATTTTACATATACAGCATGTTATATAGTCACTTTATCACTAAGCATAAATCATATTGTAATGAATTAATAATTGTCAAAATGAGATAAAATCATCAATAAAGTATTTATTTTTATCTATACCCAGCCACATACACATTGTTGCAATTTCTATCATTAGGCGCGACTATAAGACTATAATATAACTTTCTTTGTTTCTTTTTCCCTATCCATCACGGAGCTCCACGCAAAAACCAATGCAATCTTCTATTGAGTTATGATTAGAGAGCGCAAAAATAGTCGATCATTTTGACAAAATAGTCGACTATATAGTCGATGATTGTTGGTGCAAATAGTCGACAAATAGTCGATTTTATACGAAAAAGTCGAAAAAAGTCGATTTTTTATACATAAATTTATATAAAGAATGATAAAAAAAAAGATTTTGTGAGTAAAAAATAATTTAATTTAATATTTAAACAGTAATTTTAGTATCTAAATACTCAAATAGGCCGAGCGTGTCCCTATCTTGTATGTATTTTGTTAACGCGATAAAAACCATGAAATTTTTTTTAAAAGGGTATGAGCAGAGTCCCCTCCAGGAGGGGACTCTGGTATGAGACATGAGCACTATTACAAAATAGTATCAAATTTACCTAGGACTCATCCAGGGTCGGACTGGCCATAAGGGCTACGCGGCATCCCCGCCGAGGCCCCCCCAGTTTTGAGGCCCTCAAACTGGTAAAAAAGGGGCGTGGTTGCAAAAAATGAGGCCCCTCTTGGAGGATCCCCGCCGAGGCCTTTTCACCCCAGTCCGACCCTGGACTCATCGGGCAAGGCACAGCAGAGAGCTCTGTACAGCTAGAGATGATTCATACGCAACATCTACTAGCTGACTGAGCTGGGGAAGTAAGTGGCAGTGCGCTTTTATACACAGTGCCCTCTCAGCTGCACGCGCTGATTCGTTGGTACAAGAGAGCGCGCGAAAACTGGCTTGCTATTTGAAATTCTAAATAAATTACTATGAATTTTTTTCAAAAAGTATAGAATACCAATTGTCGGATTTATGTATCGATATATCGATACATATCGCCTCAAAAAAGTATCGATAATATCGATACTATCGGATATATCGATATATATCGCCGATTTCTAGTAGAAATCTCCTTAAAAACTTAAAAAAAGTGCGAAATAGTCGACAAATAGTCGATTTCTCGTGAAATAGTCGCTGAGCTCGAAATAGTCGAAAATAGTCGATTTTTTTATTGGTTTAAAATGCACCATTTGTTGAGATCGGTGGAGATATGAAATAATACTAGCAATAGTCGACATAATGGCAATAGTCGAAAAACTATTTTTGCGCTCTCTAGTTATGATCCTCTAATATAGCTCTCCGTATAAATGTGGCAATCCAGCAGCCATTATATTTTCACCATGTTAAATTTGTATAAAAATAATTAAACACCTATTGTTTTCAATACAACATTACTGTAATGTCCAAGTTATCAAAGTTTGTTACAGACTTTTTTATTTTATTAGTTTTTGTAAAAAAAAATTAGCCCAGTATGATTGAATTATAAGAAAATGGAAATATAAATGTACAATAATCTTGTTTATGCTGTGAATAAACTCCATACTTATATTGAATATTTCCTTTTGAAATAAAATTAAAAATAAACAAATCAATAAACACCTATATCAAGCTGAAGTATTTCAATAGGGATACTAGACACAGTTTTACGTGTTTTAGGCAAATAAAAGACGATGATGTTATTTATTATATTATCTGCAAAGCTAGCACTCATTAAAAAGTTTAGATGAGATGCTTGATGTATCACAGATCTAAACTGTCGTGTCGTTGTTTGTATGGTGGTGTGTTGGTAAGTTACGTACGATATGTCCTATTCCACTCGCGGTGCCTATAGTGTGGCTCCTCCACAAACACCCTCGTGCGGGTCACATGATGCTTGATAGGGTCATCCTTCTATTAACTCTTTTCATATTTTTAGTCGTCCTTAGCAAACATTTTCATGCTCTACTTTTGTTCTGAAGTTAATCATTTTCTTTTTTAATCCTTTTCAATTCTAAAATTTCACTTGCTTCCACGCCTTTAGTTTATATTATTGATTAAATAATTATAATATAGCCGCACCACTATTCGTATTGTTGCGTGGAAAAAAAATGATAATAACATAATATAGAATTTTTTTAATTATTACAATAATACAGTGGTAAAGTAATGTTGTTCAATTTGAAGTTATTACATGTATAAATTTTATTGTAAAATAAAAACAATACTAATGTTATAATTTAAGTTGTTTTTAAAATTTTAAATGAGATCGTTATTCTAACAAAATATAAAGAAGCACTATAAATATAACATCAGGCTTCTCATGTGTTTTTACGTTTTATTTATTTATTTTCTTTTATTATCATGCATATATAGTGTATGGCATATTAGCCTATTAAGAATAAATTTATTTCAAAAGCATTTTCTTTCCGTGCGTAAAAATACTTGTTGTTTATCAGTAAAATATGAGTGAGCAGAAATTTGCAAAATAATAAATAATAATAAATAAGTAAAAATCCCAACGTGTAATACTTTTAGATTAAATTGTGCACAAAAATTTTTTTACCTTATTTATTTTGAGTGACCCACCTCCTTAAACAACTACAAAGAGAATAGTTTCGCGATGAATAAATATAGGAAATTATTAAGAACGTGTCTTTTCACACACGGCCTGTAATTGGTAAAGAGGCTACTCCAGTAGCACCCAATACATCAGCATAGCGACTAGCGAGCGCTAGTACGTCGCAGATCATATGTATGAACCTCTTGTTGACTTATGCATTCCTGATAATAATGTAAAAAATGTGAAGTTTTTTCTGTTACTTGATTGACTGACTGACTAACATAAGTATAATGTATTCAAAATAAGTATAGAAAGAAGAATTTATATCAAATTTCATCGACTAATTGGTTATATTTATATCGACTGTCCAAAAAAATCACAAATTTTGGTCCTTATCGAATAGGCGCACATAAGAGTTTAAGAGGTCAATGAAATTTCTGCGTGGAGCTCCAGTCCATACTTAATAGCTATTGAGTATGTAGTATTGTATAAGAATAAGTAGTATAACTATATATAATAATACAGTCATATATATTATATAATAATATAGTCATATATAAATATAAAAAAAAAATCTTGTCAATGTTATACACACCTTACAAATAAACTGTAACTCTCTGAGTTACCTGTTTCTCATAGAACAGTAAGAAAATACTTGTGTCAAAATTTTCTTCAAGGGACGTATAAATGTATTTCCAACTTTCGAATAATTTTGCATTAAATATGTCTCTAAATAATTATATTAAATAATTAACGCAGAAATGATAACTTCCACTAAAAGTATCTGCATTTTTATATTGCTATTTTATTTTAATTATTTTTTAATCAGCAATGGCAATTGTGATAGATATATTATGATACATCTTATACATCTATCATGTATACTGCATATAAGTTTGTCAAAAGTCAGTGCCGATCGTTATACTGTCAGATTCTTTTTGCGTAGCACATGTTGTAACACCAATTCGGTTACGTAGAAAATTTGTTTCTCTCTCTCTCTCTCTCTCTCTCTCTCTCTCTCTCTCTTTGAGATAATATATTTATAAAAATCAAAGTATCATAGTAAAAAAAGACTCAATAATTATTTAGGCACTTCCAAATGGATTATAATTTCTTTATTAAAAAAATGAAATTAACAAATATGACTATTCACTTTATAGACATATTTCAATTATTAGTTAGTAAAATTACGTGCAAATTTATAACACTATACAAAAGAAGACAATTGTTTGGAAGCAATAATATTTTTCCTATACGGAGTAAGAATTATAAAATGAAAATCTGTGTACCACAGAGATATGCTATATTATTTGCCAGCCTCGAGAAGATTGGTGATGAAATGAAGGACGCTGGCAGCTATATCTCGTGCCTTGCTCGGCAACTCGTGAATAAAGCTCTTGATGAACATTACGAGACACGTCACACCTACGCAAATTAAATTTATCGGATTAAACAAAACACATACACAAATGCTGAAGATGTTACACATGCATGGAATCTGAAATGATCTCAGAATTTTCATACCAACAAAATCAGGAATACTATAATATAACACTAATGCACGAAGCAAATAAATAATTTATATCTCTATTGTAGAATAAAAGCTATTAGTACATTCACTGCTATACAATTCCTATAACTAAATAACCTTAATTAAAAAAACAAAAAACATATATTTGATAACCTATATATGTAAACACGAAACATTTTAATACAATATGGTATTTACCTCTCTGTCTCTGCGTTTCGGGACATTCCTGTAAAAATATCAACAATCAAAAATGAATTGTAAATTAAAATTTATTTATTTTTAATTAGCATGCAATTGAATTTATTAATTTATGACATGTTTAAAAATAATTTTATATATATTAATATTTTTACTAAAGCACTTATATGGATGTCAAATAAAACAGAGAAAGTAAATTGCACCTGCACAAGTTTTTGTTGTATGCAAACGAGCATCAAATTGGCTGCCCAACATGGCTCCGTTTGTACATCTGAAACATCAAAAACGTATTTATAGTTGTCGGGGGGGGGGGGGGGGGGGGGAAGAAGAAAGAAAAGAAGAATTTGTGATTATAATTACATTTTAGTATATTATGTAATTTTGGTTACAATGCGTATTTTATGTTAATGTATATATACAACACGTTTGATTTGCATTATCTAAAGTGCAACTTTTGTGCCGTTCTCCATGTATCCTCACCAGGGTTTTCTAGTGATCTGAGATGCTTCTCACACTCACGCACTGCAGGCTGAAGCATCTTGACGTGCTGCGGTGAGAGCGACAGGCCAGGCAGGGCAGCTTCAATAGCGGTGGAGGACGGCAGACCATCGTCAGCCAACTGTCACAAACATACCGTCACGTCAACCGTGACATACAATCACGCATACTCTCTCATTTAATCCAAATTAATTGAACAAATATATACAATAGCGTTTCAATGATATATTGTATATTTTACAGTATACAATAGGATACGTTGGATTATTCTCTCCTGCTGAATTTCATTATGTGTGAGTGTGTGAGTTTATATATATATATATATATATATATATATATATATATATATATATATATATATATATATATATATATATATATATATATATATATATATATATATAATATAATATATAATTAAACGTTTAACGTTAACACCATCGTATTTGCCAGCATATAAATTTGAATACTACAAATTTGTGACAAAAGCAGTTGGCACTGTAGCAACTGTATATCAGGCAGTTTATAAATTAAAAAATCGTCTTTAATCAAAGGAAAGCATATAGGAAATATACTGCTTTTTTTTTAAGGGCAAGTTTTACGCCTGACAAAACGTCTGGCTCACTCTAACACATTATTGAACTCTTGATTACTACAGCATAATAATAGTATTTTATTTATAAAATGTAAGTTAATTATTAAAACCTTACCATATTTAAGTTTTCAAAAGCACATTTTCCAACGCACTGAAAACCAAATAAATAATTAGTATGTAGGTGTACAGTACATATTAATTGTTCCTTAAAAATTGTAAACAGATTGCAGAGTTGCAGAAAACTTACATTTACATTTTGGTTATTTATTTGTATAAAGACGACTGACTACAGACGTTAAATAAATATGTGATATATCAAAAGTTACTATATTTTCCCTTATGCAAATATTAGTCATATATGGAGCATCACGTTAATTAAAGTCTCCGTAAGTGGATGCATTATTATAGACAATATAGAGTAAAATTTTAAAATTCAGTGGCAGCACAATCTTGTATAACATAAATCCGCAAATACTTTTCTATATCGTATTATAAACTATAGTGATAATAATTATTAAATTTTACCATTTCATCTTGTACAAGGTTGCATATTTGTGGTGGTTCCACTGGCGGTTCTAGAGCTGAAAAATAATCATCATGACACCCAGTTTAGAAAATATGTTAGTTTATTACATTTCATTTTAATGCAAGCTATTTTGTATCATATACTTGCGTATTCTGTATCACAGAAACTTTTCTCACCAGTCTTACAAGGGAACATTTTTTTCATGTCAGACTCGGATTAAGCTTTAATTTTTAGCAGGGGTTAATTAGTGTTTACTGTTTATATTCATGCATACGGAAGTTTTTTTTAATATATATTTAACAATTTTTAATGTAATCCAGGTAAGTTTAACCACAATTTTTGTTATAGAAGAACAATCGATCACGGACAAAAATCAATAGTATCGTAATAATTATACTACAACCCATTTTCAGCAAAATTTGTTAATCTATATAAGTTATTCTATACTGCATAATAAATATGATACATAGCTAAAACATTATGATGTACAGCATAATTGTTTATGCAATTATGGCAACATTTAAGATTCGTACGACTTAAATGCAGCATAAATTATACTTGATACTTAATTAATTAATAATATTATAATATATCGTGATATAGCGATACTTTGTGTGTGAGTTATTCAGATTATAGATATATAAAAAAAAGTGTACGAGTTCTACTTAAATTATAAATACATTAAATTACTATTTTCTATCTACTCACTGTCATTGCTCGGCAATGTGATATTTGCAATAAGTTTGGCGAAAGGCTCACGAGCACAAGTCATCAGAGAGTCAGCAAACATTGCAGGCACGCCCATACCCTTGCAGCACTCCTGAGAATTAAATTAGACTGAACTGTACTTGGGTTCTGTTAGTGTGATTAATTTAACAATTATATATATATATATATATATATATATATATATATATATATATATATATATATATATATATATATATATATATATATAATATAATTAAATTACAAAAATAATGGTTCATCATATTTATATACATTATAGCAGTCAATTGCTTAACTTTTTGAGCTATTTCTTTCAGTTCAAATCACATGCATATAATTATTATTGTTATTTAATTTTTATGGTATTATATGTTTAAAGTGTATGTATAGAATTTTACAATTTTGTTGACTAGACATTGAAAAAAATAAATACATAATACTAATAATTATGCTATAGCTTAATGCAGCATCATTTATACATAACATCATAATTTATACTACATTGTATAACGATTATACTACATATAATAATAGCTAATATGCTAATATATATATATATATATATATATATATATATATATATATATATATATATATATATATATATATATATATATATATATTTATATAAATATATTAATATATATATATATATATATATATATATATATATATATATATATATATATATATATATATATATATATATATATATATATATATATATAATATAATATAATATAATATAATGCAATTATTAATTGAGCTGATCGAATACCAAGTGCGAGAGAGGTTTGTTGAGAAGCGAGGTAGCCGCGGTGATTAGAGTAGACACGTTGAGTTCCGCCAAACCAGGTACACCAGCTAGCAGCTGCAGCAGCACGTTCACGTCTCGAGGCACTCGTGAAACCGTGCCTTCTCCTGCAAACAAAATATTTTATTAAAATTGAATAACGTTTATTAAACAACTTTTAAAACTGCAATTTCTTCTAAATTTGTAGGCATACAGAAATCATAAACATTATCAAAATTTATCATTTACATTAACCATTTTGAAATCATTACAACGTGATTAAAATTAAACAAAATATAAATCGATCTTTATAATTGTTAATATAATCCAATTATTTAGTATTTTTGTTCCGTAACTTTCTTTTTTAACTTTAAAAGTGTGAATACTTTTATTTGTACACCCGAGTACCATGTTTGAGTAGATAAATGTATTATAGGAGGGTTTTTTCTTTTAATTATATATATTTTTTTAAAAATATACATAATTTTTTAATACTTTTAACTCTCATTTTTTGACATAGCCACTACTATATAATTTAAATTATATACATCTATGTTAGGAAATATAAGAGATAAAATAATAATAAGTTTTTCAATAATCGCAGACATGACATAACTTGATATCAAAGTGAAAGTTCAAACCAATGAGTAACCTGATGCTTACAAGTTGGCTGTAATATAATATGAAAGAAGACGTTTTATCTTTGCGTTCTCCATTTGCTCATTGCATACAGCATATCACACCAGTATACATGGGTGGAATTGGCATCGACTTTATGTTTATATTATCGCTCTGCACAGCTCGGAGCACCACGCAGAAAGCAAAACGACCTCATAGTGACTTATGTTTGTCTGATTGCTCTCTGTACACAGACATGCAAATATATGATTATTGTAATTACTGTACTTGCATGTAATAAAAACTGAGTATACTGTGTATGATAAGTACTATGACGAGTATAGTACATCCATCCTTTTTTAAAGGGGTGGGGAGGGGTCACAGGTTAAATATCTTTTGATAATCATCTTCTATTGCCTTAACATTATATGAATTAATTTTTAGCTTGTTGTGTCAGTTACTACTGATAAAAATTGGATGGTGTAGGTCACCATAAAAAAAAAGAAAAAAGAGAGAGAGACAGAGAGAGACAGAGAGAGAAGAAGAAGCAGAAGAAGATGATGAAAAATAAGAAGAAAAATTAACATTTAGCTTTATCGGTTAAAAAAAATCCAAATTTTGTATACGTGACACCCTAATGTTTTTAAATATTTTTGTTCCCCTTGGTCCAAATCACCACCATGCAAAAATTCAGGTCGTTGTCGGTCGCCTCAGTGATCACTGATCAGTAAAGTGTAATCATTTATTACTCCCTCTTTTCTTGGGTGAATCATTTCTCTCCCCCCTCCCCCTATACACATGCTTCACTCTTTGTTGCAATGACGTATCATTGAGCACTGCATGTAGACTACAATGCCTTGCTTTGTTTTTCTATCTCTGCCACACTGGTAGATCTTACAAGTTAAAGCAACACCTCTTATTGAGTTATGTTTCTCCAACATAGCTATGTTTACAAATGTCATCTTACAGCCACTCCATGTATATATTTTGGAAAAAAAAAAAGAAGTTCAATTCAAACTTATTTAAAAAAAAAAAAATTACGCCTTTGCTCAAATGATTAACTAGATTTTTATCGATTAACTGCTCCTTCTTTCAATTAATTATATTAAAGTAATTTTATAATGTGATGTGGTGATTAAATTAATAGCAAATACAAATAATAATAATCTTTTATTAAGGCGCAGACAGGGCTATTTCAGCCATATTACATGAACCTTGGCCATAAATTGAGCCAATAATATTACAATAAAAAGACAAAACATTACAAAATGCAACAAAATTAAAACATTGGGGGTAGCGCAATATCAGCGCATCACATCTTGCTAACTGGACATAACTTATTTGACACACAGAAAATAACACTTATATATAATAATATATAAATCAACTTTTACTATCACTTATTTGCCAACACAATTCGAAAATAATTACATAAAAAAAATAATAAAAAAATAGATATATTTATTAACAAAATAATTTTACTTATGTTTATAGACATTGACTTAGATATAAAATTACACAACAATATTTAAAATCTTGGTGTTAAGTATCTTGCCAGTAAGCTCTTCTCAACCTGATTTTTAAATACATTTTTAGATACATTGCAACACAGATACAAATACATTGATGTAAATCAAAAGCTTTGTCAATCAGCTACTTTATATATACTTAATATATACACGCTGTCTGATCGCAATTTGTCGATTTCAAATAGTATAATGATGCTCTAAAACGCAGTATACATAAACGATGAATGAACTTGGATATCTTATTTTACAGCCTCACTATATTAAACTAAAAATGTAGCAACCTTAACAAGATGTAAAAATTTCCGGGAAAAAAAAAATCATTGCACCTTAGGGTCTTAAATTTTTAAACCCCTTAAATTCCATATTTGATTTGCATGGTAACACCCAATAGTTTTAAGATATTTGTACTACTCGTGGTGTAAACTAATAGTGTGCAAAAAATCAGGACCACTTGACGATTATTTTTCTCATCAACCGATCTTCACTACTGATCCCTCCCCTTAAAAAGCAAATGTTGTACTCTCCTTGTTATGTCTACTTTTTATTTCTCTTTCTTGGTTGAAATATCCCCCCCCCCCCCTCCCCACTTAACTTAGTGTTTACATTGCCTTACTCTGTTTCCATCTCTGTCCAGCATGGAGCTCCACGCAAAAACAGAAGCAACCTCTTGTTGAGTTATGATCCTCTAATATAGTTCTCCATACACATGGAATTTTCCAGTATAGCCATTATTTTTACGCCATGTTTAATTTGCATTTATATAATAAAACAATTCAATTATTTATTTTTAAAAAAATGCATTATTGTTCTAATTGATTAAAAATCCATTTTAATATTTTCTTTAATTGATTTTATTAAAATGATTAAGGAGATGTTGTTGACATTAAAATTAAATAACATTATTGGTGTTAAAATATTCGATAAGCTATGTATGAAATCCGGATCTTTATTTCATCTTACCTCATCCCTATATTATATACCAAAATTTAAGTGAAATAACAACTTACCGTGATGTAACAGTTGATTTACGATTTCTTCTAAAGCTTGTTGACCAGCTTCCATGCTCTGGAATCAATTCTTATATTACACCACAATTTGTTTTTGTGTTTGATTTAGGTTTTAATTCAATGCCTAAATTTGACGTGACATCATAAATGATGTTCTTTGATTTGATTGTATTTTGACTATTTTGAATATTTATATCTGAAATTTTAAGCACATTTTTTAGATTTATTTCTTTTTCTAGTTTCAACAAGCGTAAGGTTGTCAATTTGTAGAAAATTTTAAAAATATAAATACACTTTTTATGTCAAAAATTTATGAATTTTCATTTATGACTTTTATGAGGTTTGAAAATCCTTTAATGGTAACAGATTATCTTTATTAATAAGAAAATAGTAGAGATTATTTTAGTTCATGAAAAAGAAAAAGAATAATTAAAAAGCACAAGTTTTATTTATACATGTTCTAAAAGTCAGAGCTCTCTTTACTATTATTATTATTATTAGAGATTTAATGTACACAGTACTAAAAGTATAAAAATTTCATTTTTTTTTTTTTTTTTAAGTTGCAGTGAGAGAGTAAAAATTGCATGCAAATACGTATAACATTGTAACACTGCACCGACTGCACGTCTGCAAGGGATATACAAAACACCAACTTTCAATTTTTTTTTAAAGTAGTAGACTTTATTCTTGATAGTATAGTAGTTAGAGTATAGTTTAACACTGTTAACAGAAGAGGGTTAGGTGAAGAGTTGTCCAGACATTTGTCAGGTCTTAACCACACCCTTTCAATTTTTTTTAAACATTTTTGAATCCAGATTATTATTTGTTTATTTATTTATACTGATACTTAAAATTATTTAAAATCCAAAAAAATCTAGGCGTTTATACAATTTTTTTTTTGTTTTTGGTGTGTGAATACATGCTGAATATTTATACATAAATATTACATGAATGTAAATATTTGTTTGTTATAATTATTTATTATTTTTATATCTGATTTGTATTTTAATTATTTTAACTTGTATTTCGTAGACATATTACCAAAACTTTCTTTATAATGAATTCGCAAACAAAATAAGTTTGATGTAAATCAAAAGCTATGTCAATCAGCTACTTTACTTAATATATACACGATGTCTGATCGCAATTTGTCGATTTCTAAATGCATTTTTGAAGTTTTTGTTGCTATAAGCACACATTTAAGGCTTGTAATGTCTTAGATACATTAAAAAGTACATTTCAAATAAAACTGATAAAAAAAAAGTAGAAAAAATTGCGCAAATATTGCTAGAATGAAAATTGCTCCGTATAATTGCAATGTTAAAATTTGCAACGTCAAAATATGGTGGCTTTTAAACTAGTTTCTGAAGCGTGTATATTGAAACCAACTTTACTGACATTTTTATACAATTATTTATTTATTTATTGATTTATTCATTTGTTTATTTATTTATGGACTTTATTAAAAAAATTGGAGAAAACTAATCCATAAATTAATTTCCTTTCATCCAGAGAACGCTATAAAGATATTGTATAATCTATGCTCAATTTAGAAAAAAAAAAAGGCAACTTACAACAAAATCATTAATACGAAATTGTGTTGGGTCACTAACTTTAGGCCCGTACTTACATAAGGATAGCTGTGAATCCCGCTGCAGAAATAAGTGGCTAAGAATATCACACAGAGAATGAACTTCATCTTGCTTGCTCTACTGTGGTTTGAATGTCACCAAATTGAGTAGTGATTGCTACTTTTAAATCTACAGTTTGTAATTGATTACCCGTGAATAATGCTCCATGTTGTGAAATCCGCACCCTTGATGATGTAATTCCCTTTGTCCACTGCTTCCTGAATACATTAGCGAGCCGTCAATGCGAAATCACATCAACACTTGCTCATATAATTGAAATATAACACATTAAATTTAATTCTATAGGAAAACATCAAGAACATAAATTTTAAATTTACATAACGTATCATTATAAGGTATGTGTGTGTATGTGTGTTTCTATTTATTTTAATTATATTAACTTTTTTTGATAAATTGAAAATCTGTGCTTAAAGTTTTGAATAATACGTCTTGTTATTTACATCCATATTAGAATGACATTAAATAGAAATCGTACACTATAATAAAGGAAAAATATACTAATAGATACAAACATATTTGTTTATATACATATTGTTATGATATAATGGTGTATTCGAATAAAAAAAATGTTGTTTTTTACAGCATGTACCAACGTATTGCAAGTATATGAATGTAACTGGCCAAATAGAAATACAAGTTAGTTGCAAGACAAAATAGTAAACAAATATTAATCCTAGAATAATGTTGTAGCATCGATAATATATTATCATCGTTCGTATATAATTGTGGATGAAATAAAGAAAGTAAAGGAAAATATTTTGTATAGTCTGTATACATCTTGAAGTTTTCAAACATTGATATCTAATAACCTAAATGACTACGAACTCTAAGTAATTAATAAATTCAATAATATATAAATTCTATTTTATGCTATCAGTAATAAGTATCACATACACTTCTTCTGCCATGTAACTCTATATTCATGTCTGCAGCAAAAGTATAGATTGCATAACCTTTTAATTACTATAATTCTTTCAGATAATAAAAATGCATATATTAATAGTATGTAATTTGTCATAAGTCCATACCTTGGCTCACTATTTTATCGAGCAGTATATAATTTAACATAAAATTACCGGAAACCACATATTATGCAAAAACGTTTACATGTCCTTTTGATATGACGTGCAAATTCAAAGTACTATAATTTAGAAATTTAACATTGAAAAACTTTTTATATTTTTTTACATGCATGGTTGAGATTTATGAAATATAAATGGCCCAATTTTTTGGCAAATCATTATTTTCATAAGCTATAAAAGGGTAAAAAGTAATTCTTATATTAGTAGTTCATATTTTGCGTTCAGAATGAATTGTCTGATGGTCTTTTTGTGCTGTTCACTGCTTGCTTTTGCGGTAGGTATATATATTAAATATTATAGTTATCTTTAACTTCTGCTGGGAATTAACCAAGTTGTACCAAATTGTTCTCAGTATCACATCTTGGTAACTTTTTCTTAATCATTTAAACTAAAAAAAATAATAATAATAAGAAATCAAGTCACAATTATGTTGAATGGCACATTATGGACAATAATATTTTGTTTTCATAATTTATAATTTCCGCAGCAATGATTAAAACATTAAATGTATAAAATTGATCCCTTGCACCAATATTTTCATTTAATATTTATATTTTGACTTTCTATTTATTATTTTACTAGGCACACATGTAAATCACTGTACTGAAAATTATTTATCTAAATTATTGAAATTTTCATCATGTTGTAGAAAATGATATATGCGGCATATGATGACGCAAATTGGAATCTATTTCCTATATTATGCATCACCACAGTTTGATTTATACTTTTAACATAGAAAACAAAATTAATACATTACTTATTCCATATATTTATTGCCTATATTATACTTTTAAAATAGGTATAACAAACAATGCAAGTGCACGCTGATATTTTCCTTCAATATTCGTAATAGTAGAAGAAGAAAAAATAGCAAAAAATGTGTATAACTTCAAACCAATGACAGTATACCTACCTACATAGCATACAGTACCTGTCACCCATAAAGAAGTCATGATTCTGCTATCCTATTTACGTTTCTCTTGCGCTTGCAGCATTGGGTTATATAAGCATTGGGTTACGAGTTACGAGTATTAAAAAGATAATTAAAATCTTCACCAGCTTTTATATAATATGCTGTTGTCATTCTGAAGTTCCCAAGCACACAGATATATCAGCAAAAAAATAAATAATAATAGATAAATAAATAGATAATTATATTATATAATATATATATATGTGTGTGTGTGTGTGTGTGTGTGTGTGTACATTCTCATTTAATCCAATAAAGAACTATTATTATTACTATTAAACAATGGTGTTTTAAGTAAATAAATTAAAATAAATAGTATTATCATTAACGTATAAAATTTAGAAAATAGATTAAAACTAGAAAATTATCAAAAGTCATGTTTCTACCAAAAGAATAAAAAAATAACCATATAATTAAAGATTTACAGAGTTTAAAAATTTAGCATTCAAAATGTATAATGATAGCAGAAAGTTATACATAGTTATTATAAAGTTATAGTTATATCTAGTTATGTATCAATAATCCTGTTTTGAAATGTTTTCTAAATTTTTCAGGTTCTGTCTGAGTCTTCCAGTTTACGACAACCTGCTCAAGTAGTAAGTAAAGAACGAACCAAGCGACAATCCACAGACGATGGTTTCGACGTTGCAAACGCGGGAGGTGGTGGGTGCAGGGGTCGGAATGGTGCCAACAACGGCAGGATAAGAAACGGTGATAATAAAGTCAGAAATGGAGGTGGTACCAGAAGGGGAGGTGGAGGAGGAAGTAGTGGAACTTCTCAATATAATAAATTTGGAATGTCACCAAATAGAACAATGTTTGGAAATAATACTGGACGTTTCACCGTTCCTTTCCGACGCAATTTCAGTGCATATGCTGGAGGTTCTCGTGGGTATGACATGGCTAACTTGATGCACCCTAAACCTGTGGAGGTGAGCGGAAGTTTGGAAATCTCAGGCAGCCAGGAAGACCCAGTGGTGACTCATGCGTTGGCAAGTAGCGCGAGCAGCATGAGCAGCGCTGCGGGTACCAAGATGGTTACATCTATGCACGCGTCAAGCACGTAACTCGATCAATATTATACAGGATAAAATATATAATTATACTCATATATATGTACCCAAAAGATAAGAATAATAATAAAAAAAGTAATAAAAAAATATTGTCTCTTATTATAAATTGTTTAGTCATTGAATTTGTATCGTAAACTTGAATTGTTTGATTTTATTTATGATGTTATGCATCAAAGTAATAGTATTATGAAGGGAATATCTATATTTATATCAGCTTCTAGAGTGATGTTTGATAATTATTTGTTAATTGTTATAATAGAAATTTTTTCCTAATTTAAATGCTAGGTGTATTTTAAGATTCAGACGCTATACTTTTAATTTTAATGTTATCTTTATAGAAAGGTTATACAGTACAGTATACTACTTATTGTACAGTAAAAAAAAATCAATGTTGCAATAGAATTTTTATAGTAACTGAAAGAAGTGTAATATATTGATACTTTATTATAGTATATCGCGTACATTATTGAGAAGTTTATATAATGAGGATATCCCTCGAAGACTACAAAAAAAAAAAATAAAGGTTCATTTTATATCATATTCTAAAAGAGAATATTGTCCTGGATCGATACATATGTCAATTTCTAATTTTTGAGTTCATTAAGTATTTTTACTTAATTTTTAAAAGTTGCAAAATAATGTCACAGGCTTCAACTTATGCGTGTGTGCATAGGAAAAAGTTAAAGCCTGTGACGTCATTTCGCCACTTTCAAAAATTAATTCTTAATACTTAATTAATGAGATCAAAAATTAGAATATCCGATCGCAAATCTAAAATTTACGTTTTGATATTAAACATAATTTAGGATAAGGAGGGGGTAGGAAACTAAATTATTGCATTAAGCTGTTAAAAGAATTACTCTAACAGAGGACAAGCCTACTCATTTTGGATTATATGAAACTTGGACCGTCCAGAGGAAAAAACTCGAGATCCATCCGATAGCATACCGATAGCAGATCATTGGATAGCATGCCAAGAATGACGAGACAGAGTAGGAAGTTTGGAGACGATTGGGATACCACGTGACCAAATGGTTACATTATTATAAATAATAAGAAATAAAATGTATATATGACACATTACCTGGGATAAGTGTCAATATAGTCACTCGCTACATTGTAAAAAAAAAAAAAAAAAAAAAGTTCCACGACACAGCGTGCTTAATGTTGCCAATATTCCTTTATACTATACCATATGGCGTATACTTGGACTGGGTATATTACGGCCATTTATATGATTTCAAAGAAACTGTCAATATTTGTAAAATTTTTAGATAATATCTATTTGATAAAATATAGAACAATACACAGACTAAAATAAATACGTATAATAATTATGCTAGCTCATTTTCAGTACAATTTGTTCAATATAGCTCAATCTATGCTATACTTCACAGTTACTATAATGTTACATAGCATAAATATTATGTTGTACGGCATAATTATTTGTGTTGTTCTTACGTAGTACCATTTATGCTATATTGACTTAAATGCAGCATAATTTATGTGGTTTATTTTTTTTCCGTGTAGGGACAAACGAAGAAGAAGAAAAAAAAAATAAAAAAATAAAAATAAAACGTATAATATGCATTAGACAAGAATATTTCTTGAGAAGGAAAGAAACATAGCAGAAATAATGTATCACAAACTTTTTACCTCCTGCCAATATAACATTCATAATTATGCAGAACTTTATTATTGATCATAAAGTGCTTGTTAATTATATGTAATAGTAATACATCTTAGGAGAATAGCGGACAAATCAATGTCTGTAAAATTTAGTGTATTAGTTATACAGAATATAATGTGTTTAATAATACTTTAGAAAAAAATGCGTAAAATCATAAAATGTAGTACCACACCGTGAAGCTGTGATATGTAATTATGATGCAAGGTGTCTAAATTTCAAACAATACTTTGAATTGTTACACACTGATAGTTTCAAAACTCATTTTGAATGTCATCAGGTCACGTAATTATGCAGAGGTCAGTTTACAAAAATACGATTATTTTAAGTGACGTTGCAGGTTTATAAACAGTAATTGGACATGTACGGCAGTATAAAGGTGTATCACTTGATGTTGTCACAACTATTTGACACTACACTTTTGATACAGTGCAATGGTGGCGTGGAGCTCGACAAATTGCTCGCAAATACTCATCATTCTCATATTTGTAAGGGTACGTGTTTTAATTTATAAAAAATAATCAGAGGTTTAATTTTGTTCTTTTAGTAAATTACAATGTAAAAAAGGTATAAACTTTTTAAATGACGCAAGATCAATGCTAAATCAGTACGTAAATGGTGTACATGTTTTTAGTTTGAGATTTGGTATGCTCGATCACAATATGTATGTGATTCAGGAGCTGACTGTTGAACACCCTTGAGTCAACTTTTTTCCAATCATATAATATAGGATCAAATCAATCATAAGGTTTGTATACGATTAATATTACTGGACTTACTTTTGGGGTGATAACTTGCGCTCACAATGATCGAAAAGAATTGACTATACAGAAGGTCCTAAAATAAACTCCATATTATATTCTAGTTATTCTAGATAATATTATATAATTTATGCTTTTGTGTATTAAATAATTGTATTTTAACTTTGCGATAGGTGGTGGTGCACCATGTCGCATTTGCCGAGGAGCTTCGTGCCACCCTCGATTATGCAGGTAAATATTAATGTATTACTGTGTACAGTGCAGGTATAACATTATTGATGAGAGCATTAAATTTTAACTTTGTTAGCTGTATTTTAGTTCAGTGTTAGCTGCAATAGTGAGCCATAGACACTATCACCCTTTCATTTTATTATTATTGTTTAATATATCTAAATGAAAACGATAATTTTTTTAAACATAAATTTGAAGCTTCAAGTATACTCCAGTACATTAAGTAAGATATTTAGTTTAATATGAAAAAAAAAGCAATAAAGTGTTATTTCTAAATAATTAGAGAATCAAAAATTGATGAGACAAAATGTAAGTGAATGTTTAGTAAAATGTTAATACTGAAACCTATTAATATACCTATGTTTCATTAAAATAACAAATATAAATAAAATAATAATAACTAGAGACATTGTTAGAAGCGAAATCATATTTTTAAGAAAATGCAGAAAACATTTCCGTGCAAAAATAATTAAAAATACTTCCAGTTCCAGTGCTGGAAAAAAAATTGAGAAGAAAAATCACAGCATCTAATTTGTAGAAATACTTGAATTAAAAAAAATAACTCCATACTCTAGTAGATTTTATTAATTATAGTAATTTTTCGAAATAATTCCTAATTAGCACTCTACGCTTCCGTATATTACAGATACAGATACCGTAGACTCCAACGCAGATGAAGATTTAGACCGCGCGAAAAGACAAACTACCAATAACTACAATAATTACAATAATTATGATTCTGGCAACGGATTTGGTTTTGGAATTAACTGTCCATTCAAAAGATATTTCAGTCGTCTAGGATTTGGAACTGGAGGTTATTTTAACAACTACAATAATAACAATATTCGCAATTTAAATAATTTTCGCCAGCGTAATTTATACAGAAGAAATGGTTTTCAATATCGTACTCCAGGAGGACAGTACTTTGGCAACTTACGAAGCAACAACAGCGTGTCAACTTTTGCCTCGTCTTCATCAGTCAACGGTTCTGCACGTCAAGTAGCGGGCTTCAGCTTCAACAATGGACCTTTCACTATTACACAAAATAAAACAAATGGATAACGCATGGTGTCACTCTTCTTATGTACAAAGTTTTTATTTCCTAGTTTTGATCTACCTCGTATTTGTATTGCAAACTGAGTTTATAGTTATATTATGTTTGTCGTATACATAGCTCTCTAGTATTTTCACGTAGTATATGACTAATGACTAATGACAGTAATGACCAATGCACGAGCATTACTTCCTAAATTATTATATGTGCAAATCATATTAAGTTACCATTTTTAACTTATACATTTTCTGATTCTATAAAATAAATTGACAAAATTGCAAGCTTCTCAAATCTTATGCCATCATTTTACTTTTTTTTTTTTTTTTTTTTTTAAGTGCATATAAAATGTTTTTTCAACTAGTATTGCAACAAAATTAGTAAAAATAAGTTTAACAAAAACTGGGTATAATATTATTGAGGGAGTTTATATAACAAATGTTCCAGTGCTACTTGCCTAGTAGGCTGTCTAATAAAATGGTCTTCTTTATTTGAAGTATTTTATGAAGCGTTGGGAGATCAAAAATTGTCATGCACTTAATAATAATAAATGCTCATATACGTAATGATCATTATTTTCATAAAATGCTTTTATATCTCAAATTTATCATATAAATCTTATTTGTATAATATATTTTAATATGGCAGTAAAATACTTTTTTCTTTGTTTTAATTACCTGTTAATAAATAAATGAATGAATAAATGTTTGAATGAATAAATAAATAAATAAATAAATAAATAAATAAATAAATAAATAAATATATGAATAAATAAATAAATAAATAAATAAATAAATAAATAAATAAATAAATAAATAAATAAATAAATAAATAAATAAATAAATGTCAGTTGGTTGCAAAAAAGTCACAAATAAACTAACGAACAAAAGCCAACTTATATGACATTCGCCTCAGTATAGAAATATTAACATTGCAATTATGTATTATGTATAGTATACAGGGATGTCAATTCTGCTCATGGCAGTATCTGTGCCTTTTTTTTTTTTTTTTTTTTTTTTTGTCAGTTTTATTTGAAATGAACTTTTAAATGCATCTAAGATATTGAAAGTCTTAAATGTGTGCGTATTGCAACAAAAATTTAAAATATGCATTTAGAAATCTATAAATTGCAGTCAGAGAGCGTGTATATATATAGTATTTCAAGTAGCTACTTCATATGCCATTTGATTAACCTCAAACTTAATTTTAGCAGTTTGCTGGTTCGTTGTATAGAAAATATTGATAATATGTCTACGAAATTCAAGTTAAAATAATAAATACAAAAAAAAAAATAATAAAAAAATAAATTAAAAACAACAAACATTAAAAACAAAGTATTATATAGCATGGTATGTATTCGCAATTCTAAAAGTTGTTAAAATTCATAAATTTTATGAATATTATAATTTTTTTCATATAATATATAAGGTGAATATTATGATTAAATACTATATAGAGACAGGATGTGGTAAAATATTAATCTAATAATAATTTCTCTCTCATATGAATTATCATGACTTAACATGCATCTCATAAATGTCATATTATTATATCATGCGGGAGTGAGCTGAATTATTTGAGATTGCAAAACAATACCCGCAGCGCAATACATGCAATCATAAAACCTTATATAAATATGTACACACATCATTGGTAAACCTTATTGATAATATGGACTTATTGGTGCTCATTTCGAGTGCATTTCTTCTGACACTCACCCATCATGTAAGTACCAACAAACGTATAATAAGTGCACTAAAGGGAATTTAATATATTTTTATGATTTTTATAAAACAAAAAGATACGACGAATATATGATCAAATATAATATGATCATTGATCAATATATATTATGATCAAAAATCTTAATTTGTTAAAGAGTGATAGTAAAGACTAATGCATAATTATTATGTAAAAAGTTTCAAAATTTATATCAATCAATATTGCAGATTGCATACGCACGGCACTACAATGAAGATTTGCATTCACTTAACAAACTTGGTAAGTTTCTTGTATATGGACACTCATCATAAATAATATTTCTATGTATAGAATATATCAATACTATTAAATTACATTGATATACCTTTATCTTTATACAGCACATTTGGATGCTATGCATTTAGAGCAAATATTTGGGGATTTATTGAATAAACTTGGAGAAACTGCATTTTCAATGCCTGATTTTCGGGTTAAAAGACAATCCTCGTACAAGAATTCTAAGGTAGTCGTGAGTATATTTATATATTTTAATATCTTCGTGTTTCATGATCACACATTGATGATTATATTGTGTTACTGGGATTGCCATGCCAGGGTGACCGACTGTGCTGTGCCTTTCCAGTCTTGTCCAACAAACAAGACGTCCGTCAGTGCCATAAGCAGTTCATCTTGAACTCGAATATTACGACTAATGGTAAAAATCATATCAACAGTACTTTAATGATAGTATCTACTAACACAATTTTCTTTGCTTTTTAAAATAGGAATAAAATGCATTAATACTAAATTTATTATTTAAATCAAAATTGTGTCAAAGCTTTTGTCTAATTTTTTTATTAATTAAATTATGACTTGATAAAAATATTTGTAATAAAGGCAGTAAATTTGATTTCAGATTCAACCACTCAACAGAAGCAAATCGTCAGCCAGGTTAGTTATATGAATCACGTATTATTTTTTATAAGAATTTCATGGCATTTTCAGTGTTTATTATGAGTTAATATCATTTTGGTAATTTTGGTTACTTATTTTATTGTTCTTTATTTCAGTGCTTCATGGAGTGTGTTGCTGCTAAAAAAGGATGGGTTTGTAACTCATTCAATTTTTAATACAACTTTAATTAAAGCACTATATAATAACTTTGTTATATCAAATAATGAATAATGTTGCGAAGTTTAATACTTCCAGTTGACAAACCATATACACAGAAATGAGAGCTATTAATTTATGTGGTAGATCAACGCAGCCGGTTACGCAGAGAGAAGCGCAGTAAATGCGTCACTCCAAGTGGGCGAAATGTCACCTCAATGGCGACGTCTGCAAGCGGAAGCTGTCGACAAGTGCTTCACACAATTAGAAAGTGGTAAAACATAAATTAAATTAAGTTGAGAAACAAACTAATTGATATGCAATTTTAGAACAGGACAAATTAGAGAACGTGCCTTGCAAATCCGGATCTCAACATTTACTGTATTGCATCTTTGAACACACATTTCTTGTAAGTCGAATTAAATTATATTCTATATAGCATAAATATTTATATGTACTATTGGCCTGTTCTTACGGTGCTATATTTTTTAAAGCACAATAAATATTTGCATGGAATTCGTTTATAAGAATAAGAATAAGAATATTTATTGACCCAGGCGGTTCATAGTAACAATCAAAGTTACAACAAGCATTTTGGTCTTGTCAAATATAACATAATAAATTATACAAATAACAACAAGAATACAAACAATACAATAAATTACACAACTATTACTAAATTATTAATCTATAAAAAAATTATAATGAAGTTTGTGAAACTGTATCATCAGTATAATATTCCAATGTTGTATGGGTGGTGAACATTAAAACATCGATGTTATCTACTTTTGAGTTTTTATCAAAAAAGGATCCTAAAGTATAATATTCTTTATAAAGCAAAAAAAATTTAAGCAAATTTTTAAAAAAATTATCATTATTTACATTTCTTAAAATAGATGGCAAATTGTCATAAATTTTAGCTGTTACAAAATATGGACTTCTTTCGAATAATTTGGATGAATGTTTTGGATTTATTGCACGCATTGAAAATACTGCTCTGTGTAAAAAAGTTATAAATTCCAAAATATATATAGAAAAACACGATGCCTGATTATAAATGTAGCCCTCATAAGGGTTTTATAATTATTATTTTGATGCAATACATATAGATTAAAAATCAATCCACCTCCAATATTAAAATATATAAATATTATATAAATTTCATAGTTACATAGCTGAATTCATAATGTGGCTCTTACACTATATTTCTATATAACATATTATGTTGAATTTACAAATTGATGCCATATATAGAACTTAATTTAACTTCTCTATCTGTACGTTGCCACACAGCACTGCAATCAATTTTCCAAACTTACAATTAAGTTTCTTTTTTCTCTCTATCTCTATACCCTCTCACTCATATTCAACATTTTGAAATAATTGTGTTTAACTTTTTATATTTAAAAAAAAAATTATCTCTGTTTCAGAACTGTCCAAAGGACTCGTGGCATGAATGTAAGTTAAGCATAATTATTTAATTTATATAAAATAATACTGTATCGATTACACTTGACATTTTGCTTGTTTTAAGATTAACTCAAGAGAAAAATACACTTTATAAAGTAAATATACTTTATATTTACTCAAAACTGTATAATTTCTCAAGTTACATTTTTTTTTCTGCATGGAGAACCTATAGCGGAATTGCAATAAACTTTTTTTTTTGCATTATGATAGGAGAATAATTTTCTAAACAGTATAGAATTGGATCGAACGTAATAAAATTTAGTATCTATAATAAACTCTACATATCTCATGTTTGGTTTTTACTTAAAAAATAAAGGCAATTACACTGTGTGAAAGAGTGTGATTAAAAATTAATTAAATACACAAAAATAGAGTATAGAAAATATAGTCCCAAAGTTAACCATCTGTTGTAATAAATTGTGTTTGCAGCGGAGAAGTGCCGAGCGGCGCTGAGTTTGGTTCACGCCGCGTCCACTCGTCGACACTCCCGTTCCGAGAGACAACGATATACAGAAAAGCGCACCACTTCGTCCACTTCAAATTAACACTGTATCATGTCTCTACTTTAAAATGAAAAACTAATAAATAATAATAGTACTTTTATTTAGTGTTTGCATGAAAAAGATAACATTATTAATAACAATTATATTGATTTAAACTTGATCTGCATGTTTGATTCTGAATAGTGATTTGATCAAACTTAATATTATAGGTTAATTTTGTTTTGTTCAATTGTTTTTCAAGTAAATATAAAATGAAGAAAAAGACACTATAGCAATTTCATTTATATTTTTTTATTCCGCAATTTTATAGCAAATTATTTTAAAAAGACTGAGAGATTTCTTTAAAATAATTTAACAAAAATATGTGTATGTTTTATCCCCGATTAGCGGTTTTATGATCAGAATTTTAAAATGAAAGTAATCCAAAATGATTCACATCATTGTGTCAGTTACATCTTATTTCAGTTATTTCATCCACACTTCTATCATGTTTCTTACGTGCCATCGTTATTTTTCTAACAAATAAAGTATACCAAAACTCACTACTATAGTATTATAAAAAATATAAATTATATTATAACAGAGCTGCAATTGATTGAAAATTAGGAAACTATTATATGGTTTTATATAGGAATAAATTAAAAATGCATGCATATATTAAATTATATAGGATACTAACAAGTAATTAAGTACCACTCTGCAGCTGAAGTTTTATTCATATAGGGGTGGATATATTCTCTCAAACATATCATGCAAACACTATGGCTCACTATGCTGCTATTTGATTTCATGTTTTATTTTGACTGATTGATCCTTGAAATACAGTCACGCAATATATATATATATATATATATATATATATATATATATATATATATATATATATTATATATATGCATACAAATTTAATGTATGTAATTTGAAAATAAAAATAATAATTATTCAAAGTACACTGCAAAAACACGAAACTCAAAAAAATGAATTTTTTTATTTTTTATTATTTTATTTTTTATATTTTTTTTGGTGTGTGGATATTTTTGAAAGTTTAAAAAAACAAGCTTGTTCTGTATACTTTATTTACATTATTGTATATTTTTATTTAGTTTAATTTGCATGTATGTACAGCACGGATAATGATTTTGACATGCATGTCACTAATTGAAATTCATGAATGTAGAATTAATTTTTGAATGGCAATAAAGAAGTGTTTATTATTCGGTTATTTCATGCATAACCTCTCTCTAAATTATTTCCCCTCTCCCTAAAAAGGCCGCTTCAATTGTCCGACTCGGCTATATAAGGAACCCAAACCATTGCTAAAGATAACAATAACTAATTTTGTGTCCAAGTTTCTATCTAAGTGAGTGCCACGCTTCTGAGAAATTCTAAAATATGGAACTTTTATTTTTCCTGCACGTTTTTTCAGCATGGACCCTCTGCAGTGGTCTAAAGGTAAGCACATATACCATTGAATTATTTTTCATTTCGAGTCTTTAAGTTTGTTTTTTTATACTTACAGTATACACTAAAAGAATAGTTAAAAGATATGAAAATGAATTTTATTTACTATAATCTGCCTATTTAATTATTATTTTATATAATAAATTTTATTTTTTTATTTTATTAAATAAATTTTATATATTTGAAAAGGCATTTTTAATCTTGTGTATTAAAAACTGTAATTTTGTGGTATAAAGCATTAATTTAAACCAAATTCCCTATACAGTATATCATTACTTTTTAATTTCAAGTGACTTTACGTTCAAAAACTTGTCATTGAAAACCTACATCATTCCAGTATCATCATTGTATTTTTCATGTAATTGTAATTTTTAATTATATTAATGTGATATGGAAGTTTTGATATAACATTAGACTGTGTTTTCAACAAAATACTTACACCTGCTACCTCAATCAAAAAATTATTTAAGATCTACGCTTTGCAGATAAAACGCACCATTAATCTCATTATTTGACGTTTATTTTGTTATAAAATTGACATCTTTTAAAATTCTATTTTTAATCCTGCTCTACTAATAAACATTTATGTTGCACTTTGAGGTGACTTTTGAAGTCTTGAAACCATTGTTTCTGCGGTGTATCTATTTGTTCAATTTAATGAACCAGAAGGAATAAACAAATAAATTTCAAATTTGTTTCAAATTTTGACTCATGTAAAATTATCATACTATATATTGTGATGTGCAGCTGATGCCGACGACCATGGACGATAAGATGGGTTTCCTGACAACAGAAATGACTCCCAGCACAACACCCATACATAGCGGCATGATGGAGTCTGAAATACAGGAGCCCTTAATGAATTCTGAAATGGACTCAAAGATGACAACACCTATAATGGAATCTAAAATGGAGTCCAAAACGACTATGATGGATTCTAACATGGATTCAAAGATGACAGCACCTATGATGGATTCTAAAATGGACTCAAAAATGACAGTACCTATGATGACACCTATGGAGTCCAAAATGACAGCGGCTATGATGGACTCTATAATGCCGGAGACTATGATGAACTCTAAAATGGATTCCAAAACTGCAAAGCCTATGATGGACTCTAAGAGGGACTCAAAGATGGTGACGCCTATGATGGACTCCAAAATATCGGATCCTAAAATGATGATGGAGAAACCATCCACAGAAGGTATGCAATCTCTAGTTTTTAATTATATATTATGAATTTTCTCCATATCTTTTTGTTAGTAGATAAAATAACGTCTATATGCATTAGTGACTTTCATTTGATCATATTTAACATAGTTTTATTCTCCATCTATGTAATTTAACATACTAAAAACTTATACGAATGAGTTAAATACTTGTCTGCTGTCTGCGTATATATATATATATATATATATATATATATATATATATATATATATATATATATATATATATATATATATATATATGAGCATGATTATTTTTTTCCCCTATACGCATAAAAACTTTTCATTTTTATATTTCGCAATAAGTGGAAAAACACAATGGGCTGGATCCACTGAAAAATATTGCGAAGAAAATTTATTGATTTATATTTCTCCTTCACACACATTATATATATTTATAATGAGCTTGCTGATTAAAAATATTTTATATATTAGAAAACTTAAATTTTAAATTTTATTATTATGAGTTTATAGCAACACTGCAATAACAAAAGCAATCGCACAGCATATATATTTATATTTGATTTATTTTATTAACGTAAATTTAATAGTATAAAAAAGGTAACATTAATTGTTATATTTATAATATTTAATTTTTCAGTGGAAATTGTGGATGGAGAGAAAGTTATTCAAAAGCAAGCCACCAGTGAAAAAGTAAGTATATTTTTAACACTGTCCCTCCCTTGGTGATATGGATAAAAAATATTATAATAATAACACCTTAATTATAAGGCGCTGTGAGTGCATGGCAGAGCCTTTGTTTTTATTGTACCAAAAAAAAAAAAAAAAAAAAAAAAAAAAAGTAATATATTATTTTTTATATTTACATAATAAAAGCTTATATGCATATATTCAAATTATATTGACCATATTTTAATTACATTAAAATATAAAAGTTTTTAATTTTTAAGTATGGAACCATTAACACTTTACGTAAATGCTACTGTAAAAGTGAAATAAAGCAATCTTTAAATGAAAGCTATTATAAAAAGAGGAATCTTTTTACACAAGATCAAATACATAAATAAATAAAGGGGAAAAAATTAAAAGAAATAATAGAGGCCAGAGCTATGCTACCCAATTTAGTTGTGATTTACGCATATATATTATTTTCAGATGGTGATGGCAGAGTGCTCTACACCAGCACCCCTTGTAGAGGCAAAAATGATCTGCAAAAAAAAGTTTGAAATGTCAAAGCTAATTCAAGAAGCAGGTATGTATGTATGCAATATGCATTAGTTTGCTTTATTGCATTTCCTTAATTATACTATGAAAAAGAATTTTTTTTTTTTGCCTATAGCCTTGTTGTCTCTTATAAAATTGCGCTGTTTTCTTTTTGAGATCTATATGTAGTTAGTAATTAAATAGGGGCATAACTAATTTCACCAAAGCTTAGCGCAAAGTCGAATGTGGACAGTAGATGAAAAGTGGGACCGCTGTGAAAAAGCGTCAATAATGGCTATATAGTGAATTAATTTGAGTCCTTCAACTATCAAAATTTAGAGAATTTTGCTTGGCATTAATTCACAATACTTTTTTATAATTTTCAATTCTCTAATTTCTCTCCTTGTACTATTTCTATCAATTTAATTAAGGGAAAAAACGTTGCAGTTATATAGGATCAATAATAAAGAAAAGGTTAGAATTACCAGCAAGGGCCTTACCTCATAGAAGTATAGAAGTTCTATGGAGAGGTCGAGGTCTCACATGGCACAGAGTTTTAGTTATATATAAATGTTCATAACTGAGGAGCTTTCGTCATATATTAATGACATTATCAATCTGAGAGGAGATTTACTTCACCACACTGCGAGCATTGTGTTGACTTGTACCACACACTCTGGTCAGTGGTGTGCACAAGTAAAGCTCTTCTTTGATTGATAATGTCATTGATATATTACAAAAATTATATTATCAATCAAAAAATATATTTACTTGAGCAAATCTTTGAGCCAGTGTGATTGACAATAATGTCATTAGTATATGACAAAAAGCTCTCAGTTATGAACTCTACTGTGGTGTGGTAGTGTGGTAAAGCCCTTGCTGGTATTTTTATTTATTATTATTTTTTGGGGGGGTTACATGTAAAATAGGAGGGGAACACAAAAAAGTTATAAATATATAATAATAATAAATATATAAAAATAATAAAAGGGAAATATTGAGAGAAAATTAGAACACACTGGACTGAACATTGTTACATAGGGAAAAAATCTAATTTTTTATTGGAATTGGAATTCAAAATTTCTATAGAGAGATGCATATTGATGGTTTATTTTTATTTTTAAAGAATGTATATAAAAGGCTGGGGCTTCTGTGCCAATAACAAAAGTAAACAAATATACATATTATATCAGGCGTATGCGTATATATTTTGTTTTTTTATATAGGCAAATAAGTAACCCATCCTTTTAATTTTTTTTTAAAAACAAAATTATATAGTAACCTGTTAATATAATATAGGTATAAATAGCATTTTTTTTAACATTAAAAATAAGGTACAAAATATAACAGCTATTATAGAAGTTTGATTTTAAAAATTTTGTGTTAATAAATGTGATAATGTGTGAATAATGTGTCACTATTTTCATGTTTGAAAGAAAATAATAGAAAAAAAATAATAATTACGGCAAGGGCTTTTTTTTCCCTCCTTGCCATAGTGAGGCAGAGTCCCATATATAGTTTGGTGAAATTCTTGCTAGAACATATATTATAAACACAGCTTTAAGTATGCGTTCGGCACTAAACTCCAAGAGAAAACGATTATCTCTGTGCTATAGCAAGATTTTCACTAATCAATGGGACTCTCTTCACTATATGGCCCTTGCTTGTTTCTTGTTTCTCATATCCTTTCCTTTCAAATTTATCATACCTAACGGCAATGGTTTATTTGTTTAATCTCCTATTCTCATATGTGACATTCTTGCAGTTGAGGACGGAGCAGAGATATTCATGAATTCATCTTGCTCATTGAACTCCACAACAATGCGACAATTGACAACTCAACCGGTGAGTTATTGAAGCACTGCATGTTGGGAAAAGAAAAGAAGAGAGAGAGAGAGAGAGAGAGAGAGAGAGAGAGAGAGAGAGAGAGAGAGAGAGAGAGAGAGAGAGAGAGAGAGAGAGAAACTTGGACCAAACAAAAATAATTTTGGCTGGGAAGAAAAATGTCAAAATTATTTTATTATATTTGGCCATCATGCATGCAGTCAATAACATTGAATATATATAGTTTATAAACTAATGGACTATGAGTTAAATATAAATTATTCTGGCAACATATATAAGAAAAAAAATTGTCAAAAACTTGTGATACAATGTTTTTGGGGTTAATTGTTCTCCAAAAAGAAGCAATTAATGATTAGGATTTTTTTATTACGAAGATATTTAGGAAAATAAACCATCATGGTTAGGTTTATGATTAAAAAAAAAAAAAAAAAAAAAAAAAAGGATATTTGAGAAAAGCAATACCATAGCAGCCTTATCATGGTGAATTGCAGGGTAGATAGTCGCACTTATTCAGACAGACACTAACAAACAAATATGCTGACAATTTTGCAACAATTAAGTTCATATATGAAATAAAATTCTTGACATGAAAGTTTTGCATTGTAAAATTTTTCATGACATATTTTTGTGTTGATAATTTTTTATATAACAAATTATACTGTGTATTTCATTGTATATGAGCTCTATATTGCATTTAGCATTAATTGCAATCCTGTAACTTAATTTCTTATATTTTAACTGATACTATTATAACTATCACTTTGAAGACATAATATACCATGAACATAGAAGATATTTATTATACATTATGATATAATAATAAAATGCATGTAATAATAGGAATAATAGCTATTATTATATAAACTAATGTGTGAGTATTGAATGTTTCAGTGCTTATATTACTGCATTCTGGAACAACTAGGTGTGGTAAGTTGAAACTATGAACTTTTATTATTTATTATTCCTGTACCATTAAAATTTAACATAATTTAGAGCACCTATTAAAAAAAAAATAATAATAATAATAAAATCAAAAACTGCATTATAAAATATATCATCTAATATGGTACTTTTCTCTTGATTGTTTTGGTTAGTTGTTATTCATGATGATAAATTTTATGTTGTGTAGCTGAAGCACAGTGTGCCCGATGAGAAACTTGTACAGCAATGGCTGAGGAACAACACACTTAACCACTACAATAACCCTATGTGCTTTAGAGCAAGTGCCACTCTTCGACCAAATATCCCACAAGCACAAAAAAGAAGCATGCGCCAAACCAGTTCATGTCACAGCCAAATGCTCTCTAACTTACCTATGGAAATAAAAAATAAACTGCTCTTGGCAAAAAATGTTACAGATCAAATAGTTGCTAGTATGGGAATACTTATGAAAGATAAAATACAAATGGCTATGACTGTAAAAGAAAAGATACTTGCTGCAAGTAAGGCAATAGATTCTGCCATGAAAAATAAAATGCCTTCTGGTACAGGTATGAAACATGACACTCCAATGGCTGGTACACATGGGAAAATGCCAATGGCTGGTACGCAAGGGAAAATGCCAATGGATGATATGGCAGGGATGATGCCAATGGATGGTATGACAGGAAAGATGCCTATGGATGGTATGCCAGGAAAAATGCCAATGGATGGTATGGCAGGAAAAATGCCTATGGATAGTATGGTAGGAAAAATGCCTATGGATGGCATGGCAGGAAAAATGCCTATGGATGGCACGGCAGAAAAAATGACAATGAGTGTCACAACAGATGCAAAGATGACAAAAGATAAAATCCAGTCTCCTTCTCGCTTTGAAGGTTGGTATCCTAGCCTTTTCCAACAAAATTATAATAATACTTGTTTTTCTTTGTTATGGGAAATGAGAGATAGTGTGTAAGCTTATATAGAGACTGACATGGTGTAGAGAATAATTTCTATAACCCAGGCCAAAAAGTACATATTAACACATTGAGAGTAAATGCTCATGTAATTTTGGCTTTCTGCTTGCTTTCTACAGCATGAGCAATATATATATATGAGGAGCACGCGTAAATGGACTTATATAATTATAACTATAAATGCTAAGCTCATGCACACTCTTTCCCATTCCCCTGAATCTTTTGGACTGGCAGAGTATAGACATATATACATGTACAGAGTATAGTGGATGCTGTGGGTATGAGTTTCCTAAGATATTTGGATGAATCTCGCTACCTTAGAGTTTCCTTGTAGGATATAATGATAAAACAAGATTAGATATATATTAAAGGGAAGTATACTTAGTTTTTTGAATGAATGTGGGGTGCAAGAAACAGTGACTGAGAAATGCATGTTTAGGTGGAACGAATGAATGATGAGAGGATTGCAAAAATGGTTTTTCATTTCAGAAAGTGGATGCAAGGAGAGGAAGGGTATAGGCATAAAACACTGTGCACGATTGATTGAATAAGCGCTTGAAAGATCCTTTTGTGAAAGATATAGTACTATAGGTGTAAAAGGAAGTGTATGAATAAGTTGATTGTGAGTTACATGAAGCAAAAGAGAAAAGTATGTTAAAATAGAAATTTGCACTATAGGTCAAAGGGAAGTGCTGTATGACTTTATTACCCCCCGCATAAAAATATTCCAGTTCTAAATAAATTTTAAATGAATTCTTTTGTTTTTTTTTCAATAAATTTGAATTCTTTTACGTTGTTTTTAATAAAAAAGCAGTTCTAAACAGTTCTAACATTAAATAGAATTTTTAAGCACTGTTCTATTTAATTTCTTTTTATATTTTACAGTTCTATATGAATTCTCTAAAATTAAATAAATAAAAATAAATTAAATGAAACAGTTCTAAATAACATCTATTTTTATAATGAATTCCAACAAGTTTTTTTTATTTATTTTTAATTTTGCTCACAGTTCTAAATGAATTTTTTATTTGCAAAACGATTCCAATTGAATTTTTAAAAATAATATTAAATAATATTTTTCAATCCCGTTCTTTTTGAGTTCTTTTTTATTTTGAAAATGAGGTCTATAAATCATGTTGAATTCTATAAGAGTTCTAAAATAGTTAATTTTATTTTGAAATTTTTCTAACAATTCTTTTTGAGTTCTTTATAAGTAAAATGAATTCCAAAAGAGTTCCACAAAAACATTTTATAAAAATGATTTCTAAATAAATTCCATTCATTTAAATTTTTTATTATAAATGCGCGAATTTTAAAAAATTGATTGATAATTAATTTCATCAATTAATGCAGAAATTATTTAATTTTTTTAATGCGATTTAAAATAATTTTTTCCAGACTGTATGCAGTAAAAAAAATTATCTTAAAAGAAATGTTTGCTGGTTTTTTGCTTTTTGTGTAGGAACAGAAAACTTTTCAACTTTTTTTTTAAGAATAAATTCTTTCTAGTGTTAAGGGAGGGCTACATGTTTAATTTTATTCAAATCGGACAAAAAATACTGAAGTTATAAGGGAAAAATGACTCTTCAAAATGGTTTTGGAGCTGCCACATCTCCAATTTTCAAACGTTTAGTTTCATATTTTGGACACGATTATATCTCGTCGAGATCTATCTGGAGTAACTCGTCAGAATTTTGATATTCCGCCTCCTTCACCCCTTTAACCTGAAATCTGGTATAAAAAGTACGATTTTCTCGGAACCTATTAAAGATAGAGCCTCCAAATTAGCGCCAAACGACAGGAAATCGAAAGATGATTCTAAGATCAGATTCGTTCCGCTGGGCATGTAGCACGAGCACGAGCTACACGAGCTTAAATACATTTGACTACATTATATAGAAGGCAGGGAGGGGAGGTGTATCAAAATAATAAAATAAATAAAATATAATAAGAAAAGAACTGAAAAAGAACTGTTTTATTTTATTTAAAAAGAACTCAAAAAGAATTGTTTTTTTTTTTATTTAAAAGAACTCAAATAGAATGCATAAGGGGCTGTCAATATAATTACCGTGGGAATAAAGTTCCAAAAGAGTTCTAAAAAAATAAAAATAAATAAAAATGAATAAAAATAAAAACAGTTCTAAATGGTGTCTTTTTTGCAACAAAAAAATTATTTAGAAGCGCTTCCAAATGAATATTTATTTTTTAAAAAAGAATTCAAGTAGAACTGAATCTTTTTTATTCGGGATAGTCTTATTTAATATATTCTTTAGCTATATATATAGGCTATATATATATATATATATATATATATATATATATATATATATATATATATATATATATATATGAGAGACTGTATGGTTTATGAGAGACTGTATGGTTTACTTTGCATGTAGAATTCTCTATATTCTTCAAATTCAGTTCTATTTCCAAAATATATTTGCATTTTCCTGTTTGAATTGACAAAAATGTGATTTGTTTCAGCTACGACCATAATGCTTTGTGATTATGCAAAAGCCTTAGTCATGTGCTTGGAGAAGCAGGATCAAAAGGTAAAAATGTAACTTTGAAAAAATATGATAGAAAATAGTGTGTAAGACAGAAATATAGTAAAGCACATTGAATTGAAACTTAATGAAACACAAAGATTCTCTGATGTATATAATCCCATGGAAGTCCCATATTAACTATAAATTAGAGAATCTTTGCATTTTATTAATTTTAATGCAAAATTCTTATCTATATCCTACTATTTTCTGTTATAAATTCTATAATCTTAATAATTATTTTTAAATCTGATCAGTTATATCCACCATATTCCAATGAAATACCCATAAAATAGTCATACATAGTATTCTTGATTCCTCTACTATTTTGAAAGTGTCAAAAAGTAAAAACTATATGAAAGAAAATGCTTTATTATATTTGAGTTAATTGTATAACAATATTGTTGATTTGATTTCAGTGCATGATCTTCACAATGGATTCAGAAGCCTGAACACCACATACCATCATAATATTTCGAGCAGTTTAAAAGAGAGTATTAAATTAATTCTTTTATTCACATTTTTTTGTAAATCGTTACTTCCACTGTTGACAAAATCATCTTATATTGCTGTGCTTGCAACCCCCCCCGCCTCCTACTAAAATTCCTTTAACTCCTAATTAATTATACATGCATAAAAGTGCTCATAGCCTTGCACGCCTAGCATGCATAGGGCCTTGCATAACGGCTTGAGACAATATATAGCAAGATATATATATTTTTCAAACCACTATCGCCATTTGAGATTTTCAGTTGACGCTGCTGCCTGGGGCCAACTCTCATTTGGTTTCTCCCTATCAAATTTTAACATCACATGTTTGTCTTTAAGTTATTATATCAATAAAAATAAGCTTCTCTATAAAAACTAAATAAAATAATAATTTCATATTTAACACTATAGGCCTATTATATTATAATTTTGCATTGTAAGAAGTTCTAAACAAAGTACACAATATATAATGAAGATCCACCTCTTGATATTAAAATTTATATTTTTTAATTCTTTCTACTTTATTTCTAAAGCATATTATAGGACATAGAAACTTTTAAAGTTAATAAAAGATGGCTAGGACTTTTGTTGATTTCCCCATTTTTTTCTTTCATACTATATTTAAAATCAAATGGTTGTAATATCTATTTGGAAAACATTAACAGCTCTATTCCACAATTTCTCAAAACTTCATCTTTATCAAATATTTGTAGCTTAGTAACTCAGGCCAGAGGTTACAACCATGTTTAAACTTAAAAAATAAATGGATGTTGTTGCGAACAATATAATGTGTATCTCGTTTTTTTTGTCACGGTTAGCAAAATGCCTATCTTGTTTTTTGTATTGCAAAGCAAAATGTTCAAGTTGTTTCCGAACTTTATATAGATGGCGCTTGACTTACAGATACTGCTTTGCGTGACAAAAAACAAGATACACATTTTACTATGCATGGCAAAGACATTTTGCCTACCATGAAAAACAACAATATTGAAATACATACTTTGATTGTCTATAATTCACTAGATACTTGTGCAGAGTTTAAGCTTTGTAGCAGTGAAGTTCATATGCCTTATATTATATAACATTCATCAATATTTTAAAATGACATTGCTCTACCAAATTCAAATTATTTTCATATAAAGCAAGATAATATAGAACTAGCATTATAATAAATGTAACAATACTTCATTCTAGCAAGTTTAATAACAACAAAGTGTAACCTTCTTTTAATCATTGCATAATATATGCAAATACTCGTCTACTACATTTCCTTATATTTGATTCTACTGTCTTCCTATGATGCCTTGGTTTAAGGTAACTAGCAACTATACCTTTCTTTTAGTTTCATTTCTTTGTTCATTTTCGTTGCCTGTATTATATATTGACAGATCTAACACTTTTGGGGAAAAATTATGCTAATATGGATAATTTCTAAGGAAACTTTTCTCAAAACAGTAATAACTGCATTATAATTTTTATATATAATGTCCAAAAAATAAAAATAATTGGAACAGATAATGCTGAATAATTGATACAACGCAAATGTTCTTTAATTTAGATTTATACAGTAAATGTCCTAGCACTCTTCTACACTAGAACACCAAGTACCAAAATTTTTATATTAATTTGAGAATCTTTGCATTGTATTTATTTTCAATTTTCCAATCTCCAACAACTATTATATAAACGATGTGCACTTTTTTTTTCTTAATGTATAAATTTTATTCAAAACAAATATTTTTACGAGCTTTAAGCACAAAATAATATTATGCTGTGACGAAGTTAATTTTACCTTAAAACATAGCAAATGGCCTGAAATGAAAAAAAAAAAAAAAAAAAAAAAAAAAATTTTTTTCAAAGATCAATTGGACAATATAACGGAACAACAACTATATATCGGCCTATTATACACATCTATGCTTAGGCCTTTAATAGTTTGAATAGTTTCTTTAACACAACCTAAATTAAACTTATAATATTAGTCTAGGTGGTAAATAAAAAACTGTAATTTAGACTTTTATTTCTATTGTATTCAATGCTGCTCAATAAAAAAGCATGCATTACGCCATTTCTTAAGTAACAAAAAAATTATGATAAAGTGAATTAAAGTTATAGTTTACAAATCAAGGGTCTAATGAAATTATTTTGAAATAAAAAGTGCAGCTGCAGATCTTTATTGAAAAGTACATAGTTGTACAGAAATCAAAAAAATACACAGCTGCGAAGTTGAACCGAACTTGAAGAACTTGATATAATTTACTGAAACACAAATCACATGGAAACAGGTGGTCAAAATTTATGATAGGTAGCAAAACAAAAGTGTTAATAAGTTTTTAATAGATTGTGTGTGCCAATTAAAACAGATTGAAGACGAGAATTGGTAAAACCACCACCAGGGAGAGTGAAGTTGCCTCAATTGATACAGTAGAAAACTTCGTAGCAGACTGGAGCGGAGAGTCTTGAGCTGCAATTACTTTTTGCCCTGAAATCAAGGAAAAGTTGGTTACTATGATAACAAAAAAATCCTTCAGTATTGCTAGAGTGCAATACAAGAAAAGTGTTTTTACTTTATTAGAAATAAACTACATGACACAACAAATTTTGTGCAATTTCAATGAAACATTAAATAAATAATTGTTATATTGCTGAGATTATGAATAATTGATTATTTTGTTTGTCTAATGTCAAATTTTGAAGGAGCTTCACTTAAGTGTTTTCACATATTCAGATTTTTTCAGGGTTCTTCCCTCCCTTTTATAAGTCATGCAGTGAGCTCATGAAATTTTGATAGGCATTTTAAAGTTTTGCTTCTTTTCATGAATCTCTTACGAATGTGTAATCACAATAAAATTATTATTCTAAAATTGACAATACTGAGGTTTTTAAATGATGCTCAAAATAAGACAATTTTAAATTGTGTTTTCAAAATTTCAAGTTAAAAACATGATGCAGTAAGTTATTATGAATTTTAACCACAATTTATCCAAAATTTCCTATATTAATTTTTACTTTCATCTTCTGCAATGCAATTTGAAACTTACATTTTCTCCACAAGATCAGTAGGTAGTAAGTACTGTTTAAAATCTCACTTAATAAGTTTTTTTTTTTTTTTTTTTTTTTAAACACTCAACAATAGGGGTGTTTAAATATCAAATAAGGCATACTGTTATGAAAAAAACAAAAAAAAAAAGGAAAAAAAAAATAAAAAAAAAGTGAAAACACGTATTCTAATTGTAACCCTGTTGTAAGAGTGTTTAGTGATAAAATAAACAAACTTCAGAGTTGAACAATATAAAGAACTATAGACAGCTTTGGGCTACAGTCTCAAATTGAAATGCTTTTTCATAGGGGAACAAAGAAGCTATTGTCTTATTTGAAATGTCTTTATTCTACAAGTTATACTGTGTTTTGAATGTATAGAAATTCACGAAGTTAAATTAAAAGATTGGAACAATGTATTATTAAGGCTATAATTCTGAAATTCAAATATGAAGGTTTCTCATTAGACATCTCAGAACATAATTTTCATCAGTTAATTTTTAAAAGTTATTTTATTATTATTATTTTTTTTTTACTATATGCTTCCAGTTCCCTCTTGAGATTTACATATGTCGACCTTGTTGCGAGCAAAATGTTTAACTTGTTTTTTTGTCAAGCTAAGCAAAATGTGTATGTCGTTTCTGAACGTAATGGAGATGGCGCTCAACTTACACATATTGCTTCGCATGACAAAAAACGAGTTACACATTTTGCTCCCAAGAACATCAATATAGCAGCAATAAAAACACCTGAGAAAAACACTACTGCTAGTGGAAATAAATATAACAGAGAGAAAACTCGTTACATCAGATATTTAAAATCCAAAACACTTTTTTTTTTTGTAAACTGTAACAAAAAAATCCTCCCATTACCCCCCTCTCTCCACCTTCTAAGCTGCAATTCCCCCTGAATTTCAAGTATACAAAGTCTATGCCCCCTATCAAGGGTTCTTGCTTTATTAAAATAACTAGAATTTACAAAATCAATAGCTCGTTGGCTCCTTATGTTACAGTAAAAATTTCAGCAATAAGAAGAAAAAAAATATAATAATAATTCACAAGAAAGCGCATTCAATCAAGACTGTTAGAAAGTTGTCTTCTAGCTTTTTTTTTTTTTTGTATCACTTAACCCACTATTACAAGTTTTCTATACTTGAATATTAAAATGAATGAATTAGCCTAACACATGTTTTGCACTGACATTCATTGTTCTAGTTTACAATAACTTGAAATCTCTAAAACTGTGTTATATAATTTTTAAAGTATAATTAACTTGCAAGTAAAAAATATTAAATTGTAAAAATTGAAGTACTGAAATGGCAAGCTTTGATAATGGCAAAGATATCTCTTTATTATTAATATAAAAAAAATTTGTATATAAATTATTTTGATTTAAATTCAAATTAATTTCAATAAAACAAATCTAAGACACATTTTAAATATTGCTTCAAACAAAATGAAATGATTCTTAAAATGTCTCACAACTGGAGTTACATTACAAAATCACCATCATCAAACCTTACCACTTAACTGGCTTCAAGAAGCACAATTGATCATACTTTACCTGTTCAACGTTACCCCTCGAGTGTTAGGTTGAGGTAGGTTCAGTCTGCTACAAGATTAGTCAACTCAAAGAGCACACACTAATGCTGTAAGGACATTGTGGCATGGATAAAAGCTTCACTTGAGAGTACTACTGCTCAAGTTAGGGCTATATCTATTAGGAGATGCTCTAAAATAATGTTAAAAATATTTGACACAGAAAAACAGGCAACAGCTGGATTATCTCTCTCTCTTTTTTGCAAAGTTTTAAGACAAACATGCATTACCTGGGTGTAAAAATCTATTAAGTTTTCTGGAATTTGGAATGAAACAGGAAAATGAAGTTATTTGAGGAAAATTATAATAAGATCTAATAAAAAGTCTGTACTTACTGCATTGATAAAACTTGTTGGGAGGGGGGGGGGGGGGTCACTGAGTGGCTCATATTTTTTAATTGGAGTAGCCTAGTATTTGCAGATCAATTTCTTCTCATTCTTTCCCTCAGTCATGTATTGTTAGGAATACTAAATATAAATAAGTTAGGGGAAAAAATCTGGTAACTTTAATTTAACCAAGTAATGATAATAATAAAATAAAAAGGGTGGGGGAGAGAGAGACTGTTAAACATTGAGACTTAAGATTAAAATTAGACAGGTAAGAACACAGGAAGATTCACACACATATGTTAGCTTATTGGCACACAAAACTAGCAAAAACTTTGTAACACACAAAAAACAATGCATACAATAGGAACATTATCTCAATATACAAACTATATTGAGTAAGTTTGAAAAATTAATGTTATTTAAAAAAAATGGTTATCTGACATCAGTTCCACTGTTGTGTGAATACTTGGACACTTATATCTTGTTATAACCCAACTCACATACCATCAATAATTTTTTAATAATTTAATTTGAAGTTGAGATTACTGTATTCAGTGTTGCATAGAGCAGAATTGCTTCAACAAAGTCACATTCAATATGTTAGGGGAGGGTAGTGCAGTTCAAGGATTGAAATGCAAATTTGATGCAACACTGAACATATTGACTTTAGCTGAATTGTGCTATATCCACCAACAGTGCAACTGATCGTCTTCATTTCAAAAATCTAGCAAGCTAACTCACTAGCTGGAATTAATTTCAGACGTTGCTGTAACAATGCACGTCATACCTTCTTGCCAGCAGCAGCCCCGACTTTGGTCTTCTTTGTCCCTCTGACCTTCTTCATTCTGTTCTTACGTTCCTTGCGCTGTTTTCGGGTTGCCTTTTGTTTTTCATAAAGACCATGCTGAAATAAAACAAGCATATAAATTCAAAGATATGCATATATAGGGAGGGAAGATTGCATAATTTTTTAAATCATAGTAATAATAAAATAAAAATTGCCAATGGTAACGATTTTTAATGTTGAGTTTTCAAGGGAATTTTGATTTTAGATTTTTTTTTTTTTTAATTATTTTGTAATTTCTATTTTTTTTTTTTATTATTATTATCATTTTTTTTTTTTTGCTGACTTCTAGGCTTTTTTCTTTTTACGCTCTACTCTAAATTTGTACCATTTACGCTGACACTGAGCGCATCCTGTTTTAATGGGCAAAAATTATTTCCATGCTTCAATGTTTGTAACAGTGATCCTATGTTCTATTAATTTAATTTTAAATTATTTCGAAAATACCAAGCTATAACTATAATTGTTACTATGAACTGCCTGAGTCAATAAAGAATCTTATTCTTAAAACCTCACTATTTCATATTTTACAAAAACAATAAAAAGTATTTATTCTCTTACCTCATTCAAATTAATTTAAACTATATGAAGGCCAATATATTTTATAATACCGGTATATAAAATTATTATATCGATCTTATTGCAATAAAAAGGCCTATCTCGTTTTTTGTCAGTGGAAGCAAAAGGCGTATCTCGTATTTTGTCAGTGGAAGCAAAAGGCCTATCTCGTTCCCGAACGTTATGGCGATAGCGCTCGAGATAGGCCTTTTGCTTCCACTGACAAAATACGAGATACGCCTTTTGCTTCCACTGACAAAAAACGAGATAGGCCTTTTTTTCGCAACAAGATCGATATGTATATTTATTAGGCTATATATAAACAATGTGCCAATATATGAGGCACGTAGTTTTTTTTTCCCACTGAGCGTGGTAATTTTCTAGTACTTTATTTATTATAATTTTTTATTGTATAGCGTGTTTTTCTTTCAAACAGTTTATGAAATACTTATTTTAGTATGCTTTAGTGGAGCAAATATCAATTTTTGACGTCAATTTAAAGTTGTTGTTTTTTTTAAATAAAATATACATGTATTTAGGGCATTTTTGTATACAATTTTGTTATAACAAAGTGGCAATTCCAGAGGTCCCTTGAATTTCGTTATAATGAGGTTTTACTGTATATATATATATATATTAGATATATTTTAATTACTATTAAAAAAATTCAATAGTAAAACACAGATAAATTTGGGAAAATTAAGGAATGGGACATATTATGAGCATACACTAACAGTGGTAGTGAAAATATTCAAGCCCACTCAAAAATTTAATTACTATTATTATTATTTTTTTAATACCTGATACAAAAAGCATCTGAACTTTTCAATATATTGCTCTTCCATGTTAAATAACTAAGTGCAATAATATGTACTATTTTCTTTCAAAAACATCCCCAGGGACCATTGAATGGGGGGAGGGGGGGGGGGGGGGAGGTTTGGCAAAATAGTGAGGACCCTGAAAAGCAGACAATTGACTTTGCAGCTAAGCTTACATTCTATTCAATTGCTTTCATGATGTAAAATAAGATTTACAGCAAAATCTATAGTCTACTTTTGCAGTTGAAGGATTCACTTATGCAGTGTTGGCGGTGTACTTACCCTTGCTAGCCGATATTTGGGCTCAAACTTCTTGGCGAAATCTAAACTGTCATATATTAGACCAAACCCTGTTGATTTTCCACCTCCAAAAGCTGTTTTAAAGCCGAAGACAAATATGGAGTCAGTTGGAACCTTGTACATCTTAGCAAGCTTTTCCCGAACTACAGTTTTGGCTATTGAAGGTTGTCCAGGATGAATTACATCAACGACCTAAAATCAAAACAAAAACAACAATGTAATCCATTCTTTGATTCAATAAAAGAAGCTGCGTCAAGGCTGCTCTATCAACATATTATTTACAAGTTTTCAACATACTGTAACACCAAGTGTTTGATGCCACAGATAACTAATAATATCTCATTATGATATATGTTGTACACCCATGAATGTATTTGTTTTGCACTGGTCAAAATTTCCAAAGTCAGGTTTTTTCCAACCAAAAATTCTAATAGGGGAAAGAAAAAAAGAGAAAACAAAAGGTTGCACATTAAATCCAACAAAATAACACAGTGCAGGCAGACACACTAAACTTGTGCAAGATTGCCACACATGTTAACAACAATAACAATGTTTTTATAGTGGACACTTGAAACTTAAAAAACTGCAAAGATCGCCAGAATCCAAGCTTATTTTTTTATATGCACTCTTAAAAAAAAATTGTAAGCTATGTAACTATTTGATAGGAATTTTAAACTTATATCACTACTAACATTTAGCATTGCTTTATTATTAAATTATCATTGTAGATCAAGTAATTTCAGTGTTTTGAGGGTTACGTAACTTATAATTAAGTTCCAAGATAAAAGTATATTCACATTCCGACAGAACTAAATTGTTGTATTATTATTTATTATAAATATATGAAAAAACCATCGCGGTTAATGCTACTAATCAATAGGATAGAAATAGTACGAGAGAAACTAGAGCACTTTGTATTGAAAAGTAATGCAGAGCGAAATTCTCTAATTTTGATAGAATAATGGGAATGGGATTCAAATTAATTCACTAGTATTGTAACTAGGACGTTTTTTAATGAAAGAAATTAAAAGGATGGGTTATTCTGTGCGAAAACTAGCCATACATACCAAATATCGTCACGTAAACTATCTCTCAATCTGGCTGGACGCGTTTCGACCTATCCGTTCCGAATATTGTATATTAATAAAATTAATATACAATAAAACATCGCGGGTCTCAGGTTCTCTTCAGCAGCCCATGGTAGTACAATATGCTCACCTATACCGAGCATCACCGCTTGGTACGTGTGGTTCATATCGCACGCCATGTGAAAATGAGATTTAGTCAGAGCGCTTGCTGAGCAGTGTCCGCCGCACCCCCCTCCCCACATTCCCCAATGCAGAGAAGGAAGCAGCCGCGACCACTACCCCGCAAGACGACACCTGTTTCGTGATACATACTTGTATGTTTGGCGAGTCTTTGCACAGAGAGGAGAGGAAAAAGTAAAAGATGATAGAGGTTAGAGATAGAAATAAAATGCAACCAAATGTTGCATTTTTTATGCACTTACGTAGCTTTCGCTCTGGCATATAACTCGAATAGAATGTGAAAAATATTATTTACAAAGGAAAAAAATCGACATTGCGATAAATATAAATATATGAAAAAACCATCGCGGTTAATGCTACTAATCAATAGGATAGAAATAGTACGAGAGAAACTAGAGCACTTTGTATTGAAAAGTAATGCAGAGCGAAATTCTCTAATTCTAATTCTAATTCTCTAATTTCCTTTGTAAATAATATTTTTCACATTCTATTCGAGTTATATGCCAGAGCGAAAGCTACGTAAGTGCATAAAAAATGCAACATTTGGTTGCATTTTATTTCTATCTCTAACCTCTATCATCTTTTACTTTTTCCTCTCCTCTCTGTGCAAAGACTCGCCAAACATACAAGTATGTATCACGAAACAGGTGTCGTCTTGCGGGGTAGTGGTCGCGGCTGCTTCCTTCTCTGCATTGGGGAATGTGGGGAGGGGGGTGCGGCGGACACTGCTCAGCAAGCGCTCTGACTAAATCTCATTTTCACATGGCGTGCGATATGAACCACACGTACCAAGCGGTGATGCTCGGTATAGGTGAGCATATTGTACTACCATGGGCTGCTGAAGAGAACCTGAGACCCGCGATGTTTTATTGTATATTAATTTTATTAATATACAATATTCGGAACGGATAGGTCGAAACGCGTCCAGCCAGATTGAGAGATAGTTTACGTGACGATATTTGGTATGTATGGCTAGTTTTCGCACAGAATAACCCATCCTTTTAATTTCTTTCATTAAAAAACGTCCTAGTTACAATACTAGTGAATTAATTTGAATCCCATTCCCATTATTCTATCAAAATTAGAGAATTTCGCTCTGCATTACTTTTCAATACAAAGTGCTCTAGTTTCTCTCGTACTATTATTATTTATTATTATGATTATTTTTTCTGATACAGGCAATTTTGAAGAAAAGTATCACATTAACCTATGATGGCAGCAACATAATATAATTACTGGCAGGTGATTTGTATCTTAGCTTTAAAAAAGTTGAAAATACTTCAAATATTCTGAAAATTTAGAAAAAAGTAAAAACAAATATTTATTTCATTTATTATTATTTTTTAACCTTATATTCCTTAGTGTTAAGGCTCGTGCAGCCGTCTGATTTTATTTAATATTAAATTAACTTAAGAAAATAAGCCACTGTGATTGGCTTATTTTCTTAAATTAATTTAATATTAAATAAAATCAGACGGCTGCGCAGGCCTTTGCACTCAAAATCAAAATAATATACTTATTATTACAGGACTTCAATTATTAATTATTTCCTATTATACAGATTAAGAGTGTAAATTTAGCGGTACAGCTCTGGCCTAAAGTTCCCGAATGATTTATATAGGCAGTCTGCAACTACACTATGTTATCTTCAAGAGAAAACACAAGCACCCGCAGCTACCCCGTTCAGGAACTTTGTCCAGAGCTGTACATTAAAAAAAATTATAGTTCAACAAATAAATTAATAAGTATACATTTAAAAAAACAACTACATAAAAAACCAATCAATTGGCTACATAAAAAAAGGGGGAATGAATTAGTAAAAGTTAAATCCATCTTTTGACAACACTCGTGAGGGATGGAGAGTAAAATTTACATGCATGCTGTAATGCATGCACTCCTAGATCTTAAAACAGCAGTGGTGAAATAATTTCATTATTTCGTCAATTATGAAATGCCCAGAAAGTTGAGGCTACTAAAATAATTCTGACATGCATGTCTACAATTTTTTTTTTTTTTTTTTTTTTAAATACAGTATTAAAAAAGTAAGTATCTTCACGCCAAATAATATAATAAAAATTTAAAAATAAATCTGCATTTTGGTGATCTCAGCGTTTATTGTTTCTTACATGGGTAACACTCTGCTATTAGTTTTGCGTTTCTACCTTGTACATATTTTGTGCTGCAATGCCTGTAAGTTGAGTCTCATGTGCAAGCTGCCATTTACAATTAGAGTTTGCAGTTGTAAAAACCTGAATTTGGAAATGTTGACGAGAGCACACAAAGCACCATTAAACAGGACCGTTTTAGTTTCCATTATCATTCATTTCAAATGGCAATTCTTGGTTAAATAGACAATTATTGAAGAATAATCAAGCGTTAATAAAATCTTCCAGGTATTCGAGAGTGCGGGGTACAAGACAAGACACTGCTCAGTGATGTGCTCAAGTAATTTTCTCTTTTGATTGATAATGTCATTATCATATGACGAAAGCTCTCAAGTTATAAAGAAACTTTTATAACATTATACTGTGCCATGCAAGACCTCGACCTCTCCATAGAACTTCTACTGTGGTAAGGCCCTTGCTGGTTTTTCTATCCTTTTCTTTATCATTGAAACAAACAAAACAAACAAACAAACAAAAAAACAAACAAAAAAAAGCAACTTATTTGCTGATGTGATTTCTTGTGTGAGTTGCATTTCAGGCCAACCTCAACTAGAACTGTTTAAGAATTCCAAGGATGCAAGTTTCAACAAAAATGCCAGCATAAATGCCATGTAATAATAATGCCGTTCGTAAACCCTGTTTTCTGCTACTAAAATGACTATCAACTATGGTTATTGAAATGGAATGTGTATTTTTTGGTGCAAGAAAACAGGATTTACAAACCAACATTAATGACTACCACTGATCATATTTTAAAAGCAGTCTCAGTTCCAGCAGGCCATGCTTATGTAATTTTTATTGATTTCTTGAAAGCATTTGACATGGTGGATAGAAAATTGTTAATGCATAAGCTCATCAATACTAGAAAACTGCCTAAAGAATTATTAATTTCTATTGCCATGTTGCTTGAAGTCAATTTTGTGATAATCAACGATGGCTTAGTTTTATCTGACCCAATCTTGCAGAGTAACGGAGTGCTACAAGGTGGTCCAAGTAGCCCCCTCTTGTATAACCTCCTCACACATGACATCTTGGATATCTTAGTTGACCTCATCTGTAATGATCCTGATATCTTTATCAGCATCTATGCAGATGATATCGCTATTATTTGTAATAATATTTTAAAACTTCAAAAAATTCTAGACAAACTTATTGAATGGGCTAATCTGAACGGATTAAAAATTAATGCTAAGAAAACAAAAATTGTAAAATTCAGGAGAGGTGGCCCTTTAGCAAAGTCAGATGTAATAACTTGTAATGGAGAAAAGATAGAGTTTGTAAATTCTTTTAATTATCTGGGGTTATTATGCAACAGACGGGGAAATCTTTCTCTAAACATGTCAAAGAACGCTGTCGAAATGCACTGTCATCTTCATTCGCTATTTCAAATCTAAATTCGTTATCTTTGGAAACAGCTATTAAACTGTTTCACCTGAAAATCTCTCCAGTTGCTTCGTACGGCATTGAAATTTTCTGGTCATTTATGTCTATAACAGACTTCAAAAATCTAGAATCTGTTAAGTCTCGGTACTTAAAACGGATACTTTGCTTGTCAAAATTTACGTCGTCAAGGCTGGTTTATGAGCTAGCAGGGGAGGAGTTATTTGTAACAGAACTACAAGTGAAATTTAAATTGTTAAAAACAGATAATTACATTAAATTTGTTAAGGATAGACTAAGTAAAACTGAAGATATCAGCCTGGCCTTCTATAATACCCCTGCATTTAATATTAATGGGTGGAAAGGCCCAAACTGTACAGACAGGCATGTTTTTACCCGTTATGCAGTGCATGGTTTCCACCATGTAATCTGTCAAATTAAAGAATATCACGAGTGTAATGATAAATGTGTATGTGTATTATGTAGTGGCCTATGTACTAGGTATCACTTACTTCATTGTCCATCTCGGACCCTATCATTAAGTCAATATGCAAAAATGTAGACCTATATAAATATGTATAAGTACACCTTGGTGTTTAATAAATAAATATATAAATCAATTTATCTATATTTAATAATTAAAGTGCAATAACAAAATGATATCCTTTATCTTATAATAATATAAGTATCTTTTTCAGTAATTGTCTCTAGGTTTGTGACTTTGACTTTTTTGTGTATGTACAATTTCATTTGCTCAATTAAGTTTTATTATTATTATTATATTTTTCTTTAATAAGGGGGGGGGGGGGGGGGCAGACCATGGAATTTTAAAGTTGGGCAAACTAGTGGCAACACAATGTCTGAAAGAAGGTCTGCAGAAAAAAGGTCCTCAGATATAAGGACTGGCCTTTGTGCACAGGTATAGTGTGTCGGCGAGCTGCGCACAGGTAGGACCTTTTATCTGTGGACCGTTTCTCCAAAGACCTTAATTCTGTATACCGGCAACACATGTTTACTATAAACATCAAGCAATTCAACTGCAAAATTAATTTGAAACTTTACCTCAGATTACACAGACTTGTTAACAATTATTAATACTAGTATGGACAGATATGGTCTAGTAAGTAAGTACGTAATTGTTGTTATTAGCATGATTGCTACTATGTACATAAGTATGTATGAATATAATAATGAAATATTAATTATTTTATATTTATATATATTCATGTTCAACTCATTTGAATGCTTTGAAATTTCAAAATTAAAACGATCTATCCTAAATCACAAATTCAAAGCAGTAAAATGAGTGGGAAGTGTGCATTCTTTCAAAAACTACCAACAAATAATACGTGTGCATGATACAAATAAGTACCGGTACATACATATGTACCACATAACTATGTAATGTCATATATTTTACTCACCATCTGCTTTCTGCAAAGCAAACGATTGCTCATGAATTTCCTTGTTCTGATCGTCGCAGTCCCTTCAGCCTGCAATTGAAGAACAAATATTAATTTCACTTCAACAATATGTTGCTTACATTAACACTGTTGTCAACATGAACACGTGTACACGTTCATATGTATACGTAAATACCGGTATTTTCGAAACACTTTCAACACAGCTAACAAAAAAATTAAAACTAATATCCATTACAACTTTTACATGGACAAACTAGAGAACCATGGTTAAATTTTTGCGTAAACAATTGAAATGCAGCACTTCTATGTTCTATGTATAATAAAACAAACATGTTTTTACATACATACTTAAACACAAAGCAATTATATATTTTGCATAGATAGATCTCGCTTTAAGCTATTTGTGAAAATATTATTAGAACGAACCAAATTGAACTTTACGTATTATCAGATACAAGACGAATGATGCACAAATTATAAATAATTTTAATAATAATACGTAACTAAAACCGGCATGATGAGGTTACTTCACATTTGAAATGTAATGTCAACAAAGTCAGATGACATGCAAAGGCCTTTAATAAAAATCAAAAAATTCTACGGTAACTATATTAAATGATTTTAAATTTAAATATAAAAATGTATATAACATAATAACTGAACAATGAAAAAAGTAGATAAGAAACAAATTCATTTGTTGCAGAATACCAGTAAAAGTTGAAGTATGTACATGCCTGCATTATGTTTCAAAACAGAAGATTAAGTAAAATTAATGAAAAAATCGGTAATAATAAAATAAATTAATATTTTTAGAATAATTCAAGATGTAAAGAGGCTCTCGATGACACAATTTAACCATAAATATTTATGGATTAGTATTTAAAAAATATTTACCATGTTACCAGAGGATTATATACACTCTTGCCAATGGCTCTTGCACCTGAAAGACTTGAAACTACCGAAACGCCATCTATTTCCGGCATACGTCACCAGAAGCTTTCTTTGCCGTGATGGCGGAACGTCGGGAGGCCTCTGAGTACAGCTCGCCTCCAAAGCGACTTAAACTTGATCCAGCATTAGATGGTGAGTGAAATTATATTGACGCTTTTGCAGGGAATACTAAGGAACATTTTGATGTAGGTGAGGTTTTATCCCAAACTTGGGATCGATTTGAAAATTAAGAAAGTAGTTGGGTTTAAAATCCAATATGGCTGACTTTTGGTTCTTTGGAGGCAAAAAGTATCCGCGTTCAGTGAAGGGGCGGGGTAATGGCGGCCCGTGACATCTTTGAGATCTGTCAAAATAATAATTACTTATTTTATTTTTTGTCCTTAAATTAAATGGTTTACTTTTCACTATGCTTAAACAGCATTAGGGCTATTCTGGGCTCATCTTGATTATTAATTTGAAATAATTGCCACATATAGAGTTTAAAGTTAACAAATTCAAGTTCATTGAACCCTCCATTAAGATGTATTTGTAGTAATAAAATGATGTATGGAAAGAACTAGCTCACTTTAAATACAACCTTTTTTTCTAAATAGAATTATAATTGTTGGTGTAAATTAAAACTATATTTTTATTTTATTTTTTTCCAAACATTTTTAATGATTAATCAGCTGTTTCCGTTACGCCTCCTTTTGCCAAAGAAAGTAAACAAAGCAACTTGGCGGCAAAATTGCAAACACATTGACCTGTAGAGTAGAAGACTTGCAAAAAGGGTGTTTATAGTAAGCGAGAGAGAGAGAGAAAGCAGAGGTCAACAATGCTATAAATTTTCTCACTCTTGTAGCTGCTTCATTCATAAGAAAGCATGATCAATAAAGTCGTCTGCTAGCAACTTGTTAATATTATTGGGGTCAAAGTGTCTGTTTATTTTCTCACTAATTCTCCTTTTGCAAATCTTCAATTGTACATTGACATCACACGGAAAGTAAGACTTAGATTTAAAAAATATAGTTTAGATTAATAAGTAAATAATAGGAATTTGTAGCATGTACATTTTGTTAACTATTATTTTATGTGTAGGCTTATTTTAATGTTAAATCTTTGAAAGGAAAACACATAGATACATTAAGAAAAAATACATAGTAAGGTACGTACATTGAAAGGACACTGTGGTAGAATCTTTATAAGTATCAACCACCACGTAGTCGATTTTTTTGTATTATTTATTATAATGAGCTATTTTTAATATAATTATTTACCATTACAAGGATTGAAAACATTAAATGCATACTGTAATTTTGTTTCAGAAACTTCTTGTGTTAGCACAGAAGCCCTAGCATGTGGAGACTCTGGTTTTAGTGACTTCACAGCTTCTGCCTCCACAGATGATAATCCTCAGCCAGGACCCTCACTTGCTACACCTGTTAATCATCAAGATGAGAGGTATGCATTGATATCAAATCTTACCCCCATTGGTTTTTCTACTTCTGTTTTGATTTTTTCATTCAATGATTGTCAGTATATTAACAAAAGCAAAGGTTTTTCAACAAGTTTGAACTTTGTAGGATCATAACTAGAGAAGTTTTGGTTAGACTACTATTGTTCAGCTCAGTATTAAGCAAAATGTGAATTAGTTATCTAATAGTTAACTGGAACAGTGTGCATGATAGATGTTGGAAACAAATGCACCAAGTAACAAATCAATTTGATTTTTTCTTTATTTATTTCTTTCTTTTTCTTTTTCTTTTTTCTTTTTTTTTTTTTTTTCTTTTTTTCTTTTTTTTTTTTTTTTTTTTCTTTTTATCATCTGGGGTAAAAAATGAGGTTAAAGGTGGGAGCAGTGAGAAGATAAAAGAGCACACATTTCTGTGACTTTTGCAGGGTGTTTACTTTACTTTTACTTTTGAGGACAAATAAATTTGCATCCCCACTATTAGAAATGCACATTATATGGTTTGCCATAAAAAGAAATAGAAGAAGAAAATTGTAATCTTTGATGTTAAAGTGATACTTAAGCTTTAAAATAAGTACCGGTATATTTTGTTCTTTTCTAAAACAAATGGTAATCAGGACTTTTCTAGTCCGCTGGATAAGCAAGCTCTCCGAGGGTAACAATATAGAGTACCCCCCCCCCCCCCTTTTTAAGAGTATTTTTTTTGTTTTGCCCCTTGCTCTGCCTGATAAGCTTACTTGCAAAGGTGTACTACAGACATTCTACTAACATAGTAAAGGAAATCTACTATGTCAGAGTTTTCCTCTATACCCTCAGGGGCTCTCTTATCCCGCAGACTAGAAAAGTCAAATAAATGACTAATTTCTATTGAATTATTTTAGAGAAGAACAAAAATTACTTATTTTTAGGGTTAAGTAGCACTTTAAGATATTGAGCTGTAAGCTATAGTAAATGTAAAAGTATAGTTTTGTGCGGTGTCACTAGCCATCAATGCATAAAAGTTAGATAAAGAACTAGTTGTAATAATAATAATGAAAATACAAAAATTAAAGACTAAATTCTTGCAAAAACTTATTATTATTACTATTATTATGAAAGTTGGCAATGAATCATTCTTAAGTTTTATCATGAAATGCAAATTTTTGCCTCTTTGTTTTGCAACCATGGCATGTTAAAACAAGAATTTTGTACCTGCACTTAAGTTTGTTAGTCAGACTATACATAAACCCAGTGCTCTAAAAAATCTGAAGGGGGGAAAAAAAAAGTATAATAATAATTACAGTAATTGATGCAAAAAATCAAGCTCTTTCAGAAAACATTATATTTCCTTTTTTCCCCTTTTCTTTTCTTATTTTAATTATTATCATTATTATAAATCTAATTTTAACCAAAAAAAAATTTAGGAGCTCCAAATACAATAAAAAAAAATCAACCTAAGTATTAAGGGAGTAGGTTACCGACCTTATATCTCAAAAAATGGAAGTGTTTTGGGTCTAAATTTGGTGTCATTGTGTAGCTAAGGGTCACACCTAGCCGTGATAAAAATTTCATGATGCTTGACTGTCCCGAAAAAAAGAAAAAATTATTGAAATTAACATTGGGCCTTATGGACTTAAAATTTCAAAAAAATCATATAAAATTAATTTGCAAGGTGACCCCCCCCCCCCCCAAATTTTTATATATTTGAAATAGCCTTAAGCTGACGTATCATTATGCAAAATTTCAGATTTTTTTGACGAGAAAAGTTTGAGTCTAATGGCCGACGTCGGTCCCCTACTCCCTTAAATTTAACTGTTCGTGCTTTTTTTTTTCTTTTTTGTATCATAACATCCGTTGCTTTTGCTTTTACTTTTACAATTTTGATATTTCTTTGATATAGACTTGCTACTTAATTGAAAATTACAAAGTGACATGCTAATAAGTGTCAGCACAAGTAATGATGGCAAATTGAAGTGACGTGTTGTTTTGTTGTGTTTTAGCATGGACAAGGAGGATGGTGAAGAGGACAAAGATGAAGTTTCCTCGACTGTTAGTGATCTCTCAGAACTCAGTGGCCTCTCAGACCTTAGTGGGCAAGACTGGAAGCCAGTTGTAGGTAAGTTGACAAGCAAACATCGGTTTACGTCTCACTTCCTTTACTGCCAATATTTTGACTTAATGTAAACAATCAATTCAATGTTAATTTTCACTTCATATATGAGATATTTTTGCATGGTCATTTTTTAATGCCATTAACAGGCTATCTTTTGTTTAAGTTTGGTGTAATAATAATTAATAAAAATGGGATTGAAATTATAATAATCAAAGATACTGTATATTGATTTTATATGTAACTGCATTTTCACTTGTTACTTAATCTTATTTCTCCAGCAGGTCCCATGAGTTGGGTACAGCGACAAATGCAGATGGGTGTAGATCCTAGAGATGTAATAGCCAAGCTAGGCAATCTCTCCAACCATATACCAGTAACACTGGATGATACCACATTGTGGAAGGTATGTATCGTAACTTTTTTTTTTTTTTTTTTTTTTTTTTTTTTTTTTTTTTTTTGCATAGGCCTAAGTATTTGATCATGTATGAAGATGCAATCACATGACAATGTGATTTATCTTGCAGTAAATAAGTTATGGTAACACATTGGTCAACAATAAACACCACAGAAAAATACTTATTGCAACATTTTTCATATGATGCATTTAAATTTATTTGCACTTGATGAGTGGGTAAAAGAGAGAGAGAGAGAGAGAGAGAGAGAGAGAGAGAGAGAGAGAGAGAGAGAGAGAGAGAGAGAAAAGACGTCTTTATAACATGTTACAATGTTATTTTTTTATTTTATTCAATACACACTCGTGGTGTATAACATAACATAAATTTACAAAATAAGAGTATTCAAATATTAATATTAAAATTATTTATGGAAAATAAAAGGTAGGTAAGATAATGTTGAATTGAGAATTAATTAACTGCAAACATTCTTTAATTTATATAATAAGTGGGTACTTCACATCAAATGTTGTAGTGTAGACGATTGATGGATATTTTTGTGATAAAATCTAGGTTAGATGGAAATATGGTGTCAATAAAACACAATATTCTTAGTTTCTCATGTGCCTATACTTCATCAAAGGCACAAAATTACAAAAGCTTCAGATTTCCTTATTGTTTTAGACCGATTTCGCCTTACCTGGGACTCATCATTAGAATAATGTGCAAAACTCTTAACTTTTGCTTTAAATTAGCATTGAATTGCTTATTTTATTTTTACTAACCATTAAAAAATTACTGTGTTTAGTCACTCAATTTCATCAGCTTGTGTTGCACAGACTCATCCCAAATATGTTCTTACTCACCCACAAACTTTTAATAGCCGAGAGAAGGAAATCATGTCTTCAAAAACCTTCTGTACTATTAGTGACCCAGGCAGGACATCATACCTTGTTTCAAACTAATATAACACCAATATTTTGGGAGGTGTCGGTGCAAATGAAGCTTATATGCGAACTTGAGCATAGATTTAGTAGATACACGTTGGTAAGACTATTTAAAGAAAAGGGGAGAGCTCTCTTCCAAATTACTTGGGTAAAAGTAGTAAAAAATGTGAGTTAATAAGTATGTAAATGAAAAAGAAAATGTTGTGTGAAGCATGCAGTTTGTTGTTAATTATTGTACATTAAACTAAAAAGAAATATTGGGGTGATAATGTTGCCATTGACAGCGGGGATGGTTTATTAAGTTTAATCCATTTGCTGTATTTTTCTGGTCCTTGTAAAAATAAAGTGGCAAATTGCAGTCTAGTTAAATATTTGACTACAGTATGTTTGATTAATAATAATAAACATTATTAATGCTCACAATTTCTCCCCTTTTTTAAACTTTTTTAATATTAGTTTTTCTTTATTAATAAAACTGCATTATTAAGACGTAGTATTAAGGAAATAAACCATCGCTGTTTGCTACTGTCAAGTGGGGTAACTTTGGCCACTTTTTCAAATTTAATTTATTTTTTGACCAAAGCTCATAGAAACATGAAACAACAACTAAAAGATAGAGCTATAAGCTTTAGTTAGTTTTATTATTATTATAGACCACAGTCCCAGTAGGCCATAGTCAACCAACTTGACTGTATGATAAATTTGAAAGAAATAAATTTGGCAAATACCAGCAAGAGCCTTACCATAGACAAGAGATTACCATAGTTGGGTGAAAATCTTGAACCTAACAAACATACTGGATTCATAACACACTTTCTACATGAGTAAAATGAGTGGCTAGTAGATATGCGTATTATTATTAGGTCTATTATTTATTTATTTTTTCTCCTGGTGAGAAATTATTTTCTCTATACCACGACATCTCTGTTAGTCTAAGCTCATTACTGTCTCCTATTATCTAATTTTTCCTAATCTATGTTTTTCTATCAAATCTTTTAATCATCAATTATTGTTATATCAATTTTTCCTTAATATATTATACTTTCCAGTATGTGTTAGTTTTTTTTTTTTATCTTTATGTTAGGAAGTTTTGCAACATTCTATGGAACTCTCTTCACTATAGTAAGGCCCTTGCTGGTTTGCTCCCATCTTTTTCTTTCAAATACATCAAATTGCATTGCTGTGCATTTTGTTAAATGTAATTTAGTGTCTGGTAAAGATAATAAAGTGCAGTGGCGGTGCTAACTGTTGTATTTGATGCCTGTTTCAGTTCATTGTGAGTGTGCTGTCGGAGCCTCCAAGGCGTGAGAAACTTCGGCATGTTAACACTCTAGATGATGTGGTACGTCTGCTACGAGGGGCAAGAAAGATCCTTGTCCTAACCGGAGCAGGGGTGAGTTATACATATTAGTATTATACTCTTGTCATACGCAGACACATTGCTGTCTCCATTCAAATATTGCTTTTGAGTTTGAATTGTACAGCTGTGGTCTTGACATATTGGAGAAATTAACTTTGTGCCCATTATGTCAGCTGTGGTTTTTGTTTCTTTTGGCAGAACTTTTGACACTTTCATCTTATGATTGTGGAATAAACCTAGAATCTTATAAGTCTTACTTTGTTTTGCATGGGGAATTGTTTAAGCCATTTTTTTTATACATAAATACTTTCACTTCAGAACTTGAAAGTGTCAATAAGTATTTGTAAATCTGTATAAGTATATTAGTAATAATAACTATTAAGTTAAGAAAAAAAAATCAACTGTTGAAAATGATTGATAAATAAAGATTGGATACTAAACATATACATAGATAGATTGGTAAACTTAGTGCAAGAGAGATAAGCTTTTGCTGACCAACCAAGACTGAAACCTGTCTGGGTTAAAAATTATTCTCTCACTCAAGCATCCCTGTCAGCAAATGCTGAACTCCCTTTTTCCAATCTATAGGATATGTTTCCTATCCAATCTTTTTATCCATTGATAATACTGATGTATGTACAGTAAGCGTTTAATTTAATATAGTTGAGTCCTGACTATTTGCATTTTGATGCTTAAACTTTCGATTTAATGAATAATTCATTAATTAGTGAAGTCCAGATCAACACTAGTGAAAGAAAGACAAAAATTGATATAATAAAGTAACATATTATTAAATTACTTCAACAACTTTGATTTATTATGATTATTGCATTGCTATATAAAATACTTGTGGTGGAAAAAAAAAAAAAAAAAAAAAAAAAAGATAAGATACGAAGGTTAAAAAAAAAATGTTTGATTCAAACGTAAATAAATTTGAATATCAAAGTAATGTCATGAAAGAATATGGCCTACATAATTTGCATTTGTTGTTACACAGAAAAAAACTGGACAAAAACGGCTTTGTTTGACAATACTGTAATAATGCAAGAAAGGAAACTAATGTGGAAACTCAGTCAAGCTTGGCTCATGGTAAATAATGCAAATTCAATCATTTTTAAAGCATGTGAGTTATTTTTTCTAATTAAAATGCCATCTTGAAACTGCAAAATGTTTTAAAATTTGAAATAAAATTGGACAGTCATAAATGCATTTATTAAACAATAACCTAAATAAGTGTATTTTCTCAAAATCTATTAACAAACTTACAGGCCTCTAACTCAACAAAATCAAAAGTTTACTGTATTATTGTGAAATTAATTGAAAGTATTATTATTGTTATTATTATTTATATATTTATTCTTGTGAAGTTTAAAGGATAGGAGAAACCAGCAAGAGCCTTGCCATATTAAAAGCACAGAGATAATAACTACATTGAATATCTTCTATGTTTATTATATCTGTGCTAGCAAGATTTTCACCAAACTAAGGAAATCTCTTCACTATTTTTAGGCCGTTGCTGGTTTCTCCTATCTTTTAAATTTATCATGCCTAACTGCAATGGTTTATTTTTCTTAATACCTTGTAACTATTATTATTTTTGACAAGCATTCCTATTGTTGCATGTAATTGACATTTGCTGAGGTAATGTGGAGGGGTCACTGTGCTATTTTCATTCATTAAATTTAAAACAAACTGTGACATGCATTTCTATTTAATGCATATTCAACGAATCCTAAGAGAGGTTTAAAGTCCTAACACTAAGTAAAGTGAACCCTCCTCTTCCTGCAGTAGATTGTAATGTGTTGTTTTAAAATTTGAAAACAAAGTTATATTTGATTTTTTTTTTCTCATTGTATTGGTATTAATATTTTATAAAAACAAAAAGTTTGCCATTGAAGTCACCAAGTTTTCAAAGAACTACTTTTTGCTGTAAAAGTGAGCATTTGAACACTGCTTTTAGCAGTTGTTGTTTTCTTTTTTCTTTAAATCGCCAGTAGTAAAGTTTTTAAAATTAAGGAAAATTTTCGACTTTGCAATCATTTTAACTTTTATCAATCTGTAGTAAATGTTCATAACTCATAACATATAAAAATTATTAAAATGAATTGTTATTGTTGATTCAGAATGTGAGTATTGAATTTCAAAAGTATTGTTATGTTTTCTTTAGCTTTGCGTGCAACATGGTCAATGGTGTGTATTGTATTTGCTTGCAGGTATCGGTGTCTTGTGGTATTCCAGATTTCCGTAGCAGAGATGGTATTTACTCTCGCTTAGCCATAGACTTCCCTGATCTGCCTGATCCCCAAGCCATGTTTGACATCAACTACTTCAGACAAGACCCAAGACCCTTCTATAAATTTGCCAGAGAAATTTACCCAGGACAGTTCAAGCCCTCTCCTTGTCATAGGTAAACATTTATTAATAAGTTTGGACTTGTAATATGGTCCAGAGTGTCTTATACAGGTATAACAAGTATTGAACTCGGACCTCTACAACTTAGCCCTGATAGCAAATATCCCCCCCCCCCCCTTTTCTTTTGGCAGCACGCTGGCGAGCTTCTGTATTATTGCCCTATCTTAAAAATGTTCCCTTAAGGCGGTGGGGGACCGACTTGGACCGGAAATCGCTAAAAGAAGAACTATATTTTCCCAATATTTTTTTGTACATGATTTAATTCCAATAAAACAAACACTATAATTTTCAAATAAAATCATGTAAATTTTAAATATATTTTTTTATACCAAAAAAAATTTTAATTGTATTTTTAATTGTAAAAAAGTTTCTAATTTGACTAAAATTTCCTGCTCAAATTTAAATTCCTACATTTACATGTTATCTTTAAAGTGTAATACCTTAAATATTTGATCGTGTTTTCACGTGTTTAACATAACTAAATTTTTAAGTAACATTTCTTCTTTACTTTGTGTTATTATTATTATTCGCAACCGTCCTAGTTTGCGAGATATCAGTCGGTCACCTACCCCCTTAATGATGTAGTTTGAATTTTTGTCGCAACAATCAACATGTAAAACATAAGTGGCGCTGCGATCTAGGAGGAAGTTTAAAATTTACACCTAGATCGCAGCACCACTTTTATATGTAATTTTGTATTCCTGCATTGTTGCGGCGAAATTTTGCATTACATCATCAAGGGAATGTTTTTTCAACAAGAGCCTCCAATCCTGTTCATATATCAGTGTTCAGCAGTGAGTTAATATATCGTACTTGCAGCTAAGTAAATATACATTATCAGGAGACATCCCATTGTCCTCAAAGAATGAGCATGAAATTTCGCAAATTTATTTTTGGTAAAACTTACATACATACATACATATCATGACGCTATAAATCCCTTTCGGGGTAAGCCAACAACACAGATGTTTTATCCTGACCCAGTGATAGACCTCCACAACTTCCTATCCTGACATACTTCACTTGCTTCCGCCAGTCTCATACCTTGTTTCATACATTTCCTTTTGCATTTCATACTGCGTACATTCTTATTTTTCAAACATCTTCCAACCACCTCAGACCATGATGTTTTAGGCCTGCCTCTATCTCTCCTTCCATCCACTCTACTATGAAATACCTGCTTTGCTATTCTTTCATCATCCATTCTCTCAACATGACCAAACCACCGTAATACACTGTACTCATACTTCTCAGTCAAAATAGAAGTACAAATATAATTTCTTTTATACATTTCTCACTTTTTTTTATATATTATTATTTTGCTGCAAAATTAAAAAAAAAAAAAAAAAAAAAAAATATTCGAATAGAAAAAATAATAATAATAATAGGTATAATAATTGGGTTTAAGATTGTGAATAGTACATATAGAAAAAAAACTCGTAATTTAATCAAAACGGGACGGACATTCAAATATAAAACAAAAAGTAGTTGATAGAGCAAAAGAAAAGAACATACAGAAAAGTACAAACATCAGAAAGTTGAAAATAAATTTCTGGAGCTAAATAAATAAAATTTAAAAAATAAAATAAAAATAGAAGCAATGGTAATAATATGAAAATTTTAACCATAATCATTTCTGATCACATTGAAAACTTGAATATCATGCCAACAGTAGCTTGTAGTTATTTATATATTATTACAGTATATTATTATTTTTAATTGCAGTTCCTGATTTTTAAGGAAGGGTGTCGAAAACCTTCTCGCTAAAAGTTGTCTTGCTAGTAACTTATAAAGTTACAAATGAAGATTGTTATGATTTCAGATTTATCAAGAGTCTAGAGCGCTACAAAAAACTACTACGTAATTACACTCAGAACATAGATACACTAGAACAAGTAGCAGGCATTGGAAATGTGATTGAATGTCATGGTAAGTTGTTTGTGTGAGTGTGTATCTAGCCGAACATGGCATACTAATGGTGATAATTTTGACAGGTTCTTTTGCAACGGCTTCGTGCACACGTTGCAAGTCAAAGGTGTCAGCAGATGCTATCCGACAAAATATTCTAGAGCAGAACATCCCACGCTGCGTGCAGTGCCTACAAATCAATGTCCAGGCCTGTCACAGCCAGGGAACAGATCACTACAGAGGTAAGCAAACATCAGCCAAATTGTAGTTATTTGATCTAGAGCTGTGGAAAATATCTGGTTTCTTTTGAAACGTGTTTATCATTGACTTAATTAATTAGTAGTGGCAAATTTGAGAAACCAGGGGGAAAAATTCAGACTTAAAATGTGTAATTTGGAAAATCAAAATAAGTTAAAACGATTTTTATGTTGCTTATTCAAGCGGATATATTATCAACTAAATTGGTTTATATTTTTTTATGAAACCAAATTTATCAAATTTTTATCATAAATTGCTTTAATAAAACAAGGGAACATACTAAAATGTTGATCTTCAACCAAATATACGTTTAAATAGTTTATTTTGTTTTTACTTAATTCTTAAAAAATGCATGATACATAACGTTTTCACAATGGACATAAGTTTCTACATAAATTGACCCATTTCATTGTTACAACACTTAAAGGCGTAGAACACCTTGAACAAAAAAACTTGCCTAATATCCTAACATACCCAAATATCAACATTATTTTGGCCGGAGTCATTGATTTCTAATTTATTTTCCATTTACAAAATGTCAGTTGCGGGTTTACTACGTCACAGCTCGCCTGGTCCACGCGCGCGGAAACAGGCGAGCTGTGACGTAGTAAACCCGCAACTGACATTTTGTAAATGGAAAATTAATTAGAAATCAATGGCTCCGGCCAAAATAATATTGATATTTGGGTATGTTAGGATATTAGGCAAGTTTTTTGTTCAAAGTGTTGTACGTCTTTAACAATTTATGTCGATTTACATAGAATTTTACATCCATTGTGAAAGCTACTTTATGTCTAGACTAGTACTGCACAAGTGTGTTGACAATTGATTTATTGTTTCAGATTTGTTTAACCATGGTATTATGAAGCCGGACATCGTATTCTTTGGTGAAGGTTTGCCTGATGCTTTCCACCAAGCTATGGCAAATGACAAAGATGAATGTGACCTACTTATTGTTATTGGTTCGTCTCTAAAAGTCAGACCTGTTGCCCTCATCCCAAGTAAGTAGACAAAATGTCCGCAGTAGTGGTATAGATGAATGTCACTGGTCATCCAATTTCCTTTATTGTCCTTACTCAACTAAGATGCCCACTCGTTTCACTTTGTAAAAGGTAGGACCTTACCTGAGTTTAGCAGATAATGGGATGTTGGCCAGTGGTTAAGTTAAAGGAATAGGGGTATAATGGTGGTCTTTTTTCCCCCTCGAGCTTGTTAAATGGAAAAAGTTAATTCACAATTAAAGACACTTCGAGAAATATTAACTTAAGGTCAACGTTGATTATACTATAGAGTCGAATCCTTTACATAAAATACATAGACATATATAAATAATTGTCTTAAAAAAAATAGAAATTAAAGAAAATGAACCATTGCAGTTAGGTATGATACCTTTGAAAGAAAAGGATATAAGGAACCAGCAAAGGTCTTACCATAGCTCAGCAAAATATTCGTGAAAAAATAAAACATTGCATATAGAGAAAAAATAATAAATAAGTGATAAAAATGTAGCAGAAGAAAATCAGATTACTATATTTGCCAAAGTCGTACAAGTGGGGAAGTTAGTTAAACCCTCAAAGAGCATAGTTAGTAACACTGAAAGTGCAAGTACTGTGATTTTAGCCAGCATGCCTCCACACATTTTTTTAACTACGTACTATTCAAAATCTAAGCCAGTTTGTTTAAATATAACAAACTACAATACTTGTACAATAGCTGTAGTGCAAGAAAGCATTTCTTCCTGATACTCCCTTTAAATTACAGCTGCATTTTTTGTTGTAGTAATCACTATTTAAAAATCTAATTGTGCAACTTTTTGTTTGTTTGTTTCAGGTTCTATTCCTGCCAAGGTTCCACAGATCCTGATAAATCGTGAACCCCTGCCTCACCTGAGCTTTGATGTTGAGCTACTGGGAGACAGTGATGTGATAGTAAACCAATTGTGCCACCTGTGAGTAGCATGTCAAGTCTAGGCTTCTTTCCCTGAATAATTGTGATACGCAAATAAATTATGGTATCATCATTTCACAAAATGTACAGACACTGTGACATAAAATTTCACTCTGTTGCCTAGGGGTCATTCAATGTATTCATATGGAGACTTAAATTAGCCTAATGCTTTATATAATAATAATAATAATTAACGGCTTTTTATTGGGCAAAATCAGGCTACAGACCTCTCAATTTAATCCAACTGGTTTACAAAAAAAATAGTTAACAGTACCAAAATATGTTCTAAATTCTAAAATACATTCATTGTGGTCATTTATTCCACTGGCAGAAAGCATAGCTTGTTTTGGTTGATTCACCATAGATTTAATTGGAGAAGGATTTGATTAGATTGATGTAGTTTCTGTTTGTGATTGATGTGTATGTTGCTTGCAGGCTGGGGGGAGAATGGAGCAATGAGTGCTGGCAAGAGCCTCTGCAGCAGGTGCACGAGCTTGACTGTGGTGATGTGAGAGACTGGAAACTGCTCAGACCAGACGAGGATACTCTGCTTGCAGGCTCGAGCTCAGACTCTGGTGTTGGACGTAGTGGCAACGTGACTCCTGCAGCTGCTGTGGCTAGAGATCGACACCTGTCAGTCGAAAGTATGCAGTCTGCAGGGGATAGTGGCATTGCAGGTAAAGTGTTGTTACAATACTATCCCATATATGATAGCAAGGAAGCTAGCTTTCAGCTAGTGCAAAAATAAAATAATTTTGCTCTATATTGATGTTAATCCTTGGGAAATAATATAAATATAAGAAAAAAACATTTTGGCTTAATGGGGAAATTGAAAAGCAATTACAAATTAAGCCCCTAAGCAAGAAGAAGACAAGGAAGAAAAAAAAAAATAGTAATTTCATTACACTTGCAGCTTCTTTTTCCTTCCATGTCTCTTTTCCTATTGAATACAAGTAGAAAGTATCACACATCAAAGAGTAATAGTTGAGAATTGTGACAAACAACAACTTTGTTTTAGTTTAGAATTTTATGTTCCTCACATTGCATTTCAAGATAGTTGTTCACAAAATGTTTTATTATTATTTACTCCTCTTTTTGTTAAAGAGTGCTATGTCAGATTTTTTTTTTTTTTTTTTTTTTTTTTCCACTTTCATACATGCTGTTTGTAAACCCTGTTCTCTTGCACCAAAAAATGCGCATTCCATTTGATTAACCATATATGATCATCATTTTAGGAGCAAAGAACAGGGGTTACAAACAGCATTATAGTAAATCCATGCAACTAATATTTATTTTTACACACCAAAAATCAATTCAAATTCAAATAAATAATACCTATAATATATTGCTTTAACTTTAGATTCAAGCATTTTGATGACACTTCCCCTCCCCCCTTCCTATTAGAGTGTAGATGGAAAAATAGAAAATTCCATAGCAATCACTTACTTACTTACTTTTTTTTATTTATTTTATTATTTTTTTTTTTAAATTCTTGAATGATTTTTATTTTGGTATCTAAATTTATTCTATTGGTTTTTTATTTTTTAATTTTTTATTATTATTATTATTAAAAAAAAAAAAAAAAAAAAAACTGTTCCACTCATACTTGTGTAATTTTTACACTTTTAAAACATAAAATTTATCACAAATTTCACTAGTACAAAAATTTGCGCAAATTTTCAAAAACTTTTTTGGTAAAAAAAAAGAAAAAAAAAAGAGTATTTTTACTTAATGGGACTAAATTAAGACTTCACTAAATCAAAAATTTTATCACTAAAATGCCTATCTAAGTGGCTAGGACCGTCACTTTGACCACTAAATCGGGAGTTTACTGCATTTTTGTGTTTTTAAAGGTCACTTTATTCAACATGTGCAAACTGAAATTCTCCCAATAGCCTTTTTGCTGACATCGTAAGTTATTTTGCTGTATTTGTATGACATTAAGAGTGTTATTGTTTCAGTAGGTGGTATGAGCCAATCTCCAGGTCCAAGTGAAGTGAGTGGGCGTGACTCTCGGCAGCTGTCAACTGAGAGCATGCAGTCTGCCAGCAGTGAGGCCACTCCGCTTGTTCAGGAAGCAGTAGCTGAGGTCTCTTCCTCCACTTCGCCAACACGACACATGTCTGTGGATAGCACAGGTTCACCACAACACAAAGATGACGATGAAGTAGATGAACTGCAAGCTTGCTGGACACCCAAAGTTAGAGAAAGTCTGGCTCAGAGGTTACCTGGTGAGTGGGTTATTCACTCTTACTTTGTAAAATAGTAATTCGTAGTCAACAATATTATGACCCAAGCTTACAAACTGTACCATTTGGGAGTATTGAATTAACCCCAAAATTGAAGTAACAAAATTTAGAAGTGATGTTTATGAATTCAATCTAACATTTGTGCCAGCAGGTTTTGGAATGTTAATATGCTGTATAATGAAGCACCTGAGTGAATATAGGGACTTTTCCAACAATTAGTAACACACTTTTAGTGTCATATTTATTGTACAGTACCCTTACAGTAAAAGGTACTGTAACCATTTTAATTTGCTTCATTTTTGCGCGACATAAAATGTTAAGAGTGAAGTAGGCTATCTCGTCTTTACCGTGAATGATATATTGTCATGTTTTTCACAAAACTTACTAGAGGTCGCTTTGTGCGCCGCTCAGTTAAACTGAATTTAGCCATCAGCCAGCAAATGGTTACCGTTTTTTTTTTAAGTCCACTGTACACATAAAATTTTGAAACATATATCATATTCTAATGTAATATTAGACAAAGCTCTGAAATAGGGTTCCATCTCATCATCAATAATAATGAAGTTTAGGTTGTTGGGGGGTACCTTTTTTCTTCTTTTTTTCTTAAGTTAAATAAAAAGAATGATCTACCCAATGATAATTGACTAATCAAAAATATCTAATAGCAAAAAAATAATAATAATAAATAAATAAATAAAAATAAAATCCCCCACGCTCAACACTGAAAGAGATTCAAAAACCGGCAAAAATTGGCCTTTAATGTGTAACTTAAACATCAATTATACAGTGTTGGGTTGAACAATAAATAAATAAAAAGTATCAGTTTTATTAAAACAATGTCAAAAAATGTTGTAAAAGTATAAAAGCTGTAGTATCTGCAATGTGGAGATTTTAAATAAATTTTTAGTCTCAACACTTCAATATCGTCAGCAGAGTTCCAAGAGAGCCTTATATAGGCAAGCAAAGTCAATAGTCATTGGGGTGGCAGGTGAAAGTACCTGGTTGAAAAACCAATAGTATCGTTGATTTATTGTCATATTCCAATAATAAGTAAAAGAAATTGAAAAGTATATAATTGAGTTAAAGGAAAAGAAGCTGGTGCACTTGCATCGCCACTCTTTTATTATTTTATTATTAAAATTACTTTGTTAATTAATGATTTGAGATTTAAGAACTTAAATGGGGCAGGTTTGCTGAGAGGCTGGAAATATTTCTAATAAATTTTAAGTTGACAGATAGTACATATAGATATATACATAATTTGTTATGTCCATTCAGACATACATTCAAAAACATTTTAAAATTATTAGTATTAGCATATAATAAAAGAACATAATATTAGTCTAGATCTTATGACGAGACTGTCTCTGATTTTACCTCGTCATTTTTAAAACTGTTTGCAATGGCTAGATGGTGGACAAGGTTGTCATTATTTTCCTAGGGTAGGTAAAAGCAAGTTGCCAAAGTATTTCCTGTCCTACATGTAAACTGGAAGTATACTGTGTTCTATTGTCAGGAGTATCAGGGATCAGAAATAGAAATGTATTACACATATCAACATAGGCCATCACCTGGCATGGTATTAGAATAATGGTCAACATTATGTAATAGTGTTTTGCTAAAGCATGATATAATTAAGACGGTCGTCAAGCTAAGGCCTCTGTATCTGTGATAGCGCAGCGTCGTGTCAGCGCACCAGCGAGTTCAAATAAAATTTCCCGCTCTCCCATTTTCATTGAGCGCCTATGTATAAGCATAGGGAAAACACACAAAAACTGCCATAACTTCTGAACGCATTAAACTCATGAAATTAATCAGCAAAATATGCCAGATTTTTGTATATGAATTTTGTGTAACTTTGTCAATAATGTGAATTTTGCAATAAAATTATTTGCAAAATAACCAAAAATGTATTTAGTTTAAGAGTTGAAAAAATGAATGTTAACATTTCATTACAAAAAAAAAAAAAAAAAAAAAAAAAAAAAAAAAAAAAAAAAAAAAAAAACGTTAAATTTTAAAATTCGACTAAATGGGAAGCGCGCGAAGAGCTGGCGAGAGCAAGCAGACCCCATGGCCAGCCGACAAAGCTCCCTCTATGCTTTAGCTACAGCATTGCGCCTTCCGTCTTAATTATATCATGGCTAAAGTTATGATATGCTGTGATTTTTTGAGGGGCTCTATAACGTGGAATGCACATCTAAGGTGGAAAATTGTACAGAATAATGAGCTTCATTTTTGTTGTCATTTCAGAAAACACCTATTTCTTCCAAACTCCAAGCAGATACGTTTTTCCTGGCGCCGAGGTGTATTATGATCCCGAGTACGATGAAGATGAGGATGAAGAATCATCATCATGCAATGACTCTGACGAAGAGGAAGAGGAAGAAGAGAGTGCACAACTTGACAACAGATCATCTCTGGAAGAGGAGGACAATGGGTACTGGGAGGAGGACAATCAACCCCCAGCATGATGACAAGTCATAGCTAGTTAATGAAAATTATACTTGCTCTCCAACCTGACAGCCTAGCCAACAACTCGTCTCGATAGAGTTGATGAGCGTGTTATTTTGCTTATCACATTTGTTATTTGTGCACTCAGGTTGGAGTTCACTAAACACTAAATTGTTATCTTTAATATTGTCATCTAAAAATACTCACAATTATTACTCCTACCTAACCTAGATACTTTTTCATACTAACATTCAGTAACTTATAAGATGCAGCTTTTACATATTACAAACCTTTTTTTTTTTTATTTTTTTATTTTTATTTTTTTTTTATTATTTTTTTTTAATATATTATACATTTTTAGAAAATTCCAAGTGTCTTAAAATTGCTGGAATCATTGATGAAAATTTTTCTGTTAGATAGTTTATTAACATCTTAATTTTTCAAGCAACCGTACAGCTTTTCTGTCAATTATTTTATGCTGTGCAATATTCATATTTTTGTTGACTCTTAGCAAATAAGTTTAATATATATATATATATATATATATATATATATATATATATATATATATATATATATATATATATATATATATATATATATATATATATATAGGCCTATATATACCTATATATAATTTTGTTATTTAAGAAGATCTCCATGCATGCACTTCGTACAACTAGTAGCAGTCCCATATCATTTATACATAATGTATGTATATCAGAGATGCGGGAATGTTAAGTAATCGTAACTACTCTAACTATAACTTTACCATACCATGTTACACGTAACCTAAAGTTACCACGTCAAGGTCGGTTACAGAAGCTCTTCAGTGATTGGAGCTTCAACTGAGAGTTTATAAATTGCAGAGCTTACGTATTGTGTTTTTTTATAAAAACATAGATGGCTCTTATCAGCAAAGTATACTTAAAAAAATTAAAGCGTCAGCTCTAAACGTAGGTGAATGAGTTTTTAAAGTTTTTTTTTTTTGTTTTTTTTTGTTTTTTTTTTTTTTTTGAAATCGTAATTATTTGTGTATATGGTTGAAATAAAGAATCTCTAAAGTTAATTTTTTTAAAAAAATAAGCATTGTTTTAAATACATATTAGAAGGTAATTTAGTATTTGTCATATTCTTTTTTCAATGCCCTTCTTTTTTTTATTTATATTAAATTTAAAATTTTATATATTTTTTATCTTTATTTAGTATTATTTGTCATCAAATACAGTAAAACCAAATAATAAAATTTTTTACAGCAGATTAAGAAACAAAAATGGTTTTTTAAAATATTATGTATAAATTATAATTTACTTTTTTAATAATAATAGCTTTGCACAAAAGTATTTAATTGTAATAATATACCATAGAAATTAGATGGTAAAAGAACGCTAGATAAGACGGGCCATCGAATTGCTATCACAGCTGGTTCTTTACAAATAATAATCGCTGACCTTGAATAAAAAAAAAAGTTAATACCAGTAATAACCAGGTAATAACGTTCGTAACTTAACAAAAATGTTATGTAACTAGGTAAAGCCGCATCTCTGATGTATATTGACCATCCATTCCCAACACTAATACTATACTGCACATATTTATATATCGGTATATTTATGTTTATTTTTGTTATTCTGATTGCTCGATTAAAACATTATTGATCCATTTTAAATTATAGTTTACACAACACATTGAAATTATAATAAATCGTCTTTCACTTAATAAAATACATTTTTGTTACCCTCCCTCTCTTGCTTACTGTTTCTAATTGAACTCTAGATGGAAAAACCTTGCCCCCCCCCCCCCCCCCCCCAACCCCTTCTCACTGCACACATAAATAATGGAGTAACATATATAAATATATGGTGTGTTTTGTGAACAACCACAATTCTAGGGCACTTGGTTTAGATGCAGGAGATTCATGTTTAGAGCACAGTAAAATGTACAAAATACTTTGCTGCAACAAAGATAAGGAGGAGGCGATGAACAAAATGGTTGTTATAAAATCAAGTTTCTTTTTGTGTAAATAAAAATAAAATATTACAATATCACAGGATGATATTGATGTAAAGGAATGAAATATCAACATTTCAATTGAAAAATCTTTTCTCTGCATTTAAGGGGAAAGATAATTTTATGTATAAAATGTAGAATATATATATATATATATAGATATATATATATATATATATATATATATATATATATATATATATATATATATATATATATATATATATAGACAGATTAATAAATATATAACCATGTTGAACATTGATGCTAGATAACCAAGTATGGGAGTGAGTGTATTATATCAAATAAAGTGGGAAATATTAACATTATACACAAAAAAAAAAAAAGGTAAATCTTTTTATATTATTATATAACATTAAAATAACAATAACAAATTATTGTAAATTTGCTCACAGTACTAAAATACCTTATTTGTGTCTTTATGTAATTTGTATGGTCTAGAAAAACATGACAAAAGCATGTACACAAGTATCTAATTTTCTTATATTTAAAAAAAAAAATAATAACAAAAAAACAAAAAAACACAAGGTGTGTGTTCCATTGTTATTCATTGTTGTAAAAAATAAAATAATATTAATAATAATTGCAGCAGAACTGCTTTTTGTTTTAAAGATAAATATTTGTATATTGTGTTCTAGTGTAAAATGTGGGTTTGCTGTGAATTGTGTGTTTGCTGTAGTGATTGGAAAGTTGTTACTCAAATTGTTCATTAACAGATAGAACTAATCAACTGCAATTATAAAAATATATGCTGGTATTTATTCTTAAATTTTGTGTCAGTTCTTGAACCATTTTCAAAAGTCTCCAATTAAGTTTTGATGAAAGTGTCTCGCCACAAAATAATATGGGCATTTTCAACAGCTCTTATATCTTTATGGGAAGTAAAACAAGTTTTTAAAGTAATTTTAGTGTAAACTTCAAAATATGTTCATTTACAGTTCATACATGGTAACATAATTAATCCATGCTTCCATTCAATATGACTGCGCTAATATTAAGTCTTAATACAAAATTTTTACATGTTATAAACATAATTTGTTATGTCCATTCAGACATGCTTTCTAAAACTCCCCCCCCCCCCCTTCTATAATGACATTTGAAAAAGGTTCAAAGAATGATTGCATCACAAACCAAAGTAAAAAAATGAATTGATTAAAAAAGGGAGAGATAATAAGAATAGAAATGTATTTCTGCTACTTTTCACAATTCCTGTTTCTAAAGCTATGTCTATACTACTATAGTCTTTCTGAGCTGACTAAATAATAGCAATAAGAGCACAATACTTGGAACTCTGTATAACATTTATTTGTAATATGTGACTGCTTTATCTTGATATTGCATTCATTTATGTATAATTTTGTTACAATCAGCTGCGAGATGAGAGAGTAAAAACTTTTCTAATAGGTAAAAAGAAAAAAAAAAAAGAAAATAAAATAAAATAAAAAATAAAAAAGGAGGAGAACATGAACTAGATTTAAAAAATCACTGAAATGAAATTTCAATAATTTGCAAAAATTGCAAGGGTCATGTTTGTAAAGTGATGCCATATCAATTGGAAAAGTTTGTGTGTTTTCTTACCTAGGAGCTGATTTCCATTGCTATACCTGTGCACCTGTGTTAACGTAATCAACTGTTGATGCACAGGAATAGCTGTGATTTGTTAATCTCATATAAAGTGTGTAAAATAATAGCTAGATAAATTTGTGAATACACTTGAAAAGAGGAGCATCCTAGTGCTCTTGTCTTGCACCACTCTAATGTACAAAACAAGCATGAGAATGCATTGAACCATCCTAACTTATAAATCATTCAGTGCAATATATTCATTTTCAATTCATTTTGCATCCTTATGCAGTTGAGCTTAAATATAAATATGCATGGTATAATTTATTATATGGGTTAAAAAAAATGTTATTAGAATTGAGTTTTTCACTTTAAGGTATAATAATTGTTATTTATTTTAGACTTATGATTTCATGACAAAAGTTAGTATGTAAACTTTATTTTTATGGTATAAATTAACAAGCAAGTTTTCTCCTTTTCTTTTCTCTTTTACATGTAGATAACGTTGTCTTTTTTCTTTTTTTTTTTAATTAGTAGGCTATGCATAATAATTTTGAGATGTCTGTGTATTACATGGATGTAAATGCACAGCATTGGTGAAAGTGTTTTGCATTTTCCATGAAGGTAAAAATACAGTTAAATGTATTATTACCCCCACAATTTTATAAATTGTATTAAGTGAAATAAAGTATTATGAATTGACACCTATACTACTGGTACAGAGGTAGGGAAATGGCTACATTATATGTCTAATGTATCTTAATTTAAAAAATTAAGAAACTGTCTGTTTGCCATTGCATTCAAATAATAATAATAATATAGCTTGCCTCAAACAATGCATAACATGGATGCTTCAAGAAGAATTAAACAAAAAAAGTCAGTTTTTGACTTAAAATGTCCATTGTAAAAAAAAAAAAAAAAAAAAAAAATTAAAATAAAAAAGCAAGTTAACTTTTGTAACTTACACAATGATTACAATTTAAGTGTTATAGTTTTGTTACTACGTAAACTTAATATCAGTAATTATGTTAAGTTTTCATATTTTTTTTCTCTCTCTCACACACACATTTTTTTCTTTCATAAAATAATGATAATAGAAAGGCCAATAAATAATGCCTAAAAACCTATTTCTATATTTTTGTGTTTTTCTTGTTCGTAAATTTCTTAATATATATATAGGCCTATATTTTTTTTTAATCTATGTTCTTGTGTTATTTTTACTTTTTTATTTCTCATTCATTCAGTCATCATGATTCTTTTATAATTCTTTACTTCGGCAGCTAAAACTTAGTTTATAAGTTATTATGATTTAAATATTATTGTAATGATACAATGTTTAAAATTGAGTGATACACATTTAGGCATGTACTTTTTTTTTTCTTGTCTCCACTTGCAGAAAGAAGCTTTTTACAATGTATGGCAATTGATATGTTTTTATCTATCAAAGGGGACTATATAAAGGGAGAAAAATGTTTTTACTAAGCTTTGCCTGTATATTCCTGTTTTTACAAAGGAAAAAAAAAATGTTAAAACAAATTTGTGCATTCTTGAATAACAGATTGTGCTTCTATTCAACAAGTGTATATTGATTGACCTGCAAACTCTTATATACTGTAGTGTACAGTTTCAGACAAATAAAAGTTAACCATTTAAACGTGCTGCTTTTTTGTGTGCCTCAAAGTTAATGTATAAACTATATTATTACGTTATATTCACGTGCAGCAAGAGGCGTGTTTGGCTTGCTGGCTAAAGCAGCTCACCTGATAGATAACTTTACACCTGAGCGTGCATCAAAACACGTGAATATGACATAACAATATCATTTCCACATAAAATTTGAGGTGTGCAAAATAGCAACATGTTGGTTGGCTTTCAATTGTGTGAAACTGTACTATACTTTGCAACACTGATGTCATAATAAGAATTAGTGAAGTGGTTGTATTTGCTGTGCTTTCTTATTGTGTTGTATGTCCCCTTACAACAATTATTGCCATCAACTACTTAAATGGTGATAATTTTGATAGAGTGAGTAAAGTTGAAAAAACATTAGAATTAAGCAATAATAATTTGATTATGAATCTTAATAATGGATATGTTGTATGTGTGTGCCAACATGACATAATGTATTTCCTGTCCCTGTTACTAATGTTTTGCAATTTTCTCCCTCTCTAAGCTACTTAAAAAAAAAAAAAAAACTTCAATCATAACATTGTATTAGGATTTTTTTAAATGTTATTTTGTAAAATAATTTTTTTTTGTATATTTTTTCATTTAGTTATCATCAAAATTTAATACATAAGAATGTATTTAAGATCCTATTTATATAATTGAAAGAACGTGAAAAAAAAAATACACGTGCTTGTAAATATTGTCTATTAAACTATACGTGCTTCATTCTAATTAAAATTATAACTGTTATATATAAAAATTATTTTTGTTGTTTTGTTTTATTGAAATGCTCACACCTTTTTTTCTATTGTCTTATTTATTATTATTATTTTTTTAACAAAAATAAATAAATAAACTGTGTAGACAACTGAGTTATCTGAATCAGTAACTTATGTGGAACGTCTCATCCGAAGTACAGGAGACCCAAGGATTACCTACCTGAGTGCAGCTCACCGTCACACACAGGTAGGATATTTTATTCACCTGTCTGATGTGAGATCTCCCAATGTGTAAGCTTCAATAATATTCCTGATCCTACAGTTAAAATATTGGAAGATTTAACTTCTAAACCTCAATTATTTATTTATAGCTGGCATTTTTAATCATCTGAAGTGTGCCGTGGCTCCCGTCATGTAAAAGTTAAGACCTTAACTGAGTTTATCAGGTAACTGGAAATTGGACAGTGGTTATATTTGCAGAATGGGGCTATAGGAGATTTATTGCATATTTTAATTTTTATGGTAACAAGCATGATTTATACTAGAAATTTATTGTAAAGCATTTTTTTAAATTGAAGCTAAAATCTAATTAAAAAATTTCACCAGTCAGATAGAGCATTTGGGAAGGTGAGTGACGTCACGATTAACGTGGAAGTATCCTAATAGCTATGCAACTAGTTGGTCATATGTGTTAAACAAATTGCATAACCTGTAAGGATACTCTTCAATGACGTCATTATCGAGTTTATGTAGCCAGCAAGGCAGTTCTTTTAAAATCTAAATTATGTTACATTAAAAATATTCAGATCAGATAAATATGCGGGGTTCTATTACCTTTTTTTTTTTAATTAAAAAAAAAATATCGTCTTTATTAAAAAAAAAAAATCAGGGCGATAAAGGCTTACGCCTGACTTATGATACTCCCACCTCTATGCATGTGTCTGACATGAACTATGCTCATTCAGGAGCACTAAAGTTGATGCTCATTGCGGGGCACTTGATTTTTCGTTAATGCAATTTGTAGGATGTATGCACATGAAGTCATACTGAATGCGCTTGGACGCCATACTAGAGCAGTAAATATCATTTCTTAGTGCGCGATTTTTTTTTTTTTTTTTTTTTTTTTTGTAATGAAATGTTAACATTCATATTTTACGAACTTAAACCTAATACGTTACTGGTTATTTTGAATATATAATTTTATTGTAAACTTCACATTATTAACAAGTTACCTAAAATGCATATAAAAAATCCAGAAAATTATTCTGGAGTCTCTCTCCTCTCCTCTCCTCTTTTTTTTTTTTTTTTTTTTTTTTTTTTTTTTTCAACGTATACAAATTGAACGAGATTGGAGAAGGTGGCATTTTTTATATAATATAAAATCATAGTTATATGGCATTAAGTTTTTTTTTTTTTTTTTTTTTTTAAATTGAGAAAAACAGCAATTGAGAATTCATATTTCTTTCCAGGATTGAAAAAATGTTAATATTAGAATTATTAAAATGGGTCACGGTCAAATTAAAGTAAGGGATGTTTGCTTTTGTATACATAACTAAATGGGAGCCTGTGTGAATTTAATGGGATTGAATTACAAAGTGTTTATGAATCTCTAAATCATCTATCTTGTTTTTTATATTTATAACATTCAAATTTTTAGCGAAGATAATGCCTTTGATTACTCTATTAAATATTGGAAAAGTTATGTTAAACCTTTTTTGTTAAAAAAAAAATAATAATAATAAAAAGCTTTTTCATTATGTGAATCATAAAATAGACAAATTTTCTATAGTAAAACGACTGTACTCTATTACGTCACCTTTAACTAGATATTTCGGTTTAACCTAAATATAATGTAGATACGAGAAAAATGTAATAAAGTTCTATATTTATTAGTACATACGTATATAATAAATAAATAAAATTATAAAATATGTGATTCTATAATTGCAAAAATAAAAATAACTTATTTTATTAAAAGGAGTGCATAGAGCTATATTATAATTATTAAAATGATATGATGAGAAAGAGAAGTATAATTTTACATGATTTATTAAAACATTTATGATGCTATATTAAAAAGTTTATTGTATGAAACATTTCGCATCATTCACTTTGTCTACAGTATCGGCATCGTGTGTGGTCTCATGCAAGAACTTAGCAGTTTTATTTATTCAAACGCCTGACTGAAACGAAAAAAAAAATATATACTTTCACTATATTCTATTTATTTATTAAACATTACTATACAAAAGATAACAAATAAAAATATTTACTGAAGATTAAAAAATTGTTATATAACATTATTATTACATTATTATTATTATTACAAATATATATATATATATATATATATATATATATATATATATATATATATATATATATATATATATATATATATATATATATATATATATATATATATATATATATATATATAATATATATATAATGTTTTTGTAATAATAATAATTATGATAAAGAGGCATTGTATTCTGCAAAGTATAGGAGAAAAAATAAGGGAGAAGGTCCGTTTCTCTCTCTCTCTCTCTTCATTTTGTAACACTTAAAATAATTGAGCAAGCATGCAGTTTAATAAATGTTTAATGTTTTTTTATTTCCTCCGACTTCAATATTTAACATTTATGTTGTTTGCACTACATGCTGAGATTTTGTATAACATTTGCTGGATAGGATTTTTTTTCATAATTAATTAAAATGTAAGCGGATTTCGTAAGCAAAAAAAAAAAAAAAAAAAAAAAAAATCTCATGGTCTGTTACAAGAATCATTATTTGCATTGTGTAATATAGTTAATTGAAATTTGTTTGACTTTAAATAGAGATTGTATAAACGAATTTTATTGCCTTTTTAAAATATTACTTCTTATGAACATGACTAGAAAAATATAAAAAATTTACGTAACACATCAATAAAAAGAAGTCATCAACCTATAACAAAAAAAAAAAAAAAAAAAAAAAAAAAATTGCATATGTGCAGCGTACGAGGATGATCGTGTTTTTAGTCGATCAAGAAATATAGTTTTTAGAAACTTCTCCGGCGTCTTCATCAATAACTTATACTTAAGCAAATTGAAGTCCTCAATTTTACTATCAATTTTATTGACACTTTGGGAAATTATATTATGAATAAAAATAAGCTCTCCTTCTGACGCCTTGCCAGACATTGGAAGGTGGACTAATGCTTTTTTTTTTATCACGTCGACAGTATGTCTGGTTTATTAAATTTCAAACTGCCTTTTTTATAAGATAATCCTAATACTGTGAGTTATTTACAAATAAGTTAATGCATTTTTTTTATAACTCTATCAGTATATTATACTATAAAGAAACTTATTTAACCGCTCGCACCAAAGTGATTCTCTCTCTTTCTCTCTCCCCCCTTATCCATCCTCTTGCGACGCTGTATTTAAATTTTATTCTCAATTCAAAGCAAAGTTGTAAATGTTTTTATAGTATAAAAAATCTGAAGTGCATAAGAAAAAGTGTAAATAAAAAAGTTTTTATTTATTATTATTATTATTTTTTTTTTATCTGAATTTAGAATTAAAATATTTCGTGATATTCATTTCACACTGTCATTGCAGTTGTTGAAAGTTTTACGCAATGCTTCTTCAAATGATGGCATAAAAAATAATGATTATATAATGACTCACTTTATAAGTATTTATATGATAGAAAAGATTTTGAAATATAAATGTAGCTATCTTTTTCATGCGACGGATGCAAAATATACAATTGCATCTCTTTATCTTTTTTACTTCTCGCGTTCTTTATCTCCTACTTCACTAACTAGAACGCATTATATTCTCATCCTATACACATACAGCAAGTCATCTGAAACTATAGAAATGTGTGTGAAGAAATATGACTCATTACTGTCTGCGTTGTAATTTATGCAGAGGTATTTGTTTCACGTAGAAGGAGACTGACTTGGACCGCGGAAATTGTTAAAAGAATAACTTTATTTTCACAATAATTTTTTTGTAAGTTATTTATTTTCAACAAAACAAACACATATAGTTTTCAAATAAAATCGAGTAAATTTAAAATATATTTTTTTGTTCCGAAAAAAGTTTTAATAATATTTTAATTTAACAAAAGTTTCTAAATTGACTAAAATTTGCCACTAAAATTTGAATTTCCACATTTGTATGTTATCTTTAAAGTGGAATGATGGTGTTTTCACATGTTTGACGTAACTAAACTTTTAAGTACCATTACTTCTTTATTTTGTGTTTATATTATAATTCGCGACCGTTTAGTTTGCGAGATATCAGTCGGTCACCTACCCCCTTTATTTGAAAATAATAATTTAATATATTCATATTATACAGTAAAACAAATTAACATCTATATTTCTATTTTTTACTTTTTTAATGCAAACAAAATTGATTTATTTAAAAGATGTATATATTATGGAAATATGGAAATATTTTTCACGTTTATAATCTCTCTCTCTCTCTCTCTCTCTCTCTCTCTCTCTCTCTCTCTCTCTCTCTCTCTCTCTCTCTCTCTCTCTCTCTCTCTCTTAAGGTCATAAAAGATTAATGACCTTGTTATATTTTTGTTGCAATTTGCAACTGCATGATGCTTCATGCATTAAAACTTTAAACCTTATACCGCATGATAAAAACTTTAAACCTTATACCGCATGATAAAAATAAAAAAGTAATAGGAAGAAAAAAATGAATAATATAAAATAAAATAAAAATTTTTTTTTGAACAAAAGTTTAATATCTAGTAAAAATACGAGAAGCAAGGCTAGTTCTTGATTTATATAGAAGATGGCGTTTGAAAGCTTAGAGAAAGGTAAAATTTTAATTGCAAGGTAACAGAAATCATTTCTGTCACTGTTTTCCAAGTAGTCAAACTGACCGACACGTATAGTTTCATAATTAAATTTGGGAAGTGAATTATATAGTGAGTGCAAGTATACGGTTTAAAATGTAATAGCTATATGGTATATTATTTATAATGCTAATTGTGTACTGAATTTTAATATACCCGAATTTCATATTTTGAGTAAATAAGTAAAGTAAGTAAAATAATTTTGTTATATTATTTTTTTACTGGTTGGGGTGTATATATGTATTTCATATTTGTGCGGAATATATTTTTTGGAAAACATTCATTAAAATGTAAATCTTTACAAAGAAAATTTGAAAAGTTAATTTCACATACGGATTCCATGATGTAGTTCAAAATAATATAACAAAACAATACAAAAGAAGGTAATTTAAATCTAAAATTATTATTTGCCCCTCTGAATTATTTAAGTGAATCTATTGATTTAATTTCATCTTACTTTTCTCGGCTTGTTCTTTGAGTGCAGGGGTAGAAATGAGGGGGGCCTGCAGGAACTTGGTCCCTCAACAACAACAACAACAAAATGAAATTAAGGAAGAATACACATTTCTTAAAGACATGTTCAACTATTTTTACCTGCTAAATTGTGTTGTTATCACATTTGTTATAAATTTGTTGGTTCCAATAATTTATTGGGTAGGGTAGGAGCTATATAAATAACAAAAACAAAAATAATATAATCTACTTTTTATTTACAAATCTATGTCGCAGATGATTAATTTATTTAAAGCACCAAAAATTGATTGTAACTATTTTCATACTAATCTCTTTAAAACATAAATAAATGCCCCCTTAACCCCCTCAGGAAGTTCTATTCCTTTGACTCTCGCAATTAGAAACATAAACATAATTATATAAACAAAAGTGCCTCTTGAATGGTGAAACAATTGCGACATGAAAAAGTATTTGTATATAAGCAAAGTGAGCCTTTGTCCACGTCTTCTGTTATGGCTAGCGCCGGACACATCCATTCTTGGTAGTGCATGGCTGACACTCGAAACTATTTGATTACATGCTGAATACTTTATATCGGAAACAAATTATAAAGTCAACCTCTCGTAAGTTGACGCAAATAAGAGACTGTAGTTCGAGTCACTGCTTGTGTGCCCACATACGTGACGTGTGTGAGAGCACAACACTTTGTATACGAGACATATAACTGCGCACAGCATTGCACCGACTGTATAGCTTGTAGGCGTCTTCACTGGATAATCTATATGTCATGCCAATGACAGGCTGTGTATTCAGGCCGTGAACGGTCTGTGTGTGTGGTTCCATATTAAATCTGTTAATTGATCAGATTATTATTCGGCAAAAAGTGTAACACAATAACGCAGCATAATGCATGCGCAAGGTAATATTTTATTATTATTTAATATTTTCTTTGGTGTGGTTTACATCGTATAGCTTTGTAAATATTATGGTCCTGTATATATTTAAACTATTTCACTAAATGTAACGTTATTATGTGATGTAAGAAATAATAATAACACAAAAATCGCAAAAAATATTTTATATAATTATACTCTCATCCCCCTTGAAATATTATTTTACATTGTCCCAGATTAAAGAATTTACATAATATATGTTACAGAGAAAAAGGAATGTTGTTAGATATTTCCTATAAGGTTCTTTGGGTTCTTGCACGAAAACTCGAACTCCATCAACATAGCCAATCCGAGGCTGGAATAATTATCAGGCTGCTGCTAAGAAAAATTAAGCATAGAATTTAATGTTCCAAAATGTTTAGTGCCACCTTTTACCGCTATATGATTTAAGCATTAGAGTAGCGCTAGTAACCGGTGAAATCACTTTTCTCATATACGAACGGTCTCTCTCATCACACCAGCCGTAGTGATGACTATAACCGATATAATTTAACTATAATACTCATGCGTTCTTAAAATTTACTGTGCTCAATTATCTTGTTGTTTCAGAAAACACACCCACACGTGGTGGGCACCAGTTTCTATTTTTTTTTATTTTTTTTTTAGTATGATTTTTTTTTTTTACAAAAATAAAATATATGAAATTTTTTATCTATACCTATAAATATTATGTAAGTGTTATACCGTTAAAAAAATAATTTCAATTTTTTTTTTTTGTGATGCTTAAAAAACATAAAAGATGTATGTATTTTTTAAAATATTATATTATTATGTATAGTATTCCTCATTTAAAACTTTCTGCGGCCTTGAAGTATATATCTTGAAAACATTCAAAGTATGGTTACGCCAGCAAAGTAGTGGAAGCAGGCCGCCTGTGATTGGCTAGCACGCTACGCCGTTAGCCTCTATTGATGATATGAAAATAAATTTAGTCTAATTTTCTGTAGCAATATAATATCAATTAAATTATGAATAATTTGAAAAGAGTCCATAACAAAAGTAATGTAACTAGGAAAGCTATTGCTTATGTCTATGCCACGTAAATTGCGGCACTGTAACATCTATTGAATCTGACCCCTGAAACAGAATTTATACGCTATAGTTATCGAGTCTTACAAATAATCCGCAGACATTTTATAGCTCAGGTTTATTTAATGATTACAGGTGCGCCCACCTCTTACTTTACATTGCAAAAGGTAGAGGGCAATACCTTAGCTTAGCAGGTAGCTTTATTGAACTGGCCGGTGTAAAGCTTAGCGGAGTAGGGCTATAACCAATCGTTGCCTGCCGTTGCACCTCCATGCGATCTGTGCATGCGAGGCGAGAGAGCGGTACGTCATGCCGTGCTTTTTCAACTCTTTGTGTTCAAGGGCAAAACAAAGCTGGCTATCTTTTGTTCATGCTTGTTCACAGTTCACACCGTACGGCTGGCGGCTCTCACTCTCTGTCTCTTTCTCTCTGTCTCTTTCTCTCTCTCTGTCTCTCTCTCTCTCTCTCTTTCTCTCTCTCTCTCACGAGAAGATACAAAATACAAATATAAGGGGAAAAATAAAATATCATTATAATTATTTTAAGTATACAAGTTTGACGATTTTTTTTTTTATCAAACAGAAATAAAGTAATCATGAAATGTATTGCAAACTTTTAACTTAAAAAAAAAAAAGGCAAATTAATAATAATAAAATAATCGCACATAGGGCAAACTCCCATTTTTTTTTTGTATGACATTTAGTTGAATACATTATATATTGTAAATAAATATAAAAAGGTATGCAATGGTGTGTAATGTATGAAATTTTTATTCATTTTTTCTACTCTATAATATATAACATAATGGTGCATACTGTGTATTTTTATTATTATTATTATCCACATTAATAATATCTTTCACAATTGAAACGAATGCTCTAAATTAATGCTTTTAACAGACAAAAAAAAAAGTATACTGTATATTATATCTAATACTATATAAAAAAACTTTAATGAAAATAAATTAATATGGCAAGATATACAAAATGTTGATAATTATTACATTTCGTGAATCAAATATATTTGGTAAATTTATAAGGCCAAGCAATGGACTATAAATAAAGTGAGAGAAATATTGAACTCATAAAAACAAACTCTCTTGGCTTGCAACAAAACTAATTTTTATGAACAAATTCTTAAAAATCATAAAAAAATCATAATAATAACAATAATAAGAGCTGTGACTCATAGTTCTAAATATGGACATTAAGTTATTATTTAAGATTTCAAAAAAAAAAAAAAAAAAAAAAAAATACTCAGCAAGCGGCATTACCAGAGCGCTTTATAATGCGAGAGTAGGGGAAACAAAGAGAGCAGGTACGGGACGGGTACGGGCGAGACACTCAGCGGGAGAGGGGAAATATTCGGCGTATTGGATGTCAACGTGATAATCTTTGTCAAGTATTTTCCCCTCGTCCTCACTCGTCTGCACTCGTAGTTGATGCTGACGTAATAGCGTACTTCCAGCCACTCTCGCGCTACCTATACTGTGTGTACTGTAGCATGTGTGCTACCTTTGTAGGTATAGTGGCTGCAGTTTTTTTTTTTTTCTTATTTATTATTATTATTTATTATTTTTTTTTTTGCAAAAATTAGAGCAATCCAGCTTTTCTCGAAAAATGCTAGTTGCAACGCTACCTGACTCACCTGCGAAAAGATTGGCCAATAATAACAAGAGGACGGTCAGTGATTTCACTCCGCCCAGGTAGTGTATATAAAAAAAGCGTAGTTATTATTGGTCATTCGTTTTACAGGTGAGTCAGGTGGCCGTTGCAACTCAATAAATGTGACTTTGCCATTGCGAGATGAGAGTATTCTAAAAATATGTGGCACTGCAACCCGTACAACACAAAGGAGCAACTGGTTGCAGTGTCACATGTTTTTAGGATACTCTCATCTCGCAATGGCAACGTTTCAATAAAATCTAAAATACTTAATTCTAAATAAAATAGTGAAAACTTAAAGAAATTCAATGAGTAATCATTACAATGGTAAAAATTAAATTATAATAAACATTTATTTGCATTTAATGGTAGTAAAAAGTGAAATAAGTACATTTAAATTCAATTTCAAAGGGTTTTTAATGTTCAAAATGGATAAAATGTAGAAATAATAAATAATAATAATTGAATACAATAATTCTTTTGGTAATTTTGCAAACTGAAACTGATATAAAACATAATAGGTTATACAGAATAATCAGATGATTTGTTAAGCAATAATTCTACCTTATGCCCATAAAATTATTGTCTACATTATACATTGACAATATACTAAAAAATATTCAAAAAAAGCAATCAAATTGATTTTGACGAAGGGCTGACTTATATGCAGGACTGTTTACTATACAGATACAGAAACTAACAGAATTTTTTTTTTTCAATACCATGAGTCAATGAAAAATACATGTAATAAATTATATTGAGCTACAGAAGAAGAAGAAAAACGACAGAGAGAGAGAGAGAGAGAGAGAAAAAAAATTAGAAATAGAGCGGGGGGGGGGGGGGGGGATAGCGTGGTACATATTATAGTTGCATATTTTACTGTGATACATAATTATACATGTTGAATCAAATAATAGTTTATCTTACAAATAAAGTACGTAATACTGTATGTATTAAAAAAATGTCACTTTATATCACAAATTAAAGTCTTACATTTTTTTTTGTATCAAAGGTGCTCCAGTCTGGGCAGTAATACACCTTATTAAATAGTTTGACTGTAGCACCATCGTCAGTATGAACTTCACCCCTATCGTAAAATATATTTAACGTCATTCCGTTCCTCTCGAATGCTCGTTGTCCTAACACTAGCACTTTGGGCATGGAACCACCCGCAGCGAGCACATATGCTTCCACTATCATTACAGATAATTTTGAAACTGCATCTTCGAAGTGTATGCAGAAAATTGACGCACCAATTACTTTCGTATTTAGGGCTTCGAAACCCGCATGATCGAAGTCTTCGTCAACTGGCGAGATGCAAACTCCCTCAGGTAGTGCGTGTTCGTGGATGTAATCTGTGAATTGATCTACCCTTAAGGTCACAGTGATCCGCTGAGAAGTACCTTCAATAAGAGGTTTCTTATCCTTCGAAATGAACGCATCTATGTCCAACATTGCTGTATGACGTACTTCTGAAACACATAACGTTTCAATTTTATTTTCATTGACTATAAATTATGGAAATATAATAAATTATTTAAGAAATTAAACTAAAATGATCTATATGAAATATTCATATGTGCATGCATTGAAATTTTCCCATAATATTATTAAAATTATTACATAAGCTGTCTGTGGCATGGGGCATTTTTGTCTTATTTTGTCTGAAATGTATATGAAATGTTTTGTTTTGAAAACTATAAAATGTTGCAGTATTTTACACATTACATTTTAAATGTAACAATTTTTTTGTAAAGATATCATTTTTTCCTAATCATATAAGTCGATGTTGTCATACATATAAATACACACAGGGTCGGACTGGCACTCAAGGGGCCTCGTCCGTAAAAGGGGTGTAAAACCCTCTCTAGGGGCCACAAAAAGTGACGTAACACCTTGGTTCCGCCCTTTTTTGGTCCATAGGTGCCTCCATACAGGGGGGGGGGGGGGGGGGGCACGTCCGCAGCGGACTTGCTCTTATGGCCAGTCCGAGCCTGAATACACATTTATATAAAGTTTCAATGACTGAAACTAAACCAACTCTTGAAAATTATAAATTAATTATTATTTTGTGTGATTTGCTGACTGAGTCGCTCCAGCATAAGATAAAAAAAATCACGAAACAGATACCTTGGCATGCACACATTTGAGCTATAGTGGGAGTTGTTATTACATTAATTGCAATAACACTATCTTAATGCGAATGTGCCAGTGCGATTTACAGGCACATAATATACTATATAAAGAGAAGAAGAAAAGAAAAAAAACAAAAAAAAAAAAAACGCATGGGAACTAAAAACTATATATATATTGCAATGAACACATAAAAATTACGTAATGCAACCATGCACTTTTTTAATTTTTGGTTACCATTGCATATACATTGATGAACACTTATATTTTTACAGTAGAAAAACTTAAAAATGAAAAAAAAAAAAAAATCTTCTCAACCTTTTTTTGACTGTATTTTTTCAGGGCATGGGTTTAAAAGGAAAAACAGTTTAATTTTTTAATACGTAATAGAAAAAATATATATAGGTACAATTTTTTTTTCTGAATGGAGCTTATCGGTTTAGCGCGCGGGGAGACACGGGGAAAGCTAAGGGTCCCCTAATTTAACATTAGGGTTATGCGGGGAAAAATACATTTTTTGCGATTTTTGAGAAGACTATAATACTCCACCAATTACGGAGAAATTTAAAGGAGAATTAATAGATCATTTTACGGGTTTTAAGCCATAGAAATTTTTTAAGAATTTTTTAAACCAATAACCAATAAATAATAAATAGCTTACCTCAAGTCAAACAAGAAAAAAAAAATGTAAAACTAGGAGAGCTATATTTATACTCTATGTATATATAGAGTGACAATATTTAATATTTGATCACAATGAGAGAACACAGATATAATCAGTTTGACTTAAAAGTTTCCATGTAACGTTATATAGTAATGTATGAACAACCACTCAATCACACTGACTGTGAAGCGTCTCAAAATGAGCGCAACTATGTTGTGTACGCAACTCAGACTTGTAACGATACACCCATGGCCGTACAGTACACTCAACACTCAACACACGTGAACGCCCCTCTTAGTGCTAATTCTATGATTATATTTTATTTTAGTAAATCATACTATAGATGTCCTCATCCTCAACATATAATTTTGTATTGAAATTAGCGTGAGACTTCCAGGAATGGGAATCAAAACTTGTTACATTATATATATTTATGTATTATGTATGTTTATATAACTTATAATGCGCATGACATGCGCGGAACATGACATTTATTAACTTGTTTCTTATATTTAATTATGTTACATCTATATAGGTATTTATTTTTTTATTTACATACGGAAAGAATAAGTTACGTAATTCATGCTATTATATAGCATAAATGATGATAAATTATAGAACAGCATAAATATTTAAGCTCATAATATTGAATACTTTGGAACATAATATAGTTATTATTAAATATCGATTTTTTTTTTTTAAAGTTCATAAAAAAATGTTCGGAAAATGTTAAAAAATGTTGAGTTAAAAAAAAAAAAAAAAAAAGTGAAAATGTTGAAAATTGTAAAATAGCACAAAAATTGTTTATTTATTCTTCCGCAATGATTACTCAAACTTTTACAATTTTTTTATATGTGCGTGCTAATATTTCATAAAAATAATTGTTTAAACAAATTAAATATTAACAATTTACTGTTTGTAGAAATTCAGGTTTTAAGGTTTTTTTCTATATTTATTTACTAATATTTTCAGTTAACAATATTTTTCAGTGTTAAGAAAAAAAATTTCATATCTCTCAAATTCAAATTTTGATCCCCAAAATTTTTGTGGTTATTCAATGTATAACAACTAACTAAAATACTACTGAAAATTTTCAGAGTTCATTGTGGCTATTAAATGGGGGTGATTTTTTTTTTTTTTTTTTTTTTAATTACCATTTAGGGCATTATTGGTTTAAAAGTTAATCTTTTTTATAAATTTACATTTTTTTCTAATTTTGAGTTAACATTATTGCATGCGAAGTCAAAAAAAATTAATAATAATAATAATTCAAAATATTGAATGCCTCCCCCCCCCCCCCCTTTCATATATTAATATTATTCTACGACGTCATCAATAAAACAGAATTAAAATTGCTGTTTCTTAGTTTTATCATGCTTTGTCCTATATAAGGTTATGGTAAACAAGAAACAAAACAAGTACAAAAACTATATAATTTTAGTTTTTTTTTTAATGAATACAAAATAATAATATTAATAATATTCTCACCTTCACCTTGAATCAAGTAATATTCCGGTGTTGGTGTTACAGAAGAAGAAAGAAAATAGCAAAATAATAAAAGAAATAAAATACAAAATTAACTTGTTTCAATGTTAAGCTTATGGTTCAGCTTTATAGTGATTTAAATTTTGCAGTATTTTTTTTTTAATGCAAAAATGTTGTAAAATGTTGCAACAAGTTGAAAAAACCTTAAAAGTGTTGAAAAATATTGAAAAATGATGAAAAAAAAAGCTAGTGAATGTTGAAAATAAATTGCGCAATACGCACTAATTTTCTATTAAGACTAAATTACGATATTATAGGAAAAAATGTTGAAAATATTAAATCTGGTCACTAGTTATTATGATATAGCATGGATTATATGTTATATTGAACAAATTATGCTGAATATGAGCTAGCATAATTATTAAGTATTTATTTTTGTCTGTGTAGTTATTTATTTAATTTTTCATTCATTTATTGTTTATTTATTTATGCTACGTTAAGTACACTGATCAACTATATGAAAACAAGTAATATTCTTATTTTTACTTTATTATATTTAAAGAATAGTGCCATAGTGCTATATGATTTTCATCGACTCTGTCCTGTCCCAAAAGTAGTCACTAAGCCTGAATTGCTGACTTGACTCCAAATATAGCCCATCTGACCTTCAAAATAAGTGCATGTATATGTTTACACACTGGTGCTCTAATTAAACAGTAGATGGTGGTAACAGCACTGTGGGAAAATAATATATAAAGAGAGTGAGATATCAGTCTTATATACATCACAGTTCTGTGTGACATTCACCTCAGAACAGTTTACTTGAACTTTTCTCCTCAAGTTATAGATAATTATGCATTTAATATGCTGGGTTACTGTGCACGATTGATACGTTCAAGAAGTGATTTGTATATTGACTGACTGACTGATTTTTTTTATATTCGTAGTAATTTTTATATTTATAAAGAAACAAAAAAAGTTTTGTGTTTATTGGTATAGGAAGTGCATCATTTTGCTGGACCTTAATTTAACAAATATGTAAGTGTTCACGTGATTTCTATATATGTGATTCCCATAATCCTATACAGAGTTCTATATTATGTATTTCCTATAATCCTATACAGATTCCTATATAAGTAATTTTTATATTTCTATAGATTCCTATATACATATATGATGATTCCTATTCTTATAATTCTTATAAACATATTCCTATAATCCTATATACAGATTCCTTATATATAATCCTATTTTTATATACATCTTCCTATATGGGATTCCTATTATCCTATACAGATCCCTATGTATTTAATTCCTATACAGTTTCCTATACATGTAATTTGTATATTCCTATACAGATTCTTATATATAAATATATTATTCCTATTCTTATATACATGTAATTACTCTATTCCTATACAGAGTCTTATATATATGTAATTCCTATATATCCCCATCCAGAAAAAAAATTCATAGGGCATGGTCATTATTAAATTGTTAATAGCTATTATAAAATGGGTACGTCATAATGCTTTGCATTTCAAACTTTTTACTGTCTATTTTGTATGCTGACAATACATAACCAAGCAGGCATCATATTTTTTTATTTTTTAATGAATTTTGAATTGCTCTGATTTTGAAAACTGCAATATCATGCTCTTATAGTTCTCGTTCATTTGAAGCAATAATTTGTTTCAATGTTTGTTTTTTTGGGCAAAATCAGGTACACAACCTCTAAATTTAATTTCACCCAACTGTTTTACAGCATACAGTAAGTTACAAGCTTTTATTTATAACATTCAACACATATAATGTTTAAAAAAAAATTTGATGAAAAAATTGAATAAGAATATTTTAAATTTATATAACTTTATATTGAAATTTGACCATCATTTCATTATTTGCTTACATTTAATATATATTGGGATTTTAGGGGGGGGGGGGGAATTACAGCATTTTATACATAATTTGCGGTGATATTTTTTCCTCTTTAAATAATAACTCATTTTTATCTTGTCTGTACACTGTAATGTATATCAGATAGATATATTTAAGTTCGATTTCCTTATTTTTCCAGCTGTTTGTATACTTTTCTTAAGGTATTTCTATAGATATAGGTAATCCAAAGAGAATATCGTTATTCAATTTTATGTTGCCTTTTAATTTATTTTATCCTGGAAGTTATATTTTGTTGCCCATTTGATCAATGTAATTTTGACCCGCAATACACGTCTCCAGTTGACCAGTACTTTTCAGCGGGAATCCTTTCTGGATTACATAAGTTATCTACTTACATTAACTTTTCTCTTTCTGTTCATTTATTATAATGTAATGAAGATTTTTTTTTTTTTTTTCACTTCTCGAGGTCATAGACGATATAGTATGCACCTAAATGTGTGACCTCTGAAATCAACAAAATTAATTTGTAATTTAAGTTTAATATTATACAATATTTTAATTGATACAATTTTGAATATCATGTATGCAAAATAAAACATATCTTTTAAATTTGGGGTATGTACCGAAATGAAATGAATAACCTGCAATTTTAGTGATGCTTTTCAGTCTATAGTTGTGCAGGTTTTTCATTTCCTTGCGGTACCATATTAACACATAAAATTTTATACGATTCTAAAATCAATCTTGTATAGTATAATATTATACTGCTACCCTATTTTGTTTTCAAACCTAAATTTACAAGTTGATATCTCATTTCTCATGTGTAATTAAAATTTGTATACGTAAATACTTTATTAACTCTAACGAAAATATTCTGTATAAATGTCAGATGACCATACAAGTAGGCGACCTTTTATGGCTTCTATATTATATAACACTCTTTATATCAATTAATGAATAACATGATAATAAATTAAAGAAATTAATATAAATAAAATATATTTTAGATATCAGATTTCGTTATGATGTATAATATAAACTTGTTAGTATATTTTTACATCAATATTATTTCTATATGATCTGTTATACAAATTCAAACGTATATATAAGATTGGATTGGCTTTATTTTGGCATGCACTTTCAACGCAATACCAAACGGATTCTTTTTTATTTTTATTTATAATTTTTTTTTGGTATAATAATTTACGAATTATAATTCATATTATACATTTTTATTATGCATCAATATTTATCTTTAACAAAATTGTTGAGGCAAATGAATCTAATTTTTGTATAGTATTGATATTTGATACTATAGGTAGAGCAGTGGTAAAACTATCGCTGTCACAATAAAAACGCGATATTTTCACCACTGTCTCTACCTTATGAGACAAATTTATTTAAATTATTTTTAAAAAAATAAAAATAAAAAATGGGGATACCAAGTAAAAATTTTGAATTATGAATTTTTGAAATAAACTCTCAATATAAAGACACAATTTCAATATATTTTCCTCCATACCTAATGGCACCAAAAGAGTATTATATTAAGTATATGCAAATTTTTATTTTCAGAGATAAGAGCTTACTTGTTGTTGTGCTTTTTTTTTAATACTATATTATAATTTATTTATAATTTAATTAATTATATTAACTTATACAATTCTTCATTGAATTGCATTATTCAATACAACTTTGCTATATAGGGTGAATGCAGTCACGTTAAAGTCAACACCATACTATGTTGGATCACTCAATGACATGAGCCGGTATTGGCGATGGGAAAATGACTCATTTTGCCATTTTAAAAATACTTAGCAATATTTTTGAAAGCGTTGATGCTGTTAATAAGTTAAATATCTCAAGTATATAATGAGAAATTTAACCCCTATATATAGAGTTTCGCGTCCGACGTGAGACGCAACTTCAGGTGAAGAGAAGAACACATCGCGTTAGAGTCCAAAACACTATATAGCATGGTTGAACCACGATATTAATTTTTTCATATCAATATTAGTCGTTTTTAGTTAACAATATTCAAAAATAGAACGGGAAGGGTGACCAGGCCTGGCAAGAGTCTATGACCAGCACATAATTCATTTATGTGTTTAAAACTTTCTTTATATAATATGTATTAGTATAGTCTCTCTCTCTCTCTCTCTCTCTCTCTCTCTCTCTCTCTCTCTCTCTCTCTCTGTCATTTGTTTCATTTATAATACTAATACATGATTAATAATATATGTATGGTAGTATGGTGCAAGAAATATATTATATATTTATGTAGCTTGATAAAATGCTATGCTATATTTATTATCTTTATCTCTACTGTGTATATTAGGGAAAAATTATCGTAGCACTGACAGTAAGAGAACAAAAAAAATTGAATGACAAGTAATTAAATAATAATAATAAATAAAATGAGAATATTTAAGTTCAGTTACATTTCTATAGAATATCGTCATTAATTCTTAATAAATTTGTATTAAAGAAGAGATTTTAAACTAAGCAGCTATATGTACTGTACTTAAAGTATAAGTTCATGGCCAAGTCTGGGTTTTTTCCATTCTGCTATAGAGTCATATAACTTATATAATGTGGAAGTTGAGTTAAGACTTGAGTTTCAACTAAACCGTTGTCTCATTCATGATATTATACTAATATGATATTATCTCCAAGGTAGAGTAAACCGAGACAGTCTCGCAGACTTTCGCGTATGCTAGTGTGGGTGTTGACGAGTTCTTTCAGAGGCCGCGGTATGCAAATGAGAGTGCGTACTCGTAGTCTCCGCACATTTGATACCCGTGAGTGTGTATATGCCCGTGTCACATGTATTAGACTGTACTACTATAATCTGAACTGTATTATTCGTCTAAGCCTAAATAAGTCTAAATTTTTTGGTTATGAAGTAAGAAAAGAGAGGACAATTTTCAGAATAGATGATCATCTACACGGAAAGAATAAATTACGTAATTTCTGCTGCATATATATCATTATAGCATAAATAAAGCTAAATTAGAACAATATAAATAATTATGCTGTACAACATAATATTATGCTATATAGCATATTTATTTTGCAGTATAGCATAAATTATGCTGCGAATTTAACAAATTGTACTGAAAATGAGTTGGCATAATTATTACGTATATATAGTTATTTTTATCCGTGTATATGTACACATTGAATTATACGTATTTTTCATTAATTTAGGTTACTTAGCGTAATTAAGGCTATACTTTACTTTGGCACCGAGTTTATGATATAACATTTTTTTACTCTTCCATGAGTACACTCACCAGTAAAGATAGTTGGAGCCACTGCTGGGTGCATATAAGTGAAGTGTGAGAGCAAAACACTTTGCACGACATACACACATTTAACGACTGCAGCCTGCTTATATAGAAGTTTCTCTATATACTGTCTCTTTGGTAAAAAGTGACACAAATATCGTTGATGTGCCGGTAAAAATTCTCAAGTTTTACTATTACTAGTTTACTATAGTTTTAGACTATGATAGTGAATGCCGGGCTGTGCATTTCTGCCTTGGCTGGCTTGTGTGTGCCGGATACCATTGTATATATTATACATGTCGATATACTTGACGGGACTATGTCAAAGTTGTAGCATGACATAATATGGCAAGCAAGTTTTACTTTTATTTTAATATTTGGTGATATACGGTATAATTATAGAAAACAGGTTTAGCATCAAAACGTCTTGTTCGTTATACAGGGTCAATGGTTATCGATTGCTCACTTTTAATACGATCAATAAAGGACTTGTTTAATTAATTGTTAAAACTGATAATTTTATTTTTTGCCATCTCGTGTTGGCAAAAAAAAAAAAAAAAAAAAAAAAAAAAAAAGCTGTAAATCTGGCAACTTTATAATATAGTAATACCATTAATGCTATGATTTATTAATTTAAAAAAAATCGATGCGATAAACTGAATAATATTATGACTTAAATGATCTTCCGTTTTTATGCGCTTCATATTTGAGATGTGTTCTCAGAAGAAAAAAAAAAGCAATGTATTTGATACAGTTATAGCTTTGTTACTCTTTAAATTAGGCAGCTTAAAATTATACAAGACACTTATAAAACGAATATACATATTTATGTATACAGATAAATATTATCTTGTATTTTTTTTTTACACTATGTAAAACATTTTTGCGTCACTTTTTTTTTTTTTTTTTTTTTTTGCCATTTTTTAAGCCATAAATAATAATAATTATCAGTAATATACATACCAACTAGCCAACTAGTACAAATCATTAACATTTCTTACTAGAAATTATATAATAACAATAATAAAAGCAATTACTATCAATATTATTAGACACATAAAATCTACCATTTTCATATACCAGAAAACTAAAAGATGTCAAAAGTAACACAATAAATATTGTGCAATCCTGAAATCAATTTTATTAATATAATATATTATACGTATATATAAATACTATCGTTTTGATGACTTTTTTCAATATAGAAATACAAAATAAATTACTTCAATTTTTTTTTCTCTCTCGTCATGATAACATAGAAGAAGTAACAAAATAAGCATGCAAATAAATATTATTTAATAAATTATAATTATTAAGTGGTATGTATCACTATATTTTATCGATTTTCTATTATGTTTAATATTAAATATTTTTATAGCTATTTTATTATGTTAATTAAATATTTAAATTATCTTCAGGTAAATAACTAAATAAATAAATCATTGTCTTCACTCCAAAAAAAAAAAAAAAAAAAAAACATAGGAAAAAAATACAGATATAAGTGCATGCGTGGCTAGTTCATGCAAGGCAACTAATACTGACTGGAATAACAATGAATTAATAAATTTAACTTATCATTTTGCAAATTATTTTTCTTATGCATGCATACAACAACATAAAATGAATATTATATGTTTCAATTAAAAGTATTAATTTTAATGTTTTCTGTAGTTTTGCTTTACTTTATTTAAATTTTCAAACGTATTGACACGTTTTTTGCAATGAACCAATGGATGTTTCTTTATATTTCAGAGGGAGACACGTCTATATAATGAATACCACAGTAAGAAAACATGAAAGGCTTCATGCAGCAATTAAAAATCATAAAAACAGCTCTGTCATCATACAACTAGTGAAGGATGGCGCATATCCATGCACAATTGGAAAACAAAGCTGTTTTGTTCAATTATTAAAAAAATACGCATGGAAAGTCATTAAAAAAATCATACTTTTGAGAAGTAAAGATGCTGACCCCATAACCATAAGAAAGATAAGCATTCAATTATTCCAAAAGTATATTAATGAACCTCGTATAGTAGAAGAACTACTAAACCTTGGAATACGAAGTTATCAATACCCATTATTGCTTAAATTTTACGAAAGTTCATTAAATAAATGTAAAAACTCAGTGAAAAGTTGTGACGTTGTGAGAGTGATGCTTAGTATTTGTCAAGAGTATGAGAAAGCAGGCAAAAGCCTTGTTGAGTATAACAAGAAAGGATGCAGTACTATTTGCATAATAATAAGAAGTCACTGCAAGTTTTTTATGTTCAACAAAAATGACGTTCAATTTATTTTAAGTTTGACTCAGAAAACCGATTTTCAAGCGATTAAGTTTGGATGCAAAAATAATTCCCTTCATATTTTGCACTATGTCACACGCTACAGTAGCATGATGACAACAGAAACAGACTCTGACATATTTGAAAGCATTATACCGTTCATAACTACGGCAGAGTTCTGGACACCTTATGTTACGAAGAACCTTTTTGATGATTTGCAATATAGTCATATAAGATCGAACATATTTACACTATTATGCAGCTCTACCTATATGTTAAAATACTTAAAATCTGAGGTTTACCAAGGAAAAATGGTAGAAAGAATACAAATGCTTCGTCAGTTAGGATTGCAGCTACCAGAAGATCTTGGTACAATTTTTATTCCAGTAGTTGTGGAATTACTTCAGGATCCATGTAATTGGACAAATGACTTACCTAAAGCTTTGCATACCATGGAATCGATAATGGCATGTAAATGGAACCGAGGCCAAAAACTGCTGGTTAACTCAACATCAGACCAACATCAAACTATACGAGATACGTATTGTATTCCTGATATTATCTACATTACGATTGGCAGAGGTAGGTTGATTTTTATATTTTTAATATTATTATATAAAAAAAAGTAACTAAAACTTGGTTTTGAATAATTACTCCTTCCTAAGCATGCAAATAAAATAAATTGTCAACTTCATTTTTTCAGATTGAAATAAAAACTTTTTTTTTTTAATAAAATATCGATTAATTCAAATATTTCATTAGTAACATTTAATTTTATTATGATTTTTCAGAGCTATTTCACATTGACTCTACCCTGACTTATTTGGATCTATATTCTGAGTACATGGCGTATCCTTTGATAACAGTTACCTTATTGGAGAACTTTGATCCCTTTGATAGATTAAGTAATGAAGACATCTATCCATTCAATTGGATTACATTCCTGCTCAGATTTGGGAGAATTCCTCATGGCACAGAAACATACCAACGAATTCGAGATAAAATAAGAGACTTGGGGGATTTAAATTATTTACTTACAGGTCGAAATAATGTAGCAAGGAGACAACTTCCATTTTTAGGAGGGGTACATGGAGACGATCTCACCTTGTTTGATTTAGCACATAGTAAGTTTCTATTTGCATAGAGAGAGAGAGAGAGAGAGAGAGAGAGAGAGAGAGAGAGAGAGAGAGAGAGAGAGAGAGAGAGAGAGAGAGAGAATAAATACGTAATAATGCTGCTATTTTATTTTTATTAACATTGCTGGTAACATTATTTATGTTATGCTACATAAATATAATGTTGTATAAATATTTATTGTTGTTCCAATTCATAGCAACTTTTATCTTTACGGCATGATTGCAGCATAAATTACGTATTTTATTTTATCCAAGCATGGTAAAATGATTGCAAAACAGCTGAACTTTAAGCAAAGCATCCCTAACAGATAAGATTTGTATAAAAATCAGGAACCCTTGATAAACAATAACTTTTGTAAAAATGGTAAATTTTTATCCAAATCTTCAAAAAGTTCATTTAATTTTATTGGTATAAATAATTTTAAAAATTCATTAATGTTTTTGTATACTTTCATTGCAAAATTTTGAGACATAATATTGATTGAAAATTATTTTCAAAGATTATTTCATTTATTTCTGTGTGTGGTTTTGTTGATTAGGATCTCCTCTCAGCTTAATAGAACTAGCAGAAGACAAAGTGAAGACGAGTGTGGCACTACAGTGTACAGGATCCATTCTCTCACTACCGAAAGTACTTGCCACTCTGTATCCTCCAAACATGAATGCTCTGTTGATCCCTCAACGTGAAACATTAAAGAATGAATGGCTGGAAGAACCTTATTGGATGAATATTTGTGTAAACCCAGAAGAAGTAACACAAGTATTCTTAAGCAAGTGTTAGGAAACTTCGTATGATACAGTCGGTGTTCAAGAAATTGTCATTTTAAAGTTTGAGACCCATATCAAGTACCCATACCGTGTTATTTCTCCTTTGTTGAATCCATCATTCAATTAACATAATAGCATTTAAATGACACTCGTGATCTCTTAACATGATTAAAAACAATAACATGGAGTAAGTGAAATTTGTGCTATTTTATTGCAAAATTAATTTCAGCAGTCACAACTTTTATTAACTATAAAATAATATTAGTTATATAACTAAATGTATTTTACTAACAGATTTCCTATTTTATTAATATTACTGCGTTAATGAAAATATGTAAACACAATAGAAGACTTGCAAAAAGTTTTATGATAAAATTAACAAACCCAACAATACTAACAAAGTGCTAGCAGACGACGTTGTTTCTGTCTTGATTGATCATGTTTTCTTACGGAGCAGTGAAGCAGCTATAACTCCAAATAAAATTTTCAGGAATACTAAACTTTTAACTGTAGCTTAATGAGCCTGAAAACTATTGTTTTCTTAAGTTCCAAGTCAATTGAGTGAAAAAATATTTTGTAACCTATAATTCAGGAAAACAGTACTTTGAAGCTCAGTAAGCTGCGATAAAATTTTTAGTATTGAGAAAAAATTCTGACTGTGGAATTATAGCTGCTTCAGTCCTCTATAAGAATGCATGTTAGGACAAGAAAGGAACACAAAGTCGTTTGCTATAGTACGTACTGTACATTTTTAGTATTGTTGAGCTCTAAGTTTTTTTTTTTTTTTTTTTTTTTTTTTTTTTTCAAATCTTTATTTGGAGTTATATAAAAAATAATTATTATAATTTTCACCGTGTTGAAAAAGTTTTTAATGTTTAAGAAATTGTTTAATATATGAAATTTTTCTAGCTATTTATAGCTATTATTTCAATGATATTATTTTGGTTGATTAAAAGACTATATAAATATGATATTCATGCTTTATAGTGAATATTCAATAATCATCCATAAACTATATAATATAATATAAAAATGCTTAGAACTGTTGAAATAAAAATAATATTAAACCAAAAAATCAGTGTAATATATATATAAACATAACAAATATTATTCTAAATTCTAATACTTTATAATAATAAAAGTATAAATTTATGCAATTTTGAATTTGATAAAATAAAATCAATGTCCTATTTCCTAATACCAACTTAATTTAATAACATTTATGTATGTTCAGATCTAAATTTATTGTAAAAATCTGACAAGAAAATTATGTTCAAATGTGTTAGAGAGCCATGTCAATGGGGTGGATACCTTTTATGGCGTTTCAATAAAAATCATTCTATTAATATATTATTATTATGTAATTATTAATAAGTGAAATTTTGTTGCATTTCTAATAATGAAATCGAAATATTCAGAATTCAAAAATGTTATAATATATAATAAGTTGAAAACTTATTTTTAATGTATGTACAAAAATATACACAAAAAGTTACTGATAATACTCACATGTGCACATACATTATAATATATTATTATAAGTTTTTTAATACTTTTAATGATAATTTAATTTCTTTTGCGATTTTGTACATTTTTAAAATATGCCTATGCATCTTTTAATTTTTTTTTATATCTTTGCTTGTAGAGTAAAACATGTTATGAATTGTTTTGAACTATGTATTCATAATATTTGATGTCATAATTATTTATATTATGTTACTTCTTTATTTAACCTTATAATTTGTATCATTTGCATGTGAGCTCAACGTAAGCATGATTATAAACGCCACTTGAATACAAAATAAAAATAAATGCATGAAACTATATGCAGTTGTACTGTCTGTTTGGTATAAAGTGACACAAATATCGTTGAATATGCCATTATAAATTCTCACTTTTTACCTAACATACAGTACAAGTTATTATTTTTATATTATGCCTATCATATTTGAATGTATTCAATACGAACAAAAAGTAGATAAGAAAAAAAAAAAAAAAAAAAACTTTAGCTGAACGTTGAGGATTTTGATAGCATAATGTTAATTCTACGTATAATTTTTTTTAATAAGAAGATACAATCCTGTATCTTATTCCTATTTCTTATTCCTGTATCTTAGTTCTTACCTGTTGATAAGACAATGTCTGCAATGGACTTGGACTGGGATTGGTGTAGCACAATATAGCAAGCAAATATATATAATAATTTTATATATTTATATTATTTGTATTGCTACAGCACTTTGTTAGAACAAAAATTAATATAATTTTGAAATGAATAAATAATTAACTTAATTTACTAAATTTTCATGAAAATAGAAAAGTTTTTTATGATTCATCTGTAAAGTGTAATATATATATATTTTTCAAAAAAAAAAAAATTATAGAGCAAGATTTAAATAAAGTTAAGACTTTACTTAGGGCAATTATCGAAATCAATAATATCATTTGAAGTCTATCTATTATTCTTATTTTTTGCTATATCTTGGTAGATTGGTATCTGAGTATTATAGAGTTTGGCTTCAATACTCTTGGCGGATGTAGAGCAAGCAGAGCAGCCACCGGAGTTGATTTCACAACAGAACGATGACTTCTTCTATAGCACCACTATATCAGCTATCTAAACTACAACAGAAAATGCAGCAAGGCCAGACCATCACTAGGATATAAAATTCAGTCATTTAGAACTAAACATTTAGAATTATATAATGTTGAATTAAATACTTAATGACATCTTTATTGCATTACGTAGATTTCATAATTTTTTGAGCAAAATAAAACACATTTTGTATAGGGAAAATATTCAATTAATACGTCTAATTATATTGTTTATTTTTTTAATATTTTTGGAGCACCTTCAATCAATTAGTTCTCTTTGTTATAATTGCAATGGATATTTATGTCAAAGCTAGGAAATCATGTTTTTAATCTTCGTAGGTTATAAGGTTAGGCAATTATAGGTGGTGTGAGAAAAGGCGTGTTTCCACTAACTTCCTACACTTTAGCATTGCGGAACAATTCTCTTGGCGTTTTTTTGAAAGAAAAAAAAATACTGAACTGAAACTTGAATTTTTTGATTGAAAGATCCTAGGTTAACTTTTAATTTTAACTTTTTAAGGACTTATCTCTTAACAAGATTTTTTTTTTTTTTTTTATATTTAATATACCTCCGTTTTAAAATATTGTTTCTGCTCAGTTTATATTTCTTTTCCCGTAATTTTCTTTTAAAATTTATATATATTTTGAATGATATTGCTTATTCAATAAAATAAATGTTTCTAAGATTTTTTATATATTACTTATGTAATATAAAATTATATTGGGTCAAATATAAATAAGGTCTTAAATATAGAGCCATATTGATGAAGGGATGTCAAAGGGATGTCATATAAAATATTTTGTGTACAAAACTACAAAAAATAGTCTACTCAAATATTATACTATAAATATAGATAAAAGTTTCAACCGGAAGTATTCATTTTTCTCAAATTCTTAAAAGCGGATCATTACAAGAATTTTGCATGTTATCAGTAAGTGCATACTTCTGAAATTTAATATCATACTTATTATTACATTAAGGTTCCAATGAAGAGGGTACACCCGGTTGAAACTAATTTCTTTAGTTTTGAGTGGGATGTATAAGGTGTACGAAATGGGATCATTATTATTATCAAATCTTTTTTTTTTTTTTTTTTTTTTTTTTTCCAGTTTTATGTTTAAATAAAATAAATAATAATAAAAAAGCTATTGAATCTTCTGTTAGCTTTAAAGAAAATGAAAATGCTATAGACAGAGCAATAGATATATGGAGAGAGAAGAGAGAGAGAGAGAGAGAGAGAGAGAGAGAGAGAGAGAGAGAGAGAGAGAGAGAGAGAGAGAGAGAGAGAGCTAAGCAATATAACGCAATCCATTACTTTTCCTATACGTATAGGGCACCAGTGGCGTATCCAGGAATTTGTACGGGGGATGTCCAAAGCCAAAACTCCATTAAGGGGAAATGTAGGGGGGACAGACCCCAGCTGGAAGTAAGAGGTATCTCCTGCATTTTATATTACAATTTAAGAAAATACTCGATTTAGTGCGCCTTTTTTTTTTTTTTTTTTTCTCGATTGCATCACGTAATACCCTAATACTCACCCCCACACCTATAGATTCTCTCCTATCAAAAACGATGTGTTAAAAACTTACAGAATCAGACCTCTGGGCAGGTACGGACACGACTCCGGGCCATGGAACTGAACGCTAAATCACTCGTTCTTTTCTTATATTATTATTTCAACTCAATGTTTTTTTACCCTTTTATTATTTTATTTAATATTATGTAGTGGTTTTAGATTTTGTTTGAATTGATTATACAAACAAATATAATATCATAATATCATCCATATATCCAAATGCCAATTTTAAATCAGTTCTTGCACCAGAGCAAGTTCACAAAACTGAATACATACAGTAAAGCACTGATTAAAAAAAATCACCTCAAAGAAATAAAGAAGCTTTCCAATTAAAGTTTTTTTTTCTTTCTTTTTCTTTCTTAATAGTTATTATAATTTTTATTTTAATTATATTATTATTCTCTATCCGTTTTTTCTCTTTTCTTTTTTTGGTTTAGTATTATATATATATATATATATATATATATATAATTTTATATATATATATATAATATTTATATTTATATTATATTTGTTTCACAGTACTTGCCGCTTATACCAGATAGCTATATGCAATTTTTTTTTTTTTTTTTATTTATTATTATTTTTTGTATTATTTTAAACACAATATAATACAGTATTATGTAAATATTTTTCTTTTTACATATTATTATTACTTTCCTATTATTATAAGTTTGTATGTAAACAAAAATTTCTTTGATGTTTTCTGTTAGGGTGAGATGTAAGAGTAGGCCACACATTTACTCACGCTTAAACCCCGCCCTTTCAAAAATTGTATATATTTTTCTTTCGTGCTTTTTCTTTACTAAATACGATTATTTATTTATTTACTTAAGATTATAGTAAAGTCCTATGATATGGAATCCCTATAACATTGAAAGATATTAATATAAAAAATATTTTTAAATTAGAACTCAGATTAATGGATAAAAAGAATATTATTTAAATATATTTAGAGTAACATAAAGATAGCAAAATAAAATCTAATTTTCCATTTCTCTCTATGATTTCAGATGGCAGCAAGTATGAAAAAACCTGCTTTAACAAGTAAAAGAGTGACTTGTGGTCTGTGTGATGAGGTAAAAACATATTGTAGAAAAATTGATTTAGAAGGTCACATTCTGAACAAGCATTTCCTTCAGAGAACCTTTCTTTGCCACCTTTGTGGAAAAGATTTCAGTAGTAAAGGCAACCTTCATAGACATATTAACACAATTCATGAGAATAAGACCACCTTTATATGTGAATTGTGTGATAAAACATTTCGTAGGCGAGACACCATGAAAGTGCATATAATCAGGGTACATAATTTGAGGAACTCCACAGTGCAGTGTGATGAATGCAAAAAAAAATTTACCGTCAAAGAAGGATTTATAAAACACGTAAAACGTATACATCGTCGTTGCAAATATTGCAGAAAACAACAGTCCTCAGTTAGTGCACGAATAGAACATGAGGAGCAGTGTGAACGTCGTTGTCCTAATTAAATTAAATTAAAACAAACAAACTCAAATTTAAAGTGAGGTCTTCCACGAAGTTTAGTCATATCATTCAAAAAAAAAAAAAAAAATAGTGACGCATCACAAACAATACTGATAAGATGGTTTGTGATGATGTGGCTCAGATAATTAACAAGACACTTGTCTTGTGTGAAACCTGCACTGATATTTTATGTTCCATACAGTCTTATGATATATGTACTTACGTATACTATAGTTTGCAAAAATTTCCCTCTTATCAACTTTGGTTTAATAGTGTAAAAGTGTATTTGTGTATAAACACAAACAGACACACACATACAATATTATGGACACTGAATCATTAATTTGCTTAATTTTGAAATAACTAGTGATTTTCACACTCAAAGCATATAGCCCCTGCACTCCTGAACACCTTCCAAGTATTTTCTATGTATTTACAGCCCAACGGACAAGAAAAGTTATAGCAAATAATTTATCGAACTATTTCCCTAAAAAACTTATAAGGATATAACAAAAGGAATTAGAATTAGGCATAAATATTTGCAAATAAATTTGGATGGACTATGAATAAACAACCATTGCAAGTTATCCAGAAGTGCAAGGGTTATAACTTATAACCTGTCTATGAAAGTGACCGTGATTTTCTGGCACTTGTCGTCAAAAATGAACTGTAATAGTATTATATTATTATTATTTGTATTTATGTCATTACTATTACTCATATTATTTATATTATACGATACCATTACTATTGTTATTATCATTTACATTATCCCGTTACTATTATTATTATTTATAATATTAATTGTATTATATTGAAGCTCAAATAAAAAAGAAAAGTGTGTGTGTGTGTGAGAGAGACAGAGAGACAGAATCTTTTAGCTGTTATGCTTACTATATATTAGTAATACAAACATGCATTAACTGTGAAAGAAAATTGTTCAAATTATAGTCTATTGTAATTTATAAATATAATTTTAATTCTATACCAGTAATACTATATAGTGGCAAATATATATTTTTACGTCATGTGGTTGAATTTGAAACAACTTTGAAGTCCATCCTCTAGACTACTAGAGTAAATCATTCACCTCCGAAATTAATTATAATATATCATTGAACTTTGTCACTCCTTTTAAAATTGGATTTATTTTTCTATTACCCAATCCAATTTATTTGGTATAACATGTGAAATAATAACATAATCAAATATTAAATGTAATCTATTTATTTTAAGTATTGGGAATACATTTCAAATTAATTTGTAAATTTTTAAAATTTTAAATTATTCTGAATTTAATTACAGTTTAAAACTTTGAAAATTGTTATCAAAATTCTATTTTAAATGTGCTTAAATATTAACATATTGGTTTTGTGTGTATATATATATATATATAATTATTATAAAAAGCAATTAACAGTGATTTATATTTATTGAGAATTTAAAAAAATTAACATTCCATAAAATTTGTGTTGTTTTTTTTATTTGTGTACACATTAGATTATAAAATAGCCCTTAGTGTTTAGTGTAAATATAAAAATATTTAAAAGTTAAAAAAAAAAGTTGTTAAAATCAAGGGATTTTGGCAAGGACAGCAAAGGGTAAAAAGTTATTTATTGATATCTTATCAGCTATATATATCATTTTACAATTCAAATATACAACTCAAATTATAAAAACACAATAAACTAAAGAGTTCACATTTTATTCACTTTTTTTTAAAGGTTGGGTTTGTGATTATTTATTTATTATTATTATCCTTTTTTTTTTTTTTGTAATTAGAAGTAAATTACTTTCTGATACGACATACATAAGATGATTATAATTACCTGCTATCATTGATTGAGTGAGTTGTATTACATGCCACTAGGGAGCTTAAAATAACCACTTTCAACAGTATTTTACAAACAGCAAACTTAAAGTTTTAGAACTCGAAAAAATTGAAAATATTTATTTATTAAAAAAATATAACTTTCTTAAAATGTTTGTTTTATAAAATATTTGATTGCTATAAGCTAATAAAATAAGAGTTGAAGTCATATAGTTTAACAATAGGACCTAATAATGGAAAGTCTTTGATTTTTATTTCATTGTTATCATTAAAATGCTAACACACGGGCCTAGGTTGACAAATCATCTAAAGCTTCAGCACTACTATCAATCAGTTTTTCTCGCAGGGACTTTTTTTCCAATTTTTTTTTCAATTTTTCTGCACGCCTAATGGAACGTGATGATCGTCTGATGAAGGGGTTAATCTTTTTAATGCACTTGGTGAACCAATTAACAGATCTGACTGGAGATACAGCTGAAATACAGGTAAGATGTTAGACACATTATAATATAACAAAGTTTTGAACATACATTAAATATTCTGCCTTCATGGAGTCATTTGTTTACAACAAAAGTCACTTAGACAATAAAAATTTATTTTTAGTATTTTCATGAAAACTACTGAAAAAAATTTCAGTTCCTGAAATTGTTAAATGCATCTACTATTTATATTCATTATTAATTATTAATTTGTCGTCTAGCACAGCATATTTTAACTGCAAATTTTAATGTTGTTTATTCTAGTTTTGTTAAGATTCTATAATATTTTTTAAAACAAGTAACTCTTTATTTTCCTTTTCACATGAGACAATAAGATTGCGACAATTGTAAATTGTCAGTTTTTTGTAAAGTAAAATGATTTGTTATAAAGATATAAGTGCAGTGTTTAGTAGATAGTATAGTAAAATATTTTATTATCAAGGGTAAGAAGTAGCCGTGAAAATGAGTAAATGTTTAATTTAATGATTAAAACATTAAGTATGAATATATTTGAGAGAGAAAGCGAGAGAGAGAGACAGAGAAAGGCAGAGAGGCAGAGAGACAGAGAGAGAGAGAGAGAGAGAGAGAGACAGACAGACAGAGACAGACAGACAGAGATAGGGGGGAGAGAGAGAGAGAGAGAGAGATACATATAGCGAGGAAAGATACATAATTCATTTATGATTTTTTATGGAAGAAATATATGTGGGGGATATATTTCGTGTGAAAAACAATCTTATACATCAATTATTTTTTCTTACTTTGTTTGCCTTTTATAAACAGATCAAAGCAGCAACTAAATAAAAGCAAACAATATGCATCAATTTTTCAATACTTAATTATTAATAATTATGATCAAAAACTTTCTAAAGCCAGGTTGATATCGGGCAAAAGTCATTTAAATTTTGCGGTTTTTCACTGACGTCAGCTTTATATTTTACAATTTTTTTGTAAATATACTCAATTTAATTATTTAATTTCTTTTCTTCAAAACTTTTTTTTTTTAATTAAAAATTAATAGGACGATGTATATAGCGATAAATAGTTTAAATAAAAAGTTATTTAAAATAATAATAATAATAAAAAAAAATATATATATCTAGCAATTGAAACTGTTCAATGAAAATGTATGATCTTTCTGCGTGTCGTGCCAAAATGCTTACCTTTACTTTGAAGATTGTGAGTACCATATAAACCAAGATACTTGTCTTGTGAGAGGCTCAGTGTGTTGAACTGTGACATACACTGGTTGGCTCCAGACAGAGAGGCAGCTATAGATATGAAAAAGTTGTAAACATCAATTAACTTCACACCCAAAAAAAAAAAAAAAATAAATAAAAATATTATTATAATAATAATAATAATAGCTTGTATTTCAATTAAATGTGATATTTCAATGATAACGAATTAATATAAAACATATAAGAAAAAAAATGTCGTAATTTATAAAATATACGTCTAGTTGAAATTTTCTTAAGTTCACTCTTATTATATCAGAAACCTTTTAATATTTTATAGCTTTACAGTCGTTAAAGATTGTTTTACCTATCAATTCATTTCATACAAATATAGCATGTAGTAATTATTCAATTAGAAAATTATTATTTATTGTATGAAACTTTTCAAATTTTGTTGAATTTATATATAATGAAACAATAGTTTATGTTTACAGTATTTTTTTTTAATTAGGCTCATTTTAGGCCCTGTTAACTTTGGGGCTAAAAACTTAAGTTCTATATGCCACAAAAAAAAAAATAATAATCTTATACAAACATTACAAACCACAGTACGCACTTATAGTTTTTGAAAATAAAATCAAAATATATTTAAGTAAGGAATAAATAAGCTTTCATTAGCAGTAAAGATTAAACTCTACATTGGATTCAATTTAGCAGTGTCACATTTTATCCCGTAATCTCATTTACTCCAGGCTCCAGTTATATTTACCTCTTTCTTGCTGGCCAAGTTCATCGGTTCCCACATCAGATGCATGTTGCGAGGATCTCGGTACATTGGACATTGAGGGTCTCTCGGTCAACATTGAACTGTCTTCAATGGAGAGGAACCTCTCCTTAGTTATGCAGGATTGATCTTCCCAATCGTCTGATGAATCTTTATGAATACAAATTAATATAACAATAATTAATAATCAATAGTGAAACTCCCAAGAGTGAAATCATTAAAAAGTATGTAATGCGAATGAAAAATAAATTAGAAATTAAATAAGTTTAAAAAAAATGATTAAATAAAACAATAAATAGATACATAAGCTGTAAATGACATAGATAATTACTTGATGTGCATGTTGTTAAACTGCAGCTACAGTCACTTTGACAGGAGTTTGTATTGTCAGTGAAAGTACTATGCATGGATAGACCAGTACTAGGACCAGCAGATGAAAATGAATACTCTACAAAAACATAATTACATCAATTAATAAAATCCATTCTCCCTTCTTCAGATTAATATAAAGTTAAACTTTTTATTGCCGTATAGGAACATTGTTGCAACAATTAAAATATAAGATAATTAATGTTTAACTAGAAGTTACAGCTGACGGCTCTATGTTATTTTTGTGAAGTACTATTATATCTCTGATATGCATGCATGCATGCATTGTGATTTCCATAGGCTCCCCTATATAGTTACCTCCTTCTTCGTGACCACGTTCGTTGGTTCCAACATCAGATGCATGTTGAGAGGAGCTCGGTACATTGGACATTGAGGGTCTCTCGGTAAACATTGAACAGTCTTCAATGGAGAGGAAACTCTCCTCAGTTATGCAGGATTGATCATCCCAATCGTCTGATGTGTCTTTATGAATACAAATTAAATATAACAATAATTAATAATCAATAGTGAAAATCAACAGTGCAAAATTCAAAAATTATATAATGTGAATGAACGAATGAACGAATGAACGAATGAACGAATGAACGAATGAAAGAATGAATGAATGAATGAATGAATGAATGAATGAATGAATGAATGAATGAATGAATGAATGAATGAATGAATGAATGAATGAATGAATGAATGAATGAATGAATGAATGAATGAATGAATGAATGAATGAATGAATGAATGAATGAATGAATGAATGAATGAACGAATGAACGAATGAACGAATGAACGAACGAACGAAAGAACGAACGAACGAACGAACGAACGAACGAACGAACGAACGAACGAACGAACGAACGAACGAACGAACGAACGAACGAACGAACGAACGAACGAACGAACGAACGAACGAACGAACGAACGAACGAACGAACGAACGAACGAACGAACGAACGAACGAACGAACGAACGAACGAACGAACGAACGAACGAACGAACGAACGAACGAACGAACGAACGAACGAACGAACGAACGAACGAACGAACGAACGAACGAACGAACGAACGAACGAACGAACGAACGAACGAACGAACGAACGAACGAACGAACGAACGAACGAACGAACGAACGAACGAACGAACGAACGAACGAACGAACGAACGAACGAACGAACGAACGAACGAACGAACGAACGAACGAACGAACGAACGAACGAACGAACGAACGAACGAACGAACGAACGAACGAACGAACGAACGAACGAACGAACGAACGAACGAACGAACGAACGAACGAACGAACGAACGAACGAACGAACGAACGAACGAACGAACGAACGAACGAACGAACGAACGAACGAATGTTAAATAAATAAATGATGAAATAAAGCAATAAACAGGCAAAGTATAAATAACGTATAGATAATTACCTGATACGCATGTTGTACAACTGCAGCTGTAGTCATCTTGGGATGAGTTTGTATAAACAGTCAAAGTACTACGCATGGATAGACCAGTACTAGGACCAGCAGATGAAAATGAACACTCTACAAAACATAATTATTTCAATTAATGAAATCCATTCTCTCTTCTTCAGATTATAACAAAAAATTAATATAAATTTTTATTGCATGCCATAGAAACATTATGTTATTTTTATTATATTAAACGATGTCTCTTATATTATGCATGTATTGTGTTTCTATAAAAATCGGATAAATATTAGAATATGTAACATTCAGTTTTCTGTACTGTTCCCCCCTTATATATTAATAAATAAGCAAAAAAAAAAAAGTTTAATATAATTTTATTTTCTTAATAATATAGCTACTAATATAACTTTATTCATTCTCATAACTTTTACTGATTTTTTATTAATTATATTTTAATAGTAAACAATATGCAATCCTATATCTTCCACCTGATTCATATTAAAATTATTATTTGCAATATAAATAATCCTTAGTGACGCATGCTGCTCCTTTTATATATAATACTTTATTCCACGAACAACTTTAATTGTTAAAAAATTATAATACATTTAAAAACTCTATAGGAGATAATAAAAATAGAACTTATAATTTATGTTCTTTTTATATTCAGTAATTAACTTCAAAAACTTAAAGCAATTTTCCTTTGAAAAATTATTATTATTTTAATGAATAAGATAATATAAAAATATTCTAACATTAATATTATAATATAATATATTAAAATATTATTTTTAATATTCGTAATTTATTATATACGAAAAATTGTAGTATAAGAATTTTATAGTTCAACAGAATTATAGATATTTTATGTATTGAAAATAGAAAACGTCTATTCACTATATACCAGATAATCAAACTGTACAGTAATTATAAAGTTTTCAAAGGACAAAAAAATAATAAGCAATTTTGCATTGGAGTTTTAAAATTATTTATTACTAATTTTATTATAAATTTGGAAATGATGTGTGAATTTTAGATTTTAATTTTAGTTGTTCTTATTTGCTATTTTACTGTATCCTTGGGATCCTTGCTGACATTGTTAAATAATAATACTCTTAAAGTGTTTCTGCAATTTAGTATTATCATTTATATTTAAAATTAATATTTTTATTGCATATTTAAATTCAAATTCCTGTTTTATTTGAACTAAATAATATACGGATGTTTATATTCTCTGCCGATAGGAAAATATTTTTATACGCTATTTTATTATTTAAACTCATGTGAATGAGTTAGCTATATAATATTTAGAAAGCTACTTTATTATAGATGAGTTTTTTGTATGCAGACTGAAAAATAATATAATTGATTTTAATATAAAAACTGTACAATTTTTTTTGTTCATATGTGAGTAACTACAGTATATATTACTCCAGCATAAGGCAATATTGTGTGTATTGTAATTCCAATATAACTGAGATGTATATCATGTTTTGGATAATAAACAATTATGACTAATTAATCAAACCTCATAATAATAATAATAATAATAATATGAAAATATATTATTCTTAGTATAATACAGAGTGTGAAACATTAGAAGCTGGCTAGCACTCGCTGAGTTGAAATGCTTATGTAGAGTAAAAATAAAATTTTGTTCTCGATATAATAAAGATTAGGTTACACCAAGCCTTTATATTATATACGCTCTCGCAGCAAAACATAGCATAAAATATATTAGGTCAACGCAGCAGAATAAAAACATAGCATAAAATATATTACGCCAACGCAGCAGAATAATACCTATCAATTATCTAGTATTTTTTTTATAGTTCCAGTTGTATATTGTTGCAAAAGTATTTTTAACTTAATAATTTATAAGACAATCATAATAAACTCATATCAACAAAAGAGTATTTTGTGAAATTTCAAATGATACTCTTTTACGTAAAGATAATTTTTTTTTCTGGTTATGGATAAGACAAAAGCTTCTAAAAAAAATATTAACTAGTAGTTTTTTTATAAAATGATTATAAATGGACCAATTGCAATAAAATGTTTTTAATTGTTGCAACAAGTAAGTGAAAACAAATTTTCCATAAGAAATGCATTGGATTTCAAATTATTTTAAAAAGTTCGTTCATTGCACGTGATCCCTATACAACCAGCGAGAGAGAGAGAGAGAGAGAGAGAGAGAGAGAGAGAGAGAGAGAGAGAGAGAGAGAGAGAGAGAGAGAGAGAGAGAGAGAGAGAGAGAGAGAGAGAGAGAGATTTGTTTAGTAAATATTTTAGCTTACCAGCAACATCTAATGAGTTTTCTTGATTGTAGGTCGAGGAAGAACTAATTGGCACCCTGGAAGAGACGTCTGCTACCTCAGCTTTGACACAATATAAAATAATAATTACTTGCTATGCAACCGCCCTTAAACCAAATTAAAGAACTTATATATTATATTATGTATATATTATGTAAATTTATTTGTTATTAAAGCTGATGATGTATAATTTTTACAAACATTTCTACACTTGTACATTGAATTGATGATACAATAATGTTCAATCAGTTCTATATAAAAGCTTACAAAAGTTTATAACCTGCAAAACTTGACAATTATTACAAAAATATCATTCAACTTTTAAAATATGCAAATCCAGTTGTTTCAGTTCGTTCTATAATGACTTAATGTGTGCTACCCCCCCCCCCCCGCCCCCCCCCCCATAGAAATACAAACAATACAGTACTTGCTGCTCTCCTAATTACACATAAAATGAAATGTAGGTAACTTTTATATTTTTAATTTTGATAAAACCAATTCGAATGCATGGTATATTATTATTATATATAGTTTCTAGCATAAGAATTATTATATATTATTAGAATTTTATACATGCAAGAAAAATGACAATAACATTATATTTATAATTAAATTGTTATGCTTACCACTGTGATGTGTATATTCACCACTTTCTTGTTCCATCAACAAGACTTCATCATTTCCAGGAGAGTCCATTACTGAAATAACTATAGCCTGATGCTTTTATATTTCCGCTACATAAACATGATATAATGAAAATAATAAAAATTTATTGGGCAAATTAAAATTGTACTGACATAAGTCACAGAAATATAGAAAACTGCTCAAAAGGATTATTAAAAAGGCAAAGCCCATCGAGATAATCATCCATAAATTAATAAAACAATAATTATATCAATATAGTTTTAACCTAGGTATTATATGTTTCATAAACATCAGACATATTTAACATTACTGCTAAGTTTATTATATAAATGAAAGCTTCTATATATTCACAAGTTTAACTTTATTATAATACAACCGTTCCAGATTTCAATTACATTAACTTACGAGAGATTCATGCATGCAATATGTCAAGCCAGTGGCATCTCATGGCACCTGTTCATCTTGCCACCTCATCAGCTTATATATTGGGTGTTATTTAAGACTTTTTAAAGTCTTTTTATTTTATATTAGACTATTAGTGCTGCATAATGTCCTTAACACGCAGTTATAAAAAATTTATGAAGAACTTGGACTTATCGTTTCATTTATGTTTTATTTTTGCACTACATTTTATATACAACTCTTTTTTTTTTTTTTTTTTCAAGTCCAAAAATGACTTTAAATCAATACAACAGAACACGCACAATAATACATGAAATAAAAACTCAGCAAAGTTTTAAATGTGCTAAAAATAATCAAGATTTGATTGTTTTATTTTCTCATACAGACAGTTATAAACAATTATATTATAGTTACAGCTTGTAACTTGTAACTATAATATAATTGTTTATAACTGTTACAACTAGCATTGGTCTTGTCGGAATAACTTAAATAAAATTAATATAATTATAACAAACATAGAACAGTAACAATATAACATGCAAGATACATTTAAATATATGAACATATTATAATAAAGTATGTGAAACTGTGTTATCATTCATTAGTATAATATTCAAAAGTTGTATGGGTGCAGTAAACATCAAGATATCAATGTCATCTATTTTTGAGTTTTTTGAGTTATTTTTGAGTTATTATTACTTTATGTTTTTTTGTTTTTTTTTTTCTTTATTTTTAGTTTTTTTTTATTATTATTATTTATTTTAATACTTTATGTTCAGAATTGTATGTATGAGGGCAAAATAATAAATAAATAAATAAAAAAATAAATAAATAAAATAAAAAAAGGATCCTAAAGTATAATTACTTTGTAAAACAAAATCATTTTAAGCAAGGTTTTGAAAAAAATTAAAATTATTTACATTTCTTTATTGTGCTGGCAAATTGTCCTAAATTTTAGCAGTTATGAAATACGGACTTCTTTGAAATAACTTAGAAGAGTGTTCATAGGCACGGCAACTTTAGAATTATTACGAGTATTATATTGATACACTTACACAGAAAAAAATAAGTAATTTTTGCTTCATTTATGTCATTATAGCATTCATAAATTTTGATAAATAGGAACAGCATAAATAAAATAAAATACACAATATAATATTTTTGATATGAGATAGTTATTATAGTATACTGTATGTTATATTATATGTATGTATATTATATGTATGTATATGTATACAGCTAAATTTATTTTTATAAAGACCAAGAAGAAAATGAGCTATCACAATTTCTTAATTTTTATTATTATTATTATTCTGCTTAATATATAAATATATTTTTTATTGTTATTCAGTTTTATATGATTTTTTTTTAATCTACCCTAAAATTACCTATAAATAAGTAAATATAAAATAATAAAAATGTTATATTTGATATTTATTTTTTATGGAAAAAAAATCATATAACTATGTAGAAGATACTCGGTTTTGTTCTGAACAATTATTATATTCAGATATGTATAGAGAAGGTATAAAGTATATGAATTAAATGAAGGGTACATTAATAGCAAAAATTAAAGATTTCTTATATATAATATGAATTGCGGTATATAGGAAACATTTGTGGTGACAATCTGAACTTTCTCCACAGAATCTCATAAACAAAAATATTGCACGAATGATATTTCCTAAACTCCAATTTCAATTCATTTTTATAAGACTATGCATAAAAATAATAATAACAATGTTCAATCTTACCGTTAGCGGCGCGCTCTTAATGTCACTTGCGACTGACTGGCTTGAAACAATAGCTCGTGCTAGCTCCTATAGTGTTAGCACAACTGACCTTCAAACACTTGGCACAGAAGGAGCAGAAGAGAAAAATCACCAAGCTGTCAGCAGGCACTCCAAGCAGCCACCGCCACCGACGGCGTTCGCAAGGGGTTCGGTCAGCCCTGCCCTCTATACTTGCTAAAATCTATATTATAGAAACTCTTACACCACTTTTGTAACAAACAAGAAGTGGATTTATTTATTTTAAAATTAAATACATATTTAAATTTTTTAAATATATATTTAAACACTTGGCACAATTTACTAAAAAGCTAATTTACTTAAAAAGCTAATTTACTTAAAAAAAATTTAATTCAAAAAGAATATTATCATGTTGGATCCTATATTTTAATAATGATAGTGGAGTGGATGATATTGATGTTTTAATGTACGCCTCCCACTCCAACTTAGCTTATTTTACTAAAAGTGATGTTTAACACAATCTCCTAATAACCTCATAATGTAATGCTGCTGTTTATTAATTATTGTTTGTTTGTTATTGTTATTATTTTTTTCTCTTCCTTTGAATTCAGTGTTTATATTTATTCTATATAATTATTGTATTCTGGTATTAATTTAAGTTTGACAAGATCAATGCTTGTTGTATCATGTATATGTTGCTATGAACTGCCTGGGTCAATAAAAATATTTCTAATTTGTAATTACACAAAATCAGCACACTTCACTTAAAATATATTATATATATATATAAAAATATTGTAACTTTTTAATAGAAGAAACAAACAAATTTTATTGTTTACATGATTTATTAATACAAATTTTACATTTTTGCTTTTAATTCTTTTTTATATCCTTTGCTACCTTGATACATTTTGGAATGCCATTACAAATTAGCGGTAATTGAACACACAATATCCACTCACCTTAAATTTAATTTAAATTAAATTTAAATTAATTAATTAAGTTAATTAAATTAAATTTAAATTAAATAAATCACCGTAAATATACCGTAAAAACTGGCTCAAGAAGCTGCTGTCATGTATTGAGAGTTTTTTTTTTTTTTTTCAAGTTCTAACAATATTAAACTCATAAACTAAAATAACGTACAGGTTTTGCAATATTTTTTCAGGGAACTATAGTATTAATTATTAAAATCTTTAATTTCATTTTTATATTTATCATCACCAATCTTTAACAATTTTAGTATTCCTGTATAAATGTGAACAAAAATTGAAAAATACTGTACTGTTCCATGAAATTAATTTTTTAAAGCAACCTAAGATTTTAGAAACTACAGATTTCCTTAATCTTGCTTTAAGCACCAATAAAATAAAATACTATAAATAAAAATGACAAAATCCATGATAATCGAATGATTATAGTATAGCCCAAAACTGCATTTTTTTTTTAAATACAAGCAAAGTGAGGCAGTACACCTATATAAATAAAAATAAATAAATAAAATCTTTATTGCAAAATAGGCAAATGGTGCAGTCAGGGCAAAACAAAGGCCCTATCACTGAACCAACATTGCGGACAGCAGTAAAAAACAAAAACAAAATATACCATTTTAAAGATTATTAAGCATATTAAGACATATTATTTTAAATTATATTTTCAAGGGAATAATAAGTTTAATCTTTCTATATACAACAAACAAAACCAGAAGGGGGGTTTTGGGGCAGAGCCCTCCAGCCAGTTTATTAGTTGTCCTTGCTGTTCCTTCTTCTCCTTTTCAAAGTCGGACTTTGGGTAGGACTTTGGGGTGGACTTTGGGGTGGACTTTGGGGTGGACTTTGGGATGGACTTGACGTAAGAATTTGTAATGTCTCCAGGGGATTAGGTGGTGTCTTCAGGTGATTAAGTGGCTCACTCTCTGCAAAAACATTTTTGTTAATTAAGTCCCATAGAATAAAGCTACAAGTATTAAAATATAAATAGAAGTTTATCTTAGAGCATGAATTTTATATTATATTTGTACAAAAAGTCTCCCCTCATTCCCATCAAAGGCGTTAAATCTTGGTATTGGTGCGTGCATAAATATTATACCACGGCACATGAAATATAAAAAATAAGATACTTTAATACTTTAGGCTTCTTGGTTCATATCAGTTATTTATCTATTATTATTTTTTGCTACGGTCAGATTTTACAAGACAGTTTAGCATGCTATACATATACAAAAGAATGTAAAATATAATCACTTTAGGATAAGAAATCACAACATAAAATGTTAATTTTAAGAGATCATCGAGACCATACCAAAATTAATACATTTTAAAGCTACTTGCACCGCTTGCACGCCACATTTGCGCTCATTTTACGATAAATTTGTTTTAATTTGTATTTACTATATAACATGTTTAATTAGGTTTTATTAAGCTCTTCTATAAAAATGTTCATTATTGTAGCCTCAAAAGAGAGCTTGAAAATTAATTTTATTGTATAACACTATGATATCTATCATATGGTTTAAGACTCACCGTCTCCACTAGCATCAGACTCTGTTTCGGAGGTATCACTTATCGTAATGGTCGATATGCTCCTCGATTCTGCAACATTTAAAGAAAGTAATGGCAAGAAAGTATTGTTTGCTATAGTGATGTTGACTTGTCAATCAGCAAATAAAGTGGAGGATTATTATAATCCAAACTGAAGTAGGAGGACGTTAAATGCCATAAAAAAAATGTGTATAGTTCACATACATTAAAATATAGAGCACAAGTTGCTATATTTTGGAATGACATGTATAGCTTGAATATCTTAACTATATTATGCCATATAAGTGCTTTACAGAATATAATAAATTATGATGGTATGATGCATAAATGTTGCTGCAGCGTTGAGCTATTATACATCATTTAATGTATCACTTCATTTCTGTGGTAGATGATTTGGTAATAAAAATTAACATAGACTTTTTTTTAAAATTATGAAAATAGGGCAGAGGCTGAGGAATTTAAATTTCAATTCTTAATATTACTAATGCCACCAGGATCTTAAAAATACAGTTTTTATGATTTATTTTTATTTATTTAATTTGAGGCAGACTCTCAAAAGCCGTTGCAAAAGCAGCAAAATAAAAATGACACTTTAAGAAAGTAGAATAATAATACATAATATTACTAAAAAATAATAATAATTTGCACGAGTATAGTTTTTACTTTTCATACTAAAATTATAATTTATGAGAGAGAGAGAGAGACAGAGAGAGAGAGAGAGAGAGAGAGAGAGAGAGAAGAAAAAGCTTTTAAATCGTGCTATTGAAAATTTACACATTTTTGTCATATATCTAATCTTTAATAAAAGTGTTTCAATTTTTTACTATTACTATCATTTTACTCTATATGTAAAATATTTGTTAACTCAAGTTTTGGCACCTTACCAATTGTTTCATCAGATCCGCTCTGGGAATCATCAGCGTCCTGTTCACTTTCAGAGCTGATAGTGATAACCTCAGGCATTTCTCTTCGTGGTGGCGTCACCTCCCTGACATCTCCGTCTCCTTCAGCTGAAACATCAAATTAACGTATGTGATACTTGTGTTCGTGTGAAAAATAATTATATTGTTACTCAGGGTTACGAGCACCAGATAAAAACAATAGACAAACCGTTACTTTTTATCCATAAGACATAATCAATCATTAAAAAAACGTCAGATTTGATTTAAAACTTATTATATAAAATCATTTACTTTTTGTTTTTGCTGTTGTGGTTGTTGCAAATACTGTATAAAAGAAGTTGTCAATATTTCTTGTAACTGAGACCATCAGTATAAACGCTATTAAGGGAGTAAGAGGTGACAGGTTAATATCGGACAAACTGAACGGTCGCGAAATATAAAATTAACATGAAGTAAGAATGAAGTGTGACTTAACAATTTAGTTTTTTCAAACACACAAAAACATGATCAAATACTTTAGTTATTCCACATTAAAGATAACACATTTTTCAAATGAAAAAATGCAAACATTAGCGCCAAATTGGATACTTTTTAAAAATTAAAAATTTTATATTCTGATTAAGCTCGTAGTGCATATTATGAATAAGATTACCTCGAAAATTTCATCTTTATATCATTTTTTTTTTTTTTTTGCTTTCTACTGGAAAGCTTCAAAGTTTTTAAATTTTTATAACTTTAAAGTAGGATTCCCGTTTCTTGAAAAAGCTTGCTTTTCATTACAAAAGTATATAGATATACCAAGGCGGCGAACAAATAGATATTGGCGGCGACAGAGTGTCTATATAGGATGGGCAATAAAATTTACAACTCCTACCTTTATGTTGAATACAAAGACCAAACGGGGGAGAGAGAGAGAGAGAGAGAGAGAGAGAGAGAGAGAGAGAGAGAGAGAGAGAGAGAGAGAGAGAGAGAGAGAGAGAGAGAGAGAGAGAGAGAGAGAGAGAGAGAGAGAGAGAGAGAGAGAGAGAGAGAGAGAGAGAGAGAGAGAAAGAGAGAGAGAGAAAGAGAGAGAGAGAGAGAGAGAGAGAGAGAGATGTTATAGAGAGTTCTATAATATTTTTAATAATAATAATAGATCTTTATTTAAGGCACATAGAGGGTTTTTCCAACTCTATTACATGAACCTTGGCAATATAACATATGCCAATATAATAATACATAATTTTTTTTATTTAATATACAAAACAACATACAAGTATGCATACTACATACTTCCAAATTTAAAAATAAGAGTGATAATTATTATAATTAATAACTAAATTTTAGGAATTTTATTAATTAAATGCTAATTAACATTAATCAATGCTATTTAATTATTAATTTTAATAAAGATGTAAAATGAATATCACATAAACTTTACATACATATATTTTTGAATTTTACTGTTCTACCTTTTTTAAACAATAACGGTTAATTACCAATTATTTTACCCAATTTCCAATTTAATTAATTCATCAATAATTAATTTCTTTGTTTCATCATATAATAATAGTATTAATGTTACAAGAAGATTAATAAAAAAAATCGTTTCTCATTTATAGATAGCTAAAGTAAAGGAGATCATTGTGTACACCTACGCTAGTGGAAGTATGCCTGTTATGTTTCCTTTGTTAAAGAAACTAGTATAGGCTGGAAAGCAAAAATAGTAGGCTTGATGTTATAACTTTTGAACGGAGTGGAATAAAATCATTAGATTTTCGAGGTAGAAAAATTGAGAATGTGCCTGATTTGCTGATGACACAAGATCAAGGGTCATCTTTGAACGAATTAGGGACTGCAAGCATTAAACATGGCTCGATAGCCCATTTGATTATTGGTTATTACAATTTATTTAAGCCTACTAGATTGTACCTGGAATGACAGTTTTATTGCCATGGAAAACCCGACCCTATTTAAAAAGTGCTTGGTTTTTACCCTGAGTTAACCCTGATATACTAAGAAAGTGTATATAAAGCATTTTAAACTTTAGAAATGGCTTCAGGGGGTCAAATTTAGTATGCAAAGATATATTACATGATTCTATATTAAACATGATTCAGGGTCCCCCGGACCCTGAAAAAGAGTCAGGTCTAAAATTGAGATATAGAGTCATGCAAGGTGTCAATTCCAACTAATTTGGAAAGTAATTAATTAATAATTTATAATTATTAATACAAATCTGACCTGTAAATTTCTTTAAAATTAAAAGTGGTTAATTTCAGATTGATTTGACGGTTAAAGGTCACCTGACCAAAGTTCTCTGATGCACTATTAAAAGTTTTACATTTTGAAAAGTCAACACCAAAAATTACAGATTGTTATGAAAAGGATCCTGGATCTCAGATCTCTATAGACACCCTGAGATCCCTGATATACCTTCAGGATGTACTATTAACGTTATTCAAAAAAGTTGCAACAACTTAATGACCTGAAATATCATTTTAATTTTTATACCTTAACCTGGAATGTAAAATATAGGACCCTTGAGAACTAGGCAACCTCGATTTTAAGGTATACCAAAAAATGGTACAAATGGAGCCTTTTGTCGTTAATGGGATAAATTAGGTTTCATTTAGTCTTAACCCAATTAAGAAAGTATATAGTTAAATTGCAATTGCTATTTTGTGACAGTGAAAAAAATGAAACCTTTTAGTTAAACTTGGAAATTTTGAATAAATTATCTTGATAGATTGTGAATCTATGTTTTTGAGGGCTAGAAATTATTATGTAGGATTTCTTGTGAAATAAATAAAAATAACAATGCTATTGCTGACAGGTCATTAACTAATTACCCTAAAGTCTTTAAATTTGTCATATATATAATTATTAATCAAAGTAATATTAATATAATTGCCATGTATATACTTAAAAATACATACACGAATACATACATCAAATTTTACAATATATATATATATATATATATATATATATATATATATATATATATATATATATATATATATATATATATATATATATATATATATATATATATATATAATATATATATATATATTTTTTTTTTTGCTATATATACACAATAAAATTATTGAATAATTTTTTTCGCATTTTTATAGCTTCGATTTCTAGTTTTAAGCCTTTTTATATAAAATTTGTTTTTTGTATATAAAAGCAAACAATAGTTTCTTACTTGCACTGCACGTGGAGGAGGATGCACTCGAGCGGAATGAGAAGCAGTCGGCAGAAGTAGCGACATCGTTTTCATTTGAGGCCGTGGAGCCTCTTACCGCTAATGTGCTGATGTTGATTTGGTCATCAGAGTTTGCTGAAACAATCAATTAGATTTGTTTACATAGTCATCTATGAATGTGATAGCGATTGTACAGTATTGTCATTTTAACAACAATAAAGTTAATTAGTTACTCATGAATAAGTTTTGTAATTTCTGTTATTATCAGTTGTTTTTTTCTTGTTAAGTTTTATAACTCTCAATTTTCTACTATTTAAAAACAATCTAAAGAATAGTAAAAAGTTATAGATGATGACTTCTAGGGTAACGAGAATAACATTTAAACATAAGAACAAAATAGAACGAATATTTATTCATATAGGAGGATAATATAAAAAAAGATGCTATAAAAAAATTATCAAAAACGTTTCCTGGAAAATATTGAATGTTGCTCCCTTGAGAAAGTGAACAAACATTGTTGTAGTTCATAATTATTAATGCTGTTCCAATTCAGCAACATATATGCTTTATAAGAATATTGCAGTATATTAAATTACGTAATTTAATCTTTTCATGTATGTGCACATTTATTTTGTCCGTATGTAAAAGTAACTTTAAATAATTTGTGATAAAGCTGAAAGTTCTGCCAGTTTAGACAATTAAAAAATATACTGTCAATTTAAGTTTATAGAATAACTTTTGTCCCATAGAGCTGCTGTGTAAAAAATAATAATGAACGTAACATCAAATATATAAAAAAAATATAATCATTACTAAAACAATGCTTTCTCATTAATATGTGACTTAAATCCGAAAATTAATACACGTACTTTCCCATGGTTTAAAAAATAAATAAAAAACAAACACTATATATAATATATAACATTATATGGGGGTTGTTATGTGAGACAGGGTATGATATATTCTTACGACTATCATGTGACGTATATATTTGCGCGACTTGAACTGAAAAAAAAAATAATCCTGCCTGTTATTAATGTATAGTATAAATACAGCACTGTTACATAAAACTTCGCAACGTTCATTTCGCTAAATGACTTAATGAAAAGAAACAAAAAACTAAAAACTGTCTGATATGATCCAGTAGTAAAAGTAAACTATAATATATCCGACTAGCAATTGAAAACACATCATCGAGACACACACGGACAAAAATAATTACGTAATAATTATGCTTGCTCATTTTCAGCATAATTTGTTAAATACAACATAATTTATGTTATGCTTCATAATTACTATACTACATAGCATAAATATTATGTTTTAAAGCATTTTTATTTGTGTTGTTCTATTTTAGTATCAATTATGCTATAATGACATAAATGCAGCTTAAATTACGTAATTTATCATTTCCATGCACACATTATCATGTGCATCGAGAATTTAAGAAGCCAAATGTGATTCCTTTTTTGCCTACTACTTTTGAGCAAATCCATAATAATAATAATAATAATAATAAAAAAACTGTAAATGGCTCTTAAAGACACTCAGCTAACCATGTGGGTATATACACCCTCGCCAAAATAAGAACAGAGATATTTACAACCGGATGCACATTTTTTGTTCTTTTTTCTTGCCATATTGTGTTATCGTGCTATACACCAATCCCAGTCCCAGTCAATACATTGTCTTATCGACAGGTAAGGACTTCCAATTAATGGAAAAGCACACACGGGCCGGCCACGGCCTAAGTAAACAGCCCAGCATTCACCATGACAGCCTAGAGAAACCGTGGAAACATCTATAGGCAGGCTGGTCGGTGTAATCACATCAATCATGCACCTCCCAAATGTTGTGCGTCGTCATGGAATGCATGTAAACATGCATCGTGCAACGTGTTGTGCTCTCACACATCACGTACGCACCCAGCAGTGGCTCGAACCTATACTCGGTGAGGCGGGTGAGGAGTACAGAGTTGCGAGTCAGCTGCCTTCACCACTCGGCCATACCAGCTCGAGTATTCCACAGATACACACCACAAATTTATAGGTGATCAATATAATATTAAAGTTAATACGAGTTAAATTTTATTTCTATAACTTGATTAGAATCCGAGAAAAGGGGGTGCATCCGGTTGTTACAAACTCTCTTCTTATTTTGGTAATGGTGTATATATAATTTATTTTACAAAAGTTTGTAAATTTGTCAAAAATGAGCATATTTGCTTTTTTTCTGTATAGACAACCTGCGTATAAAAAAAGGAAAATTACTATGCAATCGATCCGAATTATAGCTTAATGTTAGGAACAAATTATATACAAATATACTCAAGTATCTATACAACCAAAATAATCAATCAATATCTTTCGAAGGTAAAACTCTCTAAAAATCTGGATGTTGTTAATTATTAATATTTATAAATAATTTTTGTCATTTACCTTACAAAAGACAGGTACAATTTTATTTAAATCTCATGAAAACTTATTTAAATTTTATTTGAAATAATTTGAAAATTTTATTTAAATCTCATGAACAGCGTCCGGTGATTACCATGAGAAATAAAATAAAAATACTAACACTAAAAAAAATTCATATCAAACAATTCAGCATGTACAATATGTAATAAAAAAATTAGGGAATTGATGCTTTATTATCGTGTCATTAAAGCATAAGTATTGCTGAATGGTAACAGTATAAATAATTATGTAAACATAGTTTGGTTAAAAGTGAAGCAAATATCGTCGAATTTAAACCATTATAAATAAAGTCTCACTTTTTACCTGCGAATATGCATATTATATCATATTATGCAGTTAGTAATGTTTGTAGTGAACAAATGGTATTCATAACGGGCTAGCATAATTATCACCTATATTTATTTTCAGTTATGCAGTTATGCTCTATACTTTTTCTGCATCAGCCCCCCCCCCCCTTTTTTTTTTCCTTTCTCATTATTTTAGCACTTACTTACATCATTGTGACAAATTGACAAAGGTCACCTTTAACTTTAACTTTCAAGGTAGGCAGAGTAATATAATGAAACAAGAGAGACAGAGAGAGAGAGAGAGAGAGAGAGAGAGAGAGAGAGAGAGAGAAGCTGCAAGAGGCCATAAAAAGTCAAGATACATGATATTAAATTAATTTAAGGTATATAGGAAGCTGCGATGTTTTTCATAATTATTATAGGCAATTGCGTATAACAATATTATTTATAATATATATATATATATATATATATATATATATATATATATATATATATATTATTTTACTTATTTTTTATTATTATATTCTCGAGAAGTTCTCCTTGTCTCAGTGGGAAAATATATAAAATTGTATTTCTATAGTGTTGGAAGTGAACTAGAACAATAAGAGTGTGAGGGGACATTAATCATATGATTTATTTATGAAGTGATGAGTGTCTTTATTTCATTTATTTATTAAACATAGAACTTATTATGGACAATGACGTAGTAGAAAAGTATTTGTGGACTTTAACTTTTTTCCTTCTTCTTTGGAAATATAAATTTTTTATAATTTTAATTTCAAATTTTTAGTTGGCTTTAAAAATTAAACGTATCAACACAAACATGCCAGCAAGCCACATTAATTATTATTTATAAGCTCATATTTATAAGCGTATAAGTTATATGTATACAAACATTGATGAGGCGCATGTTAATTAAGTTGTAAATTAACTAATAGTTTCTGAAATTATCTGAAACTTCATAACTGTACGTAAACTGTTGATGTAAAACATTTTAAAATTTTAAGACAAGTTACATTACTTTTTATGCATAATGTTTGATAGGTAGCGTCTTATATCATGCACATCGTTATAATAAGTTATTAATTGCAAGATAAAACTAAAGGCAAGAAAGAAAAAAAATTAGAATATTTTTTTTCCGCTGGTGGAACAGATCCTTCTCCCGTTTCTCTCCATCAGCTATACCGTCTCTCATTCTCTCTCTCTCTCTCTCTCTCTCTCTCTCTCTTCACCATCTCCTCTCTTCCCCCTTTCTTTCTGTCTCTCTCTCTCTCATACCTACTAACAACAAGTGGCTCACTAATTTTTGTCATTGCTAATTTTACATCTGCAAACATTTGTCATATTTTGTCGTTTTTACTTTGCTGCTAATTTTAAATTAAGACTTAATTTGTCAATTCATGCACTGATAAACAATTAGAAAAATTTTCAAACCGCAGTAAATGAGACCTCCACAACAGAACCTAATAATTGTTAAAACAAATTGCACTTGAGTGTTTCCCCATAACTATTTTAGGTTATCTGATGTAGTATAATTTAATTTTTTTATCTTTTAAATTGCATTTAGGACTACATTTTTGCAATAATTTGGCATTTCTCATTGAAAAGTTAATTCTTAAAAACTTAAGTAATAAGTTAAGATATATAGTTAAGTAAACTCATCATTTGTGTGATGTTACACTACTAAATTACAATTAACGCAACATTCTCAAAAAAAAAAAAAAAAAAAAAAAAAAAAAAAAAAAAAACTTTTGGTTATAGTACTCTAATGAATAAGCATGGTAAAGCAAGAGTACTAAAATTAAGTTGCAAGAATAATAAAAAAAAAAAAAAATGCAACTGTACAAAAATCTACAAAAATGGTTCCTCACGCACGAATGTTAATGAGGTAAAATCACGAAAACTCACGAATAGTTATGACTTGTAAGTAAATAAGAAGGTAAGTGAGTGGATGACGCGCATGTAACATAACGTAGCAAAGTCGCATAGTTTCGTAGAAATTCATTGTTTTTATATAATTAAGATTCGATTATAATTTTATAATTATGCTTGAACTCATATTATTTTTCATTTTTTTGTTGTTGGTAAAAAGTTAAAAAGAAGAAGAGGAAAATACAAATATTTAAAAATAGTCAAACTTTTTTTTTCCAGATATAAAAATCTGTGTAAATTAAATTAATATGAACGAGGTAATTTTTATATTAAAAAATAAGAAGAACACAATACAACAATTTTTGTTCCGTTTTTTTTTGTGTGTTAATCGATTTTTAATTTTTAAATTAATTTATAAAATATTTCAACGGTAAACTGAATTAAATGAAAAAGATAAAGAGTGTGCGAGCAACAGAAAAGAGAATAAAAGGGAAACGCAGACGAAAAGAGCTATAGACAGACAGACAGAAAGAAAGATTGAGAGAGAGAGAGAGAGAGAGAGAGAGAGACAGAGAACGTTGGTGAGAACACCAGGCGAGAGGAAATTCAACAGCTTTTTTAATATTTCTAAGTAATGCTTATACAGTAAGGTAAAGTGTATACGCATGACGTCATAGTGAATGAGCTTTGACGCCATACTGGAGTAATGAATAACATGGCTCTGTAGGACAAACGCGGTTTTTGGCTATTTTATATATACTTAGGAAATTAGTTTGTTTGGTTTTCTCACATACTTGAAAAACTAATTCAATTTCATTAACAGCATCAATTTACTAAAAAATATTGCCAAGTATTTAATTTGTCATTTTCCGATACCAACCCATGTTATTTAGTGCTCACATATGGCGTCATATTCCCCTTTGCTCTTTTATAGTTTTATTTTACTATATCGAAAAGCAGAGAAATATGTTTGTTAAATAAATCTCACCTCTATTAAGCTATGAAATATACTAAGGCTATTCTTTCAATGAATAGTGAAAAAAATTAAGCTCCATTAAATAATCAACCTGTCTTATTAGGATTATAATAAATATCATTGTAGATTTCTAAACTTACATGCGTTGATGGTCGTACTTGAAGGCATGGTGTGATCGCGTGTATCCTGCATGTACACATACAACCAATTGTACACACGGTACTCCAACAACCTGCAGTATCTCCCTCCATGTCGAGGTCGTCGAGACATTTATCGACCTTTAAATAAATCGATATTTGAATAATATAGTACCAAAAATTGTTAAAATTTTATACCGCTGTTGCTTACTTAACAATTTACTTTTGTATTCAAATATACAGTAGCGTACAATTGTTGTTGATGAGAGCGTTGCTTGTACTGACTACTTCGCAAGATAGAGGCAACTCTGAAGGAGAGGGAGCTACGGTATATATAATGGGAAAGTCCATCAGTGCTGAGGTATGCCCTCTATCCTCAGTTTTCAAATTTTATTAATATTTTGTTAATACCGCCAATATTTGAGTGGCTTTATAATTGTACTGTTATGCAAAGTGTAATATAAAACTATATACGGAACGTTGGGTGGGTGTTGATTAGTCAGGTTTCCTTGGCAGCACGCGTAAGTTGGTGGTTTCTTCATGGAGAATGTAAATAGGCCACACCGAGGTGTCCGATGAATTCAGTACAAAATAAACAAACGATACATTTTTTAATTTATTTTGATTTTTCTTTTTTGAAAGTTGATTTTTATGCTTATCGGTAGAGTGAATTCTGAATTTTTTACTTTACTAATTTTAAAAAAAGAAATGCAAAATTGTTGAATTGGAAATGTTTTATTTGCTACTTATTAAATTACCTTACTATTATTATTATTACTATATAGTTATAATTCAAGAAAAATGTATCAGCTAATTTTAAGTCATCGTAAAAAAAAGTCTGCTAATGCATGGTTTTTAAATATTGTAAAATAATAAATTGAAATTATATATATATAATTATATATATATATAAAAAACTACGCACATAATGCTTAAAACTGGATTTTACTGCCAAAATAAAGTTGCTTTCTAGATGTCAAAATTTCTGTATTTCCAATTTTTGGCAATTATTATTGGATAATTTATCTGGGCTCAACATTTTTATTGATCTTTAATGTATTATTGTTGATAAAACAATTTTGTCTAGCAGTTAAAAGGGAACAAAGAGCGTAGTACGTATTTTTTTTTCAATTTTTTTTTTATTTTAAAGCTCCCACCAAAATTCCATTTTTTGCCCAAATTACGTAAAATTTAAAATATTTTCCTCTTAAACCAATCTTAACAACATACAACTTTTTTCAACGGTATCAAAGAAGTGTGTTGGAGTAGTTTAGGGAGCATACGATGGTTTGTATCCTGTAAGGTAGGCTTTTTGTTGAGCATTCATATACAACTGGTGGCCTATCTGTAATAATATTATTTTCAACCCTTACCAATATCCAATAAAGATCTCAGTATTTTTTTTTTAATTATATAATTTCAATACAAATTTGATGAAAATTGTATAATAATAATATTTAAATTTACTATTGAAATATAAGTAAATATTTCAAAATTTCCATAATATTTTTTGGATGATTCTTAATATTAAAGTAAATAGTAAAATTAAATATAAAATATAAATATTTCAAAATTTCCATATATTTTTTTTGGATGATTCTTAATATTAAAGTAAATAGTAAAATTTAATATAAAATAAATACACACTAATTTTTTTTTTTAAATTTATTAATTAAATTTCAGGTAATATAAAGCTAATTTTCTCACATTAAATAAATTATAATAATTTGCTATATTGAGATAAAAATAAGTATTCTTGATTAAGTGGTTGAAACTTGACATTGTTGTATATAAAAGCCTACAACATGAAATCGATACTACAGTTTATCTAATCAATATTTGGGGTAATTCAAGTTATGTAAAATAAATTAATGGAAAAATATCTCCTCAAAAAAATTATACGGTATACTCTTGCGCTAAGCGGATCATAATAGCAAAATAAAAGGATAAAAAACAAAAAATTTTAGAGTCACCTCCATGTGGAGGGGACTCTGGCTCTTGCTCTCCCCCACCCATAGCAACAAGTAGCTCCGGCTAAATAATTTTTGTCTTGCTTAAATAATATGCGAGTTTTTAAAATAAGATTTAATTAGGATTCCTTTTAACACATCGTGTACAGTGTACACTTATATATACGACAAAATATAATTTACAAAAATGGTCAAACCATAAGGTCTACGTGACAGTCGTGACATTTATGCCAATCATTATTTTTGTAATCAACGTAATCATATACTATATTGTCTCTGGTATCTAAGTTGATTTATTTCAATAAAATTTTAATAATTATCCATTCAAGCTGTTAGTACATTATATTTGAAGCGTCTTGTTTTGTCTCATCTTACCTAATTGTTATTTTTTTTATTATTCTGCATTATAATTGTAGTCATAAAATTATGATGAAAAGAATAAAAGTGAAAAAAAAAAAAAAAAAAAAAAAAAAAAAAAAAAAAAGACTAGGTGAAATACACACAATTTTTTTTAAATAAATAAATAACAGATAAGTTGGCGAGTGAATATCTAGATATGGCTCACTCATTTATTACGTCACTTGTGATGTTATATATAATTTTTGTGTTGACGTTGACAATAATAATCGAAAAATCAATGCAAAAATATAAAAATGACAATAAAATATTTTCACAAATATTTGAAATATTTGGTGAAAATAAATTACGTTACAATTTATTGATTTTTTTTATATAATACAAATCGGGTTTTTGTATAGAATTTGTTTAATTTGATTTTTAATTTGTATAAATTTGAATCCTTTCAACTGGAAACTCGCATTTATAATGGACAAAGAGTGTTCAAGCAAGAGGGGGAGCGAGAGAGAGAGAGAGAGATAGAGAGGGTAAATAAAGAGAGAAACAGTGAGGCAGCCAAAAGGTGTAAGAGAGGAGTGTAATATAATATTTTGTATATCAGTATATGAATTACGTAAGCACCCTTTTTCTCCGTTCAAATAAGCATTTTTTAAAAAACAAATTTATACTACTTCTGTTTGTTTTTGAAATCAAACCAATCTTTCAGGGTCCAAGAGTTAATTATTGCTCCATTCATATTATTAACAACGGCAAATGTAACTTTAAAATCATTTTCACAGAAGCAAAACATAAGTGTACCATGTTTCACTGTATCTAAATAAACTTTTATTTACATATTATATATTAATGAATAATTGAAAATAGAAATTAAAATAAATTATTTTATCCCTAGAATGAAGACTGATTAATAAAAATATTTTACATCTCTTTTGGGGCTTAAAAGTGACGGAAAAGTGTGATGCGGCAAGTGTATTTCTTATATTTATTTACCTATGTAGCATATTAAGAAGTAGGGAGTAGTGACATCACTTTTTATGACGTCACTCTTTTATGACGTCACAAAAAGCGGCCATCATTGTTTTCAGGTGGAGGGGCTTGTTGTTGTTGTTGTTGGTAGTGGCGCGCCAATGTTTGGAAATCTTACTGGAATTTAAAAAAAATTCACCTGTGTGACCGGCCTGTGTGTGTGGTTTTCACACATCTGTGCGACTATGTCTTGACGAGACTATAAAAAGTGCGTAGCTTAGCAGCACAATAAGTAGCCTATATATATATATATATATATATGATAAAAATTCATTGTAGTCTTACCTTCTATAAGACCCTGGGCTTTCACTCGCTGCTTGTTTTGACGATAAAAAATAACACACAACACCATAAAAAATTGTCACTTATATATATAAGTTAATAAAAAGACTCAATTCACAGTTTTTTAAAAATTATATATACATAGCTATGTTATATTTACACCAAATTGTAACGTTTTCGAGTGCGTATGTAGAAACATACAGTGTCTGCACTCTTCTTCAGCTTACTGAAGTATCCCAATCAAGTTCCAACATTAGAAATTATTAGAAATATTGAGGTAGGCGCTGTATATTTGGGACCAGAGAAAGCAGAAGAATTTAGAGTAAAAATAAAGCAAGTAATAGAAAAACATAAACAAACAAAAAATAATCTAATACCAGAAGAACATGAGGCATTACAAGAACTTAAGTCAAATAAATCAATAATTATTAGAAAAGCTGATAAAGGAAATGTAACAGTTGTTATGAACAAAGAAGAATATAATAAAAAGTTAAAACAATTAGTTGACAGTTCCGATTATCAACGTTTAAATTCAAACCCCACTGGAAATTTAGAGAGAAATGTTAACTCAACACTATTTAAATTAAAAGAAATGAAAAGAGAAATTCGTCTAAAATTAGCGCCACGGTATTGCAAACCACCACATATTTATGGATTACCAAAAATCCATAAAAAAGAAGTACCACTTAGACCTATTGTTAGTAGTATTGGTTCCCCAAGTCATGTTTTAGCAAAATATTTGGTGAAAATTATTAATCCGTTGTTAGGAAGCAGCACATCATTTATTAAAAATTCAAGCTGTTTTGTCAAAGAAATTCAAGGAAAAAGCATTGAAGAAAATCATATGATGGTTAGTTTTGACGTAACAAGCCTATTTACTAATGTACCGGTAGATGAAGCCTTGTTAGCTACAAAAGAAAAACTTGAAATTGACAAAACATTAAAAAATAGAACAAAACATAGCGTTACAACTATTATGAATTTAATAACGTTATGCATTAAAAATACATATTTTGAATTCAATGGATCATTTTATAAACAAAAGAATGGTTTAGCTATGGGCTGCCCATTATCACCAGCACTCAGTGATATATATCTTGAAAAACTGGAAAATAAGGCGATAACAACTTACACACCAAAGCCAGTGATATATAAAAGATACGTGGATGATACGTTCATTGTTTGGCCACAAAATGAGGTACCAGTTGAATCATTCTTAGATCATATGAATAATCAGGCAGCAACTATTAAATTCACAATTGAATATGAGAAAGAGGGTGAACTGCCCTTCTTAGATGTAAGGGTAAAAAGATCTATAGAAAACAAAATTACGACTTCAGTATATCGAAAAGAAACAGACAGTGGGAGATATCTAAATTTCAATTCAAATCATCCACACTCTACAAAAACAGGTATAGCAGCTACGTTATTACATAGGGCAAGAACACACTGTAATGATAAAAAATTAATAAATGAAGAAATTAGTAAAATAGAACACATTTTAAAAGAAAATGATTATCCATTACACGTTATTCATAAAATAAAAAATAAAAACAGCAAAGAAAGAAACAATACTGAAGAAAAGAAACCAGACGCAACCATTTGCATCCCCTATATGCAAGGGTTGAGTGAAAAAATACAACGTATTGGTAAGGGAGTCAATCTTCGTATTGTTTGTTCTTCCAGAGACACATTAAAATCAAGTTTAGCACGTACAAAACCAGACATGAAGAAAAATATGAATAAAGATGTAGTATATTCTATACCCTGTGTATGTGAGAAAGAATACATCGGAGAAACGGGTCGTCCATTGGACATCAGGGTGAATGAACACAGGCAAAAAATAGAAAAAAGAGATACAGGATATTCAAAACTTGTAGATCATGCACTGGAGAAAAGCCATCAAATTCAATGGGAGAAAACAAAGGTGATAGGAAGAGAAAGTCATTATAAAAAAAGAAAAATATTAGAAGCAATAGAAATGTCAAGAAGAAATAATGAAACAATCAGTCAACCTAGTTTTGATTTGCCGCCTATTTGGATTCCACTTATAGATTCATGTAAAAAGACTGTACCACGTGATCGTACAGGTGAAAATATAAACAATAAAATAACACCTGACGAGGACGAGCCACTCCCCCCGTTGCGGAGGTCGGCGCGCCTCGTGAGCAAGAGTCAGTAAGCTGAAGAAGAGTGCAGACACTGTATGTTTCTACATACGCACTCGAAAACGTTACAATTTGGTGTAAATATAACATAGCTATGTATATATAATTTTTAAAAAACTGTGAATTGAGTCTTTTTATTAACTTATATATATAAGTGACAATTTTTTATGGTGTTGTGTGTTATTTTTTATCGTCAAAACAAGCAGCGAGTGAAAGCCCAGGGTCTTATAGAAGGTAAGACTACAATGAATTTTTATCATCATGTCACCTCGCTTGATATTCAAATTTTCAAACATATATATATATATATAAAGAGAGAGAGAGAGAGAGAGAGAGAGAGAGAGAGAGAGAGAGAGAGAGAGAGAGAGAGAATGATGAAAAATATATGTCAAAATAATCAATAGTTATAAAAAGATATTTATTTAGATTACTGTATATTTGCTCTTAGCAAATTACCATAATAGTAAGTATCCTTTGTTTACTTGGATATCATGCTCACATTTAAATGTAAAATTATTTAAAACTATTTATTTTCTTTGTATCTAGGTAAATTTTGGTTTAATTTATGTTTCAATTTGTGAATAAAAACAATTTTTTTAATGTAAAAAAAAAAAAAAAAAAAAAAAGGCAATAAAAAAGCAACTACTTAACAATTATGTTTTATAATGCACCAGACTATCTGCCAGCTTATGATATTAAATACTGATGATGATTTGTTCCATATTACAGCTTTGTTGTGTTTTTACATTGACTTGTTCTCTGTAATAGACATTGAATATGGAATGAAATAAATTATTTAAACTAGAAGTTATGTAATATAAGAAGAAAAAAATTTAATATAAATGCAAAGATCAAATTCTTGAACTTGTACCAAGGTTGGTTATTTAGGATTTAAAAATGTCAACACTCTTGCTTTGAAATTTGCATAATTTATTCTATATAACCATAATTGAAAGAAGAAAAAAGGAAAATTGAAAATAAAACAGTAGAAAAAAATATATATTATGATAGTTAACTTTTGTTGATAAATTTCTAAAATAATTTTTGAATAAATAAATATAAATAAAATAACTAATATATTATAGACTACCAGTCTTAGAACTTAATAATTTTTTTTTTAAATATTTTAATTTTTCCTATATTTAAAATATTAAATCATGATTATAATATTTTATCTCAACATGCTTTATTATTAATTCATTTTTAGTTGAGCAACAAGTCAAATTTAAATAAGATGGTCATTGATATTTACAAAACAAATGTTGAACTGAAGTGTAAAATATTTCTTAAATTTGGCATAAAAGTTTGATATTGCTAAATTTACTTCTTAAGTTGAAACTCAAGTATAATGCAATATCAATTTAAGAGAGGAGTAAAATATTATACAGTAGCAGAGAAATGTGAATAACAACAAATCATGCAGTAAAAAAAATCGATATGATATTTATATGATCAATATGTTATACTATGTTTTGCCAGTTTTTGTTATTTCAAAACTATAATAAACAAAAACCGAAGTTAGCATTCATTTGGTTATTATATTTTACATATTTTGTTTACTAATATTCTGTATATAATAACAATAAAAAAAAATTAGCCAAATGAATGCTAAGTTAATTTGTTTATCATATTACATTTTTATGTTGCTGTATAATATTTGACTTGTCTTTTACATTGAACTTCCAACACTGGAGTTTCAACTTGAGAAGTAAATATAACAATTTCAAACTTTTAATAATAATAATTTATCTTTATTTAAGGTACACAAAGGGCTTTTCCAACCCTATTACATGAACCTTGGCTAAATATGCCAATATAATTATACATATAAAATCATTATTTGATATACAAAACAACATAACAACAATAACCAACTTTTAGGTGGACACTGGACCATACTATGATGACATTTAAACTAGCTTGATAAATATTCTTAATTCATAAAAATTCAAAACATTAAGACTTAAAAGAAACATTATGTAAGCAGAATCATAATTTTTATATGATTTTCAAAACAATTTCAACACATTAAATGTTAAATAGCAAGCTAGTAATTTTTTTCTCAACATTATTTTTAAATATTACTTTTTGACTGATTACAACACAATTCAGAGTGAAGCTCATTCCAAAGTTTATAACTGATTACTCCTAATGAGTTACTAGGAGCATCCTTACCCACAAAGGGTAAGAGGATTTTATGCCAAATTTAAGAAATATTTTGCACTTCAATTCAGCATTTTGTTTTGTAAACATATACAATGTCATTCTTATTTATTTAAAATTTTGCTTGTTATTTAATTAATTGGAAAATTAATAACTAATGAAACATAGATGAAATATTATAATCATGATTTGATATATTCAATAGGAAAAGAGATTTAAAAAAAGAATAAAAAGTTTACTCTATTTTTTTCTGCTATTTTATTTTCAATTTTCCTCTTTCAATCATGGTTACATATATTGAATTATGCAAACTGCAAATTAAGAGTGTTTGTATTTTTTAAAAAGAACAATATATTAGCTATGATGTCCACCTTAAATTAGACTGCAACATTTAGGAACCAATTAATTAGTAAATAATATTCATTCTTAATAAAACAAATAGTAAAAATGTTTGTTGGTTCATATACAAGAATATGATTTAAAAAATCTTTGCATTTCATTTAGAGCATGATTTCTTTAAAAAAATTTTATTTCTAATATTTTATAACTTTTAGATTAAAGATTTTATTTCATGTCTATTAAAGAGAACAACTCAATACAACAAAGGTGATGGAACAAATCAGCAGCAGTATTTAACATCAATAGCAGGCAGATAGTCTGATGCATAATAATAAAATATTATCAAGTAGTTGCTTTTTTTTAACTGATTTTTTAATTGATTTTTTTGTGTGTGTTTGATAACATTAAATTTTTTTTTGATATCTTATATTTTATTTACACAGTATTAAAACATAAATTATATTAAAATTTTACCTAGATGCAAATAAAATCAATTGTTTTACAATATTGTATATTCAAATGAAAGCATGACATTCAAGTACACAAAGAATTCTTATACTGTTATGCCAAGCAATCATATAGTTTTGTAAACAATTTTTATCATTATGGATACATACAATACTTTTTTTTTTTTTTTTTACATTTTTATTTAAGATAAAATCAATTTAAGGAAAAAACCATCGCGGTTAGGATCAATGATAAAGAAAAGGATATAAAAACCAGCAAGGGCCTTACCACAGTAGAAGTTCTATGGAGAGGTCGAGGTCTTGCATGGCACAGTATAATGTTATAAAAGTTTCTTTATAACTGAGAGCTTTCGTCATATGATAATGACATTATCAATCAAAAGAGAAAATTACTTGAGCACATCACTGAGCAGATAATACTTTTAATTAAATTCTAGGTTCTAATTGCTTACAAATATATTTTTAAATAACTTAAGTTGTATAAAATGTTTCTCTTAATATATCAAACATTTATGCATATAAAATTTATAATTCAAGATTTTGTAGTATAGTTCATAATTAAGAGAAATCTTTAAGATAGTTGCATCAATCCATCAATATTTATACTCAATGTAAGAAATTTTAAGTGCCAATAATTTCTTCCCCTCCCCCATTTTAATCATTTTTCTAGAGGGTTTCAAGTTATCAGAGTATTTAAACATTGTAAAACAGAATTAATAAAAATGTATTAAATTAATAAGGATAGTTAGTAATGACAATTTGTGGTTGCTTAAGATCATTATTTAATAAAATTTCTAACCAGTGTACATAATTTCACAATATGACTCCACAAATTAAGCTGTTCCAAAAGTTGAAGCTAACCCTCCTGCTAACACAAGTTTTAAAAGATAGATTTTGTAATCTTATTACTTTCATTTTTATTTTTTAATTTTTTTTTTTTTATTAGATTCTTTCCAAAATTTGTATTTATGCTCAAAAGACTTATATTTGAAACAGTTTTTTTTTCTCATTTATTTTAACTTCATATTGTTTTAACATAATCAAAGATAATAATTAGATTTTAGAAAACATCCAGGTAATTTGTATATCCTGGAAGGTAGGCTTTTTGTTAAACATTTCTACGCAACTGGTGGCCTTATTTACAGTTGACTTACAAAATCAATAATTTTAAATAAATACAAATTAAAAATATTGGTAATCATTAATCATTTGACATTTCAATCAACAAATTTGAGGTATTAAATCTTTTATTTTCATATAGTAAGTGTATATAATTTTGAAAAAATCTTTATTATAATAATTTAAATTTTAATAGAAGAAAGTTTTTTTTTAAATTTTTTTTTTTTATTATGAAAAAAAAAACTGCTGATTTCTTTCATTTGAGGTTAAACAATACTTATTTCTGAACAAAAATTTAATTTTCAAACTATATTTAAAATTCTTAAAACATGATGAAACTAAAACAATTTTATATATTTTTCAGAATTTAAGAAACATTTTGTTCACTTCTATTTAAGCATTTATTTAGCTAAAATTTTATTTGTACTTTCCTTACTGAGTGAGTGCATTAAATCAAGTTCATTACATATACTGTCAGTATTTTTTAATGATCAAGTTTTAATAAATAATATAAAAAAAAAAGAAAGAAGAAAAAAGAAAACAGCACTCAAATTAAAGCTTACTAAATAAATGCCCATATCAAAGTACAAAATATTTCAATCACAAGTTCTTTACAAATAATTTTTGCAAACTGTGATTTAAGATGCTGTAGTTTAGTTTTGTAATTATAAAGAGAATCTTTTAAATTGTTACAACAGTCTTAGTAATAACATAGAGTACAAGAAATTTTAGCTGCTGAAAATGTCCTTCTTTTCAAAATAATTTGTCATTATACTTTATTTTCTTTAAATAATAAAATCTTGCTCAGCATAGTAATATGATATAGATTGATTGTTACACTTACATGAATTGTTTGAAAATTTTATAAGTTATACATGTTTTAAGTATGCAAGTTATGACATATTAACACCCTTTCACAATACTTCAGAAATTATTATATGGAAACATCAAATATTTGTGTAAAATAATGCCAATATTTTTCTTTTGAACATAAACATTTGTTATTTAATATGAGTTATTCAATTTTTAGTTAAGCATAAAATGTTATTCAAATAAATAACAGTTATTAAAAATATATATGAAGGAATTAATGTGGAAAATACATTTTTATTTTATGTTTCCATAGTTAACTTCTGAAGTGTTAGAAATTGCAAGAGTATTATTCTATAATAATATAATAAAAAAAAAAAAGTATTATGATAATAAATTTTTTTTAAATATACCAACAAAGTATGTAATGTAAAAAACATTGGTAATTTTTGCTTACAAAAGTTATCATTTTTTTTTTTTTTTTTTTTTTTTTTTTTAATTTGTTATCCCCTGTACACACTTTCTCAATTGAACTGCTTTAAACTATTATCCTCTGCTACTACAATTACAAGCAATATTTTAAATTTAGGCTACTTTGATTACAAAAATTATCAAATTAACAAATTTGTTTTCTTTAAGTTGTTGTTTTTTTAAGCCAAAACTTAAAATAATAATACTAATAAATAAAATAAAATAAAAAAAGTTAAATTTTCTGAATCTTGAGGTGTAATAATTTATGCAGATCAGCTAGTTGTGGGCCACTTCAGGGTAGTAAAATGAGCTCCATAGTGCAGCAAGAAGTACAAATACTCAACCAGATGGCAAGGGGAGAAAGCTGTGCCTCTTCTATCGACAAACCGTACACTGCAATTCAAAAAATAAATTACTATAAAGTACTCAGTTAAATATAGTATTACAAATAAAAAACAAACAGACAAACATTATAAGCTTATTTCGTATTAAAGAAAAAAAAAGCTATATGATGTAGAAGAAAGCATTTTCTCTTCCTCTCTCTAGCTCAAAGTTAGTAAGTAAAAAAAATACAACTTGTTATCATCTTATTATCAATATTCCTCACAAATTGGTTTATTTCCACATTTTTTAGTAGCCATAAGCAAAATTATTAAAATTCATCCATACATTTTTTTTTATAATTGATTTTTATTAAGCAATTAATTTTTTAATAGTGCATATGAAATATCTTTGTTTTAAAGATTAAAAAAACTGTATACAAAATAATAATAGAAATAAGTAATATTATATTATTATTTAATAATTAAGATTCTTTCACATAGTTTACTTCAAATATTTTGTGTCTGAAAGTCTCTGAAAAATGCACCCTATCTTATAATGAATTAGTGAAATTATTTTTATCTTTAAAATAAGAGCTTTGGTTAGATGTTTTATTAAATTTTTAAAATATTCAAACATACATTTTACAGGATGTTAACATACCTTAAATGTTTATTTACACATGACACATGATTATCACATGACAATATAATTTATTTATTTTACTATTCAAAAACTATCACTCTAAATTTGCAATGTTATTCATATATGAGAAAAATAGACACTGTATTTGAATATTAAAATTTATTATAATATAATCATGTATGCATGTTTTGATGTTCGTTTTCTATAGCTTTTTCTGTTTCTAATTCTGATTCTCGATTCTGTTTTAATTTATTCTTCGCTTGTACAAAAATAAATGATTCCCTAATATAAAGATACTAAAATTATCAACAACAGTTGAATGAGTTAATCTAAAAGTGTGCGAGTGCAAAATAAATGTTGAAACTCACAGAGGTTGATGCTGATGCTGATATTGTAATACAATATCAGGCTAATTATTCTAGGCACCCACTTCTGGTACTGTTGAGTGTTGGGGTCACCAAAAACTAGCATGTAAACATGCAGAATGGCCGCATTGATGAACATAATCACCAAGCTGGTGAATATCATTTCTGTGAAAAATAATCAATATAAAAAAACAAATTCATGTTTTGATGCAAGGACTAAAGAGAATACAATTAAATACTGAGCTTGTCTTGTCTTTTTTTTTTTTTTTTTTTTTTTTAACTATACCTGAAATTAATATAAAATTAAAAATGTGTATATTCAGTTTACTTATTTAATTTATAATGTTTGCTATAAATGTTTATAGGTATCAAATAGTTTAATACTTTGAAATTAATTATTTAATTCTAATTTTAATTGAAAGTTTTTAATTTGCAATGAAAACTAAACGTGAGAAAAATAAATAAATAATGGTTTAAGTTTGTATTATAGTTTTCAGCATTTAAACCTATGGAGAAAAATAAGCACACTTAATTGTAGTTTTTTTTTTCCTTTCACGAAACATCTAAAGAACATAAAATGATAATCATTATATTTACCTATTGATTTAATGATTAAGGGTTTGATTGATTGATTGATTAAATTTTAATAATAAAATACTATTAAATTTAAACCTTAATGTAGTGGAATAAAAAAATGTATGCTTTCACATAATGTATTTACAAAAAATTATCTTACATTAACACACAATGTATTTTTATTGTAGCAAGCTAAAATTAAAAATTATAAAAAGTGTAATTGGTTGAATATAATTATACACAAAACATTTTATATTTATTATTTTAATATCGATAAGGCTTGGATGTTCAGCTGTAAGAACTACTATATTTTTTACGATACATTCATATTTGGCAAATTATAGAAAATTGGAAAAAAATTAAATGACCCCCCCCCCCCCCAATACTTAAAATTTTGCAGCAATTGAAATAATTGTAAACAATGTTATGAACAAAAGTTTATACCATTGTATCATGTGAACTCAATCCTTGTGGACTTTATATATAACTAATACATTAAATACAACAATTGTCAATTTTATCATTCAGTATAATATGAAAATTTACCAATTTTTAGATAAACAGTCAATAATTACAAGTAACACTAGTTTAGCACAGTTGAATAATTGATTAATAAGACAAAATGAAAAAAAAATCTTCCAAAAACACATTAATAAATATTTACAGATAATTCAACTTAACTTTATGTACTTTATTAAAAACTGGGTATAAATAGTGGGCTATTTATTATATTATTATTTTATTTGTTAATCTCAGTCTTATTTTTAAAGACACTTTTTGACTGATTTTAATATAATTCAGAACTTTGTTCTACCTATATAAGCACTCTACTATATATATATAAAAATTAGAAAAGTACACAAATTATCTAATGCAGCTTTGTTAGTAGAATTATTTGAGATTATTATATCTGTTAAAACTGTTTGATTCTTTAAAAAATTTATGTATAATAAAATTTACTGTTGGTTCATACTTCATTTCATGTAGATTTTGAATAACATGCATCAGACTTTTAGTAATACAACACAAATTAATGATTGAAAATGGTTTCTGAAAAGTTGAGTGTATCTCCTTTTACTACATGGAGCTAACTAATATATTGTTATATATTTTTTTATTTATAAATGCATTTTACTCTACATTACAATACTCTTATTGTTAGATTACAGATTATAGATAAAAAAACATAATAATTACAATAAAAAATATACATACATATTGCTAAAATATTAACAGAGTGTTAAATACTGTGTATACTTATTTTAACTATTTTACAAGAACAGGCTATTCTTGTATATAATAGACAATTTTATTTTATGTTGTTTCCAGAATTAAACAAAATAATTGTTATATTCTTCTAATTTGTTGATTTTAAATTTTTATGTAAACCTGCATACATTATTACATGATTTTGTTACAAACTGAATTATTATTATTATTTTGGTATCCAAATAATATTCAATTATGAACACTTTATTGTGACAATTATTTGCGTATTTTTTAAGCTTTTTGCCTGATACTTTACTTTAATTGACATATTTACGCATATATTTTTTAACTTTTTTAAAGCACATTTCTTGATATCTCACTCGCACACTACTTTCTGCATTTTTTTCGATCCTGTCGCTTCCGAATGAATTCATCTCTCAACAGAGTTTGATAAGCTTTACGAGTCATTGCAACGCGATGCTTGGTGTTGTTTGTTTCATTTGTTTGATCCGAGTCATAGTTGGATATTAAGTCAATGGTACCCTCGGCTGCTTTGGATGTTAATGAATCGTTATTTATCAGTGGAGGAGAGAAGAAGTCCTCCATCTCACTCTCTTTTTGCACACTCTTGATGTCAATTTTGTAACATGATTGGACTGCAACAATTTTCATAAGATTATTTATTTAACATAATGATCAACCAATGAAGAAATAAAAGCAATAAAACATAAAAATATATTAATGATTTAAATCAAACTTTGCAGTTCAAATGATATTTTTGGGGTATTATATAATGCAGTGTATAGACAAATACATGCATATACATTATATACTTCTAAACTAAGGTATATTATTTACTGAAAATAAGGGACACTTTGTATACTGCAATTACAATAAACTAATTTAAAAAATATCACAAAATAGCAACTTACTATTTTCTGGTATATGCCACAAAATCTCTCTATTAACAATTACTTTGTGCAAGCAATCTCCGTTGGCTGGAAAAAAAATAATAGTTATTGCTTTGTTATTTTTATCAGAAATTTGAAACAACATGAATGAATTTTAAAAATAATTACCTAGTGGCACCCGAGTAATATTTGTCGTCTTTTGTTTCCAGTAGCAGTTGTTAGCCTCCTTGAACCAATATGGCCTACATCCAGTAATCTCAACTGTTAACAAGAAATTTGATTCAAATTCAATTTGATTTGCTTTCTTAAATTAATTGAACCCATAAGTCTCTCTCTCTCTCTCTCTCTCTCTCTCTCTCTCTCTCTCTCTCTCTCTCTCTCTCTCTCTCTCTCTCTCTCTCTCTCTCTCTCTCTCTCTCTCTCTCTCTCTCATACACACACATTGATAATTAGCCGTAAGAGTAAAATAATACTAACCCCATGTTTCCTTGTCATATGTCGTCTTTTTCGGGAAATTCACCATTAAAGAATTTGTTCCAATTGTCATGTTTTTGCTCTGCAACAATGATAATATAGTGTCCTGTCTCTCTCTCTCTCTCTCTCTTCGTTAATAATAAAGAGATAATAAATTAAATGCTCTGTATGACAAATGCAAATAATAATGCATATATATATATATTCACACTCATAAACGTACATAGACATAATAAATACGTACACCTGACACAACCGGTAAATCTTTTGCAATCCTAAATTGAAACGACTTTATCTCGGGTTTGAGAATTTAAGATCTACCTTTGGCTATTATGTTTTTTTTTTTTTTTTTTTTTTTTTTTTTTTTTTTAGACGTGCTCTATTGTTTATTTCACAAGTATGTCTAAAATAACAAATATGTGCTTAAAAATAATGCTAAACCGTTTTCAGCATTATTTGATCTTATCCGCTTAGTTAATACTTTATTGAAAACAAAAATACTGTGCAGCATAATGAATATTTTTACTGCATAAATATTTATGTTATTTTACACAGAATAGCAATAATTTATTTAACAAAACACTTAAGGTACTACTTTAGGGTAGCAATGTTGTCGTAAAATTTAATTTAATATCACTTTTTAGGTTCATAATGAACCAAGGAACAATTCTCTATACTCCAAAAAGTTTCGGCTCAAATCAAATCTTCCGCAAATTAGCATTAAAAGTCGTTGGGATACGCCCCCTTTAACACGCAAAACATACAAAACTTCAAGCTCCCCGTGTGCAAAATTTTTCTTGACCAACTTCTAAACAAAAAATACTAGTGTGTTCTATAGATCAAGTTTTAATGAATTTGACTTTTTAAACGATTTTTACGAGACATTTATAGAGAAAAAAATTAATGAAGATTGCATATTCACATTAACATGGGTCAATTTGCGATAATTTTTTTCTCGGCAGATTCGTTCTAGAAAAATCTGAAAAATCAATTTTCATTAAAAATCAACACGAAGAACAAGCTAGTATTTTTTTTAACCGCTGAAAAAAATTTGAAGTTGTTCAAAATTAGGGTCCAAATATAGATTCATTAGCATTAGGGGGCGGGGCATTTGCGATACTTTGACGCTCTGTTGCGACGAGAGTTTTTAAAATAGAATTTTTTTGATTTCATTTTTGGGTACACCAGCCTTAACTTAATTCAAAGTCATAATAAAAAAATTTCACTCCTACCCTAAAGTAGTACCTTAAATGCAGCAGCCATTATAAAATTGATTTTATTCGTTTATAATACCACCGGACCTGTGTGACTGTGCCACATGACTAGCATCACTAATGAAATCCGATTTTTTTGTTTCCTTTTTGTCCTTTTTTTTTTTGTCTTTTGTCTTTTTTAGTCATGGAGCACTTATAATAATCATCATTGTTCTTATGGGCTTGGTTTTCTTCAGCCATTACATTGTAAATGTAAAGGTTATAGCACTCGGCCTAAGCAACGCGACACATCGGCTGTCTAACGACCTAAAGCGATAATTATAAGTCACATACTAATGTAAGTACTTATGATATTACTAGCTCTAAGTCTATTGGGATGAGCAACATATCCATTTGCAAAATTGCATTACAAATAATAAGATAGTATCATAAGAAATCTGAAGGGGAAAAAAAAGGGAAGAGGGGTAAGCGACAATTTGAATAATTCTTCCATTAACAGTTTTTTCTTTCTTTTTCATTCTTTTTCTTTTTCTTTTTTTTTTTTTTTTATAAAATGAATAGTTTTTTAGAACCTTATATTCTCCACGGTATTTACAAGAAAAAGTAATTACACTTATAGCTTTAAATGTTGTGATTAATTTTTTTACTGCATAAATTATTTATTTTTTTGGTGGATTTTGGTGGTGTTTCATTATGATTACGTAGAAACCGGATTTTATGTTACTTAAAAAAATATATATAATAATAAAAATTGTAACAAAAATGGTATTTTTATTGGCTTAAAATTGTACAAAAGTGGAAAAAATAGTAAATTTGGTAAAACGTTTAAAATAGCGTAAAAACTAAAAACTGTTATTTTATTAGTTGTTGTTTTTTTTATTCAGCATTTTATTATTTGACATTTATAGGATAAAAATAATGTTTGAAATTGAAAGTTTTGTATGTATTGAACGTTTTGAGCTAAAAAATAAATAAATAATAAATCACAATAACTTTAAAAAAAAAACTCTTTCAAAATTTGTCTTGGGAAAATAATAAAAAACAGTTTGAAAAAAAAAAAAAATTAAAGAACCCCTTTTTTAAAGATTAAAAATAGTATTCTATGTGTTTATGTAACACCTTCCTTCAAAATTTAAAAATAACATATTTTATTATAATTGCTATTCTTTAGATTTTGTATAATGTTAGGAAAAAGAAATAAAAATGTAACCAATGTTCTGAAATTATATTCACTTAAGAATCATGAACATCATTGAAACAGTGAATTGGTAGAATAAATGGTGGATAAAATCGTAATATTACAATATTTAAACTCTTATTATTTCCTCCACTTCCAAGGCTGTATAAATCTTGAGCCACTTTACTGTTTCAAAGTTGTTCATAATTTTTTTAAATGAATATGCACAATTTTGGAAGACTTGTCTTTTTCTTTCCTGGCAAGAAATAAATAAAAAAATACCGTGATGAATTAAATAAAATTATTTTCAATTAAAAAATCATGACAACCTTAAACCAGTAAAGTGGTGAAAATTCACAAAAAAAAAATAATAATAATAATAAAAAATTGTTTTCGAAAACTTTTTTTTTTTTTTTTTTTTTTTACATTTACGTATGATTGAACTTTACATTATCTGTCATTGATAACATTTTTTTTTATTACTTTTATTTATTTTTTTTTTCAATATTAATAAATTGTTGCTTTTTTTTTAAAAATTAATTTAGTTCAAAATATTGTAGCCACTAAATTGCATAGCAATGTACATATTTAAAAAATTCATTTTTATTTTGAAAAAACAACAAAACAAACAATAATATAGCGCAGTTTTTTCCCCCTAATAAATAGAACCCTTTAAAAAAAATTGAATTTATTACGTGTCCTTTATATGTTAAGAATTGTTAATAAAATAATGTTAAAGGCAAAAGAAAGGCAGTGCAAAAAATAAAGCAAGTTGATAATTATAAAATAAAACGTCAATTTACAGCAAACACCTTCAGGTGTACTGTACTTAATGTGCGAGAGAAAAATACTACAATATTAGATATCCTTAGTGTATTGAAGGTATACTTTAACGCCTTTACTTTACAAATCATTCTAAGATTCATTAATTGTTTATTACATTTCTTTCTTCTACAATCAGTATAATACAAATACAATGCATTACTAATATTACTTTAAAATTATTATAAATTAAAAAATATGCAATACTTTCTAGAGTTTAATAATAAACTAAATGGCCACATCAAAGCACATCAAAGCACAAATTAGATTACCGTGAAAGAAAATATGTATTTTTGTTTTATTTATTTATTTTTTTTTATTTTTTTTTTCTTGAAAAATGTTAAAAATTGGTAAAAAAAAACAAATTTCAAAAAAATGTTGAAAATATTGAAAAATGAACACTTTAACGACTTCAAATTGCCCAATTCGCACTCATTTTTGGTGGTTAAAAGTTTCCTAATTACTAACAGAAAAAAAAAAAAAGCGAGAGTAACAGCAAATCCGGTCTCTAAATTTGATTAGAATATTAGAATATTTTTGTATGGAGAAGATTTTTTTTTAAAGATTAAATATTAATGATATCAACTGATCTGCTTTAACTTTCTTATATCTCGTGAGAGTTTTCCTTGTAATATTGTAGACGTGCTAGAGGGAACAAAAGAAAGGTATTGAAAAAATTCCTTACCCTATAAGTCTACATTTCCATTTAAGTCAAATTTTCTATACGTAAGAATACGATTCTATACCTTAATGAAAATTAGCTGCTGCTTTTACAACAATTATACTATATATCAGTTCATAATATTTTTCAAATATATTAAATTATACAATGATTATGGCTTATAATTTTTATTCTAAATTATTTTCATAATAAATTTTAAAAATCAAATACTGAATTCTACACGGAAATAATAAATTATTTAATTTATCTGCATTTATGCCACTATAGCATAAATGCAGATAAATGGAAAATCACGATTAATTATGCTGTATATAACATAAAATGTGTGCTTTGTATAGCGTATAGTTACTATGCAGTATAGGCATACAGACCAAATTATGTTAAGGGTTCTCTTCAGTTCGCTTGTACCTCGAAATCTAAAAAGGAAAGTTCTTAATTTTTTGATGCCATCTTAAAGTTAGTTGGTAACAGCTACCCTTGATAAAAATTTCCGCACCCGTGACCATCAGATGAGAGAGAAATTAACTATTTAAATTAACATGGGCTCTTATGGGACTAAAACTTCAAAAAATCGTAATTCATGGTGACCCCCCCAAAATTTTTACATTTTTTAAGTTATCTTACCCTAATCTATCACTGTATTAAAATTCAGATTTTTCCTTCTTTACAACTTTTTAGTCAAATCCTGCAGTAGCTGATTTCCCGCCTTAAGCATAAGTATTACTTATTAATTTTTGCTCGTGTATGTTTAAAAAATGTCTCTTTTTCACTTTAACTATTATTTAATTGTAATTAATATAAATCAAAGTTTTTTTTATATCTATTATATTTCTTGTTAGCGTAACATAAAAATAATAATATAACAAGTATATAATATATACTAAGATTGATTGTTCCAAGATGTTTTTGTTCTTTTATTTTTTAATTGAATAATATATTTATTTTTCTTAAAAATTATTTGAAAGACTGTGTTAGGGAACTTTTTAAGGTAATAAATGATTTTTTTTAAGTAATCTCAATAATTATTGTAATAATAATAAATAAACACTATCTGAAATTTTGTATTAAAATCCCAATCTAATAAAGTACTAAAAGGGTAAACAATTTTTTTCAAATATAGACAATGAAGATTCACCATAGTAAAAAATTTGGGGTCTCAGTAATTGTCGATGTTCCAGAAAAAATCGTCCAAAATTGAAAGTATTTTCAGTTTTATATTTTTATTAAAGTAACCCTGTGACGTCATATACATATTTGAAATAATTATTTTTGTAGTTTAATACGTTCACAATATTCGTAACAATATTGTGTCAAAACCATTCTCAGATTTGATTACATTGTCAATTTTACGTTACGATTTTTTTTTTAATTTTTTTTTTTCTTAATTTTTTTTATTTGAGATTATTTTGAGGTGTGATTTTGAGATCCAATTATTTTGGTGTAGATTCTCCGGTTTTTGAATCACTTCATAATGTATGCTTTTATAAGTAACGAATCTCTTATTTTATAGGGTAAAAAACATTGTGTTATGTTTTGTCTCTGATTTTATGGAGCGAAAAGAAAACAACAAGGCTTTGATCGATATTGAATAATTATTATGCTAAACTGCAAAGCAAATTTGTTGCAAAGAAAAATCATTAATGTAGTAAATTATATTATGTTAAAGATTTACGTAGATTTGTAAGATTATATTAAAGAATATTTTTACAAGATTTTGTTTACTATAATACATAATGTCATCATGTTTACACATGATGTCATTTATGTTTCTTTTTATGTATGGTTTAGTTTTGAATGTATAACAACGCCATTCACTCTTTAGAAACACTTTATAGACATAATCAAATTACGTTTGTTAGTAGATTTTTCTCCCTTTACTCACTGATATTGTTGTGTCTACATAAAGTTTCAAGTGAATTATAAAACAGTCTTGTTATCCCATGACTTCGAGGAAACATTATATAGAAGCATTCTAGCGTTATACTTCGTGCCTTAGTAGTATGAAAAGAATAATAATATATACATAACAATTTTTTTAACATAATTTTATTTTATTTATCAATTATTGAATCAATGAACTCAATGAAATCGTTTTGAATTTTGAAACACGAAAATCAACTGTGAAAAGAAAAAGAAAAAAAAAAAGCAATTTTTATTGTATTGAAAACTAATATACATGTACGGACAAAAATAAATACGTAATACTTATGCTAGCTCATTTCAGCAACATTTATGCGTAACAACATAAGTTATGATTAAATGTATATAGTGATTATGCCTCATTATTGCATAATAGTTAAGATGTTTAGCATAAATACTTATTGTATACATTACAAAATAGCAACATTTGTGCTCTGCAATATAGAGCAATATATATAAGCAATAATATGTGCACTATCACTATAGTGTACATATAGGCATTTTGCCTTTTTCTCATCACCCGTTGGGTTACTTAATAATAATAATAATAAACTTTATTAAGGCGTTGTGAGGGCTGGACAGCCCTATTTTACAAAACCTTGACTAGATATTTAATTTATACAGAGGCTTATTGACAAACGATAATATAATTTTTTTTTTTATGTCGTTTAAAAAATGTCGTTTTTGTATATATTTTTTTCTTTTTCTATATGTACTACTCACAATTTCAACCCAATAAACAGCTATTATTATTATTATAGGAATTATTCAATGCAGCATAAACTACGTAATTTATTTATTTATTAATTTTTGCCAAGTGACACTATATTATATATTATTTTGTGGTTTGAAACAATTACAGTTTCTACAAAGTATAGTACGCAACCCAATGTCAAATGCGACAGGACCAAACTACCACATCACTGTCGAAAGACAAAGCCTGCAAGGGTGATTACATTTATAGAAAAGTCAACGCCATATGTGAGTACTAAATAACATGGGCTTGTATGGGTAAATAAATAATTTTGCCAGTCTAAAAATACTTAGCAACATTTTTGAGAGCAATGATGTAGTTAACAGATGGAATTAATTTTTCAAGTATATGACAAAAATAATAATACAAAAAATTAAATAATCTTCAAAGAAAATGCTGGTCATAAACCATGTTTGTCCTATGCTGAGCAATGTTATTCATTGCTCCAGTATGGCGTCGAAACGCATTTAGTATGACGTCATGCGCATACACCCTCCCTTATATCATATATGACTATGCGTCAGTTTGGATACACCATAGTAATCGAAGCAACTGTGTATTCTATACGTTATGACGTCATGGACTTTTTACTTCTATAAACTACTATAATATAGAGAAAAGTAGCATGATCAATCTATTGGAGATTTTAATAATAAATGAAAGCCTTATGAGTCTAATAGAAACAAGTTATAGTTGCGATAGGGAGGAATAAGAGTTTCAACACGCAACTTTAAAAAAAAAAAAAAAAAAAAAAAGTCTTTTATTCTATACGCACCAATGTATGCAACGAAAAAGTTTCTATACCTAAATAGCAATATAAAATAGTACACTATTATATATAAATATATAAATATTATATATAAATAAAATGTAATACAGGAGAAATTTGCTTTTAAAATTCGATGTATGTGATATTAGCATGTATATCGTATGATGAGTTCTAATTAAATTTGGTTACAACGTATTCTATTTTTCCTTCGTGTCTGGGATATTATAAGCACATAGTTGTGATGATACTGTAAACCATATAATGTTGAATAAAATAAAATGTAAGAAGATTCTGCGCGTAGAGTTCATTTAGGTAAATGAGCGACTTTCTTATTGTCACGCATATATAGAGCTAGCTATATAATAAATATATAATGAGACTAATCCATTTTTAAAAAAAAGGGAGTGAATTATAACCTTACCGTAAGAAGGGGTGACTTTGACCCTATGGGAAGACTTTGTTACCCTGTTTTTCGACCAATCAATTTTGTTACTCAATAAGTGACATGCACGGAATTATTGACTATCAACATACTTATCAATATTTAACAAGGTGACTTAAAAAAAAGGAAAAAAAACAAAAACAAAAAAAAGATTCAACACTAAAATTTTGTAGTAATCATTGAAAATAAAAAGTAAGCTGTACACCGGTAAATTAAAAAGTCACACATATGACTATAATGATTATGTGTACAATAGTGTACATGATACATTTATAAATTCCAGTAACCGAAATTCTAATACACATTGATAAGAACATAGTAGTTTCACATTAAAAATCAGTACTTAGAATTTCTCAAATATATGGAGACTTGAATAAACGCAAACAATCGTAATCTATAATATATTATTACAACAAAGTAACAGAGTTTACTGTAAGATTTAAACAATCATTGAAAGTATTTGAAAATTGGAAATGATATTTTAGAAATGCCTTTTTTTGTGTGTTTTTTGTATAGCCCAACAAATATATTTTTTTCCAACCATAATATAAATAGAAATACATTTACACAGTCTGAAGAAGTTCAAAGAACGTTACATTCTATCAAAATATTATTATTATATGAAAATACATTTGATTTTAAAATACAATAGCTACATTAACGTATCTTCTATGCTAAGCAATATATTTTTACTTCCTTACAGATGGCGGCCAAGTGCGATGAGTCTATTAATCTATTCAGTCGTGTTATTTTATAATATAATAAATATTTGAACTAACCTTGGCTGTAGAGTAGCGTCAAAGATTTTATGGAGGCAGAAAAATGGTTGCACAGCAAGTATACTGTTTGCGGAGCTCCCAAGAGACGCGGCGACTTGAATGAGCACCAACGCACCAACACTGCCAAGCACGGTGCCAGCGCAACAAGCCAAGCAACACCCAAGCGAAGAGGAGAAAAATTAGCTTCAAACACTAATTTTCAGCCTATTCTCACGCAGTTTTATACTGCCCTCTGTGCGTTAAATCAATTACTCTTTGGTGTTGCGATTAAGAGTCACAAATAACACAGCAATTTAAAATTTTTAAAATCATGGATAAGAAAAAAATCTGTATCTCTCTCTAATATATATATATATATATATATATATATATATATTATATATATATATATATATATATATATATATATATATATATAAAATATATATAATATATATAATATATATATATATATATATATATATATATATTATTATATATATATAAATATATGTATATTATGTGTGTGATTAAAATAAATTTTGCACAACAACACCTCTTTATTATGCTAATGCCCTGGCTGTCCAAATATTTTACAATCTGATTTTGGTATGGAATTAAATTAACAGAACAGAGATTTTTGAATATTGGGAGTTTAAATCATTGCAATTTTGAAGCAAAATGTGGAATATTTTATACCATTTTACTTTACATTTTAATTAAGACAAATGAATGAAAACATTCATAATTAATTTCAAAAAGAGGAAAATATTTAAATATGTATTTTTTTACATTTAATACTGCACAAATCCAATCTTATTACTGCATCTTTATCATTCTGACTGCACAATAAGAATGATATTGTTAGTCGTGCTTTCATCTCCCTTATCCACACAGTAAGTGTATTTATTTACTTATAAAATAAAGTTTTTTTTTTTTTTTTTTTTTTTTTTTGCTTTGAAAAAATATAAATAAATATATATAAATATAATATATATGTTTATCAAATTCAGACAATTTTGCTGTCTATGAGCACATTCTAACGGCCTTTCTATTTACTCTATTATTATTATTGCACCCGGGGATTGCCAGTTTTCCCATGGTCAGCCCTGCTCTGTGGCTATGTTATATTATCAATGCTGTTTATGAAATTAATAAAAGGAATAGGGTATAAGAAAATAAAATCAGCGTATGTAACTAATAAACCAAACATAATAAACTTTATTTTGAAGTAAAACAAAAATTAATTACTAAAATTGCTGTAACATGACAACATATTGATGAGAAATAACTTGAAATCCAAATTTATTACAGAAATCAATACATAATATTTGAACATTGCAGCAAATTGTTACTTCATTTATGTGATTTTTTATTGCATAATTACATACAAAACTCAAGTTTGAAAGAGTTAGGGAAGAAAATAGTACTTAATATCATCAAAGACAATAAAAACAAAAATAATATCATTAGTATAAGAAATGTTCTATAACGTTTTTACAATAATATATAAGAAAACCAGCAAGTGTTCACTTGATATGTACACACGATTGTGATAATATGTTAACATTCAAAAAAGCGCTAAATTGGCATTTGTTATTATTATAAAAAAAAAATGCACTGAATTTTATTAATTAATGAATATTACCACAATTGTGTGTTTATATTTTCTCAGTGTTGTAATGCACATGACTAATATTTTGATGTCACTCTGAGTCAAATGTTTGTCAAGACGTGTGTTATTCAAGTGCTAGAGTTGGGCAATATTTTTTGTGTGCCCTATATACTGCAAATATAATGACAAAATGTACTTTATTGTACAGTACCTGACAAGTTCATGACCTATAGTGCAAGTGTAAGGCAAGTACTGTACTTGTACTAGAGGGACTTATAAGTACAGGCAATGTAGGTTCAAACGAGTACATTCAGAATATTGCGTTTAAGGAGAAAATATTGAAAAACAGATTTATTTTTAATTTATTATTTGGTGATTTTTTTTTTTTTAATCATTGTCACACTGAAAACAATGCTCAGTGCTTAAATTAATTTTTATGCCTTATTTATAAATATTTTAAATTTTTTTTATTTAAAATGTATTTAATTTGGGAACAAAATTCACTAAGTTTTTTAATGTATTTTATTTAAAATGTTAACATATAAGAAATTAGACTGAACATTGAACAAAATTGCAATTTAAAAGAAACTTACTTATAGTTCATATAAGTAAAACAATGCATACACATACTTACAACAAATAAGCACATATAAATGAAGATGTAATATTACTTAGAATGAACATTAAATGCATTATACTATGTATTTAAATAATTAAACAAAATGTAAGTATTTTCAAAACGTAAATTAGTTATTTATGACCAACTATTGGCAGTCATGACTTTACAAAATTATACCTATAATTAAATGGAAAAAAGCTTACATCTTATTATATTTTAACAATGTAACTTTATGCACTGTTTTTAAAGTTTAAATTGCAATAGTTTAATAAATTTAATTATAAATTAAGACATAAATTATTGCCTACAATTAAATTTAAAAAAAAAAAAAATAATAAAGACATTAATGCCGTATCCACTGGTAAAGTAAAAACAGTTCAACGTTTTTCAAACTCTATGTTATATAAATTAACACCCAAATTTGATTTTAGTGCCTTAATTGATATAAGACTGCACAATACTGATTTTTTTTTTCAAATAATTGAAAAGAGATTCCTATTGTGCGAAGTATCATAATAGGTTTACTCCAAATTTGCACAGGTAAATGTAGATAGAAATAGATTTTAATTCACGTACGTAAATAATAAATTAACAATTTATACAACTTCAAGTACAGGAGAAAAAAAACATTCAGCACCGCATATTAAAGAGAGACAGACAGACAGACAGACAGACAGACAGACAGACAGACAGACAGACAGACAGACAGACAGACAGACAGACAGACAGACAGACAGACAGACAGACAGACAGACAGACAGACAGACAGACAGACAGACAGACAGACAGACAGACAGACAGACAGACAGACAGACAGACAGACAGACAGACAGACAGACAGACAGACAGACAGACAGACAGACAGACAGACAGACAGACAGACAGACAGACAGACAGACAGACAGACAGACAGACAGACAGACAGACAGACAGACAGACAGACAGACAGACAGACAGACAGACAGACAGACAGACAGACAGACAGACAGACAGACAGACAGACAGACAGACAGACAGACAGACAGAGTTAGAGAGAGAGAGAGATAGAGAGAGAGACAGAGAGAGAGAAAAGAACTTCAAGTTTTTATCAAGCATTACATTGTTATTTCAATGAAAATAATTAACTTTAAATTATTAAATTTCTGATAATATTTTCCAAATTTGTATATAATACAATTATACATACTTCAAAATTAAACTTGAATGTTGATTATTACAACTATCAAAACCGATTAAATTATTATTATTTTTTATTTAAAGGAGAAAAGTATAGGGGACTGTCTTCTTTACTCAGGGTGGTGGAGCGAAGAGCAAAGCGATGCAGCACCGAAGCATTCCCAAAGAGAAGAGCCATGGTATCGGCATAGCAAAGGCTTCAGTATTACCATAGCCAAGGACTGAAAATATTCATTTACTTCATAAATAAATAAACAAACAAATAAAGAAATAAAATACAAAATATATTCGAAAAAACATAGCTGTATATTTATAGTTTTCCTCTAATTCAAAGCATTCAAATATAAACATGCAATGAACTTATATAGTTTTTGTATGTTTGTTGTTTAATGAATTGTAAGGGACTGCTGTTTAAAAAAATATTATAGCAATTGGTTTAAACAATAATTTATTTATTTGTTGTCATTTTCTTTTCTTTTTTATTTATTATTATTTTATAGCATTTGAAATATTGGAATAAGAGCCAAAATTAATACACAAAATAATAAGCTATATTTCTATTATATTATTTGTTTTGTTTTGTTTTATTTGCTTTACCGCGTGAACCCACAAGTTGTCCACTCATATAGGAATGTTACTTATAGGCTTTTTATATATTTTTTTAATGACGAAACTAATTTTACGTATAATGTTGGAATAAGTTCCAATTATATTTTGCTAGTGGTAAATACTGGAAAGTGCATCCACTTACCTGCGTAAGCAATTACGCTTATAATCCAGGCATTGGTGCAACCCAAAGCCCTGGGCACCCATATGAAGTAGTAGGGATAGTTGTTGTTCGGGTTAACAAGAAGACTAAACTGCAAGATGTGCAAGTTGATGATCATTAGGTCCAGTGAGTCCAGCTGCATCTGTGCACATCAGTACAGAAAATATTATGGCACATCATAAGGTATTAATATGATACAAAAATCAACTAAATCGCTTTGATTATAAAAGAAAATGTTCTGTTCTTATTGAACTTATTTTACCGTTATATTAAGAAGTTAATTACGTTCCACGACTATCATTATTATATATTATCATTTGTTGATTATTTATTATATTTATGTCTGCTCCAATCTATCAATTTGATACATTTGATATCTTTTTAAATCCCCCAAATGAGCAAAATTTAATTTATACTACATTGCTTTTATATATTTACTACCAATATGTTTAATAAAATAAAATACAAAATAAATCTTACCTTGACAACCCACTTGGAGATATAGACACGTGAAACCTTTCAGGTATTATTATTATTTTTACAATTATTTTACAATGTGTTTGGGCTAGTCAGAACTCCAAACAAGTTACTTGCATCAATCAATTTAAATTTTCAAAATTCAAATGTACCACTTGTAATGAGTGAACTATTTAGAATGTACTTAGTTTACTTACATGGCATGCACTGCTAGTAACGCACACATATATAGTACGGTCAAGTAACTTGAATTGTACTTGGATCATGCAAGTGACAGGCATGCTAAGGTGTCACAGGAGCTGCTTATATCATATTATTTTGTCAAGGGTGACAATTTAAATTATCACCAATTATGTTTATTATTCTATAGCTTTATTATTAATTAACTTGTTTATTTTTTTATTGCATTTTTTTTTCATATAGATAGAATTTTATTCCTTTAATTTAAAAAATAATTCTTATATATCCAGGTTATATATTTATTGTTATTTTAGGAACCATATAAATTTATGGTAAATACTGTATTATGATACAACAATTGACAGCTCCATTTAAGGCAAATCAGACTAGCAACGTAGCAAACGCACCTTTCTGATGAAAGTGTGCTTCTTTGAAACTACTTGATCTGTGCTTTGTCTCTCTTGTACAATGAGAAAACAAAATTAAAAATAGGCGTAATTTTATTGCATATTGTAAATACTAAATCGATAAATATACGAACTTGTAATTTTTGAGTTCATTAAGTATTTTTACTTAATTTCTTAATGTTACGAAATAATGTCACGGGTGTCAACTTTTTACTACGATGTATAAGTTGACGCTCGTGACATAGTTTTCTGATTTTCAAAAATTCATTAAAATTACATAATGAACTCAAAAATTAGAAAGTTGCATATCAATCGATTCAGCATGATGTTTTCTTTTAAAACATGAAATAAAATTACCCCCCCCCCTTTTTTATTTTTTTTTTCTTCCTCATTACTTAATACACTTGCTTTTAGGTGTGCACTTACCAGATAAAAGAAAAGTGTCTTGCAGATATAGCACCAGAAAAAACATTGCACATTTCCTGACCTTTGCAAGTCCTTGACCCTCACATAGACAGACATGGCAAGTGCAACCCAGAAAGCACGACATAAAAACATGGGTTGCAAATTTGAAAACATGCACTGGGAATAATGTACACACGATTTTATAAGATATATTTACATTCAAAAACTTATTCCAAATTTGTAATGTTATGTGGAAAACTGACACTGGATTTGAATGGTAAAATATATTATCGTGAGTACATGACAAGAAAATACTTGTTTGCTATGGGCTATGGGACGTTCTCTTGCAGTTAGTTAAGCCCCAATACAATAAGCTATAATTATATCATGCATATGCAAGCATGCAAAAATATGTTCAACATCATACTACATGCTATATATGAAAAAAAAAAGTAAATAGTTAAAAAATAACTTTAAAAAATGAAACTTTTAATTGAATACTTCTTCTTTTGCTATTGTATATTATTTATAATTTTGTTTTTAATTTTTTTCTGTGATATGTAAATGAAAATAAAAGTTTTATTTATTATATTTGAATTATTTATTCATTATTATTGAATTGAATCAATATTGAATCAATATTGAATCAATATTTGAATATATTACTATTTTATAAACAATTTTTAAATACAAAATTGCCATTTTTTTTGTTTATAAATTTTCCAATGACCTTTGAAATAATATTATGAAAGTTTTATACGACGAACAAACACTGATATATATATATTAAACTATTTTTTAAATAATAGTTCAATCATTTGATAAATATTATTGAGATATGTATGGATGGAACCTGCTAACAATCTGTATACAGATTGGACAAATTTTTGTATTTTTGTTTCATTGTTATGATGCATTGTTTACACGGAAAACATAAATTTAAGAAATTATTTAGATACATAGAAGTAACTCTTCAGTTCAAACCAATAACTTGGTTGAAAAAGGTTGAAACAGTAATTCATTAGTATAAACGTAATTTCTTCAGTGGTAAATAGTTAACTCTTTAAACCTTAAAAAACTTTGTATATGTATCTAAGAAATTTATTATAAAAAAAAATCTAAATAGTAACTCTTTAGATAATTTTTTTCTGTGTAATTATTCAACTCTTCGACGTTTCCTTAAGCTCCCATCACTACTTTTTTCTAATCCAGATTCATGGGGGATAGAAGCTGTTATAGCAGAAAGCTTTGACTTTTTTAGTTCTTCTTTAAATCTTGATTTTAATTTGTCCACTTCTTGTGTAGACTTTGGTATATTGCCTTTTAACACGTGGTCAGCATACATTTCTTCGACTGCATCATCTGAATCAGTATCACTAGGCTGGGAGTTAGATTCTGAGTCATCGGCTGAGTCGCTATGGTTACTAAGACTGGAGTCAGAGGAACTATTGTCCTCTTCCTCCTCTTCATCTTCTTCTTCTTCCCCATTATTTTTAATTGCAGTCCCAGCTGATAAGACACGTGGGGTAACTGTAGTGTCACACTGTGGAGCACTAAATACTGAAAAATAAATTACATACAAAGAAATTTCAATTTTAAGTAGTGCAAATGTTTAATCTATATTTAGTATATTTGCATTAGCATAAGTTTTTTTTTTTTTTTTTTTTACTTTTTCAATTGGAAGTAAAAAAAAAAAATCACAAAATTAAATTTAGCATTAACACAAACATGTGAACAGCTTTACGCCCAATATATAATCACTGCCGACTATTATTTCTTACGTTGAGCCTTACAAATAAGTTTATAAATGTTAAGTATTTGATAGTATATTATTATATAGTGTTTAAAATTCATAAAAAGGAAAAAAATCAATTACATTTTTTAAAATTAAAAATATATTTATATTATATAGTAACAAATTTCTGCATTATGCATTTATGAACTTGAATATTAATATAGCTTCCTATAGTCAAATATGTTTCAAATTTTATTTTTTTTTTATAATTTATTTGTATAAATGTCAAAAGTTCTCCATTGTAAAGTCATGGAACGTAATAAAATCTTTACCCTTTAAAATGAATTCTAAAAATTTAGATGGCATTTGTCTATATGGGATATATAGTATAAGGTGGTTGCATTCAAGTTAAAGTCAACGCCATAAAAGAGTATTAAATAATATGGATCGGTATGGGAAAATGACACACTTTTACAGTTTAAAAATACTTAGCAATTTTTTTGAGAGCAATAATATGTGAGAAAAATAATAATGACAAAAAAAAATACTCATTTTACAAAGAAATTAGCGGAAACCCACGTTTGTCCTATGCTAAGCAATAATATTCATTACTCAATTATGGCATCGAAGCGCACTTATTATGACGTCATGCGCACACACCCTAACAACACACCCTAGCACGTTAACAGAAATTTATAGATGATACGACTTATATCCCTCCTTCTTTTTAAATTTCAACTCAAATCGCAATAATATAATATGCTTATGTTGTTACATAAACAACACGCTTTTGCAATATAAAACTAACATAATCTCAATGTTATGTTGCATAATATATTATTGGTACAATACAGGGAAATAAATTATTTAACATCTTTATACTTGTTTCTTTGTAAATTTGAGTGATATATAGGGTTGAAACAATGAGCTTACCAAAACTGTTTGTATTTGATTGTCCAGGCTGACTATCGTCTCCCTCAAGACTCTGCAAGCCCTCGACTCTGTGACATACTTGTTCTTGTTTTCCAGACATGGCTGAACAAATAGTGAAGTTGGCTTTAAGTTTAATTATCTCGTAATTTTCTCTTTTTGTCAAAGCAAATAATCGTTGAGAAATGAATATAGGTAATAAATTTAATACTGTGTCCTCATATGTAGACAATATTCATGTATGCATAATAGAAATAAAACAAGTATACTAGATGTCTAAACATGTATTACAAGCTATTGATATGGCTCCAAATTTAGCTAAGACTAAGATTACGACTGGTATAAAACGATGCCATGCTTGATTATTGCCCATCACTTTCTTATTATATACATAAGATATAAAATTAATTCATTTACCTTTAGATTCCTAATTAAATAATGATGAGATATTTATGAACGTGTTAGCACTTTATATTTATAAATAGCAAGATATAATATAACGTAAAAACGTTATATATTATGGATCGTTGTATTCAGTAGCTGCCCGATTCTACGAGTCTGCTTGGCTGCTTGCAGGCGCAGAGCGATGTCCTTGATAACCTTATGCTATATATCATACTTTACACGTGCAAAATACACTGTAACCGTGGTGTAGTGGCAGAGCTTCTGATTTTTGTGTTGAAGTTCCTGGTTTTGATTCTCAATGCGTTATATATATTTTTTTTGTATAAAATTATTACTGTGACAATATTAAAATGTAATTAAATACAAAAATCCAATTTTAGTGATTTTATAGCACTTATTTAATATATTATATACAATATACATATTACCATATGGCAATAATAAATAAAATAAAACACATAAATGTATGTCTAGTATTC
>OX439127.1:43943475-43980975 GCA_949318235.1 Ecdyonurus torrentis
TTATACTGTTGTGTATAATATTACACAAAAAATGTTGCAATTGCATCAGAACTTATTTCTTAGAAACTAAAGCATTTTGTTAACAATTTTATTTTTTTTTATTTATTTATTTTTATTTATTTATTATTTTTTTTTTTTTTAGTATTAAAAGTTTTAAATTTGTAAAGGCTTATATTTGAGTATTCAAAGATTACTCAATAAACTGTAAATTAGGAGACGGCGTCAGAAGTTCAATATCTGCACATTTCTTATTGCTTTTTTTTTATCACTTTAAAACTTATTGTGTCAGTCCCCTCTCCTCCATAATAGAAAGATTTCAAAATAAATATTTTTATCCTCTTGCATTTTATTGAACTGGGTTAATAGTTTTTATAGTATATGGGGTCAATACTAAGTGAGGATTAGTATATTATAGATTTTTATAGAAAATGAAATAATTTTTAGAACTTTTGTATTGATTGAAAAATGATATTAATGTATCAGCTGTCTAACCGATATTTTGAAAAATCAATTCTATAGCAGCATGATTATAATTGATTCTTGAATCATATTGTCGTGGGTTATGTAAAATTAGGAAGGTCTTATACTCTCTCTCTCTCTCTCTCTCTCTCTCTCTCTCTCCTCTCTCTCTCTCTGCAGAATCTGGGCAGTGAAAATCCAAAAAAATCAATAACTTATTCTTAACAGGAAATTCCTAAAAAAAAAAATCACCTTAAAGATATACGCAATAAAAAAATAATGAATTAACATTTTTTTTTTAATCTTTTTACAAATTTAAAAGGACAACTTTGCTGTCGTCAGCGCGGAAGCCATATATTACGTATAACACATAATCTCATTTCCCATTTATAAAATTCAATCAAGTCTGGAGGAACACGCCAGTCAATAAACCATTGATTGTCCTCCTTGATGCATTTATATATTAAAAAAAAGTACAAAGTGAACTACAAAGTGAGCCACAAAGTGAAGTACAAAGTGGTTATTCTTAAACCAAAATATACATGTTTTACAACAATTTTGACAAAAATTAATCGGTATATGTCTGGGAAGGGAATCAAGAGCTTTTATGTCTTCTTTTATTTTTATTTTGTCAAAAAATGAGGAAGTCTACACGAAGTTAACCCCTATGTATGAATACGTCATTAGAAAGAGAAAAAGTAGTAGATAAACTTAGCATAGGCAATTACCTGGAAATATGACGTTTTATTTAATAACAGAAGAAATAAAAAAAATTCAATTCCCAACCCTTTGCTGACTATGACGTCATTTGTGTACATTCGATTTTCATTTGTCTTCTGGATTTCAAACGATCCCATTGTTGAAAGGCGGCCGTTGGCCGTTAATTTTTTGAATTTGTAGCAGTTGCATGAAATCCAGAAAACAATTGAAAATCGAATTTAAACAAATGATGTCACAGTCGGCAAAGGGTTGGGAATTGAAAATGTTTATTTCTTCTTTTATTAAATAAAGCGTCATATTTCCAGGTAATTGCCTATGCTAAGTTTATCTACTAATTTTTCTCTTTCAATGACGTATTCAAACATATAGGGGTTAACTTTGTGTAGACTTCCTCATTGAGCATGATATATTATATTTTGATCCTCTTTATATAGAATAAAACTGTATAAATAAAATAAAGCAGCAAAGTATAAAGTCACATCCATGTAAGCTTTTATAAATTTTCGTGAATAATTTTTATCTCAACTTCACTATTGTGTCCTAAGCAAATTACTAACCCTTTTATTGCTTAAAACCTTTACATGTATCATTCTTTATAAAAGAAAAGCTAATTAATTATATATAATTTATATATATCATCCTGGTCACGGCAAAAGGTCTCATCTCCAATGATCAGCAATTTGACAAAGGGCCCTATCTCCATTGATTATGCCATAACGTTTGGACTGGAGATAGGACCTTATATGAAATGCTGATCACTGGAGATGAGGCCTTTTGCCGCGACCAATATATATATAAAGATAATATATTGCGTATATTACGCAACAATTTTACACGTTTTTGAAAAATAATATCATACTATATTGTATTATATAATTATATTGTACCTTTAGAAAATTTTCACAAATATACTTCCAGAGCTCCAATATGTATATTTGTATGCTAAACACTTGTATGGTTTTATAACGTATGCCTGCATACTTCCAATTAATGTTGTCGGACTCATATAACCTTTTGTGTGAGGAGAGGAGGGAGAGACGCAACGAAAATTAATTTGTAATGTGATAAGCTACAGTAAAAACATTGTATTATTTCACAATAACCAGATTCATACAGTATATTTAATTAAAACAATCTTTATATATATTGTGAGAATTTATTACGTTGCTAATAAAAAATATTAGTAATAAAAACTAATCATAAATATTCTTCAACGATAAATACATAAAGGATGTGAACTTTTAACATTATTAAAAAATATAATGTTTAATATGTGTGCAAAATTTACATTTTTTACTTTACTATATATTTATATATAAATATCAACTATTATTATTTTAGCATATTCAATAAGTCTCTATATTTATTAAATATTTTTTATTAGTTTTAGTAACTTATTTATATAATTAAAATTAAGTTTTGGTAGTTATTTTTTTATAAAATACACAACACTAAAGAAAGACTTTTATTCGAGGAATTTTTTTTATACATTTCAAAAAATAATAATAAAGAGGATTTATAAATATACATATTATATACTAATGCTAATTAAGATTTTATAAATATATACATTTTGTAACTCTTTTTTATATTATATAATATGTACTTTTGTTGAAAAGTTTTATGTGTACATAGAAATTTTTATTAAAAATTGGCATAAATATGGCAACTATAAAAATTGTTTTATTTATTTGATGCTTATAGTTTAGCGCAGATAGTAATTGTGCAATTAAAAATATGCATCATGATTTTCACTGCGAATAATATTATGTTCACAGTTTATGAAAGCAATAATATAAGTATTTGTTAGCACTATATGAGAACAAGCATAATATGAGGACGCATACACCATTTCATAATTTGTTAATAAATATACTTGCACATACACATATATTATAAACTTTTAATTGTATACAAATATAATTGATTAAATATTCGTAAAAAATAATAACATTTAAAGAAATAATAAAAACAAGCAAGCATTATACGAAGATAGCAAACAATACCTGTGTGTGTGTGTATATATATATATATATATTATATATATATATAGTATATATATATATATATATATATATATATATATATATATATATATATATATATATATATATAACTATATATAAATATAAAGTTTTCTCAACAATTATTTAGCAATGCATTAAACATTAAATATTCATAGAAAATAAAATTATAATAAATATGTATATCTTACTTTTTCTAAAGCTGTGGTGCTCTGTATAGATGAGAAGATCAGCTCCACTACACCTGTGTGACACCGCGCACAGATAACTCGTTGTGATCGCTCTCTTTCTCTCTCTCTCTCTCTCTTCTCTACCCTCCAAGATCACAAGTAATATAATCCTAGCATGAGAGCGACACGGAACTGTATGAAATTTGCCGCGAGTTTTGAATAAGCCCCTCGTGATTAGATAACTTTATTTGCATATATTTTATATCAACCCCTATTGGCTTAAACTGTTTTAAAACTTTATCTTGTCGTTTTCGTATTATTTTCACATTTCAGATGAAATGTTGCTTTGTGCGCTATCTTTTATTAACAAGATGAAATAACTGATGAAGCATGTATTAGTATATGTACATTGTACACGTCTGCGCATTTTGAGCTGACCTGGACTTATTTTTCTCAGATTTAAATCACATAAATAAATCCCAAGAAATGAGCATATGGAATTGAAATACGAGTCGTCGTTGCTTTTTTGATTCACTAATAGAGTAATAGATAATAATAAATAATAATAAAAAAAATATATATATATATATATTTTTTGCATTATTAACTTTATTAAATTTAATTTACATAATTTAATAAGCCTCTATAGCTTGTGCATAAATACATCACAAGAACGCGCGCGCGCGAGTGTGTGTTGTGTGTGTGTGTGTGTGTGTGTGTGTGTGTGTGTGTGTGTGTGTGGTGTGTGTGTGTGTGTGTGTGTGTGTGTGTGTGTGTGTGTGTGTGTGTGTGTGTGTGTGAGAGAGAGAGAGAGAGAGAGAGAGATTTTCAGTTTTATTTACTGGTGATCACTGATCAATTATGCGCTATGAAGTTACAATTATTGTTATCGTATATTATATATAAGATCACACTATTATACAGTTCAATAAACCAAACCTGACTATTAGTATCGCAATATATGATATTGATATTCCCAACACCTACATTTGAAAAGTTTCTCAGACAAAAATTATATTTATAAGTCTTCAACAAAAGTGAATAATAACGTTATAATAAATAAAATGACTGAAATTTATTAAGTAAAACGACAAATGTTACATGAAAAATAGTCCTCTCATTATAATCGGATTATTTTTTGCCTATAATGCCAAAATCGATTAAAATACGTATATAAATAAAATCAGTTATTGCATTGTTATTGTCAATATTGTTATCGCTATATCGCTAATTAAACCTAAAAAGTATACCATTTTTTTTTTTTTTTAATAAAATTATATACACCTGAAAAGCAAGGATTCTATAATTTTAAAATTACATTCATTAGATCATTTTATTATATATGCTGTTCATCATATAATTACTGCGTTATTCGCATTTGATTTTGCTAATATATATTTTTTTTTTCATTATTATTATTTATGCTGTTAAATTCAGAAGAAGGCCATAGATATAAACCAGAGTCCCTCGCCCGCACCCTTTAACTTTTTTTTTTTAATAATGATGAATATTTGAGTTAATTAACATATTTTAGGAATTTAGGAAGTCTATAATTATACGTCATTTCTTTTAATTTGTTACGTCATCCACTTGTATTTACGCTATAGGAAAGGAGAATGACTCAGAGAGCTAGTATAGAGTACCTTAAAAGAGAAGCGACAACCTCACGATATAGGCTGCCCGCAAAACAAAGTTTGGAGAAAATTGTAGCCTAATTTATTGGTATTGCAGGGTGTCACCGCAAGAGCTATAGGTACTAGCGCAATCTAGTAGCAAATTTATATATCATTATTGCATACGGTGCCCCCCTGGTAGCCAATTGCGCAAATCTGGACAACGAAATAATTTAGTGGCTTGGCGACATTCCAAGGTCAAGCAAGGTAAAACTGTTGTGTTTGTTGGCTACTTTTTTTATTGTTCAAAGTGGTTCAGTTTTGTGATAACAATTAGCAAATTAAAGTGCATCAAAAACATTATTATAAATTTATAATTCATCACATCAAAAATTAGGTGAGAATAATTTAGATAATTCCTTGCACATGCTTCTCTTCTCATATATTAAACATCCTATATGTAAATGTACAAACAAAAATGTAACGGATTTTGTGATTGGTTGTTAAATGTTTATAATTTCAGTGTTTAATGTTACACCCCTTGATTGTAAATAACACAAACAATTAATGATTTACATATTAAATACAAATGTATTGCAATTGTATATTTCATACTTAATTATAGGGTCTATGCATTCATGTTAAAGTCGACGTCATGTTGGATCTTGGTTCAAACAAAACCATGGCCGGCATAGGAAAATGACTCATTTTGCCACATTAAAAATACTTAGCAATAATTTTGAGAGCATTGAGTAATCTCTCAAGTGTATATGAGAAAAATAATCATAACAAAAATTAACTGATTTTCCAAAGGAAATAGCCAAAAGCGAAGTTTGTCCTATATGCTGAGCAATGCTATTTAATTACTCCAAGTATGGCCTCCAAGTGCATAAAAAATATGACCTCACTGAAAGAAAGCTGAGCCTCTCTATCTCTCTGTCTCTCTCTCTGTCTCTCTCTCTGCCTCTGTCTCTCTCTCTGCCTCTGTCTCTCTGTCTCTCTCTCTGTCTGTCTCTCTCTCTCTCTCTCTCTCTCTCTCTCTCTCTCTCTCTCTCTCTCTCTCTCTCTCTCTCTCTCTCTCTGTCTCTCTCTCTCTCTCTCTCTCTCTCTCTCTCTCTCTCTCTCTCTCTCTCTCTCTCTCTCTCTCTCTCTCTCTCTCTCTCTCTCTCTCTCTCTCTCTGTGTCTCTCTCTCTCTCTCTTAAAGAGGCGACCATGCAGTCTTTGAACAATTATTTTCTTTGCCGTTGAAGGCCCACGCAGCCGTCACTCCTCTAAATTAAAAATTAGTTTGATTTAATTAAGTAATTTTTGTGAACGCAGTCATCTTTTTTGTCCACAATAAAGAATGACCAGCCCCAACTTCTAATCTGTGATATTTAGCAGCTCTTCTCCTCTCCTACACACCTGTCTTTGGGCACTGCACTGTATAGCACGAAAATAAAAAGATAAATATAAAATATATATATTTATATAAATATAATATAAATATAAAATTTAAAAATAAATTGATTTTAAAACCGCTTAATGCATAAATTTACATATATAAGCAATCGTAGTCTTTCTTTGTATATAAGATAAAGCTCTTGTGAGCAATTTTAGCTTATTTTAATATCAGTTTCTTTGAGAATAACTTAATAATAATTTGATTTGTAATTAAGGAATAATTAAATTGTTTTGTTTCAAGTGAAAAGATGGAGTCCAAGACCCAGCAAAGCAGTAAGTGAACCTTAATTATCATCTTTTATGTTTAAATTGTTTGTATTCACGTAATATATATATAGGAGAACAATTTTTATATGAAGCTTCAAAATAATTTTTGTTTCGAACTTTCTTTTTTCCTTTCTTATTGTCTTTTACCAAATACTGCGGGGTTTTCACAAAAAAGTATAATAACGATAGATTAATATCATTATTATTATTTTTGCACACTCGTACCTTTTACGTCATAGATACGACTTTACTATATAGAAACAGTTATAGCGGGTTTCATATCTCGACGGATGAACGCGAGTTTGTGGGGCTACCAGGGGTTACGCCGGTTACGGATTTTTTTATTTTTTTAGGTTTTACTCGTTTTAGGGAATCATATTGTGAGTGTATATATGAAAACTTCATCTCGTTTATTGAACATTGAAGAAGCCATGTTGTAAGCCCTGAACTTCCTCTTTAAGAATGAAATTAAAAAAAAAAGAAGAAGAAAAGAGAGAGAGAGAGAGAGAGAGAGAGAGAGAGAGAGAGAGAGAGAGAGAGAGAGAGAGAAGAGAGAAAAAAGCAATAAAAATAAAGAGAGTCACTATGCAAAATTTTCAATGATGACTTTGTAAAGCTTTAATCCCATAATGACTCACTTTAACTTATAAATACTTTTTCTCCCTTGTTTGCATGCATACAAAATTTGTTTAGCACACAGGGATGGGCCACTATCCGGCCTTTTGAGAAAGCCAGGAGAGACGGCCCACACTCTGATGGGGGTCAGGGGAATCTGTATGGCATATCCTTTTCCCGCTTGGGGAAAAGCTCTCGAAATATTGCTTTCATATTATTTACATGTATTTAATATAACATTATACATATTATTTTAAATTGTAATTTTATTCACATTTACATTAACCAGCAATAATAAATCATAAACATTTACTCATATTGATAATGAGTGTAATCCAAGTTATCATGTTTTGAGCCACATATATTTGCATAAGAGCTATTGTGTTCTCTCTCTCTCTCTCTCTCTCTCTCTCTCTCTCTCTCTCTCTCTCTCTGTCTCTCTCTCTCCGTCTCTCTTAAAAATAATTTAGTAATAAATTGTCAAAAAAAAAAAAGGGGGGATAAGGGAGTGGGGTCTCAATTCGCAAATATTATATGGATGCAGCACCTTTTTAATTAAATGCATTTTAAAGTTTAATATTCTAGAAAAAATTAACAATTTATTATATACTTCAGCTGCTTTGAATTTTTCTAACTTTTCACTTTCGTGCAAATAAATTGCAAAGTTTTAAAGAAAAGATGGTCACAATAATGGTCAAAGGATTTAGTTTGTTACGTTTTGCTTTAAAATAAAATATGTGCAATATTTAAAGACCTTCACTGCAGCGTTGTGGGCTTTTGCCTTTGTTGCCGTTCTATATATTAACAGCCCGTATATATGGAGGGCTCTATATATGAAAATATGCATTAATATACTCATTTATAAAGCGTTTGTTTTTCATTGCATGTATAGTATAAATATATATAAGTATATTAAAAATTATAATATTTATTTAAAGTATTAGTTTTAATAAAAAAAAATTGTTCATTTCTAATATTAAAAATCAATCAATTTGAACAGTACAATTTCCATGTGTAATTATTGTGTAAATGTAATTAATGTGTATATACATTATACTTCAATTTTAGGGGAGGAGGGGGGGGGGGAGAGTCTGGAATGAAATAAAAATTGTATTAAGATTTCTGATCTTTTATTATTTTTTTTATTTTTTTTTTTTTGGTGACACTATTTTTAAAGACTTGAAATTTTCTCTTCTCTCTCTCTCTCTCTCTCTCTCTCTCTCTCGATGATATATACAGTCCTCCGAGAAAATCTCAAAATTTCAGCGGATAACCCGTCCCTATATATTAACAAGATTTATATATATATATATATATATATATATATATATATATATATATATATATATATATATATATATATATACATACATACATACATATTTCAGTTGTATTTTTGTGTCATTAATAAAATAATACATAGAATAATACATAAAATATTATTTTTCACTGTATTTAGAAAAACTGTTGTATACACTTACTATATATATAATATATTTTTTTTCTGAACAAAAATTATTCTTTAATTGTTATTTAAATAAAAATATTTCCCTATATACAATAAAATTATCACTATACTCGTGTCCACAATGATTGACGTAGCATATATGTTTAAATGATTATTTCTAACCCAGATTCACTAACTCAACATGTTTCACTTGCAGATCAGTACATTGATTCAGACCAATTTATCGGCGATATACAAGACTCACTGCACGGCAAAGAGGTATCTGCAATGATAGAGTTTATGGCACCAAAAATTAAAATACTACAGGATAAGACCCGAGATATTATTTGCAAGGGCCAAATGAGAATACCTAGGAATTATATTGCAGCTCTTCCAAAGTTTCCCATTCATAATTTACATGATGTCTTCTATATGGATGGCTTACTCAGAAAATGCTGCTCAACTTTTTTTTTGATGGTATATATATATATAAATTCATTCCAATTTCTTGATTTTGCGTAACATTTTTTATACTGAAATGAGCTTTTTGATTGGTATATATATTTTTTATTTATTATTATTTATTTTTTAGAACTATGAGCTGTCTGAGGCTGGTGGTGAAGGGAAAACACTTTGCACAAACATCATGGCAAAGATGTTTGACCAAAGGGTAGCCGCCTTACTTGAATACGAAACGTTCAAGGACTCAAAAATCATGACTGCCATCAAAGGTATATATAATATAAGATACTATAATATATATATAGGATGACATTTTGTAACAAAGAGCTTGCAGCATCAATCAGAGCCATGAATATAATTTATGAATTATTTATTTGATAATTTTCTGATAAATTGTTTATGATTTTTAATAGTTGCCGTCTGTCGCAAAAACCCGGAGGTGGTGACTGAGGAGCAAATAGATAACACCGTGTGTAACTTCTTATCTGCAGCCAGGGAATTTGTGCTGAACAATTGATACAAATGGCAGCATGGTATACAGCCTTCTTGTATATCCACCATACAAGGTTAACCTCTGCAGAGACATATGTCGTCCTAAGAAATAGTTATAGAATTGGTTTTGGGATATCTCATTTTTTTATTTGACCGCGAAATTAAAAAATAAATAAAGAAGAAGAAAAAAAAAAATTTAATGATAATGATTTACATTTTCAATTCAGTTATAAAATTTTAATTATTATTTTAAATTTAAATGTTTTTTTTTTTATAAAAAATTCATACAAAAAAAACTCTATTCTCCAATTGCAATGCATGCTGGGGGAAAAATTATAAAATGTAAAGATTTTAATTTTATGATTTTTGTATTCTAACGATTCTAAATTTCTAATTAAAAAAAAACACATCACTCTGCGTAGCTTTCTATGAAAATAACCCAATGCTATCAAACACATAATATTTATGATGCTCTCCTATAAGACACTTAAAAACATTAAGAGCAACGATAAAATTTAAATTTGTTTAAAAACAAATTCTAATTCAAAAAGAGTATTACAATGTATATATGATTTTTTCTCCAATAACTATTTTTTTTAATAATAATAATGTAATACCATATTATTATTTCTCACTTATTCTATTACGATTACTTTATTAATTAATTTTTATTGCTTTAATAATAATTTTCTAACAAAACTATATTCAATATTCATTTCACTTTATGTAACTTAATTAAATCTTAGTATAATATTCAGTATGCTTCAGAAATATTGTTCTATTATTTATATAGTCTATATTTTTATAGCTGTAATATATAAGTTTAAGCCGTATGTTTATTGATTATAATTATATGTATTTTTTATAAGAATGTATGTATTAAGTTTGACGTGATTACATATTTGATTGTAACAATTAAATAAATAAATAGTAGAATACTGCATTTATTCAAATATTTTAGTGGACCAAACTTAATAAAAAAAATATTACAAAATATTTTGTTTTAATTGTATATATGCACAACCTTAACTTAAGACATAGCACTTCAGATTTTTAATTCAGAAATTTTATCATATACAAATAATTTTATAAGTTTTTATTTTTATAATATACAGTATAATATATTAAACTATTTTTATATATTATTATAGATTTAATGAAAGAATAATCGATTATATATTGCCTAAGCTTTGGAACCAGATACCAGGAAATTTAAAAATATTAAAATAAAAAAATCAGGTAAAAAAAAAGAGCTTATAAAGAATATTTTTTAATTTGTTTGGAATAATAATATGTAATTTTAATTTTGTGAAGCTTGAATATATAAAGCTAAAAATTTAACTTTTACGTAGGTATATATATTTGTATTTCAATATAATGCATGAAATTTATGCATAATTCTTTCTTTCCTTTTTTCAAACCAACCGGTAAGGCCTAATCCTTATGGCTGGATTTCTGTGTATATGAGTGATAAACAATAATAAAAAATAATAATAATAAAAAAAATAATAAATAAATATTTGTTAGTATATTATAAAACGAGTTAGAATCCTTTGTTGATAAGGTCGAACTACACATCTTTAACTATATTAATTTGAACCTTGATGAAAAGTGAACTTGTTTAAAACAAACTATATAGAATTTTTTTTTTTTGCTTGTTTTTATAAATTTTAGAATTATGAAAGCTTCTAAACTAAAAATATTAAAATCAAGTATTAAGTAATTAATTATCAAGTATTCTTTTACATAATGTTTTACTTGTTCACTATGTAAATTCCATATTTAAAAAAAAAAAAACTCGCAATTTAATAACATTTTAAAAATATAAACTTTTTATTTCAATTATTGCCGGAAAGTATATTTATTTAGATTGAAAACAACAACAACATAAATAAATAAAATCAAAACTAAGTATATTTTAATTTATTAAATTGAATTTAAAATAACTTGCGCTTATATTTGGTTATAAGATGCAAATATAGTTTATTACAGCAATAAAATAGTTTTTATTACAATATGGAGGCTGTGATATAAAACGGCGAATGACTGGGTTTGGTGGAGGGGAGAAAAGGCTGACTATACATAATAAAGTAAGTGCAGTATAATTAATTCACGTCACGTATGCGCATGACGTCATATACTGAATATGCGCTTATAGAGGCTTTGCGAATAACATTGCTCCAGAGAACGTATAGTTTTTGGCTGTTTTCTTTATGCAAAATAAGTTTATATTATTATTATTATTCTTACATTGAAAACCTATATTATATTTTAACCCTGCGTAAACAGCCTATACGAATTGTCTATACATGTCGTATAATATACAACCTGATTTAAATTTGGCATGTTTTTAAAAAGTTATATTTAAAAATATGAATATCCTCTGATTCCAGTTTATTTTAAAACATTAAATTCGTTCTTAAATTTGTTTCAATTTCGTTAATTTACAATAACACGTAAATGATTCTAATGCATCAGTTTTTTCACTAAATATTTTATTATACAGACTTAATTATTTGTTCTTTTTCAGTCTCGTACGTCATAATATAGTTTAATCAAGGTACATCCACTTTATAAAACGTCGCTATGCTTATGTTTAACAATACAAATTTGAGCCTTATTGACAAAAGTGAATTTACTTATATTTGAAAACTGACTTAAAATCAATAATTTACTGAGGTCGCGGGGAAAATTTAAATGAAGGATATACTATATATATATATATATAGTATTGTCTATAGACAATAGACGTTAACATTTACGTGTTTTAAGTAATTTTATTATACAATTTTCTTCCCCCATAAGGTCCTATGCGTGAATAATAGTGTGGTATATTATATATACAAGTAAAATGCAAAAATGTATATTATCCATATGGCGCATAGAGCCTTACTTTTATTCCAGTCCATGAACTGGAATATTATAACTGCGTACACCTTATTCTGCGTAGAAAGAAAATGAGTTATTTCTCAGAAGAGCTAGCAGATAAACATATAGTGTAGTTTTACATAAAGTTATGGCGACAGTAATGCACCGTATATATAATCTCTTTTGAAATACGAAGCTTATGCTCTCATATATGCACAAACATAAAGCGGATGCGTATAATAAAATAATATACTGTGTATTCGCATACCATAAGTAGATAAAGATATTTTATATATATTATTATATTACATAGGGTGTGTCCGCAATCCGCATGATGTCATACTGAATGCGCTTCGACGCCATATTGGAGCCATGAATAACATAGCTAAGCATTATGGATTTTTTTTGTAGTTGACACTTATGGTTATTATTATTTTTCTTGTATATTTGAAAACCTAAATCAACCCTGTTAACAAAATCAATGCTCTCGAAAATATTGCTATAAGTATTTTTAAATTGCTGCAAATGTGTTAGTGGCTCATGTTATTTAGTGATCCCATATAGCGTCAATTTTCATGTGAATACATTACAATACTCAATATTTTTAAAGATGTCTAAAAATGCACTTACATAAAACTAATTATTTCTAATGTATCAGTGGCTAATCATTCTTTTGTATTTTTGTAATATTTGAATTTGGCATAAGATAAAATAGTATAAGAGTGTTTTTATAAAAAAAATGAGGTAAGTTCACTTGCTTATAAGGTCGATTTACATGCGTTTAATAATGCTAATTTGATTCTTATTGAGAAGTGAATTTATGTTGTAGAAACAAACTATATACCAAAAAGATTTTAAAAATAGAGCCTGTGTATTGTTGTTCATTTGCATTTTATTATTAATAATATGAAATTGTTTTATATATAATTCCTATAGGTTTGAATATAAAACAAAAAGCCTTTTTTTTTAAATTTATTATTATTTTTTTTTTTACATTATGGAATAAAAAAACAACTATATTTTGCATTTTTTTTTAATTCAAACCTTTTCATTTCTTTTCAACTTTGTATGTATAGAAAAAGACTTAATCGATTTTATGTGCCCACAAAAATAATGTAATTAATTAAATAATGATAATTTAATTAATTTTGAACTACAAGCTCTTTAACCTTTTAATTTAATCTTATCATAATTATATTTTAAACTTTTTTTTTTTTTTTTTTTTTTTTTTTTTTTTTATTATTAACTATATAGATTATAAGTTTCAACTTACAACGATAGATAGAGCAAGTGAGATCAAAAGAATGGATGCTGGAGATCCAGAAAGCAGAGAGGAGAAACGGGAGGGAAAAGCAAAGTAGAGAGTAGGGAGAAATGCTGCTATAAACAAATTCAAGCAAAGTGCGAATAAAAAATAAAAAAAAATAAAGTAGTGGGGGAAACGAGAAGTGGCTAAGGGGAATTCGAAGCAAACGAAGTGGGGGTAAAACAAAGGTGAAAAGGCGGACAGGTGTGAATAATTAATAAAGCCAACTTGAACCAACCAGCTTCCAAGACTACGCTTCATAAATAGAAACACAAATATGGCCGCTTGCAGAGATTTTTAATAAAATAAAATTATATTGATTTTGCAAGTACTTTGCAAGTACATGTACTTCCTTACCGTTCGATTACAAATATCAGGGGGGGTTACAATAATATGGAGGAAACAAAGGGAGATACACATAAAAGAAGAGACTGAAGATTTCGTGCAGCAAACTTAGCTTTGCACCACTGGAGAAATAAAGCTCAGTTTACAATATTTTACATAAAGCAATAGAACAGCTTATTGGTGAATGCCATCATGGTGAATGCCGAGCTGTGTACTTAGGCCGTGGCCGGCCCGTATGTGCTTTTCCATTAATTTGAAAAGTCCTTACCTGTCGATAAGACAATGGCTTGAGACTGGCACTGGGATTTGTGTAGCACGAAAACACAATATATGGCAAGCAAAAAAAAAAAAAAAAATTATGTTGTAAAGAAGCGCATAACTGCACTTGTGTACAGCAAAATGTTTGCTCTTTATTTATCTTTTTTCCGTGTAGAAGAAAATAGAGAGAGAGAGAGAGAGAGAGAGAGAGAGAGAGAGAGAGAGAGAGAGAGAGAGAGAGAGAGAGAGAGAGAGAGAGAGAGAGAGAGAATTACAATATTTGAAGATGCAGCTCAACTTTCTTTCCATTCTTATATCTTATAATAATGAGGAAGGTGAATTCTTTTTAACCCCCACTTTTTATGACATTTTTGAAAAGAGCGTTAAAATTTTTTAGGTGTTATTTTTTCTTAGAACGATTGGAGCATGGGAAGTATTTTTAATTAATTTTTGAAAATCAACCTAAAAAGCCTGTGACGTCATCAATTGGGCATTTATTTCGGAAAGTATTGACCATAGAAGGTTCAGTAGCCAGTTTTTTTGAAATCCTGAAGACGAGCTGATTTCATTAAACTGGTTACTGAACCTTGAACGATTAGTATTTGCCGACAAAAAAGTGGACTGATGACGTCACCAGGCTTTCTAGGCCGATTTTCAAAAATTAATTAAAAATATTGCGCATGCTCCAATCGTCCTAAGAAAAAATATCGCCTCAAAATTTTTTAAAGCTCTTTCCAAAAATATCATAAACTCAACAACAAAATTTCAATACCTTCCTCATTAGCTATAGAATTTAATCATAATACAAGAAAATTTACACCATATTAAAATAAAAATATAATGCATTTTTTTATCCTATTTAAATTTAAAAAGTTTGTTTATAATACACTAATTTAGTGTACTATCACAGTATAGTCTATGAAAAGAAAAGAAAAGCATAAAACATAATATATAGCGAGAGTCATATATTTATATTTTGAAGCAGAACATTATTATATAATATAGTTTTCCTTGTTAAGAGATAAGTTTTTATTATTATATTATTATTTTGTCTAATTTTTTTCACAAACAAAAAACAGTGCTATATATTTTTTAATAGCCTAAGAAATAATATTCTTTTTATAAAACTTTACAACATTATTATGTCATCGCTGTCATTTGTGTGTGTGTGCGTTGTTTCTTCATTAAATCTAATATATATATATATATATATATATATATATATATATATATATATATATATATATATATATATATATATATATATATATATATATATATATATAAATAATAATAATAAAAAATAAAAAACAAAAAACAATCTTGTACAATTCTAAGAATATTTTTGTTATCATTTGTGGAAATATAAAAAAAAAAAAAAACTAAAAATGAGAATAAAATAATTTATAAAATAATTTTTTTTTGTCGCTGCTCGCTTGCTTGTGTTTGCTATTAAATAACAAGTTGACCTCTACTATATAAAAGGTCACCATATATAAATTTTGCTAATGCTTTTCTTTCATAAAACCATGCAGAGAGTAACAAATTTTCAAACGTTCAAAAAAAAAAAAATCATTTTAAGAAACGTTATCATATATGGATTATGCATCCAAAAGTTAATTAAACATGCGAAAATATTTTATATTAATTATTAAATATATATTGTGCATTTTGTATTCTAAGTGCTAATAAAGTACTTATTGAAATGTAAATATATGCTCGGTTAGAAAACACTTTTCTTATACATGATAATGAGGTTGACTCCCATATGTTTAACTATACAAATTTGAGCCTTATTGAAACGTAAATTTCTCTTTTAAATATAAACCACAATTTTTTTCCCTTGATAATTGGTTTTCAGTTTCCATATATACTAATTTTACCCTTATAGTGACAAGTAAATTTACTCGCTATAGAAAACATATTTTTTATATAACATATAATAATTAAAAAAAAAAAAATTTAAACACTTCTTTAAAAAAACGCGATAGTTGTTTCAAAAAGACGTAAATAAAATGCACATCTTATAAATAAAATATAATAATACAAAAAAAAAAAAAAAAAAAAAAAAAACATATAAGAAAGAAAAGAAATGACATTTCTGAAATAAAAGCAAGCTCTTTGGTATTTTTTGCTATACTTTTAAAATTATTCTTGTACAACGAAACGTCTAAGGTTAGTCCTTCAAAAAATTAACGATCATGCGGAACATCATAAAAGTGCGAGCGTGACGTAACTCGATCATAAAACAAAGCAACGCGCGGCGTCGAGCCGTGATGTTATTACTTTGCTCAAACTGCAGGAAAAGCAATTAACATTCATTCACTTTATGAGTGTGTAGCGACTTTTTTACTATTATTATTTTACGCACTTTCATAAGTAAAAAAAAAAAAAAAAAAAAAAAAAAAAAGTATTATATATTTAAGAAAAGGGGAGACTTCTGTTAGATCATTTCTTTTGTATCATTCTAAATATAGAATGAACGTTGCTTTGAAAGTTTCACAGAGCAAACTGCACGTGCGTTCATATAATTGTATTTTTTGTTACACATTACAGAAAGTTCAAAGCTTCCAGTGAAGCATGCATTTTCTCCTCCTTCCTCCCACACGAAAAAAAAAATATATATATGCAAAACAAATAAATAAATCATTTTTAAAAATGACATAATTCAGTTGGTATAAAGAAAGTGTGTGGTATAAATACGCCAAACAATCATATATGAATCATATGAAGTTGAAAATAGACTTTAAAAACTTCAGTCTCTTTGTACTTTACTTCATAAATTTGACTATAATTATATAGGCTACTCAGACTGCAATGCCAAAAACAAAAATAAAACAAAAATGTTTTTAAAAAATGTATAAAAAAATGCACAAACAAATAAAAGAGCAAATAATTAGATATGTTAATATAAATAAATAAGAACTTTCTGGAATAAAAAATGCTTTAACATAAGATACGCGAAAGAGAGTATAGGAGGGAGAGAGAGAGAGAGAGAGAGATTAATATAATACTGCGACTGTTAATTTTGTCCCATGCTATAAAAACACCGCACGGGTGGTGAAACCAAAATATTAATATCGCACTTCCTTTCGCCAACATAAAATTACTTTATTTATCTTATTATATTATATATTTTTTAATTATTATTCTTGGATTTTTTTTATTGGATTTTTATATTCTGTTAATTTGCAAAGTGTTATAATTAAAACCAAAATATGATTTTAATTAAACATGTCATTTTTATTGGTGATTTCATACATTATATTCTTATTTATTAAAAAACTGATAAAATTACTGACAATATATACTGTATATTATATACAATGAGCAATCATTATAATATTTTTATTTAGAGGTCACGAAAGGTTCACCAACTTGCGTGGTCCTCTGGCGTTGCAAAATTAATTGTCAGATTAAAATACATAAAGGGTTGCATTCATCAAAGTCGACGCCTTATACGTTAACACTAAATAACATGAATCGGTATGGAAAATGATCTATTTTCAGTTTAAAATGACTTATAACTAATATTTTTGATAGCATTTAATGCTGTGATAACAGGTTGAACGAGGTTTTCAAGAATGTGAGAAAAATAATAATATATATATTTTTTACTAATTTAAAAAAAATAGCCAAAAAACACGTTTTTCCTATGCTGAGCAATGTTATACATTGCTCCAATATGGCGTCGAAGCGCATTCAGTATGACGTCATGCGCATACACCTTATATGTAATTACAAGTAAAATACTTTATTGCAGAATATTGACATATTGAATGTTAACTATAGCATATTATGAGATATATAACGTAAAAATATAAAAATAAAATATAGTATAGTTTGTTTTCAGAAGGAGTTGATCCGTATCTCAATAAGGTTGACATTAGCATGCCTAAACATATGCAAATCGACCTTATGTTTGAACTTAACTTATTGTGAAAAAATATCACTGCATGTGACATTATAATTATACTATTTATAAACTTTGATCTGTACGTATTTGCAAATTTTAGTGCAACGATATAAAGTTTACTGGAATATTTATATCACTCGCTATAATATTTCTTCGTCAGTAAAAATAATTTACTTATTCTTTTTTTTTTCCTTAAAGAATAATTTTTGTATAATAATTACGATATTTGGCAAATATTTGAAATATTTTAATAAATAGAGTAAACTTCACGAAACTCAAAATTTAAAATTGTGAAGGTCATTTTATTTACAGCCCGTTCCAGAACAAGGTTAATTACTTAAAGTGAACACCGTTTTCCTTTTTAAAATAATCAATTTATTAAATTTCTTAAGTGACGAGGTAAATATTATATAAGGAGCTGGTCTGGGAAGTGGATTGTTACGTAAGTTATATATTATGCAAGAGAGAGCTAGAAAGTAATCAATAAAGAGGAGGGTGCAACTTTATTATCTAGGAAAGGGTTGCGCATGTTAACTAAACCTGCACGATGATTGGTTAAAAAAAATACTAGATACACCCCATGCAATTGTGACGTATGCACTTGATGACGTCAGCTGAGGATCAATATTACAATGGAAAATCTGAATATTAAAAAGAATTGACGCTGCTATTTATAGCTCTATTTAAATAAAATACTTTTGGTTGGCATATTCTGTGTTCAACTTTTCAATAGTTTCTCCTTCTTTTTTGCTTCCTTTCTTTAATTGATTGATTGATTGATTGATTTTTTTTTTTTAGATTTTAAAGCTATACAATAACTATAAAGTAATTTTCAAACAGAAAATTCTGCTCGCGTCCTTTAAAATATGCAATAGAACTCATGGTATTGATTTATTTCATACTATAGTAAAAAAAAAAAAAAAAAAAAAAAAAAAACAAACAAACAAACAAACAAACAAACAAACAAACAAACAAACAAACGTGCTCCAAATAAATAGAAATATTACATGGATCAAGGAATCAAGAAAATTAGTCTGTTTGAGTTTTTTTTTTTTTTTTACTATAATATGATGAAAGAAATAAATACCAAAGTATAAATAAAGTATAAATAACCAAAGTAAAAAAAAAAAAGAAAAAGAAAAAAAAGTGCTCTAAATAAATAGAAATATTACATGGATCAAGGAATCAAGAAAATTAGTCTGTTTGAGTTTTTTTTTTTTTTTTTTTTTTTAACTATATGTATGAAAGAAATAAATACCAAAGTTTAAATAAAGTATAAATAACCAAAGTAAAAAAAAAAAAAAAAAAAAAAAAAGTGCTCCAAATAAATAGAAATATTACATGGATAAAGGAATCAAGTCTAAAGTCTCTGATTGCGGAAACAAAAGTCACGGAAATTATATAATTCAATTAATAAAAAAAGGCTGATAAAATTATGCATCATACTGCATGATATGTGTGTTGATGATGACATACTGCGAAGTATGAGTTGTCCAGACTACAAAGCCGGTATCTGTTGTTCTCATCATTATCAATTTTATGTTTAGCTCGTTACCACATAAATATCAAATGACTTGCGATATGAACGAGGACGCACTTATGTGCAGCTGCATAATTGAGCATAATTTTTATGTCATGCCATCATGTTTACAACATGTATATATATATATACACCAAGAAAACAAAGTAATAGGGACAATATTATTTAAAAACTTGGAACTCGCTAAACATTTCACACAAAAGTATACCTAAAAATTATCACAATTTAATGGAAAGAAAGTATTTAAAAATATTTAGTTACGATAATAGTGAATGTTACCTCTAATGTATCATTCTGTTAGAGTATAATGTTTAGGTATATATACACATGGACAAAAATGATAACATATAATAATTATGCTAGCACAATGTGTTCAATACAGCATAATCTATCATACTATAGCATATAAATATTATATTGTACAACAAAATACACTTGCATCGACACTGCATCCTCTATAAAATAAAATCCATATAATTATTATTAATATTATATACAATGAAAATAGATGCACTATTATAAAATTATAGAGAATGATATGGGTGAAAAGGCAGCTGAATCATAAGCAAGTATAATATATAGGTTCAAGTTACTGCTGGGGTGTGTTTGTGCATGCGAAGTTTGAGAGCACAATATAGGTTGTACGATGCATGTTTACATGCATTCCACACAGCATTAAGGAGGTGCATGATTGATGTGATTGTACCGTCCAGCCCGCCTATAGAGTTTCCACGGTTTCTCTACTCTATCATGACAAATGCCGAGCTGTGTAATTAGGCCGTGGCTGACCCGTGTGTGTGCGGTTTCCATTGTACCTGTCGATAAAATAATGTCTTGCTGGGACTATAGAGAACACAGTATAAAAAAAAAAAAAAAAAAAAAAAAACAAAAACTATCGGTGCCCGCATTAAAAAAATTGTATCTGATGCAGGTATATTCTCTACATACATAACATATCTGTTTTAAGAGTGTAACTGTCAAGAGTGCAGTGCAAGTGTATAATATTTTATATTGAAACAGCAGACGATGATATATACAATTCCAGAAGCGGTCTCTCACGCCACTTATTACAAAGGCAGTCTTTCAGCACATAAGCAGATATAATGTCACGTCGTACTCTAAAAGTTGTACACAGGATTTGAAGATTATCATAAAATATTAATAGCAACATTAATATCTTATTACCGTGCTTCTGTATACTTGGGAAGAAAAAAAAAGTCATTTAATAAAAATAGTCATAAAAAATATGTCCTCACGGTTATATTCATGTTTTATGGTTTCCTTTCATTTTTTTACTATATGTATATAAAAAATAATAAATCACGTTCTTATAATAAAAATCATGCAGACCTTATTCAATCAATCGAAATTTAAATTCTATACACAAAAATAATTTTAATTTAATTTTTTTGGTTTGATAATTTGTATAATTATGAAGTAATAACCATGCAAAATATCAAATAAACTATTAATTGAATCAAATAAAACATCGACCCTTTCTTAAAAATGCTATTTACTTTCAATTGTCATAATTTCACATCATCTCCCTTCTAAGCTCTGCGTTCACGGATAAAAATATAAATACTTAATAATTGTCCTATAGCTAATTTTCAGCAAAATTTGTTCAATACAGCGTAATAAATATGTTGAAGAGAATATAAGTATTATGCTGAACAGTATAACTATTTGATGTTCTACAATTTAGGCATCATTGATGCTATAATAATATAAATGTAACATGAATTACGAAATCTATTTTTTGTGTGCTGATGTGTAAAAAATTGTATAGAAGTGATTAAATATAAAGGGAAAAGAAAGTAGATAAAAAAGTTTATATTTATGAGCGGAAGAGCTGAATGAATAAGTATTATAACTTTTCATATAAGGATAAAGCTGTTTGATTTTTGAAACCTATGACCCCTATATATATGATTGATGCTGTCAATAAGCGTTATAATCTAATTTATTTATTTGCAACCTCTTTGACCGCTACCAGCAATTATTGGTGCCTAATTAGCATATGGAACGAAAGAGCAGATAAAGATAGATATTTGGGTGCCTCTTGATTTACAGTATTGCAGTTCATATAGTATTACTGTTAAAAAAAAAAAAAAAAAAAAACAGGTCCAAGAGGTAATGAGAGTTTTATTATTATTATAGCTGACTGCCCGACTCACCCATTTGGAGTTAGGCATGCAAAGTCAAATGAAGAAAAAACATGAACTTAAACAATAATTATAGCTGCTCTGAAAATATTACACTTTCATTGACTGATTCTTTTTTTCTTCTTTTCTTTGTGTAGAACTGAGAAAAATGAGTTGCTATTGAAGCATGTAACTTTTCTATACCATAATATCTGTTAATACTTCTCGACTTCTCTGCATTAAAAATAAAAATAATAAAAAAAAGTAATAAAATAAGAAAAGACTAAAAAAAAAAAAAAAAAAAGGAGTAAATTTTGTTTTATATTATAAAAGAGTACATTATCCTGAATTGATACATATTTGAATTTTTAAATTTTGAGTTCATTATTAAGTATTTTTAATTAATTTTTAAAAGTCACAGCATGACGTCACATGCTGCAACTTATGCATACATTTTCAAAAATCAATTAAAAGTACTTAATGAACTTAAAATTTAGAAATTCACATATCAATCGATTCATGACAATGTATACTCTTTTCGAATTTGCAATATTTTAAGTCTTCTTCATTCATAGTATTTGTCACAAACCAGAAGTGACGTCATCATAAGTTGTTCTTAACAAAGCTGATGATTTTAAAGCTCAATATTTGTGTGTATTTTGCAGAATTAACTTAGGAGAGACTAAAAATATTTTAGGTTGCATATTTTTTAATATTATTAAATTGATGTGTTTGTAAGTATATGTTATTGTTTGCAGAAATAATACGCAGTTATAAAAGAAAAAAAAAAGTAATAATAATGTAATTCATAATTAGTATTTTAATTTTATGGTTTACTTAAATATAGAGTGTCATATCATACTATATCATAATATCATAGTATCATACTATCATAATATCGTAACAATAGTAAAAACTGACTAATATCGTGGTAACAATATCGTCGAGAGAGAGAGAGAGAGAGAGAGAGAGAGAGAGAGAGAGAGAGAGAGAGAGAGAGAGAGAGAGAGAGAGAGAGAGAGAGAGAGAGAGAGAGAGAGAGAGACAGAGAGAGAGAGACAGAGACAGAGACAGAGAGAGACATAGAGAGAGACAGAGAGACAGAGACAGAGAGATAGATAGATAGAGAGAGAGAGAGAGAGAGAGAATAAGAGTAGAGAGAATAAAATAATTGCTGAAGCACGCAGACAATAATAAATATAGGTAATAATATGCTAGCTCAACGCAGCAAGATTTATGCAAAACAAAATAACTTACGCTATAATGTAGTATAGTGATTATACTATACATAGCATATTAGTTAAGATGTTCAGCATAATTACTTTTTTATTACAGAATATAGCAACATTTGTGCTTTACAAGATAGCAATTATTCAATGCAGCATAAATTGAGTAACGTATTTTTTACTAGAGCGAAGTGAACATTTTCTTACATAGAAGTTTTTAGAATTTCACATATCCGATCTGATATGAATTAATCTGATATTGTTCTATTTTGGTGTCATATTTATAATCGTAAAATATAAATAAAACCAAACGATAAGGTTATTGCTATATTATACCTTGGTAAGACAATGTATAATGTGTTAATAATAACAATAATAATAATAATAACTAATAACAATAATAATAAAAAATAATAATAATAAAAAGTTCAAATTACTGCACGGACAAAAATAAATACATATTATTATATGCTAGCCTATTTTCAGCATAATTTGTTCAATTATGCATAATGTATACTATACATCACAAATACTAGCATCATAATTTTTTCTTTAAGGGAGTAGTGTACCGACCTTATATCTCAAAAACTAAAACGTGTTTTGGGTCTAAATTTGGTGTCATTGTGTAGCTAAGGGCTAAGGGTCACACCTATAGCCGTGATAAAAATTTCAAGATGTTTGACCGTCCCGAAAAAAAGAAAAAAAATTATTGAAATAGCATTGGGCCTTATGGGCTTAAAATTTCAAAAAATCATATAAAATCAATTTGCACGGTGACCCCCAAACTTTTTATATATTTGAAATTATCTTAAGCTGAAGTATCATTGTGCAAAGTTTCAGATTTTTTTGACGAGAAAAGTTTGAGTCTAATGGCCGATGTCAGTGCCCTACTCCTTTAATGTATATTCATCAGGTACCACAAAATCCACACACATAAAGTGTACTTTAATTTTATTGTTTATACTCAAATATAAAGGATGTTATTTGATAATCAATTGTTTGCATAATATCATAACAAGAATAAAAACTGAATAATAGAAACCACATCGGAGAGAGAGAGAGAGAGAGAGAGAGAGAGAGAGAGAGAGAGAGAGAGAGAGAGAGAGAGAGAGAAATGTAGAGAAAAAATTTCAAACCTAGTGTAATTTTTCTGACACACACAATTTATTATTTTTGCAATCTCCGATGTCCGATCTGATACCATAAAATACAGAATTATATATTTAAAAAATGGTCCTTAATTTATTCAGTATATTTAAAATATAACATTAGCAGCATTTTAATTTTTTTTCTTGATATTTAAACATAAACTTTATATATTTTTTAAATATATATATATATATATATATATATATATATATATATATATATATATATATATATATATATATATATATATATATATATATATATATATATCAGGAACTCTGGATCCGGATTCCGTGAAGATAGGAAGAAAAAAATTAAATAAATAAGAAAAACAAAAAAAACCAAAAAAAACAAACAGGAAGAAAAAGAAGAAGAAAAAAAAAATATATATATATGTGGGATCTGACATCAGTAAAATACTAAAATTATGCTATCATTGATTTTTAATATATGGGTATTATGCATAATAACTTTTAACATATATATTCATTAAACAATCTCTCTCTCTCTCTCTCTCTAATTATACACACACACACACACACACACACACACACACACACACACACACACACACACACACACACACACACACACACACACACACACACACACACACACACACACACACACATCCACTAACGAGACTTCTGCTGACGCAACTGTGTAGTCTCAAATTGAAAAGGTAATTTGAAATCATTATTTTTGGTTGAATTATTCGTGATATTTTCATTCATTTTACACTGTGACGTAAATAATTACACTTATTATTTATCTAATACATAAAAATAATAATTCACGAGACTAATTGCATCATTGAAAGCACTTGATTTTACCCTATATACATATTACACAAAGGTCTTCATTAGGTGAGTTAATGTTGGCTGTTCGATAATTATGACGTAAAGTGATGTGCGTTATAGTTAACTTAAAGTGCGCGAGGGCGAGCGCGCTTACTTCATTCCGTGACTGCGAGTCAACCGGTCAACATCTCACCGTGTCTGTCATTACTTCAGAACTGTAAGTATTGATATTGTAATTATTTAACAATTATATTTTATACATATTTACACTATTATCTTATTACACACGTTATAGTACTAAAGTATATTATACAGTATTATAAGTCATTGGTTTATTTTATTATTGTTTGACATTTTTTTCATCCAATGATGATTGAATAGGTAAAATATTCAAACGTGGCTAAGAAGAGTAATAAATATTTTGAATTTTTTAAATTGAGTTTATAAACGTAGAAAATATTGTTTTTAATATAATCTAATATCTATTGCCCAATAAAAAAAAATTAATGTCAAATATAATTTATTTAATAAATTCTTTCATGCTTTGTTATTAATTTGCTATACTGTATATATGATATCGTTTTGTGATTATTCCTCCGTTGCTTTTCTTGTTCGTTTATAATGTGATACTTGTTATTTGTTAAGGTGAAAATGTCAAAGAAAAATAACACTTACTGTGCCCCCTTGGAGAAGATAATGGTCTGCGAGATCTTCCGCAACCTCACTTTCCCAGACAGAATACCATTCCAGGTATCCTCTGCTCTCTCCAAGACTGGCTTCGTCTATCATAATGATCAGGAAGCTATATGCATCTTCTGTAATGCAGTAACAGGTGTCTTTGAGCCTGTACCTAAGGGGCATACTTGCAACGTCAATAACCAACTTAATGCCCCACTGCCAGTAGAAGGGAAAAGCCTGAAGTTCGAGTCCAACCGCTTAATGTTATTCCTGCAAGAAGGATGGGGAAAGATAGTAAGTAAATTTTTATGCATAAAATTAAAGATGAAATAGATATACAATAACAAATAGAAATCTGAGCGTGGTTCAACGTGCAGCAATCACGAGTTCACGGCTTTTTCAGAAGCCGTGAAATGCACTGAATGCACTCTCGTGTTCTCCGTGCGTTGGTGCCGCTAGCGTATCACAGGTAAAACGTTAGGAGGGGTGTTAGGGCATGTCACAGGATTATTTATATCTCTGGTCAGTCCTGACAGTGCAAGGTGCAGATAGTAGCCCACGTTAAGTTAGTGGTACATCAGGACGGTGTACCAAAATCCACATCATCTCTATTAAATTTCACTGCGTTGTGTTTATCCTGTTGTATGGTTAAAAACTTATTTTCAAATTGTTTCAATTTATTTATTATTAGTATTATTACTTACCTTTTGTGTATTCATGTTTTTTTTTATTTTTTTATTTTACAGTGTGGTAGGAACCCGGTGGGAGCAATAGAGCTGGCACGAGCAGGATTCTTCCTCGGTCCAGCGAAAGAAATTCGTTGCTACAAATGTAGTGTGGTGGTAGAGGGTTTGTATCTTGATGACGATGCCAAAGTTGAGCACCATATCTCGAGCCCCAAGTGCCCAATGGTGACAGGAATCGGATCGGACAACGTGAAACTTGGAGAGGAACGACACATGCCCGTCTACTATTTAAAAGGGCTTCTAAATGACATAAATATTATGGGCAAGTATACACACGCAGGGCAAATCTGCGTTTTACAACTGACAGAGAGAGAGAGAGAGAGAGAGAGAGAGAGAGAGAGAGAGAGAGAGAGAGAGAGAGAGAGAGCATTATGCTTATTTTCATAAGTTAAAAAAACTAATTTCACCTCCTATTGTGTAATTTGAGATTTGAGACATTATATGGTGAAGGTATAATATATACAGATAGTAAACTTAAAATATTCATTATAAAAACAAGCAAAACTACATAAGCTTTATGACTTAAGTAAATAAACAAAACAAAATAAGAGAACATGCATAAAATTTACAAATTATGTTGAATAACTGTGTATGTTGTAATTTCAGAGTTCAGCAAGCAGAACGAGGCTGCACCAGCACTAGCACCGACAGAGATTACAAGTGCAATTCACAAATTGCGTAAGGATGTTGTTGATAGATTAACAAGCTTCAAGAACTACCCTGCGGGAGCTAGCAAAGAAAGACTTCAGGATTTCAGCAAAGCTGGCTTCTTTTACACTGGTATACCTATCATTTTATGTTGTTAATCAGAACCTTAAATCTTATATAATAATTTTCTACACTGAAAAAAAATTTGAATCCTCTAAATACATTTGGGAGGTAAAACTTGGCCTTTTGAAGATTTAAAAAAACTCTGGTCAAATCAATTTATATATATATATATATATATATATATATATATATATATATATAATATATATATATATATATATATATATATATATATATATATATATATATATATATATATATATATATATATATATATATATATATATATAAAGTAAGTACTTATATAGTAATTGGCTAGAAAGTACTAAAGTTCCAACCAAAAATACAAAACCTTTTATTGTTCTATAAGTCATGAAACATTTTGGGCCTTTCTAAGCTTAAAAAAAAAAAAAAAAAAAAAAAAAAAAAAAAAAAAAAAAAAAAAGGGGGGTGGGGCAAGTTGCATTATATTAGAGTCCCTCTTAAGATAATTAATCTCCATACTAAACTGAAGTAATTTGTATGAAATGCACAGGTCGTGGAGACACTATGACCTGCTATTGCTGCAGCGTGGTTATTGGCAGGTGGTCGTCCTTCTTTGATGTTTGGGAGGAGCACGCTAGATGGTCGCCTGAATGCGAACACTTGCAGGTGAAGAAAGGGAAGCAATTCATACAAAATGTGCAATGCAACCTATACCAGGTGAGATGACCAAAACTAAACTTTGTTTTGTTCTTATTTTATCAGAAAAATTGGACAGCATCTATATATTAGAAAACTGCTTTATTATAAAACTATAATTACTAAAAGAAAGGGGGAAACATGCTATGCTTGTCCCATAGATAATTAACTATTTTTGACCTTGGTTCCATGTGGAACTACCCTTGAAATTGTGCCAATTGTTATAACTTTCCCAGGGTTTACATAAACTAATTTTCAGGGTATGGAATAACCTAAATATTGATAAATCAAAATGTAGGGTTATAAGTTTTTCATACATTAATATTTAAATATTTAAAGGTCAAATATACACCCTGAGTAGATATCAGGGTTTTCAGGGGAGCCTAAACAAAAGTGGCATGTTTTTATTTCAAAGTTCTGAAATTAATATTATCTTTCAAAATATAAACCTTTTGGTACTGAACCTTGCAGGAGAGTTAGGATTACCTTTAACCCAGAGTTAGACCTTAACTTTGTTAGTTTTATCATTATAGAAATTCAATTGAAAAATTATGATTTGTATGTCTAAATTAACAGGGATTGATATCTTATTTGACATTGTAGCTTTATTTTAAGAGTGACCCTTTTTAGGTTCAGCTAGACCCCCTGCACTAACTTTAAAAAAGTAGCTTGCAAAGTACACCATTCTACATTAATGTGAAGCTTCTGAATTCATTTGCGTACTTAAAATTGGTCTAAGTTGAAAAAATCAGGTTCAACTCAGGGTCATAAAATAAGTTGAAAACCTTTGGTATATACAATCACCAAGTTCTAACTGACACTAAACGTTCAGGTCCGTCTTGAACCTGAAAAAGGTTGTGTCTCAAATAAAATAATAATAGATATAATACAATACATTATATCTAGGGCTTAAGGTTGAAATCTCTAGGTTCAAAATTAAGGTTAAAAAAAATTTAATACATTTTTAATTTTTGGCTACATTATGATAAAAGGAAGAAGAAGGAAACAAATCAATCAGGGTCCAATAAAATAAATTTATGTTAAATATTGTGTGTGATTTTCAGGACTTCAGAAGGAAGTTAGGCACGATCCAAATCAGAGAACCCAATCTGTTTGATATGGACCCTGATGAAGAGGTACCTGCTGTCAAGCCAAAGATCCCCACTGCACCTCCAATCAATCACCCAGAGGTGTCTGCAGCTAAAAACCGCGCGAGTGCCAAACCTCTAGCACAATCTCTGCCTGGACTGTTGCCTAGTCTGGAGCCACGAGGAGCCACTGCAATGGGGGCCCTGAGGGCCCAGGTGGGGCAGCCACAGATAGATTGCATGTCGACATCAATGCCAAAACCTAAGAAAAATTTAATTAGGGGTAAGTATATATTTATGTGTTTGTGTGTTTGTGTGTGTGTGTGTGTGTGTGTGTGTGTGTGTGTGTGTGTGTGTGTGTGTGTGTGTGTGTGTGTGTGTGAGAGAGAGAGAGTGAGTGAGTACACACACACACACATATATATATATATATATATATATATATATATATATATGTATATATATATAGAGAGAGAGAGAGAGAACAGTGATAAAGTTTCAGTTTTTGTTTTCTATTTTGCCAACACAGTTCTGAAATTGTTATCATTTATAATATATGAAAACATTTAAAAATGAAAAATGAAAATGCATGAATAGTAATTTATATCTAAAAATAGAATTCATGATTTATATGTACATCATATAACTGTTGTAACTGTAACTCAAAATTAAGAATAAAAAAAAAAAAAAAACAAAAAAAAAAACAAAAAACAAACATAAAGAAGTCGCAATGTTTTTATTGATGAGTTCAATATTTCTGTTTCAGCAGCGACCAATTCTTCACGGATATGCACACTTTGTCAAGTAAACCTACTGGGCATAGTTTTCCTACCTTGCTACCACCTTGCAAGCTGTGAGGAATGTGGCAAGGACCTGATCCAGTGTCCTAAGTGCTCTGATCAAGTACTTGCAGTGATAAAAGCTAGATTACCTTTAGACTAAGGTGAAAGCTCCAATCAATATTAGGTAGTTACAAGTAATTACCATTATATTGATAAGGCTATGGCTAATAGGGGGAGGGGAATTTTGGCCAGTTATAGGTCAACTGAATATTGTAAATTCAATTCTTTAAATCTCTGTGAAAATAATATATAATAAATATATATATGTTATAATATATTGTATGAATTAAATTACTTGTAAAATTTGACACCTGGTCAAATTTTTCATTCCTAAAAAATTCTAATGTAGCCTGCAACACTTAAAAAAAATTTCAATTAGTTAATATTTATATTAAAAAAATAAAGCATTTCTTTAATAATTTAAAAAAAAAAAAACATCGAAAAAAAAAAAAAAACAAAAAAAAAAACATAACTGAGATCATGAAGAATTATCATCAGCAAAAAACAGCATACACCTTTATTAGGTTCATGGTGTAATAAACCAAGTGTAAAATTGATTATTATGTATATTATTTCAATACATAAAAACAACACTAAACCAAAAATAAAAAATGATTTAAAAACTATGTGATGTAAAATATGAGCTGAACTTCATATGACAATACCATTATTTAATGTAATGCAGAATAACATAATATCTTAGCCCTTATGGCAATAACATAAAAATATTCACCAGAGTAGTTGTATCTGATTTAAAGTTAGAACACAAATAAAGTTATTAAATTATTATAATATTATATAGAGCTAATTAATGCCAAAAGAAAAAAAAATGGGCCAATATAATTCCTAATGTTAAATTATGAAGTCTGATAAATTAAATTTCAAAGTATATTTACTGTAAATTGTTATTTCAAAGATGAAATTTAAAAAAAATATTATAAGTTTCTTTTTGTAGTTTTTGTTTATGAATTTTGAGTATGTGCAATTTCGAACACTTTTGATATTATTTTATATTTTTTAAGAATTTGATTTTGATACTTATTTTTAAATGATAGTTCTTAAAATATTCATGCTTATATGATAAAATATTACATGCATAAAAATATAGGTGTATAAATTAATGCTGGTAAATGAAACGTTTGTACACTAATTTGCTGTCATTGTACCAGAAATGTGTATTTCATGCAATCTTTTTTTTTTTCCCCCAATTTTTATATAATAATTATTTTTTACCTTTATGCATGTACTAATTTAATATCTAATAATGTAGATTAAGTTTAAACTGCTTTTTAAATTTTTTTTTTATAATTTTTAATTTTACTTTGCTTATATATATTATTATCATATGCTATTTTATATGTGGAATTTTTTTATATATACTTGATATTTTGATATAATAATTTGCTATCATTTTTGCAGAAATATTTCATGCAACATTTTTTTTTTTTTTTTTTTTTTTTTTTTTTCAAATTTTACAAAATAACTTTTATCTTTTATGCATGTAGTAATGCAGATTAGGTTTAAACTGCTTTTGTTTTAATTTTTTTAAACTTTTTATTTTATTTTGCTTGTATATTATAATCATATGCTATTTTATATGTGGAAAACTGTTAATTTTCCAAAAACAGAGCATTCTCTTCATCTTTAACTATTAATCATAGAAAATAAAATCAGTCCTTATGCAATATGAAAATTATCTGTAGTGTTGATACTTGCTAATAAATAAAAGCTTCCATAAATAAAATCATGAATTAAAATTATTGTGTCAATTGTCCTTTTCTTGCATGCTTATCTTATTTATTTTTATAGGACTACAGGTACTTTTTATTTATTGCATTTTTTTTTACTTATATTATTAAAACAAGTCAATATTATAAGTCAATAATTTAGTTAAGGAGTTGATTTATTTTCTTGCTCTCCTAACAATATGTATAAATACAATACTTTAATTATTGAAAAAAGAAAATCAAGAATAATATTGAAGTAAATTTTAGGTAGGTGTGGATAAAAATAGACAATTTTAACAACTATCTCCAATAAAGTTTTTGTATAAAAAGATCATAAAAAATATCTGCAAAAAAAAAAATAAAAAAATAAAAAAAAAAAGGACATTGATATATTATGGAATCTTTTATATTTTTTAACCCTTCTTTAGCCTCACATAAACTGGGGAGAAAACTTGCAGGCAGCACACTTTATAATTTCTATTGTAAGATAAAATTTTGTGACGTCATGAATTCCAAAAGTTGCCATCTTTACAATTCTTTAACCACAGCTTGTGAGGTTCCAGAAATGTTAAAAGACATAATAGTATTTAAATACGAGATCCATGTAACAACTTTTTAGCATGAAGGAATTATTTTGAAATATATAATAAAATGTTAATTTTTACCATTACATTGCATTCACAAATGTCCTCAATATGATTTACATTGAGAATGACTGAATGGAAAGGTTTCACCCTCCTCTATCATTAAATTATCATTATTATATATTATTTAACAAAAAATCAACCTACTAATTTCACTTACTGGTTTAAGCTTGCGCTTGGTTGACATGTTTGAGTATAAACTGAAAATCATTTTACTCTTTCAAATTTATGTGAAATTAAGTTTCTTTATTTAAATTTAAAGTGACTAATGTGAATTATTTGATCCATTTAATTTTAGAAAATTATTGTATAGTTAAGATAGAAATATCAGATAAAAAAAAGATTTTTTATAACAGGATAATTGCATTTATATAAAAGTTGACGCCATATGTGAGCAGTAAATAACATGGGCTGGTATCAGAAAATTGCTAATTTTAAAAGTTTGAAAATACTTATAAATATTTTTGCAAGTATTAATTCTATGTAATATCGGTTGAATTATATTTCAAAGTATGTAAGAAAAATAATAACAACCAAAAAAATCACCCTATTTCTCAAAGTAAATAGCCAAATGCCATGTTTGTCCTATGCTGAGCAATGTTATTTATTGCTACACTATGGCGTTGAAGCGCATTTCTGCGCTCTTTCATGTACACATACTCTATTGCCCCAAGCCAAAGTATAATAATTCTATATAATAATAATTTTAAAAAATTAAATAAACCCAAATGTTACCTCCAGGTGTATAGGGAACATATAAGATGTATATTAATTACAATATATTATTATGTGTATGTAATATAGTGATGTATGCAGTATATAATTATGTTGAATGCTTTAGTATAGAATATAGTATAATATACACGTGTGTCTTCACAACAAGGACAAAAGTGTTTGTTTACTTTCCCCCGGCAAACCGCGCGAGACATTCTTATAGAAATGTCAGTTTGCATACAGCAAGTGGAGACTGTGAAATAAGATGATGAGAATTCCATTGCAGTTGATGGTGCCGCACAAAACCAAGCCAACACATCAGCACTTTGTTAAAAAACTTGATACTAAGTCAGACGTGATAGGATGCACTTTGCATATATATATATATATATATACCGCATATGTTAAATACTTTTATTACATCTCATATCGTTTTACATAAAGTGAGATATGTAAATAGCTTTATAGTATAATTATCATACGATCCTCTATTATATACACTCTTTATTAGTTTCATAAATTTAAATAATTATTGAGCATTATATAAGGTGGTTGCACTCAATAAATTTAATTACGCTCCAGCACCATGTTTGTGTGTATAAATACAATATCCATAGGACACCTTTATTATTATTATTTTTAAGTATACTTTTACAACCTTAAGTGTTGATTGGTTTTAAAAATTCGTATGTGAATAATGATATTAAAACTTTCCCCCCCTATCACTTATTAAGATTAAAACATACACAATGAATATTTTATAAGTATTTATTTTATATATGATTCATTATTTATATATATGATTAAATTTTATGATGTATCTAAAGCTGCGACTAAATTTTTAAGTAAACTCTCTCTCTCTCTCTCTCTCTCTCTCTCTCTCTCTCTCTCTCTCTCTCTCTCTCTCTCTCTCTCTCTCTCTCTATCCTCTTTTTTGCAATAAGTGCAATATGATCTTAATTATATTTTTTTCTGTTATGACATAACCGGTAAAGTTGATATTACACATCATACCAATATTTAGGTCTACTCTAGAATTTTAGTTAAGGCTAGTTCGCAATATGAAATCAAATTATGTTAACCTACAATTTTATTACAAAAAAAAAAAAAAAAAAAAAAAAAAACTTTGGAAATATTTGTGTTAAAAAAAAAGAAAAGAAAAAAATCATGTCAATGTATAAAAAAATTATTATTAACTTTATTATGAAAATGTGAGGGCTTGACAGTCTTGTTTTACAAAATCTTGACTTTTTAAGTGTTTATACCTGTTGTGACTTCTAGATAAAAATTAATTAATATCATTGTTAGCAATAAATATGAGTTGAATATAAGCAAAAATATTTGTATTGATAGCTCTGTAACATATATATATATATATATATATATATATATATATATATATATATATATATATATATATATATATATATATATATATACATACATACTAGAAATACTTTTATTTCATATAGTATAAACTATACAGCTTTTATTATTCCATAAAAAAATGTATACATAAAAAAACTTCATATTTTATGCTTGCTTTGCTTTCAGCTTTCCTCTCCATGCTAAATCTCTGTGCTTCACTCTCGTCCTCGCTCCTTTCCCCTTATCTAGTTTCCCCTCCTTAAGTTTTTATAGTATTTTTCTTCCTACTCTTCTTAACTAAGTGAACGTTGTATTTTGGTGAGCCAGTGTTCCTCCTACTCTTAACAAAATCACAGTTACAATCAGTGCTACATCTGCCGAGAGATACACAGCAACCACGTCGAGGTCCAAATTTTGTTATATCTAGTGTCCAAATGGAAAGTAAACCGGATACCTATGGATTAGAAGTCCTTGTAGCAGCTATTGAAGGTATAGCCATATTTTTTATAAATACTCACTCATACTTATTTAATATTGCAAAAGATAGGGCGTAACCTGAGACCTGAGTTTAATATAGGTAACCGGAAGTGGCGGAATAGTAGTATATTGATGAGACGTAATAAATAACAACAGGTGCTATTTTACTGAAGTGTGCATCTAATATTTAAATATAATATGTAAAAATTATGCGCACAACTTTATACGCAGAATTACCAAAAGGCTTCGTGACGTCATCATAAATATATGGATGCCTTATCAGCTGTGTATGTTTTATATGACGTCATTAACGTTTTATTTTTTATTTTTCCATTTTTAAATTTTGAAAAAGAATTCGTTAAGTATTTTTTTATATATACATACAATAGATAAGGTTGACATTATTGAAATGTTGAAAGATATATGCAATAGTTATATTGATGTATATGGGATAATTATTTAACCGGCCCTGTGGCGCAGTGGTTAGCAAGCTTGATTTCCATGCCGTGAGCCAGCGTTCGATACCAATAGAGGGACTTTTCATGAAGAGTCGCCTTTGCTTGGTGTGGAATGTTGGTTCTCGGTGTGGCTTGACTGGTGTGTGTGCTACTGAGTTGCAGAGGTCGGCCAGGCATCCAAGGTGATAATCGGATGTCGGCTGTCCACGCATGCAGTTTTCTGTGGTTTCCTGCATGCACCACCCTGTCGAATGACTGGACAGTTCCTATACTATAGGCCACAGCCGCTACCTTCCAGTCCTTTCTACTAACACTCTACCTCTTCCTTCAACAACCTTTCATCCCTAAACGTGGGCGCTTGCGCCTTTCCTGGGTACCTTCTGTCACTGCTCAACGGTCCTCTCGAATACGGGGGCTTAGTAACACACATATATATATATAAAAAAAAGACAAAGACAAAAAAAAAAAAAAAAAAAATCACTTTTCAAAACAATTTAATATACATAATAACAATGCAAAGCTTTTAAATAAAAATGTGATGCATGGTGCAAAATATTTATAAAAGATATAAGACAAAAAGTGATATAAAAACTGATAAAAATAACTGATTGATTGATTTGCACTCAAATATATTCAGACTCAAGAAATAAGGGAAAAAAAACTTTATTGAGCTAGGTGGTTCATAATATAATTAACATTGGTTGATACTACCAACTTTAGTTTATTTAGTTATTATTTATTGACGTCCTTTTACTATGGGAAATCAGCCTACAGACATCACATAATTTAACCTAATTGTTAAACAGTACAGCCAGTTACAAAGCTTGTAATAATAAATTATACATAATGCGATACAAGTTTAAATAATTTTAATTTTAGCTTACTAAACATAATTAATATTAATTAACTTAATAATTATTAATTTTAGTATAATATGCACTATAAGTTTTTTTTTTATATTTTAAGACAATTTTTTATTTGTTCATTTGTTTGTTTATTATTATTTTACTTTTTCATAGTATATTTACATGACAGTTTTTTTCCAAATATTTTACAATAAATCAATTAAACATATTAACTATAATTTATTTCACTTACTTTTTTAATCATATCAGAGATTTTGTATAAGATATTAAATTAAGAGTAGCGATTGAATCATACTTTTTTTTTTTTTTTTTTTTTTTTTTTTTTTTTGTATGAGGTGAATGTGGTGAATTTTTCGTTTCTACTGATAACCGATTCCACATTTGTTCCACCAAAAACTGCAAATGAGTTTCCATACATTTTATAGTTAGCTACAGATACTTTTATACTTGTATTTTTTTAGTTCTTAAGTTTCTTACTTTCACATCACAGGCCATAGTTATGAATTAGTCATTGATTAAGTAAAATTATTGAGATAGGGGCAGAATGGATAAAATAAAGCAAAGAAGCGCCCAACACACATTATATAGATGCTGTATGTTATGACATATTACTTAAATTAATAAATAAATATATAAGCTATATCTCTACACTTTTGTTTTGCAGCTAAGGAACGTGCGGAGCCTCTAGTACAGGAGCGTAACGTGGTATATGATTCGTTACAGCTTAGGCTGGACACTTTTTTAAAGTTGTGGAAGAAACCCACCCCCCAACAGTTCACAAAAATTGCTCGTGCAGCACGGGCGGGCTATTTCTATTCGGGTAGGTCTATATTTTGTATAATATTATTACAAACTTGTATATATACACATTTTCGTATGGTATTAAGTGTTTGATTTTATGAATTAATTATTATTTATGATTTAATAATATGAATATGAATCAGTCCACTGATTATATTTCTTTCTTTCTTTCTTTCTTTCTTTCTTCTTTCTTTCTTTCTTTCTTTCTTTCTTTCTTTCTTTCTTTCTTTCTTTCTTTCTTTCTTTCTTTCTTTCTTTCTTTCTTTCTTTCTTTCTTTCTTTCTTTCTTTCTTTCTTTCTTTCTTTCTTTCTTTCTTTCTTTCTTTCTTTCTTTCTTTCTTTCTTTCTTTCTTTCTTTCTTTCTTTCTTTCTTC
>OX439127.1:43983475-43994889 GCA_949318235.1 Ecdyonurus torrentis
AATAAATTTAACAAGGCTCTGCAAGGGCTTGAAAACAATGTTGTAAAAACAAATATGTAACAAAGAAATAATGTTTGTCTTAAAAATATTGGATTAATGTTCAGTGAATTTACTTTAAGTTAAAAACAGTAAAAAAATAATAAATAAATAAATAAATAAATAAATAAATAAATAAATAAATAAATAAATAAATAAATAAATAAATAAATAAATAAATAAATAAATAAATAAATAAATAAATAAATAAATAAATAAATAAATAAATAAATAAATAAATAAATAAATAAATAAATAAATAAATAAATAAATAAATAAATAAATAAATAAATAAATAAATAAATAAAAAAATAAAAAAATAAAGAAACTAATTGATGAATATTTACAGAGAGATTTGGAGAGTGCAGAGGAGATCATAGCAGCCTCTGGAGAGGAGTGGAGATCAGCAGTAATTCAAAAAGACTACATAGTAGAACGTGAGTCTAATCTATATATCTGTCTTATAGATTAGCTAAATATGTAAATGAAGTAGTTATCTTATTTGGTTTGTATGTTTGTTTGTTTGATTGATTGATTGATTGATCCATCGACCGATCGATCGATCGATTGATTGATTGATTGATTGATTGATTGATTGATTGATTGATTGATTGATTGATTGATTGATTGATTGATTGATTGATTGATTGATTGATTGATTGATTGATCGATCGATCGATCGATTGATTGATTGTCAACAAATAGCATGATAATAATAGTCATGTCAGAAGCCAATTGTATATTGACAAACTGTATTTCTAAGATACACTTTGATTTGCTACAGAATTGCTGTGCAGATTCTGCAAAGCAGACGACATAAATTCCGTGTTGACTCCTTGTGGACACATGATGTCTTGTTTGGCCTGTGTTTCCGACCTTGAAGCATGTCCCACATGTGGAGAAAAAACGGATGGTTATGTGCGAGCTCATTTGCCTGACCTACTGAGTGAAAGGTATTAAAATATAGATAAAACAAGGTCAGCCTGGTGTGAACAGGCTTATTCCCCCCCAAAGTTTACATATAATAAATGTATATAATATTAGGTTAATAATTACAACAGTTTATCTGCTTATCTTAAAGAATGTGAACCTTCGAAATTTAAAGAACAAGATTGTATATTTTATATTATATTATTAATATTTTTAAATGACTATATTTTATATTATGATTTAGTGCTGTGCTATATTGAATGTAAGTGTATTTTAAATATATATAATAGTGGTTGTTATGAATGTATTTGTAGTGCACTTTCCATAACAGAAAATTATTTTATGTAACATTGTAATTTTTTTGTTACTCTTTTATCTGTAATGTATATAACCATGGTAGCACAAGTAAATAAACTTTTTGTTACAAGCTTATTTTTAATAATAATAAAATATTATGGTAAATTTCCATGTTGTAATTTTCATTTCAATGTTAAGCAAAAACATAGAGTAAAATAAAAATTGCAGTAAAAACACAACATTTGTTCATTATATAATAAACACAACATATCTTGTGACAAAATATATTACTACTAAAAAATCTTGATATATGTATAAAATTTCAAAGTTATGATGAGAAAAACACTTACTAAAATGTTATTATCTCAAAATATTATGATGTTTATAAGAGAGGTGAATTTAATCTTTTGAATTGTATTTGGATACCATATAAATATTGATGTTAATCTTGATAAAAGTGAATTAATCAATATAATATAATAATATATAATAATTAATAATAATATAATATAATATAATATAATATAATATAATAATTATTGAATCTTTTTACTAAGTCAAAATATTACTCCCACTCATATTTTGTTATAAAGTAATGTGTAAAATTTTTAGTATCTTTATGAATGTGACTTTTTAATAATTAGTGATCCAAATTAATGTAATGTATTTTTATTGTTGTTGATCTAGATTCATTTATTATATATTATGTTGTGGTATTTGGTTACTATAACATTTTATAATTTTCTTAATATTTTGATCTCTTTCTCTCTTATCTATGTATAATATAAATAAAAGTAATTGAATTTGAAATTTATATTAATTGTTACAAAAATTAATATGAAAGAAAAAATTATGTATTTCTTATTAGATAAATTTTATTTTTCAAAACAAATGAAACTGAATTCATGTTTTTTTTTCTTTCTTCATATTTATATACCATATTTAAAGTTGTATCATCTGTATATGGGAGTTTAAATGTGGTTTGAAGCTTGTATTTGCATATCATTATTTTTTAATGACAAAGGCAAATGATTATACAAAATACATAAATTTAAGGGCAGTGTTATTTTTATAGTTTGGTGGTTACATTTTGTAGTATTTTCATATAACAAAACAGTATGTACTATTAATATAAAAAACACACATTTGTTACTCTAAATATATTCTATAATATACATATATGTAAAAGTATGTATTTATGCATATCTTATGTTGTCTGAAAATTGTGTATAATGACTTTTCTTGAGAAAGTCAATAATTTGATTTAACTTGATTTGTATAGTATATTTTGAAAAGCTTTTTAGATTCACTTTTTAGTCAATAAGGTTCAAAATAAGAATAGTTAGAGATATGAAAATAAACTTATAGATTAATATAATGGGTTGAAATACTAACACATAAAATAATTCATAAAGTATACAATAAAAATAACATTTTTAAGGGAAATAAAAATGAGTGAAATTGTTATAATAATGTCAAGTAGGGAGTTAAGCCCCTGGAGGTTAGGCTATAATTGTGTCATAAATGTAAAACAAAAAGACTATTTTACAGGCGATAACCAAAGCTTTAACTCCTTACTTTTTCAAATAATGAAATAAATAATCCAGCCTGTGTGTGTGTGTGTGTGTGTGTGTGTGTGTGTGTGTGTGTGTGTGTGTGTGTGTGTGTGTGTGTGTGTGTGTGTGTGTGTGTGTGTGTGTGTGTGTGTGTGTGTGTGTGTGTGTGTGTGTTGTATATATATATATATATATATATATATATATATATATATATATATAATCAAGAAAATCTTTTATTCAAATATATTGCAGTATTTTATTTATTATTACTACATTATATAGCAAAGAAACAGGATATATATACTGGATGTAATTTCAATCTAAATATATATATTTTTAATTATTTTATTTTTAGACATTATTTTTTTGAAATGTTGGAGACCGCCTGTAAGATAGTCTACTTATTGAGCATTAATAACACACTTGTAGCCTAACCTCCAGGGGCCTTACTGTGGCTCTCACCAGCAAGGTAGATTTTTATAATAAAAAAAAAAAAATGCATCAAATTTGCAGAGTTCTTAGAGTACTTGACCCTGATCATATTTTAACCCAAAGATTTGACCCATAGGTTGACCCTGATTGATCTTTGACCTGGTGAACAATTTAATAATTTTTGAAGCAAATATCGTCATTTGCACAAAAAATATTATTATTTAAAGGTAATGCAAATAACTACATTTATAAAAAAAAAAAAAATGCTAAAATGAATTAATTAGATGAATTAACCTTAATTATTACCCAATTTTACATTTTATTTTATATGAGCTTGTTTATGTCCAAAAACACAGTAGTACATATTAAAAAATAGATTTTGCTGAAATTGATGTATTTTGTTTAGCGTTGCCTAAAAATGATAAATTCCAAATTTTAAGGTTTTCGGTTTTACCATCAAAACTCGAATTTTGAGGCGGGAAATTCAAAAATTTTAGGAACTTTTTTAAAAAATGGTATAAATTAGCATGATTTTTTCAGGAGAGGTTTGCTATTTTGCATAAGTAGTATGACATCTAATGAGCCATGAAATGTCAAGGAATCGATTTTTTTAAATTTTTTTTTTATTCTTAAATTCATTAAACATCCAACCAAGGCCGAGGCCTTATCGGCTGGTTCATACATAGGTTATTTCACTTACATTATATCAATTGTTATAATTTATAACCTTCAAAAAAAATTTAAACATCATACAAATCATAAAAAAAAATTAATCATATGAAAATTTCCATAAATATATAATGTTAATCAAAACTGTTTGTGACTTTACAATTTTTTTTCCCTTCATATTTTAATAATTATAATTTTTCCATGAAAAACTCATGTAATAGTTTTTTAACTTGTATTTTACTATTAAGATTTTTTAAATTTAACGGAATCTGATTCCATAATTTTGGCAACACATATCTTTTTGTTCTTTCTGTAAAACTATTTAATATTTGTGGTACTATCATTGTTTTTTTTAACACAGTTCTGGTGTAATGATCATGTTCTCTAGGTATACCATGATCATTATCAAAATAATATTCTAACAAAAATGTAACATTTAATAAATCACTAATCGGTAAAATATTTAAATACTTATATATTTCATTATTTTCACATTTCTTCCCTTTTTTTAATGATTTAAGGATTCTTAATTGCATTTTATGTAAGTGAGTCAATTTTCCGGATTTAGTAAACCCGGAAAATTGATTGATTATTGAATAATATTTTGAGCAATCAAACCACTGTGAATTTTATAATGATTTTTTTGTGGTAGTAAACAATGTTGTTAGCAGTACAGAAAATAATTAAGGAAGTTTTTCAGGTAGTAAATGAAATTTCGAGTTTTTTTTGGAAAATGAGAAAATCAAATTTGAAAATTGATTTTTTTTCTCATTTTCAAAAATCCCGCAAAAATTCATTTATTACCTGAAATATTTTCTTAGTTATTTTCTGTACTGCTAACAACATTGTTTACTACCACACAAAAATCATTATGAAATTCACAGTGGTTAGGTTGCTATACAGTGGTCAAAAGAGATGAAAAAATAGTAAAAATTGACAATATATAATATTTTATTATTCAATAATCAATCAATTGAAAATCGATTTCTTGACATTTCATGGCTTATTAGACGTCATACTTATTATACAAAATAGCAAACCTCTCCTGAAAAAAATCATGCTAATTTATACGATTTTTTAAAAAAATGAAAAAAAGTTCTTAATTTTTTTTAATTTCACGCCTCAAAATTCAAGTTTTGATGGTAGAACCCTAAAATTTGGAATTTATCATTTTTAGGTGACCCTCAACAAAATATATCACTTTCAGCAAAATCTATGTTTAATTTTTTTTTGACGTAAACGAGCTCATATAAAATATATAATGTAAAATCAAGCAATAATGAAGGTTAAAGGTTGCATTCAGATGGCTTGCATCTCAAATTCTAAAAAGAAAAGCTCGAAACTTTGTGATGCCATTTGAAAGTTAATAGTAACAGCTACTTATGATAAAAGTTTTAGAACTCATGACCATCAGATAAGAGAGAGAAAATAATTAATGAAATGAACATGGGCCCTTATCGGACTAAAATTTCAAAAGCTATTCATCAATTTCAACAAAATCTATTTTTTAATATGTACTACTGTGTTTTTGGACATAAACAAGCTCATATAAAATAAAATGTAAAATTAGGTAATAATTAAGGTTAATTCATCTAATTAATTCATTTTAGCATTTTTTTATAAATGTAGTTATTTGCATTATCTTTAAATAATAATATTTATTGCGCAAATGACGATATTTGCTTTAAAAAATATTAAAATGTTCACCAGGTCAAAGGTTACTCAGCGTCAACCTATGGGTCAAATCTTTAGGTTAAAATATGATCAGGGTCAAGTACTTTAAGAACTCTGCAAATTTGTTGCATTTTTTTTTTTATATAAAAATCTAACTTGTTAGTGAAAGCCACAGTAAAGCCCCTGGAGGTTAGGCTACAAGTGTGTTATTAATGCTCAACAAGTAGACTATCTTACAGGCGGTCTCCAACATTTCAACTAATAATATAATAAATAGAAATATCCTGATCTTATTTTCAAAATTTAATTAATTATATTTTAAAACTAAAATATTGTTTTAACTGTATAATATACTAATGTTGTGAGTTTTTATTAACATTTATTATTTATTAAAAATTTAAATTTTTTAATGAAATACAGAAGCATAAAATAAAATAATTTATGAAACAGTCATGGCAGCAATAATATTTTATCATAAGGTTTGCGAGAATAGAATGATGGCGCAGGATGCTTATACAGTATTTTAATACTTAATAAAAAGTTCATCATTTACTTTCGATCAATATAAAATGGGGGAGTGGCCTCAAGTGTGACGTCTTTTGTTTCTAGGCAACCGTTTTCCACAAATAGATTTTAAATCAAACTTCTGTTTCTAATTGGCTGTGGGTAGTAAACATAAAGGTGTTATATTAGAGAGAACAAAAAGGCGAGAATTGAGAAAATACCAACTATCTGTGAACGATATATATATTATTATTTACTTATAAAAATTACTAAAAGATATGTTTAAAATTAAGTTTCTTTGCTATATAAAGTAGTAATAATTATTAAAATACTGCAATATGTTTTGATCTTTTTTTTTTCTTTTTCTTTCTCAATTTGATTGATTTTTAATTTGCTTTTCTCTCTCTCTCTCTCTCTCTCTCTCTCTCTCTCTCTCTCTCTCTCTCTCTCTCTCTTTCTCTCTGTTTTTTTAAAGCTTTGCAGTTATTGTTCTGACATTAATAATAACAGTCATTGTAGCAAACACGCACACATAATATATATATATATATATATATATATATATATATATATATATATATATATATATATATATATATATATATATGTATATTTATATATATATATATATATATATATATATATATATATATATATATATATATATATATATATATATATATATATATATATATATATATATATATTCGTACACTCTTGACCATATTTTGAAAAATGATAAATTGATTTTTTTTTAATAAAATGTCTCTGTCTCTCTGAAGTTATTAATTATTTATGGACATCGCATTGCAATATTGCAATTTCATTTTGAGCTTGCGTGACTTCATCGTTCCATTCTTTTCAAGTAAAATGTAGAGTAAAGAAGAAAAAGAAAAGAAAAAAAAAAAAAAAAAAAAAGTGAAAGGAAAGGAAAATTTGAGCAGCTTTTTTACCTTAAAAAAATTAATAATAAAAAAGTAATAAACTTGAATAATTAATTTGATTAATAGTCACAATACCTATTTATTTTCTACTCAATCAGCATAAAGCTTCGATAAAATTGGTCCATATAATCTTTATATTTTATTTTTGAATAGATATCAATAAAATAATACTATTAAAATTCCCCTACTCTGGTCAGTTGGCGCTCCCTATCTCCACTTTGTGGCGCCTCATTGCAGCTCTCGCACTTCAGTTGTTCGCCAACTTTGTTCGAATATACATCAGCTAAATCGTATTGAATCTCTATGTATCAGATATGCTGTGGTGTCATCCTATGTTTTTATTGCTATTGTTATATTTTATTTTATTTTATTATACAGCCATTATTATTAGTTTTTACGATGTTCGATTTTTAATGCACAACAGGAGTATCAAATAGAACAGTAGTTTGATCTTTCAAATATATTTTACGTCACTGTATAACTTTGCACTCATCTTTTCATAAAAAAATGGGGCTTGTGTGTTTTTGTGTCAAAAATTTATTAGTAAAAAAATAAGTGTTGTTGTTTTTTTGTTTTGTTTTTTACCACACATTTTTTTTTGTTATATAGATCTTATTAGAACTGATATTTTATCATAAATTAATTTATTAGCTCTGCAATTTTATAAATGTATTTTACAGTTATTTAGTTATTTGTTTCTGTATTTGCTATTTATTTGCAGCCTCTGTGAAATCAATCTGCATAAATGAGTCTCTCAAAGCAAGCGGAACTAAAATTTGGTTCAAACCAAATTAATACAAATCCTAATTTAGTTAATGAAATCTTCCGTCTCCTGACTTTCCCTGATGCAGTTCCTTACGGTCTATGTGGACCCTTGGCTAAGCATGGCTTTTACTGCGATAGTGAACGTACCGCAAGGTGTATATTCTGCTGTGCTCGAATACTGATTGGTGACAATTCCAGCGTCGAACATGTGTGTCAGCATACTGCACGTAACATCAGACTGCCTGATTTGATTAACAATCGATTTGAAGCGGTCAGGATTGTTAGTTTCCTCAAGAAAGGATGGCCAAAAATTGTAAGTTTTTTTTTTTTACGTATTTTACTAACACAAAACATTGGAGCTAAATATTACCGAGTAAACCATAGCTTTTTCTCATGTGGATTGCAAATACTGTCTGATAGAAGAACTTCATTACACTTGTGAAGATACTTGAGCTTTCTTCAATCGGAAAAGTATACTTGCAATTCTCATCGGAAAAAGTTGTGTTTAGTGGGAGTATTATGTATTTGTAAATAATTATATCATTGATAATATTAATCAGGCTATATAAAATCAAAGAAATTTTTACATGTTGAAATTAAAGTTGTATGCAAGTTTTCTTCGTTGGAACTTTTTTCTTATTTCTTATAAGTTTCTATAATCAATATTTACATTCACGTATGTATAGGAAAGTCACTCTATAACAGTGACGTAAGATGTGTAACGGGAGGGGTCCAGCCTATATAGTGAGCATGAGCAAAGAATTCAAAACGATTTACATTACAAAATTTATAGTCACTATACACATACTGTAGAAGTAATATATATATACTGTAAGGCGCTAAATCTCTTACACTATTTTTACGATTTTACTGCATTATTCACTTAATGTTTTCCGATTTTCTTTCGTATAACTATATAATTAGGAAATAAAATAAAAATCAATTATTGAACAGAAAAATGAGTTCATAATTAGAACTAACCATAGTCATGTACAAATTAAGACTCGAGAAATGGAGGTGATTGTAAAGTGCAAAGTCAGGATATTTTTAATTGTTTCAGACTTCAAAAATTCGTTTAATAGTCCTGTGCACTGCTGTCCCTGCATATAGATAGGCAACTTTTTATACGCTCATTTAAATCAATGCAATCGTATTTTTTAAATTACACTAACAGAGAGAGCTATACGCTTCATTTTTGGTAACAATAATATTGCTTATTAAAATATCTCTGCCTTATGAGTGTTTTCTTTTCTTTCGATCTAGTTCCGGTTTTATTCAGTTTTTTTTTTTTTTTTTTTTTTTTTTTTCCGCCAAAACTCGCACATTCGTTTTGGAAAAAAAAAATCCCACTCGTAAGGTACCCATATTTTACAAGCTATCTAAAAATGTATTTTAAGTCTCACTTTGACAAATAATAAGAGTGTAATTTAATGAATACGATTCACCAAAATATAATAAATTTTAAATCGCCTTGGTATAGCATATAGGTACCACAATGCACCTATGCTGCCTAAGGCTGAAGATTATTTTTGTTGGCAGGAAACGTATATCTATGTTTTAATCAAAACAATATTTATCTGTTTCGTGGAATCAGTATTTTATCATGAATAAACTACGGAATGCTAATTATTATTATTATCATTTTTAGTTTGGTATTATACAATGTTTCGAAGTTTGAACCTTTCTGCATGCTCTTGCCTATTATTAAAAAAATGTTTTGTTTTTTTTTCAAATAATAATTGATTAGCAAAACGTTTTATTTATTCAATTATAATTGCAATAAACAGATTGACGATTTTAAAATTGATGGAAACATGTTTGCAAGTCTGACTTTTTTTTTTTGTTGCAATATGTGCATATTATATTTAAATCTAAAATCTAATAGTAAAATAGATTTTGATCCCTTAAATTTATATTTAACTAATTACTAATTAATTATTTTATAGTTCCTGAAAACGTTATAATATTGGCATTGAAAACCTTTTTAATTAGCCTGTAATAAAAAACATAAACTTGCGATATCAGAAAATGAAAAAAAAAAAAAAAAAAAAAAAAAAGAAGAAGAAGAAGAAGAAGAAAGTAAGAATTATATATTGCAAATAATAAAGTACCTTCTTCATTATTAATTAATCTAATTAGAAAACGTACAAAGTAATATTAAATTCGTGTGTCTGTATTTCAATGTTTATTACTGAAGGCACACAAGTAACTTATTACTCAAACTTTATTTTTCCTTACATAAAAAATAAAATATTGTAAAGCTCCCGAATGAACTATTAAAAACACGGTGTTTTCCGTAAGTGCAACGGACTTTTAAGTTCTAAAATGTTATATTCTGGTGTAAATCATATAAATATACAACATACTTTTAAGTAAATACAGGGTATCCAAAAAGTCTGTGTGAAAAGTAAACGTAAATAAACCATCGAAGATTAAACTAAAAAATAACTTTTTTGATATCAAATGAAAGCCTGAAATCTGAAATTTATGAAAATGAAAACAGAATAAAAATCAGTCACATGGTTTGCTCACAAACATTAAAAAAAAAAAATTAAATTTGTTTCCGGTGAATGCCATCAGAATGTTTCTTAAGTTTTTCAAGATTTCCTTTTTTATCCTGCAAGTTTTACAAACACTTTTAGGTCAGTTTAGCCTCAAAATTCTGTTACTGTGTCTAAGATGCACATAGCACCTTTTCTCGTATGACAGCTCGATTGTAATCTTGTAATCAACTAAATTAAGAAAGATCTAGTCCCCCCAGTCCCCCCTTACTTCTACCCCTTTATATATATATATATATATATATATATATATATATATATATATACATTATATAAACACACACACACACACACACACACACACACACACATCTCTTTTCACAAAAAGTGATACATGAGTGCATATAGCATGAATGGACGAAGCAGTTTAAGTATAATAGTGTTAAATATTATAATTGTTAATATAGCGATACCGTCTGTAGATCTATTTGGTCGTTATAACAATTACCAATCATATTGTAATACAATTAAAGGCCAGGGATTTACCACAAAGTTACAGAATCGACCTCCTGGATCATCAAAATGTCTTTTTTCTTATATAAAATATAATAATATGCTGCTGTGTTAAAGTTGTTTCTACTTCTTACTTATATAGAAGTCATATAATAATAAAAAGGGACACTTAAATACAATCTTCAAATAAAAGGTACTGTATTGTCACAATCTGTCTCTTTAAAAATGTGATACTTATAATTTTTACGTTTAGTGCCTTTTTAAAAGTTTCATCTTTTTTTATGTTTTCTTTCTTTCTTTCTTTCTTTCTTTCTTTCTTTCTTTCTTTCTTTCTTTCTTTCTTTCTTTCTTTCTTTCTTTCTTTCTTTCTTTCTTTCTTTCTTTCTTTCTTTCTTTCTTTCTTTCTTTCTTTCTTTCCTTCCTTCCTTCCTTCCTTCCTTCCTTCCTTCCTTCCTTCCTTCCTTCCTTCCTTCCTTCCTTCCTTCCTTCCTTCCTTCCTTCCTTCCTTCCTTCCTTCCTTCCTTCCTTCCTTCCTTCCTTCCTTCCTTCCTTCCTTCCTTCCTTCCTTCCTTCCTTCCTTCCTTCCTTCC
>OX439127.1:43995089-43997589 GCA_949318235.1 Ecdyonurus torrentis
TATGAGTCCCAATTTTAACATATCTCACTGTACAACTACCCTAAAAGTATGCTTCATGTACGTCGAGCAGGGTAACAGTACATATGACGTTGGATGTCTGGATTTGGCCGCTTGGGGCTTCTTTTACGACCCAGAGTTCCAATGCGCACGATGTTGCTTCTGTTTTCTGCTCATAAGAAATTGGGAGGGTGGTGACAATGTGGAAGCCAAGCACAAAGTTTTAAATGAACATTGCCTGCTTATTCTTGGAAGAGCCCTTAGCAACGTAAGATTAGGGATGGAAAATAGTGACAATATTGTTGTTAACTATATCGGCATACCTATTGGAAGTTATGGTACGTTTTTCTTTTTAAATTTTACATATTTTCTTGTATAATCTATTTAGCTAAAAAATATACTAGCTACAGGTAACACAAATCATTATAGAAGTATTATGTACATTATAAAGCGTGGGGCAGTGGTCAATTTCTTATCCTATCCGACTAAAAGCGATAAAAAATGGACCGCTGTCCTACGCTTTAGAACATTACTTTGGATATTGACATCATGCAAACAAAACTATGAAATAAGAGTTGAAGCAATAATTTTATTGTTACTCAAAATATAAATAAGACCACATATACGAGTAAATTAATATTTTTGAAAGCAAGGTATATATTTCTTATATACTCTAATCTCAATTCTACCCTAACATTACTTTCGTATAAATACATATATTTGTATTAATCATGACATTAAAGCTACGTATATTACTCCTTTTTTTTTACTCCTTAATTTTTTTTTACTAGATATTCTGATAGAGCATAAAAATATATATTTCTGGTAAAAATTCGACTACTTTTGGTTGAAAACTTGAATTTTAATCTTACGTCACTTAAACGGTTTTTTGATGCACTATAGAAAGTGAGTGTGCCATAATATATGGAAAAAATAGGAAATTAAATTTCTTTGTTAATAATTAAGGTATTTAAATGAAGCTACCACCCATTCATAAGATTTTTTTTTGCCATGACCCTACTATTATCATCCCTTAAAATTTTCATCTCTTCCAGGGGTGACATCCAAAGACACGAACTGCAACATAGCATATATATATATATATATATATATATATATATATATATATATATATATATATATATATATATATATATAACTAAATTTTTAAGTAACATTTCTTCTTTACTATGTGTTCATATTATTATTCGCAACCGTCCTTATAGTTTGCGAGATATCAGTCGGTCACCTACCCCCTTAACAAGTTTTCTCTCCAGTTGGCGAGAGTACTGAAGGGTTAAGGCACAAAATATGTGTATTTATAATAATCCTATCTCATGATTTATATTTGAGAGAAAATATGTTTTTGAGGCCAGGGGCTCTTTAAGGGTGCCACCCCTCTGGACAAACATTCTCAAATTTCAGTGCAATCAACGTCGGTACTGGGATAACGTAACCCAACAAAGACAGTAGTGACCACTAAAAATGATAAAATTAGCCCCTGTAGTATTTAAGGGTGCAACCCCTTCAAATAAAAGTTCACCGTTGTCAATGCAATCAACGTCAGTACTGGGGTAACTCAAAACAACAAATTTAATAGTGATAAAATAATATGACAAAATTGAGCGTTTGATGATTTAAGGGTGCCACCCCTGTTAACAAAAATTCTCTAATTTCAGTGCAATCAACGTCAATAATGGGGTAACTTGACCCAACAAAGACAATGGTGACTACCAAAAATGATAAAATTAACCCCTGTAGTATTTAAGGGTGCAACCCCTTTAAATAAAAGTTCACCGATTTCAATGCAATCAACGTCAGTACTGGGGTAGCTCAAAACAACAAATTTAATAGTGATAAAATAACGACAAAATTGACCCTTAGAGGATTTAAGGGTGCCACCCCTGTGAACAAAAATTCTCAGATTTCAGTGCAATCAACGTCAGTACTGGGTAACTTGACCCAATAAAGACAGTGTTGACATCTAAAATTGATCAAATTACCCCTGAAGGATTAAAGGGTGCCGCCCCTGCAAATAAAAGTTCCTCAATATCTGTACCATTAACGATATTATTGGTGTTACTTGACTAACAAACTCGATAGTGACCAATAAATGTATTTAAATTGATTCTTTGGAGATTTAAGGGTGCAACCCCTGTGAACAAAAATTCCACTTATTATAGAACGCTCATTTTCTATATAGGTTCAAAAAAGTTTAAGTGACGTAAGGTTATACAGTATAATGTCAGCCATTGAATAAAGAAAAAAAATATTCGATTAAAATTAGAGTTTTCAACAAAAAGTATTCAAATTTTTACTAAAAATATATATTTTTATGCTCTATCGGAATATCTAATAAAAACCACCCCCCAAGTTTCATTTTCTTGTCTATTTTAAAGAATATTCAAGACTATTATGTACAGTATATAACCATAAATGTTACCAGAAAAATAGTGATTTAATACATTTTGATTTCTTAATTTTTAGGTGGAGTCCCGGCAAT
>OX439127.1:44000089-44027589 GCA_949318235.1 Ecdyonurus torrentis
TCTGATGCACAAAGAAAATATCTCGTCGTCTGCTCAAGGTGAAAGTTTACTTTGGTTTTCCTTCGTCATTCTTGGTGAATGCCGGGGCAGTTTTCTATATTAACTATTAAGGCCATAGCTGCCTCTTTTTAAATTCTAGTTTTCCACTTTATCTTTATTCTGAATATTCTTTCATTTGTTATGGGACAAGAAACACCCTTATCTAAAAAAGAGGCCTTATTTACGGGAAACACCTTGACTTGTTTTACTAATTAAACCTAAGTGTTTATTTGCAACAGCTAGAATTGCCTTTGATTTAAAGAGAATAAATCAATTTTATTATGGGGGGGGGGGGTGTACATTTAAGGGATTTTAGCTTTAATACTTACACCAATGAAATCTACATGTTAATTTAAGTTACCCCAGAATCACCGTTTATTTCATTACAATCGATAAAATTTACATTCTGGGGAAACATCCCCAGAAACCTGGGGAAACATCCCCAGAAACAAAAGATTGTGCATTTACCGGGTTTTCCATGTTTGTTTTTTTCACCATCAATTAAATCTACGTGTTAAGTTACCCCAGAATCGCCTTTGTTCCATTAAATCGAGCATTTTTTTTTTTTTTTTTGATGAAGCACTTCCTTGGAGGTGGGGTGGTTATTTGCCTATTTGATGAACTTACCTTTGACTTAAAAGTTGTCTGACACCTTTTCAATGAGTTTAAAAAAAAAAAAAAAAAAAAAAAATTACATGTGATACTTTGGTTACTCACTTGCCGTTTTAGGGCCCTTTTCATCTCCATGAAACGACGGTTAAGGTTTGAGTACGGACCTAATACTTTAATTAGTAGTTAGGGGAGGTGTTTGTTAATATGTACGCAAAATTTGAAGACTGTAGCGCAATCAGTTGTTCTGTAATGGCCCTGTCATTTTCATATATATTTTATATATTTTTTCGTATATTTTCAATATATTATTATTGTCCATAATAATACTTTCGTGGCCTCAAAAACACACATGGCTACATGCTCAAGGCAATTTTTGCAACGTTGCCAAGTTTGACTGAAAAACACCATATTATTTTTATTTTTATTATTATTATTTTTTATTATTATTATTATTTTATGGTTGTGTAGATTGCAATTGATTACCCTGTTGGCTTCAATAAAAAAATTTTCATACTTGATTTACATTGTTGGTATTTTTTTTCAAGGGAAGTACTTCGTGCTATCCAGCCAATTTAAGTACAAGCAGAGCATGCAGCCCTCAATTGACTCAAGCAACACCACGAAGAGACTCTATTCAACAAGTAGCAGAGCAATTGGTTTTTATGGCACATACAAATCCAGTTCAAACTCCAAATTTGAGCAGCTCAGCTGTAGGTGTTCAGTCTACGTCTGCAGTTCCTTCATACGCTTTTACAAATGAGGCTGGTGAGAAATGAATATTGCGTTTTATTAAACATCTATCTTAAATTAAAAAAAAAAAAAAAAAATGCTCTTAATTTTTAGGACCGAATGTTAATATAAAATGGTCTTCAAACACACACACACACTAATATAATATATATATATAGGTTTATATAGCTTGAATTTACGCAAGCATAAAAAATGTTTCTCAGTTAACTAGCCACCCCCACATTTTTTTCTCTCGGTCTCTGTCAATCTTATTTTTATCACCTCATATCTGAAATAAATTATCAAAGTAAACACTTAGCTAAGATAGCAAAACAATAGCTCTATTAGAGAGAGACAGACAGATATAGATTGATAGATAGATAGATAGATAGATAGATAGATAGATAGATAGATAGATAGATAGATAGATAGATAGATAGATAGATAGATAGATAGATAGATAGATAGATAGATAGATAAATAGATAGATAGATAGATAGATAGATAGATAGATAGATAGATAGATAGATAGATAGATAGATAGATAGATAGATAGATAGATAGATAGATAGATAGATAGATAGATAGATAGATAGATAGATAGATAGATAGATAGATAGATAGACAGACAGACAGACAGACAGACAGACAGACAGACAGACAGACAGACAGACAGACAGACAGACAGACAGACAGACAGACAGACAGACAGACAGACAGACAGACAGACAGACAGACAGACAGACAGACAGACAGACAGACAGACAGACAGACAGACAGACAGACAGACAGACAGACAGACAGACAGACAGACAGACAGACAGACAGACAGACAGACAGACAGATAGACAGATAGATAGATAGATAGATAGATAGATAGATAGATAGATAGATAGATAGATAGATAGATAGATAGATAGATAGATAGATAGATAGATAGATAAATAGATAGATAGATACTATTCTTTTATTATTCTTTTATACTATACTTAACATATTATATAATATATATAAACAATGAGAATCAACCATCATTTGCTAGCTTCATAAATATTTCTTGTTATAAAAAACATTCATTTTAATCAATCTAAATTTTAAATGAATCATTGTGTATATTTCATTATGTTTTTTTTATGTTAGGTAACATCCAAGAGAGTGACAAGTGCATCAAATGTAAGATCAACAAAAGAGAGGTCGTGTACTTACCATGTCGTCACATCCTCACTTGTTCCAATTGCATGAACCAGTTTGATATGTGCCCTAGTTGCAATGTCAAGCTCATTGGCACACTTCGGAGCTTTGTGGCGGTGTAAGCAAGCTCCTTCAATCTATGGCTTCAGTTTTATTTTATATTCAGGAGGTAAAATAATTTTTTTCAATTGATGTTCTAATACATTATTATTTAGTTTTGAAATATGCATTTGAAAATTATGTTTAAAAGAAAATATATTATTTTTTTTTAAATACTTTGAATATAACAAAGTAATTAATTAAGTGTTCTTTGAAACTTCACTTCAATCAACGTCTACTGTATTTTTATTAAAAAAAGAAAGTTTTATGGGGAGATGTATTGATATCACAGAGACAAAACGTAAATTTCCTTTAATTGTTTGTAAATCTTCTATAATATATTGAATAATTATAACTTCAGCATTTTTATCTTCATAAACTATATATATATATATATATATATATATATATATATATATATATATATATATATATATATAAATATATATATATATATATATATATATATATATATATATAAAGTTGCTATAGATTTTAAATGTAATTTGCATATTTTATGAATTCCTTTTCCCCTATCATTTTATTATGCTGTTAACTTAATAATCAAATTTTTAAGATATTTCAACATTTGAAAAAGCAAATAAAAATTTCTGATTGCTGCATGCAGTATAATATATAGATCAGAAATTTTAATTTGCTTTCTATTATTAGTATTTGTATTAGTTTTATGTTTTACTATTTGTGTTAGCAAATTAGTGTTTTATTGCTTTTTTTGTGGTACTTCTTGTTCTCAAATACTATTCAATAAAATTATAAAATTTATTTAAAGAGATCATAACAGCTTCATTAAAAAGTACTAGAATCTAGAATGACTAAATACTGTACCCTATATATTTTTATATTTTATAATAGTTAAAATTTCATTTTCATACATACATATATATATATATATATATATATATATATATATATAGAAAATATTGTGTTACTTTTTATATTATAACTTATAAGATATGCAATAATTTAACAATTAAGATATAAACAAATATTAAGTAAGTTATTAATTCATGCAAAATATTTTAAATAAATAAATTAAATACAAGTTCAGTAATTTTTTGAAATTGCAGTGAATTATTAATTTTATTTTATAATCATTAATTGTATTTAAAAAAATGCAACACCTAAACTCCTCTTATATAAAAAAAATACAACTTACGAAATCCTTTTATAGTGTAATTGAATTATCAATTTTGGTTTTCATGCATATAAATTTTATGATGATGCTGTTATGTACGTAAAAAAGTAGATAAATTAAGTATTTTATCAAATCATCGTATTTAGCTTATATAGTCGTTGATTACGAATATAATAACAAAAATATACCAAAAAAAAAAGTAAAAAAAAAAATACATACATATAAATATTTAAAGGAAAAACTGCAACCAGTATTATAAATATAAATTAGAGTATTCTAGCATTTAAGAGCATTTAAGAATTGAACACACAGTAATCACCTCATATTTCTATGTGCAGCATAATATAATATTTTTAAAGCCATAGACCACATAAAACAACATGTGCTTTTTAATGAATAAATATGAAATGGAATCTTCAAAACTGATGACATTTTTTACCAGAATATATAGTCCCACGAGAGAGCGTGAAAATACTGTAAAGTATGCAATTTGCGTGACTATTCATGATTCTGACGTCAGAAACATGCAAAAATTAGTAAAAAAAATATATATTGTGCGTGTTGCATAAATTGAAAATTTCTGATAACTGCTACGGAGCTACTGTTGGGTTTTGGGACAAACTAAAGTTATCTATGCAAGTCCCATCAAGTGTTTGCATGGTGATATAAATGCTTATGTTTTTTTTTTTCTGGTCTATTCCTTTAAGATTAAATAAATATATAGAATGCATTTTAATACAAATGCTTTTGTGTCAATATCTGTATACCTCATGTAACAACGAAAAATGTCATCAATTTAACGTAGCAATAAATTTTGTGTACACTATAATTATTATTATGTATAAAATTTGACGTTTTTTTTTTTTTTTTTTTTTTTTTTTTCATTTTATTATTTTTATAGATTTTTTTAAACTTAACTTGAGAGCGTTTAGAGACTAGAAAAATATAATTATATTATTTAGTTCACAATATTACTTCTATAAAATGTTATCTCTGTAAACCAAGAATATTATGTAAATTTTGAAACAATGAAAAATTATAATATATTTAAGAGCTATTTGAAAATCAAATAGAACCATATTGATTATAAATATGATGGTCAATATTTATACAAATAACAGTCCTAAAAAAAGAAGAAGAAGAATTAAAGTTCTCATGTTTTATTTTTATTTATTTTTTTTATTATTTTTATAATACTCACATATTTTAAACTTGTTTTAGTCCTATTGTTTCTTATATCCCATAAGATACATAACAGGAAGCTATTATAATATATATTATAACATATATGAAAAATGCTCGCTACAAATTATATCATAAAATATTTCAAATTTTCTAAAACCCTATTACATGCGTGTACTGCTTAAAATAGCATTTATAAAATAATAATAATTTTAGAAGAAGAAAAGAAGAAGAAGAAATAATAATTATGATGTATATTACAAAGTGTTTTCATTGTAACCCCTCTTAGAAAGGATTCGTCCTGGCCTACCCCGAAAGGGATAATGGCATCATGATATGTATGTACAAAGTGTTTTCTTATATATATATGTATAACAGATAATTTGTAGTTTACATTGCTTCGTTTTATCTGCTATATATGGAAAAAAAAATACACAAATTGTGTTTTATAATGAAAAACTCCTGGAGGGTACAAGCTGAACATCTTAACTATACAGTATTATAATGATATAATATATATATATATATATATATATATATATATATATATATATATATATATATATATATATATATATAATCTGTGCTTCATATCAGTACATGTGGAGAATGTATTCTGAATGAAGAATTTATATTTAAAAAAATAATAATAAATAAAAAAAAATAAAAAAATCTGTATCAGACAATATGCAACAAAGTTGTAAAATTATTATGAAATATTTAGCATTGTACTATATTTACTTTATGAATTTTGTTGAATATTTAAGAGAGAGAGAGAGAGAGAGAAATAAAAACATTAACTGAAACTATATGAGTTTGCTCATGAGCAAGGTAGTCGCATAACTTTAAAATATATTTAATTTGTATTATGAGCATCAATGTTATATCATTAAAATATTATTATTGAACAAAATGTATGTAAAATAGTTTTATGTTCTATTACATAAAAATTATTATTTAAATGATTTTAATAGCACCTATATGTGAGTTGATGCTGGACTATTAGAGCAATGTCTAAAATATTGTATTTCTAATATAAGTTACATTGTCATGAATAAGTCAAGAGGTGAATCGATGAGGAACATACAAATCAGAGAGAAAGAGAGAGGAAAAAAAGATAGGCGTCATGGGTATACGAGCATATTTTAATATTGGTGAAGTAAAAGTTGCGTAGAAATGGGGCAATGAACGTAAATCATTAATCATGATATGCATCAACTTGCAATAGTGCATAAAATGGTTAAATCCGTTGATTTATATTTTTATGTAAAAAAAAATTCTTTACTATTTGCTTAAGAGTAAGTCTGAGACAAAAATCAATATGAAACTTTAACTTATAAAAAAAATATATATGTATATGACGCTTATTTGAATTTAATACTTCACAAAATATAAAGTATTCTAAAAACTCTGATTAAAATTTATACTTTGATTAAATATATGCATTATATATTTAAAACGTGTGGATTTGAGATGCAAATGTTGCTATTTCAACTTTTGAATCAACATATTTAATTATAAAATAATCAGTGGATCAATTAACCCTTATCTATTATATATAGAACAATGGTATATTCTTTAGTCGCCCGTGGACTCATTGTATATTATACACTTACTTATTAATAAGAAAAGTATTTTTCTTTAGAATCCTTTAAAGCAATTAGTTCAGAGTGTTTACTGTAATAATTATTTTTAACTCTATGAAATTTAGGGTTATTTGAAATCCACCCAACGATAGGAATAAACTGAACGTTTTCTATATCATGCTCATATTATTTCAACTCCTTTACTATGTATGTTTTTCTCCCCTTTAAGGTGTGAATACTTAAAAAATCATTGCAATATTGTCTTTCCAAAATTTAATTTCTTGTAAAAAAAAATAAGAAATTCATGAAAGAAAAAAAAAAAAAAAAAAAGGTAACGAAGGAAAAAAATCCAGCCAGCTTATCTGTACTTTGTTTTTATAGACGCCGATGAAATTATTATAAATAGATGTATAATAACGTCATACATAATCAAAATTCTAGTTTGGATTTAGTTCTTTTTTTGCATTAAATAAATCAAATTCTTTGACAGCAAATTTAAAGGAACTTGGCGAATATAAATGGAAAACTCATTAGAAAAATATTGTTGCATTAAGTATAAATTAATTAATTGTTGTAACTAAATAAATTTATCAACATGCATTGGTTATAATATATATTTACAATATTTTGCAGTATTATGTAAATAAATACATTTATTTTTTATACTTTATCTTAGTAAAGCATCGTTAAGTCTCAATAACACTTAACATTAAAAAAATTAATAATATTTATACAAAGAAAATATTTACATCATTATTTTAACAATATTGTAAAATGTATTTGATATTATTGATGCATCAAAAATAATATTCGTCCACGGAGTAGTACTAAAAAAATCAATACTTATTGTGAAAAAAAAAAAAAAAAAAAAAAAAAAAAAAAGGAATAATTTTATGGTTAGTTTCAGTATGATATAATTGCTGAAATGAAACCAATATATTATATATGATGTAATTATATATATACCTTAATAAAAAATATATAACTCATCTCATAATTATAAAATACAAAATAAAAATATATCTTTTATTAATGATGTATACACCACATTGAATATTAATAAAGATTTAAAAATATATATATGTTGATTTTATTTTCTATACACTTTTGTGAGGTTTTAGTGTAATTTTATATAGTGCCATGTATTAGGTTAAAAATATGCGAGAATTGTCAAAATTTGAGTCAATTTTAACCAAACAGAAAGTATATCCAAATTACATTTTTATTTGTCATGAAAGTTTGATGGTTTTATAAATTTATAACCCTCGAACATAATGAAGTATACAATAACTTAAATCATCATGCCTATTTGCCTATATAGCTAATTAATATGTTTCAAAGAAACGTGTTTTTTCCCCTTAAAGAATGGTATATAATTATAATTGATAAGTATAAGTTAAAAATACTATGTTAAGAATAAAATTTCTTTATCGACCCAGGCAGTTCATAGTAACAGTTATAACATAGTGTTATAACAAGCGTTGGTCTTATCATGTCATTTACAATAAATTATAATAATATATATCTGAGTAAATGCTAGTCTCATTGACCCTTGCGGGATAAACGTGGCGGGTGTGGATCTACTTGTTGTGCTGACGACGTTTCGCGTCCGGCGTTGGACGCATCTTCAGGTTTGTGTATGCCGGGTGCTGTTGCTCTCTTTTCTTATATACCAGAGAGCAATAGGGTAATTGAGGTAATTGAGGAATAAGGTAATTATTATACTGAGTGAAAAGAAAATTTAAAATAACACAAATATATTAACTATTTAGAATTCTGTGTATTATCTTAAATGACTTTGAGTTATGTCTGGAACGTAAATAATAAAAGCCTTTTATATCTTTTCAACATCAATAGTCAGTAATCTTATAATTTCATTTATATAAAAGAGAAAAATATTACATAAAAATTAAAAAAATCATAACTTTCTTCTGACATGAATATTTATACCTTAATTTTTTTAAATTTTATCATCCTAAAATAAAATCAAAAATAAAATTGTAAATTTTTATTATATGTTATTATTTACTTTCAAGATCTAATTATATACTAACAGCTAACACCATGTAGTATGTAGATACTACTTATCTACTTTATAGCACCATCATTAAGAAGTTATAATTAAGAAGTTACGGTATTTTGTTTATTCTAAAACTTTTTGAATTTTTATTTTAAAGAGTAAGAATTAAAAACAAATTGCTTGCATATCTGCTCTTAAAAAAATATTTAACTTATTCATTGGCAGAAAAACAAACATATAGTTTTAAGTAAATGTAAAATGAGGGACAAAATAAATCAATAAAATCAGTAGGTAAACAATTTATATTCTATATCGATCGTTGCAGTTTTAAAAATGAGGAAGACTAATTTTTTTAGGAATAATATAATTTTATTTCATATTTTTATTTTAAATAGATCATTGTCCTGTATCAATGATATAAGAAATTTCTGATTTTGAATTCATCATGTATTTTTAATTAATTTTTTCAAATAGAAAAATGACGTTACTGACGTCTTTCTTATATGCATATGGGATGGGCATAGGACAAAGTTGACGCACGTGAGTTCGTTTTGCGAAGTTCTATACAATACATAAAAAACAATTATTCAATCCAAAAATTACAAATTCGCATATTTATCGATTCAGGATAATGTCCTTTTTTTAGAATATGCAATAAATTTTTTCCCTTGATATATAAATATATGTGGGTGGGTGGGTGTATATATATATATATATATATATATATATATATATATATATATATATATATATATATATATATATATATATATATATATATATATATATATATATATTGGTCTTTCTTATTTATAAAATATATATTTTGTATCTGTCCAACTTACAGTTTTCAGTTTATTATAAAAGGCATGTATATACAAAAACATACATAATTGAGATCAGATATGTATAGTATACATATAATACATACAGCGTCAAAACCAGTTTCTTGCGCTCTTTGCATGTTTAACAATTTTTACAGTGCAATGTATTTATTAAAATTGTATCATAATATAAATATAGAACAATGACTATTGTATATAAACAAATATACCCACGTATACTGCATGGTGCACTTTTATACATAGAAACTTTTTCTTGATCAATCTCACAAATTCAATTATTTTGAGAGCAATTGTACGTAATGTAAATTTTTTTTTAATGGCAAGTGCGTGTGTGAATTTTGTCTACCCTTAGTGGCGCCAATTGGATTAGAGATTTAAATATTGTAACACATATAAACATATAATGCATTGGACATAAAAATAAAATTTTCTCAGCATAATCGTAAAAAAAAAAGAAATAAATTACTGTAGATATAAAGATACTGTTAAGCAATAAAATTTTATTTCATATACATATTCATATTTGCAAAGTGTTCTGTACTTATTTATACATACCGTGTTCTTTATATGGACTGAATAAGTCGTCTGCCAACATATTCTCTGGTTTCTTTCAAATTTGGAACAAATATCGAGTTTAGGGTTTAAAGAAAAGTACTTTACCAATTTTTGAAAAGTTGAAAATTCCCGGATAAAAACTGCATTTTTAATTATCATACCTTCCTTAGTTTTGGAATATTGTTAATTATTATTTTGTTTACAAATTATAAATTTTTAGCCGAACTTTTTTTTTTTTTTTTTTTTTTAGTTCAGGGGCTTCAATGTATAGGTGTTAACCATCCCTATTTAGTAATTTTATCACCAAAACTAACTTTCACGGTCAACCAATATCATTCATACAGGCAAATTACAGATAAACTTGATTTTTTAAAACTGTCGCAACTGCCCATTTTTAACAATTTTTCGCCATAAGTTTGAAACTTTGTAAATATGTGGTGCATATGTATGTGTGTATGTGTACGTATTTTAGTTTGAATATCTCTGTAATTTAGTTTTATTTGAATTTTTAAGTTAGTCGGTACACTGCAACTGACCCGAGGTGTCACTGCTTGACGTGGCACCTCCATTCCACATTTTTGTACATGTCTAAAGGACATTTTGAGCTTTAAAAATTGAAAAAAAAAGTTATGGTATTTGGCCATTGTTGTAATTTTCCACTTTAAACGCAGCTCATTGACCTTGACACGAGTAAACAAAACCCATCACAAAATAAGGCCAGGTTAATGGTCATAACATGCAACTATTTTTATTATCTTATTTCAAAATCCATTTCGGAGTAATTAACATTTTTCCCAAGCAAAGTTAGAAGGTATAAAAATTGCGGTATGAAAATGAGGGTTTTATCCGGGAAAGTTCAAAATCTTCAAGCATTGGAAAATTAAGTTTCTCTATACCCTAAATTCGACATTTTTTACCAAATTTCCACGAAGTCAGAGAGACAACCTGTCCAGTCCATATGAAGAACACGATTATGTGGAATAAAAGGTTTTATCAATATATAGAATTATATACTTTTAATATTGATTTCTTTTTACTTGTTAGAATTTTATTTTATCTATTTAAAAAATATTTTATTTTTATTCTTCACTCTCTGTATAATAAAGCTACTGCTATTTCACAATTTTTACAGTGCAATGGCGCCAACTCAAACTTTCCAACTTTTATTAAGTTGAGCAACCCTTTTCTAAAATTGATTTTTATAGTAATATTCTCAGCTTCTGATTGGCTTTGCAATAGCGTGCGCAATAGCCACAGATTATAATAGTAGGTTGCTGACTGCAGCTTAAAAGTTCAGAAAATATAGAATTTTAGTATATATTATACACAATATCGTATATATAGAAAGCAATTTAAAAAATGGCTCTAAAATAACAAAATTTTCATTTTGTTGCTAAAGAATTAAATATAATAAAAAATCAAATAAAAAGTACAGTAAACCTTGGATACAGAAGGAACTTTAATGTATTCAATCTCATTAGATAATTTTAAAATTACTGCACCTGCAGTAATTTATTATATGATTAAATGTTTATTTATATTGATATCATTATTATGTCTATTTGATATAGAGTTAAATTTTGATTTTGTACACCCTATAACTAAATCATTCATTTCATTTGAACTTCGTTTCAAAAGTTCGATATAGATTTAGTAACTCACCAAACCATGTGGCGCTATCTTCACTCTACATTTAACTTGGGGTGGGATCTACCTCAGTGTTCCGCTGGAACTCCACCTCAACACATCAGCTCATAAGTAAGAAATGCCAAGTTTATTGATTTTGTAATATCATTTTATTCTATATAAGGTAACGAAATTTTTGCATTGTATTTGAGTTTTTAAAAAAATGATTTTATTAAAAGATTTAAAAAAGATATGATAATTTTAAAAGAAAAGTATATAAATAATTAGTCTTACCAAATAGAGAAATTTAGTCCGAAAATCTTGCTAACACATTTTCGATGTAATCCTTTATAATTTTAAGCAAAATTTTCACCAAACCATATGCCTGAATTCAATTCATTATAATATCCTTTTCTTTTATATTATCCTATTTTTTTCTTCTTCTTAATTTCAATTTGTTAGAAAAAAAGCTTTAAAAAAGTAAATTTTGCACATCCTATAAAACATCAGTATAATATCATATAATAAGTTCAGTGCAGGTCATAATTTTGTGTTAATCACAAGTTAAGTAAAATAATAACTACAGATACTGCCAGTGCGCCAAAGATCGCATTAATAGATGGAAAAATTTGCTCTTTTAAATAATGTATTTTTTTAAACTTTAGATCTCTCTCTCTCTCTCTCTCTCTCTCTCTCTCTCTCTCTCTCTCTCTCTCTCTCTCTCTCTCTTATGAAGTTTTAATTCAATTCAATGCATTAATTTAATTTAATTCAATAATTTTCATTAATTTAATTCATTAATACTATAATAGTATTATTTTCACTATTATGTAAAAAAAAAATCATAGATAAACCACCAATTTTTAAATCATTTAGCACTTTTAAATGCATAATTTATATATCTATGCTCAATAACTTTTTCTTCTGTTTTACAGGCTACAAGACTGTTCATATCAGTTAACCATGGAACTCAAATTTAGAAATGAAATATACCGATTAATATCCTTCTCTGACGTGGTTCCTTTCAATTTGTGTACAATGTTAGCGAAGAATGGATTCTATTGCATTTCTTTCAGAACAGCACAATGTTACTTCTGCCATGTTAAAGTGACAATTGGAAATATTTCTGTGGAACATTTATGTCAGTTCTCGACACAAAACATCAGACTACCCAGGAATCGAGTTAACTATCTATATGAAGCAAATAGAATCATTAGCTTTCTCGTGATAGGTTGGCCAAGAAAGGTAATATTACTTTTTTATATTATATGTTATTTTTATATACTATTTTTTTTTACTGTAGTATGTTTTATTATTTTAATTAAAATTCATAATTGTCCTAAATGAGAATTGTTTGCATTGTGCTATTACTTTTATAACATTACATTTTTTTGTTCGATTCCATGTATATTATTATTATTATTATATGAAACTTTAAAGCAAGATGCAAAATAATTTTCAATTTATTGTCAGATTAAAAATATTCGAAAGTAATATTATTCTTTTTATTTTTGGGGCAAAACTATAGTCTTCTTATATAACATGGTAAAATTTATGTTGCAATTACTCAATTTACTCTTTAAAGACATATTTATTTATATTTGAAAACTTTCATATACAATTAAACGAGATAAAAACATTTGAAATAGCAGTTATAGCTAATGATATTGTTTTTTTTTTTTACAAATAAGATAAGCTTATATTAAAGTTTTATTTATTAAAAATTTATTTTTAAAGACCGTAAACCTAGTTCTATCATAATTTTGTAGATTTTCTGCTTTTTATTATAATGCTATCACATTATTTTCGTTAAAGAAATGTATAATAAAAAAGGTTGAATGCAATTACGCATTAATCTTATTAGAATGGAAGGAATAAATCGTTATGCCGCTTTAGTTATCCTTCAACTTAAGTAAACAATGGCATTGTCATATAACCATTTATTAACATATAACCAACACCATTGATAGACTAAGCTGAAATTAAGTTGTATTTGTCGAGTATAGCCTAACAACAACAAAAACCATGTGAGTTGCCTGGATCTAGCGAAATCTGGATTTTTCTTCAGCTTGGAGAGCAATTGTCCTCGATGTGCATTTTGTACAGTCGAAATAAGAGATTGGAGACGGAACGATATCGTTGATATGAAACATCGTCAAAGAAATCCCAACTGTTTAATACTTAATGGCTTAGTAGTAATAAACGTTCAACTGGGCTCCGAGGCTACACAAAATACTGCTGCTGGTAATACATTCTCTGTACCTCAAGGAAGCTATGGTAAGATTTAATTAAAAAAATATACATATTAGTGATATTGTAGTCCTTTTGATGCAATGCAATTATTACTTTGTATGTGAACTGGACAAAACAAATAAAAAACAAACTCAAATCTACGTTAATATATTTAGTTGTCGTTTCTTTTGATTGTGTGTAATATATATTGTTTAATATATTATATATTATACAAGCATGCACACTATTTTATAGAACCGATAGGTTGATCGAGTGCCATGATTTGCATAATACTTTACGTGGAAATTTATGGGGGGAAAATTCAAATATTTAATTTTGCTACATTACTCTCTCCTTCTTAACACCTTAATGTAATACATTTATTAATTATAATATTATAGTTATAATATTATTTCATGTATAAGGACTTTGCTTTCTTTGCTCCTCAGCATTTATTTTTTATTTATTAAAAAAAATTACTATAATATATTTTGTCTGCTAAACTTTTGAGGCCTCATAGTTACGAGCCATGTTTATTTTCTTTAGGTGGTGTTCCAGAAATTTTGACAAGACTTGGTATACTGACATCTCTCAATCACCGCTACTTACAATTCTGCAACGCAGGCTCTCGACTTGCTTCATTCATAAGATGGCCAGTATCAATACACCAAATGTTGCCTTTTGCAACACTTAGTCTTGCTGGATTTTTTTATACAGGTATGGTATCATTCTTAATATAGAATCATTTGTGGACTATATGCACTCCCCTCCCCCAAATCTTCTATGTTTGTTATTTTAAAATATTAACTTTATTGTAATTCTCTTTTCTTTTAAAGGCCATGACAACCATGTGATGTGTTATCAATGTGAAGTAGTCTTCAATAATTGCGTACCAAGCGATGATATATGGATGGAACATGCATTTAAATCCCCATATTGTCTGCATGTTAATCTTCACAAAGGAGTAGATTACGTACAACAAGTTTTGTATTTGAAGAACAGTGTACAGGTAAGTGTTTGTGATCCGAATAGTTGTATACATATAAGAGGTTCTGTATGCTTTGATGAATAAAAAAACACGTTTTACGTCATTTTTCTTTAAAAAATTAAAGCTTAAAAAAACTATCCTTTTATTCTTTCTTAAGTTAATTTCCCGGAAATACCTAATTAACAAAATTAAAGTGGTGTAACATAATAACATATCCCAAAAGAGCTAAATAAGCTAGAAAAATGAAAATAAAAATTAATTAGTAAATAAGCACAAGTCTACAATGTGCTTTTATTTGACACTTATTTTCAAGTTCAAAAGAAAATGTAAGCTATTTAGAAAATAATAATAATTTTTACCATGTTTAATCAATATTACGTAATTGGTCTCTCATTAAAGAGTGATTAAATGTGCGTATATATGTACAGGGAGCATCATCAGTTTACCGCGACCCTCTACCTGCAAGGATGTCCGAAGTACCGCGAGAAATGGATCGTTCACAACGCACACCGCGAGAAAACCGACGTCCAAGAAGAAAGTACCAACGACCAACTGAAAACGCTGCGGGGGACGCACAACCAAAACCACCTATGAAAATAAAAAAAACAAGCAACTTGCAATCAGGAATTCAAAATGAGCCAACTCCTTCCACATCCTATGCATCAAGTAATGGTAAGTAATTACTAATAAGTGACAACCAATTTTGTGAATTTTATCGGACGGCCTATTGTTCACACAATTGAGAGAGAGAGAGAGAGAGAGAAGTTCATAACGATAAAAATACTAAAAGGGATTTAAATATTCTTTCATAAGGGATAATAAAAAAAAGAGGAAAATTGTTTCACAATACACAGAGTAAAAACAATGTAAAATTACGTCCTATGCTCAAAAAAACAACAACAAATAATAATAATAAAAAAAACTGTTTAATGCAGCTATTTTGGTATGAGTATTGAGTACTGCGTAGTATATGACATCACATGGTTATATGAGTATTATAATATGATACGATAATGTTGATGATTAAACTATGATATTCTATAATTATCATCTTATATTTATACGTGAAATGTAATACATATATTATGCTAGTGTTGAAATGGAAATGTAAATAATTGTTGACTTTTTTAAAGCTTAGTAATTTTCACTGTCTCAAGCAAGTTATTTTATTTTTTAATGACATATATACAATTTCTAATATTAGAGAGATAGGTTCTGGGTGTACAAAACATGACATATTCACAGTATATATTATTACAGAAATCACAATATTCATATTGCACTACAAAGTACCGATCGATGATTAAAAAACATCATTTATGTCATATATAACGGATATTTTCAACGTGAATTAAAAAGTTAAATTTAAAATAAAGCATGTCACTTTTTCTTCAGAATATTGGATTTCTAAATATTCTATAATGGTTTTTATATGCATGTATACTGTAATTTAGTGCATACTATATGAAAATTTTAAGTTAAATTCTATAAATCCTATTATATTTTGTAAGATATTTGAACTATTATTTAAGTATGATTTTAATCATAAGGTGACGTTTTAAAAAATTTGCATATTTTATAAACCATTTAAATTTAATAAAAGTTTTTATTTTTTTATTTGTTGCAGGCATGGTTCAAGACAGAGACAAATGCATGCTGTGTAATACCAGTGTGAAAGTGACTGCTATTTTGCCTTGTCGTCATATTACAGCTTGTGGCGATTGCGGCGATAAATATGAAACTTGCCCGATTTGTCATGCACGTCTAATGCACGTTATCCATGAAGGCAATGCATAAGCATTTGCTTCCTCACTCTAATGAATGATTAATTACTCATTTTATATATATAATCGTCACATTTAAAATTTCCTTCAAACTATGAGATTCACTTTATTATGGTAAAGCATTTCATCTTCCTTATCACCTCTATACTTATTAGATAAATGTTTAAAAAATGTAAAAAAATATTTATTGTCATTTATGACATACTTTTTTTTTACACTACAATATACAATTCTCACGTAACAAATAAAAATATAAAAGTATTATATATAAAACCTAACAAAGGGCTTATTTATTTTAAAATACCTTCATTATTTTATTTGTTTTTATTGTATATGATAATTTAATTGTATTTCTTTAATATTTGAAAAACATAATTATCCTGAATAAACGTTGTTAAAATTGTAAAAGTTATATAGGTCAGTGTAACACCCAAGCAATTTCATTAACATTTTCCCTTATATTTATTGTACAGTATAACTTTAAAATGTATACAACAATTATATTATATAAATTTTTAATGTTATATTATAGACTAGACCTATATATTACATATTAACGTAAAATATAATTTTATACATTTGCGTATATTTATAAATTTTTTATATAATTTTGATTTGTTATTTTGAGATAAAAAAAATTGAATTAAATTGCTTAAATTTAAATATCATGAGTTTTAAGATTATTTATTTTTATTAATTATGCATGCTTGTATGCTCAGCTTTAACAAAATAATATATTATTTTAGCGAAATTTTATGTAAGACAACCGTTTGTATGTTAATATACAGATAAATAAAAGGTGTTTCTGTGCATTTATTTAAATATTTAAAAAAAAAATAGTAAAAAAAAAAAAAATTTGTTCTGTAACTTACAAAATTGGGCTTTTAGATCATAAGCTGTTTTCTTTTTACTTCAGTACCCGTTGGTTTATGATTTTTATTCCTGTCAAATAAAAATAAATTTATAGAAGGATTTAAACTATAACATTTTTATTACAGTATTTCTATCATAGAAATATTTTAGTCTAAAAATGAAAAATATATATCAGGTAGAAAACTACACAATGCTGATCAAATAAAATATACATCATTCATCCAATGATGTTAAAGCTCTTTTTTTTTTTTTTTTTTTTTTTTTAGCTTATATAGAATATAATATATGGATAGATATAGTATTATGTCCATTCTCTACATTAGACCATAAAAATATGCTGCGTGTACTGTTTATATATTAATGTGCATTATATATATATATATATATATATATATATATATATATATATATATATATATATATATATATATATATATATATATGTATCACATACTTAAGTAATTTTTTATGGAGGCTATGGTTATTTAAAAGTCCAATATTTTTATATTTTGACCACACATTTATTGCACTCATTAATGGGATTTTAATTTATATTTTGCGCTTACCAGTGTTTACACGATATTAAATTTAGGGTTTAAACATAAAATAGCCACATAATAACATATTTATAAAAATATAGCACTATCATAAATTTTCAAATTTTGCATAATGATATCATTTTTATTTATTATACTTTCTTCCCTTATGACCGCCGTTTTCTCTCAATCCCAAAAAATAACTTTTTATTTAATTAGATTTATTTCATTGTTTATATTATAAACAGTAATACAAGTGATTTTTTTTTTTGGTTTTCGCTGTTATAATGAAACATATAGACGTGGACAATTATATTATTTATTTAGGCATTGTAATAATATTGTAAAATATGTATACAAACTAAAAGAATAAATAAAAAAATGTATATTCAATTCTTTTACATTCTTGAAACCATCCCATAAAAACTCAGAATAAATTAATTTTTAAAAAAACTGTATGTTAAGAAAAAAAATAGGAAAAGTTATGTATAAAATTTAATTTGCTTTATTAATATAATGAATTTATACTTATAAATAAATAATTTTTAATATCTTCAAAAATAGGTTTAAAGAAAGCACTATATGATGATACCAACTTGTTAGATATAGTTAATATTTACAGATAAACTGTATATACATCATATATATATATATATATATATATATATATATATATATATATATATATATACTTATATATTACACACATCATTCAAGTATATAACAATATAGCTTTTATTTCTGAATGAGGTTGAATTAAAAATTCTATTATACAATTGCATATTAGTATACAGTAATCCTTTTTTCCTATGTATATAGTAGCCATTTTAATGCTTTCTTGTGCATAATCTATCAACTGCGGGTACACAGGTGAATATATTGTGATAGGAGAAGTTTTTTCCTGTTTGATAAAAAAATTGGTGTAAATATGGATTTTCTTTGTTAAAAACAAATAGGTAACTATATACTTATCGTATCGTTACTCGGATATGTAACCTAAAACAGAGTAACTGAGAATTTTATGCCTTAGCAAACCAAAATGTGTCTGTAATCTGTATACAGCAGGATAAAAAAAAATCGGAACTCTTGCTTAGAAAAAAATCTTACGGATTTAACCAAAAAATGAGTTCCGGTTTTTTAATGTTTGTGAGCAAAGCAAAGCATGTGACTGATTCTTATTCTGTTTTCATTTCCATAAATGACAGATTAATGGTTTTCATGTGATATATCTTAAAATTTACTTCTGAGTTTATTCTTCTGTTTATTTATTTATAAACTTATATTTGTGTGATATTATTGAATGATATTGCTAATTTATATTATGTTATTGTATTAAATGCTTATGTAAAATTGTTTATTATAATTATGGCCAAGGTTTTGTAAAATAGGGCTGTCAAGCCCTCACAACGCCTTAATAAAGTTATCTATCTATCTATCTATCTATCTATCTATCTATCTATCTATCTATCTATCTATCTATCTATCTATCTATCTATCTATCTATCTATCTATCTATCTATCTATCTATCTATCTATCTATCTATCTATCTATCTATCTATCTATCTATCTATCTATCTATCTATCTATCTATCTATCTATCTATCTATCTATCTATCTATCTATCTATCTATCTATCTATCTATCTATCTATCTATCTATCTATCTATCTATCTATCTATCTATCTATCTATCTATCTATCTATCTATCTATCTATCTATCTATCTATCTATCTATCTATCTATCTATCTATCTATCTATCTATCTATCTATCTATCTATCTATCTATCTATCTATCTATCTATCTATCTATGTTTACTGTTCTCTAAAACTTTCTAAACTCCTTGCATTAGCCGCACGACAAAAATAATTTACTATTTTTCGAAATTTCTTTTTTGAATTATAATTTCTAACATTGAAACTTTAAAAACACTCAAATGTATAATCTGAGGTTTTCATATATCCGAGTGACGGTATACTGCATGGTGCTTGCACTTATAGTAACATTTTCTTGATCGATCTCAAAAATTCAATTACTCTACGAGCAAGTATGTAATGTGTTTTTTTTAATGTAAAATGCGTCTGAGAATTGTGTCTAGCCCTAGTGGTGCTATTTGGATTTAATAATTGAAAATTGTCACACATTTATAAACATAAAATGTATTGAACGTAAAAAAAATATATATTTATATATAAGTTATTATACGATATTTAAATAAAAATTTTACCAAATTGTTTTTTACGTTTCAATGTAATTCACACCGTTAATTTTCATACACATAATTATAAATTGAATAATACACATAATTAACACTTTATATATTTTTTTAATTGGGGACTTAATACTTTGACTACGAAGTCTAGATTAATTCAGTTGATCTTTGAATATTAAAGTAAAATATTCAGACTTCTGACAACAAATGAAGTGTATATTCATTAAGAGTCTTGTAAAGCTATACATAGACAATAATGACTTTTGTTGAAACTAGTATACAATGTAAGTACAATGTACACAACTATATATAAGTAATCAATTCAAGTAAAACAATACATGTGCAGTTGTATAATTAAAATATGCAATAATATATTGAAGTATTATGTATTATATTGAGAAAGGAAGAACAAGTTAATGGATCAAAATTATATCAATTTGCAAAATTTGAAAATTTCTGAGGGTGCTATTACTGTCTCATATCTATAAAGGCATAAAGCCATAGACCACATAAAACAACGTGAGCTTTTTAATGAATAAACACAAAATGGGATCTTCAAAATTAATGATAATTTTTACCAGAATGTTAATGTAGCCCCACGAGAGAGCATGAAAAAACTGTAAAGTATGCAATTTGCGTGAAAACTCATGTTTATGACGTCAGAAACATGCAAAAATTAGTATGAAAATGTTGTGCGGGTTGCATAAATCGAATTTTCTGATCACTGCTACGGTGCTACAGTTGGGTTTTGAGACAAACTATAAAGTTATTTATGTAAGTCCCATCAAATGTTTTGTAATATAAATGCTTATGTTTTTCTCTGGTCTATTCCTTTAATATAACTTTTCAATGTTAACTATTAGTTATTAGGTATATTCACATTTTATAAAAGTGATATAATAATATGTTATTTATAAACTATACTAACTTTTACGTTATCGTAGCCAGTGAAGCAATTCTTTACCTGTAAACCGGGTAAACTGACCGCAGTTACAATTAGAATGCACTACGCTGCTCCAGTTACCTGTGCAGGTGGAAATTATATATTGTTGCATCATCACAACTTCTATAATTTTACTATAAAAATTCTCTCTCATAAGAATTTCTATATATTCCTACCTCGTGGCTTACTTCGGCTACCTTCGGGAATCTCCGTATTCTCAACACAGAGATTGCGAGCACACAAGTATCACCTACATCACATCGTAGAGCAGCCGCGCTCGCTCTCTCGCACTCACCACAACAGCAAGCTATGCGCGCCAGCGTTCTCGTGCCCGCCCCACGTCCACGTTTTCCCTTATTTGTAATATGATTTTTAAATTTACAGTGCAAATAGGTTTTGATACTTATGTTGGGTTATTTTAATATGTTTCGTCATGTTTGAAGGGGAAATAAAATCCATAACAAATATGCTAATTAGGGGTAATAAAACACAAATATTTTGTTTAATTTTTAAAAATGTCCTACCACGTATTATAAGTATAAATATAAATAATAAGATTATTTAATTTGTCTGAACGGCTTCTGAACCCTGTTTAAAAATAATAAAAATAAAAGTTAAATAAGCCGTTACAACACGCATCTACATTTATCGCGACAACAGGTAAAAAAACTTTCTACAGAAAAACAGGGTATAGAAGTGTCTTTTTATCTGTTGTCGCGATAAATGTATTGTGTGTTTCTAAGGCTATCGCGATAAACAAAGATGCATGAAGTAAGCAAATCTGCCTACAGTATAAGTGTAGTTTAGCCGCAACAGCATCGATATACTTCTTTTTTTTTACGACTGTGCTGGAAATATTTTATTTTTTTACGTTCAATACATTATAGGTTTACATGTGTGACAATTTTTATTTATTTAAAACAAATAGTGCCACTAAGAGTAGACAAAATTCCTAGACGCATTTTATATTTAAAAAATTACATAATACTTAATCGCAGAGTAATTGAATTTTTTAGATTGATCAAGAAAAGGTTCTATATATTTAAAAGCATACTTTTTATAGAGTCCACAATTTCATTTGAATTTCCAAACTTCAAAATGAAATAATTTAATAAAAGATCTAAAGTTCCACCGAAGCCTATATTGTATTTTATCTTATCTTGTTGTACCTTAGGTATGTATGTTGAGAAAAAATAAAAATACAGAAAATTTCGTTTGTAGAAAATCAATTTTGAAAAAGTGGTAAAATTCAACAAAACTGCAAAACTTCAAAAATCACGCAGAAAATTCAATTATTACCGAAAAAATTTAATTTTTGTTTATTTTCGTATCTCATACATGTTAAACTATTTCCACATGAAAAATAGTTGCTCAGAGTAACATGCAAGTTACTTAAATTAAAGCATTGTCTTCATCACGTTTGAATTTTAAAATTTTAATAACTTTTCAAAAAGTGTTAAGTTCCCGCTGAAATAAACTTTGCATTATATATAGAACAGTGTCTCAGGCATGTATAATGAGAAAAAATAAAAATAAAACAATATTGTTGAAAAAATTGGTTTTAAAAATAGTGAAAATCAGAATTTTACTTTTTTTTTTTTTTTTTTTTTTTTAATTCCGCAAAAGTTAACTTTTTGTTGAAAAAATTATTCTCACACATTTATATTAGGTTAACATACTAGGCTATCACTGCATAAAAATTTATTTGAAATTCAAAGCAGTTTGAGTCTCAGAGTGGTTAAAAAAAATAATAATAAAAAAAAAAAAAAAAAAAATGAAAAAATGGGACATATTGACGACTTTTTTTCACTATACAGTCAATTTTTAAAAAATTGATTTTTTTGTCATAATCAAGCATGTTATATATGTCATACTATTGATAAAAAAAATGTAAAACGTCCTATACAACAACACCACTATTTTTAATTATTTTTTTAACCCTTTTAAATTTTGAATTTCCCGCTCTAAAAATTCGGATATTAATAGCATGACCCTAAAATTTAAAATTTTCCATATTTAATTAACCCTTTATAATATATATCAATTTCCGCAAAATCTATCTCTTGATATGTATATACTACTATATTTATTTGACGTGCATGGACGAGCCCAGCTGCATATAATATTTTGTTTTACTTAAATTAATTTAAATAGTATAATATTTTATGTATGTATATATATATAGACGTGCTATATATATGGATATTGTTTAGACTTAGTAACGATGTAAAATATGTATGCGACTATATAAATGAATATATATTTAAAAAAGAATGAAAAAAAATTTCAATTATATTTCTTGAGTCCAATATTTCTTTAAAAGTTTGAATCATGACAATAAAACAAATCATATGTTAAGAAAAGAATTTAAAAAATGTTATATTATATATGAGAACAAATTCATAACATAGCAAATTAATCAAATTATAATATATATATATATATATATATATATATACTGTATAATTTGCTATGTTATGAATTTGTGCTCATATATGTTAAAATTATTTTTAAAAAAATGTACACTCAGAAGAGCACTTATGGTTATGGTGATACCAACTTGTTAGTAAAAATACTTATTTAATTGACCGATAAAAGTTCGCTTTTCGTTATTCATTTGCCACCGGAACCGGAATAAGTCACAAAGAGCGCGAACGTCGATGACCAATAGCATAAGGGAGATTTGAGCGCCAGACGGCGTTCAAACAAGTTTTTATCTAGTGGTAACGACTGTCAACACTAGATGGCGCTGTTCGCTGCAGTGTTTTTCAAGGTAACTGTCTCTGTGACTTATTCCGGTTCCGTTAGGGATACCAACCTAACAGTGTTCCTTTATCAGTCAATAGAGACCATTCATAAATGTGCAAATTACACTTAATATTAGTTATTACTATATAGTTTTTTTTATAATATATTACAAAAATATACCTGTAATTAGTAATATACTATACAATGTCTCTCTTTCTCTCTCTCTCTCTCTCTCTCTGTATACGTTAAAAAGTTTATATATTGTAAAATTCAATTTCAAAAATGTATTTTAAATACGTAAGATCTCATTCAAAACCAAAATATTTTTCTAATTGTCATTATGATATATTATACTGAATTTTTTTTTGAAACTATGGAGTATTTTTATGCTTATTTATATAGAGGAAATGGTGAGAACCTCTTTTGAAATTTCTAGTTCACAGAATTGTATGACGGTAGTTTAATTTACCATATTCAATAATGTACTGTACTAGTAATGTACAGTACAGGTACATAAACATACCTGTGATGTGTGCCGGAGTGATTTTGAATATCATTGGCAGAAAAATTGTTGATTGCTCAGCACGAAGTGAGCACCAATCTAAAGCTATAAAATAAAACAATATGCTTGAATCACACCTGCTTCGTTAGTGTCCCTCCCTACCTTCTTTACACCTGAGCCGGATTTCCCCCACCTCATCCTTGAGCACACACACAAGCAAATGGAGAGAGTTGATATAAAAGTCACCATAATAAGATTCAAATTACCACTCATCATTACTCATTTAATGCAAGAGGTACTTCAGAGTTCACTATGTGTTTAACATTAAATATAATATAATAGGATCATCAACATAAAAAAGGTGCAATGTCAATCAAAGACGAAAATCAGAAACCTGTCTCTTGAGTTAGTACTGAGTGTAAAATAAAAAAAATCCATGCAGGTATTCAAATTTGGAGTTACTTATTTATACCCTGAGATTTATCCTACTTGTTTATCTTATATAACAGGGAACTGACTATAGAGTATAGGACTAGTAATTAGTAGAACTGACAAGGAAAATAACAATAATTTCCCGGTATAGATTTAATAGGAACATTGTAATATAAAAATAAATATATAATATATATAATATAAAATACATCTCTTGCAATAAATATTACTATGGCTTTAGCTCGTTTGGCAATCACAGGTGGTCTGTTAAAAGGTCCACTATTATGTATTATGTCCTAATGATTTAGTATTTCGGAACCGTCCTCATGGGGGGGGGGGGGGGACTATTCCATCGAAGCTATAGAAATTGCTAAATAAGGGTCAAGAGGCCTATTTTTTTTGGATATATTAAAATTTATTGACAAAATATTTTCATCTGTTACATTTAATATCTATTTATTTTTTCGTGGAAATTTATTAAAAATAATAAAATATATAAATATAAAGTTATGTCAAAATTATAATTTTAAAAAATCTAGGTGTTTTTGCAATTTTTTTTTAGATTAAATTAAGCTTCCCATTAAAAAACAACAACAACAACAATAATAATAATAATAAAGCTCTTTGTATATATATAAAACGTAACGAGAGAGAGAGAGAGAGAGAGAGAGAGAGAGAGAGAGAGAGAGAGAGAGAGAGAGAGAGAGAGAGAGAGAGAGAGAGAGAGAGAGAGAGAGAGAGAGAGAGAGAGAATAAGAGGGATCGAGAGGAGATAAAAATGTGATGAAAGTTGGTAACGTAAAATAATAATGATATATCTTTGTGCTCAGTGATTCTCAAGGATATAAGAACTTCAAAGATTCAAAAATATTGGCGGGCCAACTTGCAAAATTTTTAATTATCAAATGTTACTTTTTTTTCCTCCTATATACCTGTCCCTTCACCCTTAACATTGAATTTCAATTTGCATAAAAAAAGTTATAGGCACCTCTTGAATTTCATACAGATACCAGTCTTGTAATGATAATTTTTAAATATACGCAAGGGACTCAAAAGGGAGTCTCATCATTAATATATTATATATTCAATTTGAGTTTTTTTTTTTAATTGCTATAATTATATTATAAAGGTCTTTGTTTGAAATAAAATCCCCCTCCGGATGTGCATTTTAAATAAAAGCATACGCAAACCAGCACTTCGTAATGCTCTTGTCTTAAAAATGAAGCACCTTGCGCCATCTCATTTGCAATAATGCAATTCAGTGCCTTTGTCTTTTATATATACTTTTTTAAACCAATGTACATCAATATACAATCATGTTTCAAAATTTTTAATATCCCAAAATTGTAATAATAAAAATGTTAGGGAATATTATGGTTGTTGATTTGATGTGTATTTTTTAATATTTTTTTTTATATTAATAAAAATATGAATATATACATACATAAGTGTCACCAAGACAATGAAGTCTTAAATGTGTCTTGTAAAATTTAAAAGAGTTCTGAGATTGACGCTGGATTATTTATACATATATTTCAGAATAAGCACAAAGTTGCATAACTAATGTGAGTTGTAAAGGAGGGACTATTATTTGTAGATTCTGAAAATATTTATTTTGTGTTTTTTATGTGTTTTTTCTTGGACAAGATCTATATTACTTGTATGTAATCCTCTGATCAATAAACTTATATTTATTTATTTATATTTTATTTAATGTTATCGTATATAGTATTTTTCGTACTTAAAAATTAGTTTAAAAATAATTAAACTTAAAACACATACACATAATATATACGAGTATATATATATATATATATATATATAACTTTATTAGAAATTTTCTGTGCCGTTGGCCAAAAAATTGGTACAAGATTTTGTTTTAATAACCTATTTGTGATTAATTATTAAGGTGATCTTTGAGTATTGCGAGGATAAATACTTAGACTTCTTATATATAACAAGCCAACTGTATTTATTGCAAGTCTATTAGAGCTATTACTATTTATAGAATAATACTTTTTACGCAAACAAGTACAATAATTTACGCACGGTACTCACGTGCACACATAGAATCCTTTTCTTGATCGATTTCGAAAATTCAATTACTCTGCGAGCAAGTATAAGTAATTTTTTTTTTTTTAATGTGAAATGCGTGTGTAAATTTTGTCTACCCTTAGTGGCGCCATTTGGAATAGAGAATTGAAAATTGTACCGCACATAAAACTTAAAATGTATTGGACGCCAAAAAAAAAAAAAAAAAAAAAAAAAAACGCAGCATAGTCGTCAAAAAAAAGTACTTATACAAAGACACTGTTAAAATTCCGTAACCTATTTATATAGGACTAATATTCATATTTGAAAACTTTTCCATACTTATATACGTACTTAAGGAATAAAAATTTAAATCAATGTATTGATTTCTACATTTATAATATTGATAATATTGATTTCTTTATACTTTTTATTTTGATGGATTATTTTTATTTATAGGATTTATTTCATTCAGTTATTTCAGTTACTAATTCACATAGTATTTTATTATTTTACGCATTATAAGTTATTGCAGTGTATTATGCAGTTATCAAAAGAGTAGTATAATTTTCTTCTTTA
>OX439127.1:44032589-44047680 GCA_949318235.1 Ecdyonurus torrentis
AAATTACTTGATTGTATTTTATTATAACATGCACAAATATAATTCACTATTATTTTGTTCTAATACACAAAGTGTAATATATAGTGAGATAACTATTAAAATATCACAAATAAATTTCTTGTAATAATATCAAAATACATAATATGATGGAAATTTATAAAGATTATTTATTTTATGAAGCACAGCCGGTATCGCGTTGTCTGAACCGGTTCCCGTTCTTATCACCGAAATTGAGCAACGTTGAGCGAGGTCAGTACTTGGATGGGTAAAACCGTACAAGAATTGGTGGCGTATGGCAGTGATGGCAGTTTGACCACTGCTTGCTAAAGCGAGTGATGTGAACTCTTGGTTTTTCGAGATTTAGTAGTACGGGTTGCACAGATCTGGGGGGGGGGGGGGGGTGATAAGAAGCTCTCTCTCTCTCTCTCTCTCTCTCTCTCTCTTTCTCTCTCTCTCTCTCTATGTATCGCCGATCAACCTTGCCTTTCAAAATTTCTTTCAAAATATTTTAATATCTTAACATATTCTAATTTCTCCTTAATATATATATATATATATATATATATATATATATATATATATATATATATATATATATATATATATATATATACATAAATGTTTAGAATTTTATTTAAAATAAAAAAGAGAAAAAATGCAGTCTAGCTTATATTTTAGATTTTCCAAAATTTCTGTCAGCAAATAATATTGCAATATCCGATATATTTATAAAATTTATAACTGATCTGATTTTCAATACTTATGATTGATATAATAAACATAAAAACAATCGTATATCATATAACTGTATCAATCAGCAATCCTTGTTATAGACCTCGTTTGTATATTTTAATAGGTTTGTTGTGTAATAAATATAGCATAATCTATATTTTATAAAAAATAAAAAATAAAAATTATATATATATATATATATATATAAATATTTCAAAATTAAATATTTTGTTTAACAGTAGCTTCAATTACTTTACCGCTTGATATGTTATCTGACATTTTTTTTTCCATAAACACAGATTACAGAGTAAATGTTATAGGAAATTGTTACCATTATATAGGTAAATGATAATTTTATTATAATAATAGTATTTATTTAATAAAAAAAACATGCAGTGGAATATGGAAACGTTATAAACTTTCGATAAAAAGTTTTTTTATTTTTTTATTTGTATAATAAGCTGCATTTTTTAAAAAGTTATGTTCCCTCTAATAATTTTTTTACGTCGCTAGAAAATCAGCTTGTACTTTGATACAGTACAATTGCATTTATATATATATACACACACACACACACACACACACACACACACACACACACACACACACACACACACACACACACACACACACACACACACACACACACACACACACACACACACACACACACACACACACACACACACACACACACACACACACACACACACATACACATACACACAGATATTCTTTATATTATATGGAAGCAGCATTTCAAAAATTCATAATTCAAATTTTGTATGTTCACCTCCCAAAATTTTACATATTTAAAAATATATTATGCTTTATCCTCATATTTATCACTTGGTCAAGAAGAAAAAAAAATGCAAGGAAGAAGATGAAGGCAGATAGAAAATACAATAACAAAATGTATTTAGGAAGGAAAAGAAAAAAAAATGCTTGATTTGCGCTAGATCACATTAATTAAGCGTTGGCTTTTATGTTCAATTTGTTTACAATTGTGCTCACAAAGTAGAAAGTATTCCGCAAAAAAAGTATGAATTGTAAATATATTGGCAACATCGCCCCCTACATGTTGCAGAGTGGCTGTATGGACGTGTATGTTTCCCCCGAGACGTTGCCGAGTCAGTCTCTCTCTTCTTGTGGTCCATATCAACATCACCTCAAGACAAAGTTATATTTAATATTTAAGTGACATTTTTTTTTAAGTTTAATATAAAGGACTTTTGTGTTAGTTATATATTAACTCTGAATACTTTTGTGATACATTCTGAAAATCACATCAGGTGAGTTTTTTTTTTTTTTTTTTTTTAAGTTTTTTTTTTAATTTTATACTATAAATGTATAAACTTATAATAGAATGATTATGATTAAGTAAACTATAGTGATGAAAAAAAGAAGCAATAACTTGGATTGCCTGCCCTTTAAGGAAAAATATTTATTATATAATTTTAAAAATTGTAGAAAAGTCTCTTTTTCCTTCAATTATTTCATATACTAAAAAAAGTGTGAGTTATGCAGAGTTTCTTTAAAGACTCCAAAAATTTAAAGCATAATAATAACAAATATAAAATTAGGACATTTAACCTATTTCTTACTATTTCCTCTTTATCATATTATTATTGTGTTTTATAGTTTTTTTTTTTTTTTTTTTTTTTTATTTATTTATTTATTTATTTTTTTTTTTTGAGCATATGTGGCGTAAAAAACAAACATAAAATTTAATGAAATAATTTGGTGCCTATATTACTCCTAAAAACGTGACTTGCTCTGGATAATTAAATATTTTCAATATAGTTTTTAAGACTTTCCCGTGTGAACAAAAATAATAATATTAATGACAATTTACGAATTAAACACTAAGAAGGTATAGGAAATAAAAGCTTTAAGATTTTTGCTATGAATTGAACTTAAAACCAGATTGTAGGTAATAAAAAACTGTATATAAGAATATTAAATTGTTTGGTGACGAGGGGAGAAAATGTAAATGGGTTGTGTTATTGCTCTACTTTTTTATTTGAGTTTGAAATTAATGAGCCTCAATTAAACGGGGGTGTCTAAATGGGGGATTTTTACGATGCATTGCTTTTAATGTGTAAAAAAATAATAAATAAAAAAAATAAAATGAAATCTCGTAAGTGGTACACGAGCTTAGGATTTTTCTTTTTATCACATCGGTCATAAAAAAATTCTATGCATGGTTCCTTATTATATATTATATACACATTTGTATAGAATTGTTATTGTTTGTTTTTTGAATTAATTTGATCCTTTTAAAAATATATGTTAAAGAAAGCATATCAATATAAAATTTCCTATAATACATCAGGAGTTTTTATGCACATTCTGTAAATGCAATGAAAATTATGCGTTGCTTGGCCACACTCGAAATATGGGTATATACATACTTCCATAAATTAATACAATAAAATAAAATCATGATGCTGTGCGTTAAAATTGTCACGTCATATATTTTTAGACAATGCTTTGGTATTTTGTGACTTCATCTTTTTTTATTTATCTGCAATATAGGCCAAATACAGTATTATGGAGTCTTCGCAGGTTAAGTTTTTTTATTCATTTTAAATTTCAATTTGAAAGATTTTTTTTTAATTATATTAAAACTTGTAGGACTTTTTTTTTTTTTTTTTTTTAGTTAAAATTTAATAATTTATGGAACTGTGTTACAAATCTAAAAATAATAATTTTTGCTCAAGAGGCTGACATTATCTTCCGTGACCCTCGTCTCTTCGTGTTAATAATAATACAATATTGTTGCAAAAAGCATAGCATGGAAGTAACTTAAATATTGCATAACATATAATTATGCATAATTATAATATTTATATAATTATTATATTGCATATTAAATATAGACAGCATTTTTATGTTAAGAGCTCAATATAATATACACATTGTTACTTGTCTATTAAACTAATACCTAATTCGTATACCACCTCTTTTGCTGTGCATAATTATCTATATAGATAGAACTATATGTACTGTTTATACTTAATATGTCGGAGAGTTTTTAAATGTATTAATTTATAATTGTTTTTCCCTATATAGTTTTGCTTTTTGCCTTTATCTCTCAATTAAGAATTAAAATGATAATTTTAAATGTAGCAAACCTATATATGCTTTGCCAGTATACTGTTATACTGGTTATACAGAAAACATTAGATACATTTGTCACTTGAAAAGAATCATAATTCATAATTGCGTTTATCTTGTATATAACTAGAACTATATAAAGCTTTTATGAAACACCAAAGTGTACAAACACGCCATCTAGCGATGGCTTGCAAAGAACATTTCTTAGATAAACATATATTTGAAAACATATTACTACACATTTTACATAAAGATATTATATATTTTTCTTTATTACAGACAACTTTTAAATCTTTATAACTGTCGCCAAAATAGAAAATGTTATATCTGAAACTTGTTAAGTCTATTTTCTACAGTTATATCTTATCAAATCTAAAAAAAATATGACGCAAATTAACAAAGTTAATTAATAATGAGCAATATTTGAGCGCGATTTTTGTTCTTTATTTAAAACTATGAAGTTCAACTCGACGTCAAAAGTTTAGTTAACATTGGATTGTAATGACTTTTTTACGTAACATACCAAATTGTACAGCGTATACAAGAATGTATTTTTTTTGGCAAACAAAAAATTAGCAAAGTTATTTGCACATTTCTAATTAAAAAATTTTTAGCGTTAAAATGAAGCCACAACTTTGAAATTTTGCCTCAGTGTTCACCATTAATTAAAGTGAAAATTGTTGCTGAAAAAATGAATTATTTTTGATCATTTGTTACAATTTTGCAATTTAATTGAATACTTTAGAATAAATAAGAAAAGTGAAGCCGATGCGAGAGATAGAGGAAAAAGAGAAGAAATTTTGTAACTAAAAATTCGCTGTGCTAAGCTACTACGTAATTTTATTTTTGTTTATGAAAATATCAACATTTCATACGGTACCAACGAAATAACTTAATTATGCAAAATATAAAACAAATACCCAAACGAAATGTTCCTGAAGTATGCATATTTTTACGGTGTTATACTTGCTTGAACCAACAGTTTTTTTTACGTAGTAGCTTAGGACAGTGACTTTTTAGTAGCTTTCAAAATTTCTTCTCTTTTTTCTCTCTCGCATCGGCTTCACTTTTCTCATTTATTCTAAAGTATTCAATTAAATTGCAAAATTGTAACAAATGATCAAAAATAATTCATTTCTTCAGCAACAATTTTCACTTTAATGATGAACACTGAGGCCAAATTTCAAAGTTGTGGCTTCATTTTAACGCTAAAAATTTTTAAATTAGAAATGTGCAAATAACTTTGTTAATTTTTTGAGTTTGCCAAAAAAATTACATCCTTGTATACGCTGTACAATTTGGTATGTTGCGTAAAAAAGTCATTACAATCCAATGTTAACTAAACTTTTGACGTCGAGTTGAACTTCATAGTTTTAAATAAAGAACAAAAATCGCGCTCAAATATTGCTCATTATTAATTAACTTTGTTAATTTGCGTCATATTTAAAAAAAAATGTACCAGAAAGCTAATAAACCAGCCGTTCTAAATAAAATAATTTTTACTTTCTAACTATTATAGAAAAATATAGATAGACTTTTGCTTGTCATATTTCTAAACAGGATTGATTTCTCATTGGTCGGAACCCTGTTTCCCAACATCGATACCCTATATTGCCTTACACTTACAAGAGACCCGCTATTATTATTGCAAGTGATTTTTATCATCTCTCGTTTGTTGTAAAATAATTCATTCTACTTCCAAAACACATTAATCTGAAAAATCTCAGAACGACTCAGTAAACTTATATTTATCTATACCATGAAGTTTTTTTTTTATATATGACAATTATAGTTCAATATCCTTAATTGTAAGTAAAGCATATTAAGTCATTAAATGTAGTGATATCATAGACTTATACGTCTTACTTACTTAAATGTGTATCAGTCTATTTTATTTTTATTATCATTAACACACAATACATATATCCAACCAAGGCAACGCCTTATCGGTTGGTTCACACATAAAGAAAAAAAAGTATGGTCGTTTTATATTATAATTAGAACATTTTTCTTATATATTTAACTTCTTTTTTATTATTATTATTATTTATTATTATTATTTATTATTATTATTTATTATTATTATGAGATGTATACTTCCTATACATCTGGTTGTTATGCGCTATCCACTTAAAAGCTAAAAAAGTTGCATACTTGTCAGGTATTTATTTGGTGCAAGTAAAGTTGCATACACGTAAGGGGCTAACCAAGTAATAATATGCAGAATAAGTTGCATAACTATCAGGAGCTTCAAAATTATTATAGTCTAATTTAATAATAGTGTAGAGAAGAAGATCATAATATGAAATAGATCGCGCTTTTTGTGATTAAAGCACCAAAATTTCAGGGCTCGTAGAGGACACCTAGTAGTACATGGTTTGAAGGGTATCCACCTCGGCGTCCCCATAGGGGGCCCAGGATCCCCTCTTGAACTTTGACCCCGCGCGGCTACTATAATTATTTTTTTGTGGCGAAACGGTTGAACCTAGCATAAAAAGTGTTATGACATAAGTGATAGAGTTTTAGTTGATCAATCTAAGAAAAAAAATTCATTGCGATATGTTAATTAGCAACAAAATGGCTGCCTATTGTTTTAAATTGAGCACCAAATTGTCACCATTTTTTCGTAATTAACGCTCTTAATTATGGTGTAAAATTTTAAAAGTCACTAAAATATTGAAAATAACTTAAAGTGAAAGAATGTGGCACACCTTGGACCCTTAAAGGTCTTTAATTAATGCATTAATTAGTGTATAAAGAAGCTCCGCCCATTGAATAAATGCACGGTATACGGCTATTACATGCAATGTTATAGCATGCAGTTTATACAAGTGGGCCTAAATGTTGCAGTTTTTAACCATTCAAACTTGAGTGCATTGGGTTAGTTGTTCATACCCAACCAAGTATTTTTTTGGTGTAGGGCGTGGGGGGGTGGGGGTGGGAACTCCAATCCCCCCCCCTCCCGAAAATTTAATTTTTATTATTATGATATATAATACATTATATAATACAAGAAATAAAGGTATAATAAATTTCAACATGTTTTGTTAACTTTCCTCTTAACCCCCCCCCCCCCCCCGATGATTAAAGTGTCATACTAATTATTCGTAAAATACGACCTGGTATAGAAATTTGTTGACATCGATTCACATTTAATACAGTATTTTCTTATATGATATACCTCTATTAAAAATATTCTTCGGATTATACCTCACACTCTATAGCATTATGATTGGATGAAATAAGCAAATTTAATTTTGGTTTTACACCAAATATTTATGATAAATAATATAGGCAATATATTATATGGCCAATAAAATGATTTTAAATTAAATCATGTGAAGAGGTCCAAAGAATTATAATGATAAATCAAAATATTAAAATAATAGAGCAGAATTCTTTATATTAAGATGAGGCTAAAATGATACAAAATCGAATTTTTTATATATAAATATTATTTATTATTTAAGGTTTTAAAACATATTTTATATATATATAATATATATATATATATATATATATATATATATATATATATATATATATATATATATATATATATATATATATAATATATATATATATATATATATATATATATATACATATATATATATATATATATATATATATATATATATATATATATATATATATATATATATATATATATATATATTATATATATGTTGGCAACCATTGCCGAATTCGCTCATTGGCCGAAATAGGTGACCACGTCGCAGCGTGGCAATGTAATTTTGCCAAGATCCGAAATTCAGCACTTGTGCATCGTAATGTTGACCATAGACAAATTTTTTTTGTCAAATTTAATAAGAAATCATTTTTATAAATTTATAAATATTTTAATTAACTGAAAACCATAATGTAAAATGATGTGTTATAATAATAAAAAAATATATGATATTATTGATACTTATCCCGAATATCGTAACCTGCGTATTAAACATTTTGACCACGCTGCAGTGTGGCAATTATCAAAAAAACACTCCACGAACTGGCTAAAATGTATTTGCCAAAAATTTGGCATTTGTTAAAAACCACTCCGCAACGTGGTCAAAATTACGATGCATTTCGGATCTTGGCAAAAATGCATTGCCACGCCGCGACGTGGTCACTTATTTCGGCCAATGAGCGAATTCGGCAATGGTTGCCAACACACACACACACACACACACATATATATATATATTAATTTTGTCTACTTATTATTTAGTTTAATTTTGAATTTAAAGCATTTGCAATACAATTCGTTCAAAGCATATGGTGATAGGTCCACCTAAAATAATAGATGAAAAATATATAATATGATAATAGCAATCATTGGTCAAATTCAGCCAGTAATAAGGAAAAATAGTTTTTTAATTATATATTAATAATAATTTTATGTTTAGTATCCACTTCATTTAAAAGTAGAGAAAATTTTACTTTTTGAAATGTTCATTTATTATATTTATTATTATTTTATGTCCAAAGACATTCTGCACGATGCCAAAGCTTTAATTTAAGTGGTTGTCGAACCAATAAAAAAAATGTGTTTTTTTGGGTAAGTGAATAAAAAACAACCAATCCATATAAACTAATTAATATAAATACTGCTAAAATTCATACTAGCAACATACTAGCAAACACCATTATGACAAATATTTAAGGTATAGCACAAATATAAAATTATTTAAATTAAATATTCTAGTAAACCATTTTTTTGTTTTTATATACTGATATTTGTAAAGATTGTTTAATTACTATATTTTTTAACTATTTAATTATTGACATCATAAGCTATCATATCAAAAGCAAATCAGGGTATCAAAATTGTCCGCTAGAGACCCTTGAAATTTAATTAAAAATAATACAATATTTAAAAAAATACTTGAAAAATAAACTCATTGTATATGCATTTTTTTAAGAGAGATATTAATTTAATTAATAAGTTAATTCTTTGGACCTCTTCACATAATTTAATTTAAAATCATTTTATTGGCCATATAATATATTGCCTATATTATTTATCATAAATATATGGTGTAAAACCAAAATTAAATTTGCTTATTTCATCCAATCATAATGCTATAGAGTGTGAGGTATAATCCGATGAATATTTTTAATAGAGGTATATCATATAAGAAAATACTGTATTAAATGTGAATCGACGTCAACAAATTTCTATACCAGGTCGAATTTTACGAATAATTAGTATGACACTTTAATCATCGGGGGGGGGGGGGGGGGGGGTTAAGAGGAAAGTTAACAAAACATGTTGAAATTTATTATACCTTTATTTCTTGTATTATAATGTATTATATATCATAATAATAAAAATTAAATTTTCGGGGGGGGGGGGGGGATTGGAGTCCCCCCCCCCACGCCCTACACCAAAAAAATACTTGGTTGGGTATGAACAACTAACCCAATGCACTCAAGTTTGAATGGTTAAAAACTGCAACATTTAGGCCCACTTGTATAAACTGCATGCTATAACATTGCATGTAATAGCCGTATACCGTGCATTTATTCAATGGGCGGAGCTTCTTTATCCACTAATTAATGCATTAATTAAAGACCTTTAAGGGTCCAAGGTGTGCCACATTCTTTCACTTTAAGTTATTTTCAATATTTTAGTGACTTTTAAAATTTTACACCATAATTAAGAGCGTTAATTACGAAAAAATGGTGACAATTTGGTGCTCAATTTAAAACAATAGGCAGCCATTTTGTTGCTAATTAACATATCGCAATGAATTTTTTTTCTTAGATTGATCAACTAAAACTCTATCACTTATGTCATAACACTTTTTATGCTAGGTTCAACCGTTTCGCCACAAAAAAATAATTATAGTAGCCGCGCGGGGTCAAAGTTCAAGAGGGGATCCTGGGCCCCCTATGGGGACGCCGAGGTGGATACCCTTCAAACCATGTACTAATAGGTGTCCTCTACGAGCCCTGAAATTTTGGTGCTTTAATCACAAAAAGCGCGATACTTTGCACTGTTCTCTACACTATAACAATTATCTGCATAGATTACCTATATAAGCTTTTTATATTATCTAATTCTCTTTGGTATATAGCATTTGTGTGTGTGTGTGCTGTATGTGTTTTTATGACGCTTCAATCATTATAATTTGATGACCATTTGTAGTAACGAGAGATAATAAAATATATTATTATATTGCATGAATCGATCAATGGAAAAGCTTTATTTACAAAATATAAAACTCTCTCTCTCTCTCTACCCTCCTCTATTCCTCTCACGTTATGCGTTGAAGGTGCTGAAAGACAGCTATACAAACAATATGCAAAACAGTAATAAATCAGTATTTTAATAACTTGGGTAAATATTTTTATGTATTTTTTTTATTGTCACTTAAAATTGTAATATATTCAGCAAAGTAAATGCCTTCTTCTCATATGAGCAACAAATCACTTTTATCTTTCTGACTGTCTGTCTAATAAAAAAAAATACAATTTGTTTATTTATTTCATTAAACAATTATAATAAAATTCAATTTTAAATTATAGTTAATTTAGCTAATTATGCAATAAAAATTACTTAGCAATAATGATAAAGAGCTTTTGTAAGGTGTTGTAAGGGCTTAACAACCTTGTTTTACCTATTTTGCAATACCTTGATCAAATATTGGAAATTAAAAATTTCAACAACAGTAACAATATACTATACATCATATTGAAATGGATAATCATTAAAATCACAGTAAATGTTATTAGCAGTGATTATACTATAATTATACTATAATTTTTACAATAATGTAAATTAAGAATTGTTATAATTATAATCGTTTTCTGCAAAAACAAATATGAGAAAAGTGTTGATTCACCTTTTAAAACAATATTTTTGTAAGGTTTTATATTTAAAAATAATAATTTGTAATTTGTAATAATTTGTAATAATGAAAAAAATGTCAGAAATTTCTCATGGAACTTGAATACTTGGGAAATTTATAGTATAATTTAAGCTATAAGTATAAAAACAGCTGAGCAAAATCAAATTGTTGAGGAGTAATAATAACAAATTAAATATTTACCTTAATTTGATATATAAACGACTTTTGTTATATCATTGAACTAAAGATGCGTCTTTATTTTTACAAACAGCAAAAATTGTGTTTTCTTCAATGTCGATTTTACCCACTTTTAATTTCCCTACTAACACACATAACCTTCTCTCAAGAACTACATCAATATTTTTATGCTTGACATAAAATCTTTCTATGTAAGCCTCCCTCAGAGAACCTTATTATACTTTTATGTATAGTGTCTGAGGTGCAATAAAAAAAATATATAAGAAGCAACGCGTGATATATAATAATGTAAGTCGTCACGCAGTAATATCGTTTGTGTTTATTATTTCTTTTTTTATTTTATATCTACAGCTTAGGAGGGTGAAAAAAAGAGTAATATAAATATACATCTTTTTTATTATTGATACATATTAGCAAAACGTGATGAATGGACTATTTTATGTATATACCAATAACAAAATATTCTATATGTGATTTTATACAAATCTCTCTCTCTCTCTCTCTCTCTCTCTCTCTCTCTCTCTCTCTCTCTCTCTCTCTCTCTCTCTCTCTCTCTCTCTCTCTCTCTCTCTCTCGTTTTATGACGACAGTTGTTTGAGCTAAGGGAACGTGAGTGACATCACGTGGACAGGCGTGAGACCTCATTAAGTATGTAACAACTTTAAGTTTTATCAACTGATTCTTTTAAACTTTTATTGTATTCTGTTTATTTCTTTATAAGCCTTTTATAGAAAGCTTTGTCAACGAAAAGTTTTATTTTCTACAATAGAACGCATCTCCTTTATTATTATTTTATTTTTTATGATTATGTGATTATTGTCATGATTATTATCATAGTTATTATTTTACATTCAATTGATCTATTATTACATTTTATAGAATTTTTACAATCTAATGTAAAACAATAATTAAAAAAAAACTTAAATATAAATATTTAAAAAAAAAAATGATAATGTATACGTGCTAATTTTTTTATTTATTAATAAAAATACACGTGTTTCAAGTGAATTAAGTTTATGAATTATCATTAATAATTTTCTACATACATATTAATTTATTATATTTACATTATTAATAAATATAAATTATGTAGTCTGAACCTGCATAGAAATTATTATTCAATAAATATATAAAATTGGTCAAATTAATTATCTTCATAAAAATATATATACTGTTAGAACAATCTTGTTAAATATTTTGTTAAGAGAAACGCAAATAAGACTTGCAAGTTTCAAGGAGATGGAAAAACCTGTAGAGAAAAGTAATGATTTTTTTTAACTATATAGGATGAGCAAACTGCAAAGCCATCCGAATAAATTATCTTTGTATATAAATTTGTATAAGTACAGTATATATATTTCTTTTTTTTATAGATTTTGCACCTACATTATATTACTCCGCTAGGAGAAATGGGAAAGTTTACTTCAGCTCATAAAAAATAAAAAAGTACTTTTATTGAATATAGGCGCCTTCTTTTTTATTTTCTTGCATATAAATAAATATGCAGCATTCTCCCCTTCCTCGCAATCACCCCCCCCCCCCCTCTCTCTCTCTCTCTCTCTCTCTCTCTCTCTCTCTCTCTCTCTCTCTCTCTCTCTCTCTCTCTCTCTCTCTCTCTCTCTCTCTCTCTCTCTGTCGCTCCCTCCCATCCCCTCGTCTTCTTTATACACGTGGCTATTTATGTAAATAATTTATTTAATGAATTATTGAGAAAAGCTAAAAGGCCAGTTACTTAAAATTTAAAACGAAAAAGACATTTAAATCCATTATTAATTTATACTGTATATTGATTTTTTTGCTGCTTATTTAAACTACAATTAATAAATGTGTAACTAATATGATTTGTATGATCTTCAAATAGTTGAAACTACCCCAAACTAAAATATTTGCAGCATCGCTTTTAAGAAAACGTTTATATATATTATACAGTACTGTATAGTGTTAACGTCATTCAAAGAACTGTATACGAATTAATTGGTGTAAGTATATATGTAATGCACTATATTACATTTAAACTTATTGATTGCATGTTTAACTTATTGGATGGAAAATAGTAAGAAAAATATATACAATGCAATATGTATATTATAATTATATTGCATATAACACCAATTCGTATTGTTAATTCGAAATACTTCAACATATACGTTTCATGATTGAAAATAAATAAAATAATCAATCAATGCATTATAAAGTTACTCATAAACTATATGGATTGTATTGAAAGAATCAAACGAGAGAGAGAGAGAGAGAGAAAGAGAGAGAGGTGGGGGAAATAAGAGGAAAATATATTTATGCCTTCTGTTTATTTTTATGGCAGGAATCAGTTTTCTTACGAGAATTTTTTTTTTCGACTTCACCTCTTTTTACATTTGTAAAAATTAAAAAAAGTTATGTGTGGCGTTAAATGTATGTTATGCAATGCAAAACGAAAAAAAAAAAAAAAAAAAAAAAAGAAAAGAAAAGAAAAGAAGAAAAGAGGAAAGAATGAAGGAAGGAAGAAGAAGTCTATGATAATAATCAGGCACCTATACAAAGAGGTCCTGCAAATAATAGTAATAAAATATTTTTAATGAGGGGCCACAAAAGGTATATAAAAGATATACTTGCATGGGTCTTTGAATATAAGACTAGCAATAAAAGCTATACATTTTACATCATATAATGCAATAAATAGTATATAATTAAATAAAATAAATAATAAATAAAGAGTGAGCGAAAGTTACACATCGCATGACGTGCATGGGGAGACAAGCAATACATTATTCAATGTGAGATTCTATACGCACATTTTACAGTTTCTTTCAACACATATACTATTATATTGATATCATGTACGTATATTGTATTATTTAATTACATATCAATTATTGTTATGGAATATCACTTGCTATATAAATTACCGTACCCTCAACCCCAACCCAACCAACCCTTTGAACCACCTGTAATGTTATACACCGGAAGGAAGAACTATATTTATCATAACTTATTCATCTAATAGCAAGTGGAGGATTAAAAATAATAAAATATGAAAAGAAGCAAAATTTAAAATAATTAAATATTCTCTTTTATAGAGGAGAGTTAACAAAAGTTGAAGCAACTCATATGCGTGTCATTTGAAGCGAGGGGGAGAAAAGAACGATATAAAAAAATTGTCAGAATAATAAGCGGCTTCTTTATCAGCTTCAATACAAATTTAAATTTATATGAAAAGACATAAAAGTCAATTGTATGACTATACTCAAAGAACCTCAACAAATTGAGTTATCATCATTTACATATACACGGATAAAAATAAATACGTAATAATTATGCTAGATCACAATTTGTTCTAATTTAGCATCATTTATGCTATAATGACATAAATGCAACATAAACGACGTAATTTATTCTTTTCATGTATATAATATTAAAATTTTGTTTCTTCTTGTTCCAACCCCCTCCCTCCTTCCCAAAGACAGCTTTTATTTTATAGCATCATTTCATATGTTGTGAATTATACCAATGAACTGTAAACATTGAATGTTTTTATATATTTTATTTATTGCCAAATCAAATTAATTTAACTCTTTTAAAAGTCAAATTAACAATTATTGATTATAATTTATTAAATAGTAAGCATGTAAGTCTACTTGATTGATTTATAATTATTAAACTTGCGATTAAGGTATATTATTATAAATTATATTATAGTATATATTAATATAATAAGTCAAAGTTGACAGTTCCATTATAACCTAAAAAAAAAAAAAACGTTGGCTTAAATGAAAGTATCGTAAAGCTCAAAATTTTTTATAGAATTTTGACCCTTATTTCGTCTTTAAATAAAGCTCAAAATCGCATCAAACATTTTTTATTATACGACACTTGCGCTCTAAAGCCGACGAAATGTAATTTTTATTGTAAATGCATTTTCATTTTATGAGACCCTTAAACGTTTTAAGACGCAAATCTGAATAAATCTCATGTTTTTTAAAAGGCCCTTAATCTGCTAATTACATATTCGAGGTTCAATTTCACAAACCACCCCTAAATAAAAAAGTTATTAATAAAAAAACGAAAATTGCCAAAAAATTAAAAAAGTTGAGTTAACTATATAAATTTAATAGCTTTAGACTTTTAGATACTGTATTGAAGACAATTTGTTGAATTGGGGCCTTAATTTTAAAATTTATAGACCA